>CM040090.1:15680000-16280000 GCA_022496805.1 Pohlia nutans | reverse complement strand
CCAACGGACTAACAGAATCTCCTCTCCATCAATCTCATTCTAAACTCTCCTGCTCTCATTCACGTGCACCGCCAGCGCTACAGCAGCACAAGATTCTTCTCAGCGCTTGAACAGTAATTTACTGCTACACAAAAACAGCCAATTCTACACTAGACAAGATTTCGTTGCTAAATATCCTCCGTGACCTATGAATTTCCTCGATTCAACACTGTGCAACCCGTGAACTACGCACTGCTGAAAATCCATTGTCAAACATTAAACATACACAAATACCGACTACGGCATACTTCTACTAGCACCGTCCGGCTAATAAAGAATCTTCTCCGACGATGCGAGAAACAAAAAAAAATCGGCTATCCAACCTACGTCGTACACACTCACGAGATGCTCCATCTCTCCCTGGTCTTCCCGGAATCTCATCACCTCCCTGCCATAGTCCACTTCAACCGATAACCACGGGACTAACCTCTTACTACTACAAACCGGACACTCATCATGATGACATGTCAACGCACCTCGCCCGACTGGACTGGACTGGCAGATGCGTGCAGCAAGGTCTGCTCCCCTGCAACCAGTACGTGCGTACGTTCCAACTCCCAGAGCGCCAGAGCTTGCAGACTGACTGTCACTCCCCTGCTATCTTAAAGGCTCTGCTCCTATCACTAGATTTCCGTTATTTTGAAAATGGCAATCGCCTTCAATACTCCTTCAGTTGCTGCTAACCCTGACAGGACGACGACGGCCCGAGCAAATGATGATCATCGAATCTGCGCAGAGTCCCTTTCGCCCGAGGAAGGAAGACGAAGCAGCAGCAGCAACTTGCCTCCCGTGCTTGGTGTGTGAACGGGGACCTCGTGCCCGGTGAATAATAATAAGCGGAAAACAATAATAATAATACTAAAAGGGAATTGTTTACAGTGGCGGAGCTGCCTGATTTGCTGCAACTGGGCGAGCTCAGCTATGGCGTACTGTAGCCCTCTTGCTCGTTCTGTTTCTGCAGCCATGCCCGCCCGTCGTCTCCATACCGCCTGCCCTCGTTTCCCATGTCTCCGTTCCCCCGCGCCCGCGCGCCCCCGCCAAACTTCATCCCCCCCCCGCCCGTCGCTTTCCCATCCATCCATACATTCCTCATCCCCGACTTCATCCGCCCGTCGCTTTCACCTCCGTTGCCCGCCCCCGCGCCCCCGCGCCCGCGCGCCCCCGCCAAACTTCATCCCCTTCCGTCCGTCTGTCGCTTTCCCGCCCACCCATCCATTCATCCCCGACTTCATCCGCCCGTCGCTTTCACCTCCGTCCGTTACCCGCCCCCGCGCACTGTCGCTTTCCCCTAAATTCATCCATTTATCATACATGTTTCATCTGCCCATCGCTTTCCATCCCCCCGCAATCCGCTTGTCGCATTCCGTCCTCATCCATCATTCCGTTGGATGAATTGTTTTTGGATTCTGTTACTCTAGTACTGTAGTAAGTAGTAACAGAGTCCCTTGTTCTTATTATTGGTTGGTCGGTTTGTTTTTGCAGTTTGGGGTTTGAATTGGATTGTGAAGCAACTGGAAGTTTGTTCCATGCATCTAAAGCTCAAGGCATCATTTCCTTATGGTTTTTTTTTAACAATTGGACGTCGTATTCCATTTTAAGAAAAAGAATATAAGGGAACATTTTTAATTTTATAAAAATAATCATTTTAAAATGACGCAAGGGGATCAAGGTTTAGGGTTTATATATTACTGTTTAGGGTTTAGAGTTCATGTTTGAAGGACCAATCACATAGACACAAATATGTGCCCATTTATAAAAATAATCAAGCCAAGTTGAATTTTGTGACCAAGTTGACAATTAGTTTTCAATTATGGTAACGAGACCTTATCATGTTCTTACCTCTAATTTTGTTCTATCTACATAAATAAATAAAAAGTGGCACTTTAATGTGCTTGAGCCATATCTTCAACGGGGCTTTTTTCAAGGAGCCTTCAACGCCTATCGCACTGCTTTTGCCAAATGGCACGTCCTGACGGTCACTCTTGCCTATAGTTGCTTGAAGAACTCATCAACGGTCGATTGTTTGAAAACTGACCAACTGATTGAAAGGAATCGCCAAACAAATGCCGTCGATCTATCTTAATCTGTTTTTTCATGTCACCGAGAATCACATCACCACACCACAACCTCTTGGTGTGTTGTGAATGGGACAAAAGACATGACAACTATGAGTCACGTCTAAGGAACAGAGAAAGGGCACGAGGAACGGTAGATGGCTCAATCCTTTGAAGAGCCACATTGGAGATGGTCTTAAAGTTGTTAATTCATATACAATTCTTATGCAGTTATCAATCAAACTGTCATTTGTAGGTCATAGTGAGACACTTTGCATTTACATGACTTTAGAGAGTTGAATGTATTTGTAAGAAAATTAAGATAAATTGACTTTTGGAATAAGAAAACTAAAATTTGAATTTTAAAAATCAATGTCTATATGTTAGAAAATAAGAGAAAACAATGAATTAGAATAATGACATTTAAGAATAAAACTATTGATCGTACATCTTGAAATTAGAAGTTTGTTGAAACGATAGGCTTCATGATGATGAATTGTTTAGGCATTATTTTAATATAAAAAATAGCATTAATATTATGATAAAAGAAAATTTTAAAATTTTAAAATAGATGATGTCAATTGGATGTCATTCATTATTGCTTTTGGTATTATAACAACACCTAAATAATTCTTGTAGCCAAACTTGTTCTAGTAATGTTTCCATAAACTTTGAAAATACATTGCAATTGATTATTAAGAGTAATTTTAGATATTTGCATAAAGAGCCTTGGTACATGTATTAAATTAGGTCACTTTGTACAATGTATGGTGAGCGACTTTATCCATTAATTTATCTTAAGCTTTGTATATTCAAAAACAAAACATTATTTAAACTAAACATCTTAAATTTTTTAATAATGAGTAAATGTCAATTAACCCTTTGGAGCCCATGGTGGTTCTATAGAAATCATAGTTTTTTTTTATGATATTATTTTTCAAATCTCACTATTGAAATTATACATACTATGAATAGTATGCCTAGGTTAACCAAACAAGTGTTGGCTAAACCTTGGTAAGATCGAACCGTAGTATTGGAAGATTATATCGTGTCTTTGAACCGTATAATGCACACTCGAAAATGAGATTCTGGAGGATATGGGACTTCAAAGATAAATAGGATTTGGTTTAAATTTTCAAAATTAAAAGTGAAGGGGTTCAACATTGACCTACGATATGTCAACACCTTTCCATTACAATCTTTCTCGTCAAAAACGACCATACATATAATTATTCTGAATTTTATAAGTGAGAGTGACTTACTCCATATACAGTTTAAAAAAATAAATCATACGTTCAAATATGAAAGGAATTGGAATATTAATCAAGATTGAAATACATACATCAATGAAACATGAATAAGAGAACACAATCTAAAAAATTAAAAACAAGATATCGAACTTCCAAACACAATAAAATACCTCATAGTACATATGTAGTATTGAAGTGTTTTTGTTTGTATTATGAGGTATTTGCAGCATTTTGGTGTTTTGTATATAGGTATTTAACCCCTAAAGGACCACAACTATGTTTCTCTCCAAACACTTCAAAGTATCCCTTCTCATAAAAAGACAAATAGCTTTTGATCTAAAACCTTTTTGACCGATTCAACCGTAGGATATTTCAACCAACTTGAATTTATTACGACCTAAAAAATTTCAACCGTTCAAGGTTCTTCAATAGTAAGATTATAAGCTTCAAAGTTGGTAGCATTTTTTTTGGGCTTCTTGCCCAAGTTTGAAGCTTTTTGAAAATGCCCAAAATGTAAAGTTTAGTCTCAAATTTGGTAAAATGAATTTGGCAGTTGTGTATATGGGGGCGTTAGCTCATTGTGTACAAAAATTTAGATGCATAGCTCATTGTATGAAAATTTTCAGGAGGTGCCCGCAATTAGGTTTTTCACCTTTACATGATTGTATCTTTTGATCTATACATCATCTACGTACACAAATTACCATCCCATCTTCGTTACAATGAGTAGAATCACCAAAAAATATCTCAATAATTGACGATCAATACTTATTCCATACAAAGCTGACCGAACTTGGAAAATTAGCCTTGGTCCTTTAGGCCGGGTTAATAGCTTCACAACTCCAAATCAAAAATTTCTTTCTGCACTATGTGTTTTAGATGAATCTCCACATTTGAACTTGGAACATTGATCAATGCTTAGTTTGGAGTAAATTTTATATTAGTCTGCAAAAATGTGCCTCCAACCAATGTGGTTGTGTGGGCTCCAAAAGGTTAATATGAATTTACATCACCTAAACATTTGTTCTAGTATTGGTTTGAAGACAGTGACCAAATACACTTTGGAGCCTTGCAACTTTTGCACTCCAAATTCAAACAATGTACTCCTTGGTGCATATGAATCATATTTGTTTTGCTAACAAGAAGAAATTAAAAAATTGACCATTCTAAAGATGGTAACTATGTAGAATGTTTAACCCCTAAACGACCTCTTCTCATTCTAATGATGGTAACTATGTAGAATGTTTAACCCCTAAACGACCTCTTCTCATTCTAATGATGGTAACTATGTAGAATGTTTAACCCCTAAACGACCTCTTCTCATTCTAAAGATGGTAACTATGTAGAATGTTTAACCCCTAAACGACCTCTTCTCATTCTAAAGATGGTAACTATGTAGAATGTTTAACCCCTAAACGACCTCTTCTCTCTCCAGATTGGGCAGTTTTGTAAAGATCCATTATAAATGCAACCAGGAGGGATATTTTGAACTTGACATATGAATGAAGTTGTATATAATGAATTTTTGATTCTATCGATACAATTAGATTTGTGATTGCTATCACCAATATAATTTTCTATAAATTTTGGAATAAAATTTAAAAAAATATTTTTTATTTGATTACAAATAAGATATTGATAATTTGTGAATGAAAATTGTTGTGATAGGTTGAAATGTAATACTCTAAATGTAGTGATTTTTGGAGATTTTCTGGTTGCTTGATTTTATGAGTTTATTTTCTCAAGAGCACTTTAGGCCCTCTTTACACTAGAGGCGAGGGGCCGTGAGAAAAGAAATTTCAGTCAATGGGATGCGTAGAAATCGAGAAGACCAAGGAAGGTCACTTTACACTTGAAATTTTCAGTCCAAGGGACAAAAGGAGGAGAAAATGACATGGACAACACTTTTGTCCTTCGTGGCAAGAAAAATAGAAATTTTTGAAGGCCCCCGGATTTTTCGTCAATCCCACTTAAAGAGGTGGGTCTTACGCAAATTCCGGGGGGCCGTCAAGCCAAAATTCTCACAACCAATCATTTCTTATTTTTTAAGAAATATGTAAGAGCTTTACTTTTTAAAACCGGTATTTTATTTTGTAGCCTCTTCTCACTTTACACTATATCCAAAGGACGTCAAATTCAAAGTTTGGCTTCTCAAGAATGAGCCATGGCCCTTGGCCGGTTTTCTCTACGACTTCTTGTTTCTAGTGTAAAGAGGGCCTTCGACTAAAATCTTCAAAATTTTGGGTGAATCATTGTAACATGAAACGAGGCATAAAATTTTCACAAATCATCTCCTAAATAATTGAGTCACACATGCATGAAGTTAACTTGCCATGAAAAAATTAGTATAAAATCTACACTGCATAAAGTGCATGATGGATGAAAAAACAAATTTTGCTTATGTACATCATTTAGAAAATGCATGGTTGGGCAGTTAGGAGTTAAAATGTCGATTTTAGGTGTAGCCAGTTCCGGTTGCTCCAAGGTCCGGCACAACAATTACTCACACCAAACAAGCATTCGGGCTCAATCAATAATTAAATAATGAGCCTGTAGACTATCCACCTACCCATGCTTCTAGGCGATCAAGTTCTTTTCATAAAAACTTCTCTTAATAAGTTGCCTTGGGTGTTTGCACAAAGAGTATTGATGGGTTACTTCAAGTCTAACATTCCTTTAACCCCTAAAGGTCCTCACCTCTTTTGTAAAAGTCAAAGCACTATAATTTGCATACTTGAAATATCACATTGTATGATTTATAATTTTTCATAGATAGTCATTAACATTATGAAGGTATGGCTTGGTGGACATATTTGGTTTGAAGTTGTTGAGCTTGCTATAAGTAACTACAATTTAATTTTTGTTTATTTATTTTTCCTTTTAAAGATCGTGAGCACTCACTGTATTGCGCAAAGATAAACAATGTGGTTTTTTGCAACAAGAAAAATTGTGAATTCCATCTTCTTTAAAATGAAAAGTGACTTTATGAGAAATGGTTTAATATTGTGACTGTCACTGTAGACATCTGACTAAAAGGCTTTACACCAAAAGTTGATTGTTGTTGTATTTTCTGCCTTTCCCCTATTATATACATATGCTATTTGATTCCATTCACACTGATGGGGTATTTCGCTTTATTTGTTCGTTCTGATCCTCATCACATTGCATTGAAATATATACCTTATGTTTTTCTCTGCAATTGAATGCCCTTCAATTTGTTTCAAATATATATATATATATATACCTTATTTCAGTATCTTATAGAACAACTCAAACTCTGTCCAGTTGTTGGTAGTTTCCTCTTTCTTTGCATTTATACGATACCGTAGGTTGATAGCAGGTCCGGCATTAAAAAAAATTAAAAATGAAAAGTGATTTTTTGTGAGTTGTATGGGAGGAAAAAGCTCGTTACGTAATCAAAGTCGTTACAGGGCACTCCCACGTGATATGGGATAAGAAAATATTGCACACAATTGAGTATAGCATACGATCTTAATTTGAAAAGTATTAAAGTAAGAAATATTGAAAATACAAGTCATTTTCAATCTCCAAATATAATTTTGTGATTTGGAGTTTTTTGCACTAGCTATGGACAAAATTCATTAAGTTTATGAAGAATGTGAACCAGTTCAATAATAAGAAAATGTGTTATGATCAAAGTTGTGAGACTCAATTAACCCCTAAATGATAGAGGGGGTAAGGGCAAAACCTAAATGTGTTATAAAATGATGCTTCTACAACTTTGATGAAGTTTGGTCCAAAAGAGAAAATGAGAAACACGATGTTTAGTAATTATCTGTACGGTCAAACTTTCAAAAAATGTTTTAGATACTCATTAAACGAATTTAGAAGCATTTATCGTTGAATATTCACCAAAATTACAAATTTTATTTTTAGAATTTGAAATTTGGTATGATTGGTTGGAACTAGACATTCTATTCCAAAGTTTAAAAAATCATTTTTTTAGAAAGAGGGAACATCATTGCTTTCCAGAAAAAGTAAGTGTTGTAACACTAGGACAATGTTGAGGTGTTTGTCTTTGAAAATTTCACCTTGATGGAGTGTAACTTTGATTGACATGATTGAATTGGGTTGGAAAGTAGACTTGATTTCCTATTTGAAATTTTATTTTATTTATTTTTAAATATATTTTTCATTCCGGGCAGCAACCATAAAATGGTTGTTTGGTCACTTAGGGGTTAAGCATTTAACTTAAACCGTACGTGTGACATTTTAACCATGAAATGCCTCACTACAACAAATACACACCCTTTAAAGTAAATACTCCCATTAAGGTATAGTTACCTTTGTAGAATAATTTGTTTCGAGTATTGTTAGATTAAGAAAAGTTGCACAATCAAGTAATCACTATACATGCATGGAATTAAAAAAAAATTAGGCACATTCGTGTAAAAACAAGTTTAACGAGTAACTATGAGTAAATATGAAGAAGTGAGAGTAGTTGTGCATATCCCACATGCACTACCATTAGCACTACTAAGTGTTGTACAATTCACATCCATACATTCTTGACATACCGCTTGGTCAATGGTTATGGCTCATTATTAGTCATAAATTAAACATTTTTCAAAATTTTATTAATTTTATTTTTGGTGTCAAATCAAGTTTTTCCAAATTCTCCTAAGTGGAATTTAACTCGGATTGACTTAATTCAAATTGTATTGGAAAGCATACTTGATTTAGTATTTTAAAATATTTATTTATTTATTTCTTAAACTTATTTTTTTTGTTTTAGGAGACTTGTTTAAAATGGGCAATGACCCAAAAATGGGCGATGACCCAAAAATGGTCTCTTAGGTTAACCCTCGAGTGACCAAACAATCATTTATGGTCACTATCCCTTTACGGGTTGCCTAAGATGAGAAAAATATTTTTATGAAAATTAAAAAAATATTTTCAAATACTACATCAAGTCTACTTTCCAACAATATCTAAATCGTCTCAATTTGAATTAAGCTCCACCAAGGAGAATGTTTAAAGTTAAACACCTCAATATTGTCGTAGTGTTATAAAACTGACTATTTTGGGAAAGTTATGATGTTCTCTTCTTTGTAATTTTGGTGAATATTCAACAATAAATGCTTCTAAATTCATTAAATGAGTATTTAAAACATTTTTGAAAGTTTGACCATATAGATAATTACTAAATCTCATGCTTCTCATTTTCTCTTTTGCATCAAACTTTATCAAAGTTGCAGAAATAACATTTTGTAACACGTTTAGGTTTTGTCCTTAGCCCCTTTTTCATTTAGGGGTTAATCAAATATTGGGCACAAATATGCTAGACTTGCTACACCAAAATTACCAAATACTGTGGCCCACGGTATTTATGAAAAGTTTTACTAGAATTATTTTAAGAAAATATTGATGTAAAATTCATCCAAGATAGATGAAAGTTTATTCAAATAGATGAAAAATTGTCCAATCGGATGAATGTACCCATGCCATTCACCTACCCACAATATATGGTGATTTAGTGTATTGATAGACCATTCACATACACCAACGTTGCCGCATGCATACATGCGTCAAATAACTTTGAGAGAATCTATTGTCAACCAATAAATATAAAATACACAATTAAAAATTACTCTAATGCATAACAGAAAGGAATGCGATGCGAAAAAAGGAGCATGGCTCTACTTGTGGCATTAATTGTAATGTGGTTGCACGGTACCTGATTAGTAGTTGCAGCAAGAAAAAACAGAGTTTAGCATTTTTTGTTTGTTTTTTGGTTTTATCTTCCTCCATTTTGGGAACACACATGTAAATGCGGCATGGGTTTTGTGTGAATGGGCCATGAAAATTGACCTACAATATAGTTATCCGTAAACTAAAGGGTTGAGTGGGCCTTAGTTTGACTAAAATTTGGAGAAACGAAAACTATTGACAGAAGTTCTATGAAATGAAAACAATGGGTGAGTGGGGATGGTCTAGGTATATACAGTGCTCTCAAAACGACTTTATGACATTTAGCACAGGGTGCTACCTCCCACATAAATGGTAGATACTTTTGCTACCTTGTGAATGTACTACTCACGATACCTCTATAATATCCGGCAATACCCTTGATATATTAAGGTGATACCATGGTGATACCATAATGATACCTTTGCTACATATTTATAACATGATGAGCATTCTCGCTACATTTCAATTTTTTTTTCATTTTCTTTCTTTATATGTTTAGCAGCCTCATTTTGGGGGTAGAAATCCAGCTAATATTAGCCAGTTTTGAGATCACTGGGTATATATAGCAAGAATCTATTGTCAGAAAAGGGGCTAACAATGACCTTCACGTGTGAAGGTGAACAATAGAAACTTGGGTGAGAAGTTTTTTAGCACCAATTTTGGTGCTTTCAAAGTTTGCATCCACAGTCTTTATTTAGTGCCCGACACATGTTCTTTTTTGAGGATTAATGTCACTATTCACTCAAACTATAGTCCACTTACCCACTTTTAGAGGACTTTGCGAATAACTCTAATATGCTTGAAAGTGATATAGAAATGGCTGGAGTTGAGACAACTTGCCTGATGCAAGTAGAGTACCGTAGTAGGAAGGCAGGGTCGGCACTTTGGTGTCGAATAATTAATAAAAGTTCTAAAAGTAGGGGTCGGCACTTTCAAAAATAATTATTAAAAATTCGGCTATTAATAACTAACATTAAATTTTACTAGTAGCTAAACATTTTCCTTTGTTTTTTGTCTACAATTTTTGTTGACTTTATTTTTGTTGATTTCGACAAAACACTTGATAAATTTATTTATTTTTCCGGCATTTTTTTGGGGAATTATTTTCTGCCGACCCTGCCTTCTTACTTCGGTACATAATGGCAAACACTTTTATCTTTGCGCAATGCAGTGAATGCTCATAGCACTAATAGAAAAGGTGGCATGGTGGAGGGAGTTGCCAAGACATGTGGTGCCCAATTCCATGCATGCACAATGATTTTGCATGAACATCTCCTTGAGGGGCGCCACCTTTTTACTAGTGACGGCTCTTGAAAGGTAAAAATCAGTATAGAATGGCAAAAGATGAGTTTGCTGCCTGACATGATCTGGTTGTAATAACACGTCATTAGTTAGAGAGGTCCTTGAATTGGATGAGGGATGCTGCACAAGAATACTGTACTGTAATTTGTAGGTGCTTCCAAGTGGTCCTGAACTCATGATGATTACCCTTTAACCCTTAAAGTCAAGGGATGCGCATATTTTTAACTGGAGATGTATTTTTAAACATTCGGCCAGTAGAAACACCGCCTGCATAGACTAGTGTGGAGAAGCATGTCTCAAAAGACACCCACATCTTCACCGATTAGCCTATTGCCATTACTGGGAGACATACTCATGGCCCATGCATATGCATTCCCGAAATGGAGGCATGTAAACAGGGCTGATTTTTCACAAAGTTCTAGCTCGTCCACGTCCAAAAACCTTGAATTGAAAGGCAAAAAAATTGCAACCCGTCCCAAAACCGGTGATTTTAAAATCAACCAGTCCATGGAAAGGTTGAAAAAAAAACAACCCGTCCCAAAACCGGTTGCAAATTGAAAATATCCGTCCCATAATGTTTAGAAAAAAGGACATTATGGTCATTATGGTCATTCCTGTGAGCACTGCAATATGTGAGAGGGGTTTTTCTAAACAAAACCTCATCAAAAGTCATCTACGTACTAGCTTGAAGTTGGAGACTTTAGATGCTTTGATGCGCATTTCATGTGCAAATATTCCAGTTGAAAACATCAATTGGAATGCAATGATGCTTGTTTGGAGAAACATGAAGGATAGGAGAATTCATCCTCTTGTTTGAAGGGTAAGTTCTTCTTTTTTTTTATATAAAATTTTGAACATGCTTATATAAAATATTAATAGTTCAATTTCTAACTGTACCTTCGATTATAATCTTTGACATTGTGTTACAAAGGTTCTAAATATTGTAGTTCATGAATCATTGTGTGCAGTTGAATCGAGCTCTTAAAGATTGGTATTTTGATTAAGTATTAGTGGTTTGACTCCATTATGCTTACATTCACATGTCATATATGACATAATGTAATTGATATTTGCACTATTTTTTTTTTGGGTAATTTTACATTAAAAAATAAAATAAATTTAGATCCCGTCCAAAGTGAATTTAACCTGTCCAAAAACCGGTTCATTTTTTTTTAGAACCCGTCCACTGGAAATGTTTTTCTTTTTCTGAACATGTCCCTGGACATGTTAGGGACCTTGTGAAAAATCACCACTGCATGTAAACCCAAGAAACAAAAAATAATTCAAAGCCTTGTCTTTTCTTGCTGCAAATGACTATTGTTCAAGCACTGTGCACATGCATTACACTGTCGCAAGTACCTTTTTTGCTTTAAAAGCGATATACTTCAGATGGTAAAAAGATTATGACGATGTTTTACTTAATTTAGAAAATCATCTTCAAGGCCCCGTTTTTATGAACTAAAAGACCACACTGACATCAACTTATTATTTTTTGTTTTTTAAAAATGACATTAGTCTAATTTGAAGATCCATATTGTACAAGTTGTAGCCAACTAGCATGAGAATCAAGAGAATTTTGAATGGATGAAAAAATGTAAGTGCATCTGACCAGGATATTTAAAAAAAAAAAATCATCCTCCAAATACTAAAGGCTTTGATTTGTAGAGGTTAAACATCATTCCTAATTTAGAAAAAAAAACACTTTTGAGTTTCAACCTCAAAATAAAGAAGTAAATTACACTCTAAAATTGTAGGGTCATACTATTCTTTTCATGTATGATGCCTACGTAAAATCATTAAAACGTCTCCATTAATAGCAATTCATGGTCAAAGTGATTTGAAAACTGAGAAATTAAACTTGTGGGAGCTTGGTTGTTCTTTTCAGGGCTAAATTCCTTTTCAACTTATGTGAATGTCAAACATCTATATTAGTTTTGCCCCGACATATATAGACCTCAGGATACATCAACTATATTTATTCTTTGGTGTCCAAAGACTATCTTTCTAAAGTAGTGCTTGAAACATCCCAAACAACTTGTTAATTTGTAAATTGGCTACCATACATGTATATTGAGGAATATAAATACATAAACCATGTACATTTCAATTCTAAATATAGAATCATAATATTGGCAAATGGGTGTAGAAAATATAACACATAAAAAATTCTTAGGCTAGACTCTAAAGAGCTAATTAGTTAGTTGTTAAACGCAATGAGCACAACCCTTGAAGATGACTAAATAGGAAAAAATATTTTAAGATGCATTTATGAACAATTCAAGGACATTAGCCGGTTTTGGGTCCTCGCCCACACTACTGTAATGTGGGACTTGTGGTTGGAACGAAATGAGTAGTTCTACAACAACTTACATCACGTGCATAGCTACAAAGCTCCACACCAAAATCTGACTTGAGATGGTGGATTATGGTCCAATCAACTGGACTAGGATTCTCCCAAAGTAAGAAAAAAAATCATTGTCAATACTGTCCTATAACATTCATATTCCACACCACATCAGTAGCTATGGGGGCACGTGACATTAAACAAGAGCAATCAACCATGGTGAGCAGTAATTAAAAGCACTAATTCAATCACAATTCAATAGTGTTTTGTAATTGTTTATTTGATTCAATAGTCCATTCGATTACAAAACACTCGTCACTCCATATATAAATGTGAATGAAACTAAAAGGCAGCCTCTTAGAAGGCTACTGAATGTTATGCTAAGAGACTTCAAGGTAACATTGCAATCGTGGTGCCACAAGCCCACAACGGTTTCACTTCAAGTCCTTCAAGCTAGACACCCCTTTGAAAAGACGATTGATTCACTACATGATTTCGAGCCTGTATTTTTTTTTAGTCAAATGGTGAAAATTCCATTGCCAGAAGAAAGAACACCGTTCGCGCCTGTACTTTTAGTTCTCTTTCACTAACCTCCCAACCATGGCTGGTTTGTACTCTTTTTCCTACGATATTCAATTTGTGTCAAGAAAAAGAGAAAAAGGATAAAAAAGAAAGAAAAGAGGACATGGACGAACAAACTGACTAATTTTTTTGAGTCATTCGGAATATTCTCATTACATCCTCAAAGTCCTCATCTTTTCTGGGTATAACTTTTAGAATGAAATGAAATTTACACTGGGGGCCATTCTGAATGCTATTAAATTCATCTTGCACCATTTTCAAACCAGACTAAAAATGAGTTAGACAAAAAAGAGTGAAGCGAAGGCTGCAAAATATTAAAGGTAGAACTGAGATTAGCAAAGCCCCATATTCTAAGCCCCAACGCCCCCAAATATGAAAGGAACAGTGATTCCGCACACCCAAAATTTAAAAAAGGACAAATTGAAAATTATTGAATAGATTAAAGATGACGTCGTCCCCAAATAAGAGTAAGGGGGCACCATGGCTTAATATGGGGGGCTATGTGAATGCCAGCCTGCCCCCACATAATACAGTACAGTAGTACTGCACAAGACTGAAGAAAATGATGCAGAATTGGGCTCTATATTTGCATGGCATTTTCTTCATGTGATAGATTTAAAATGCACATTCCCTTGGGCTTCCTATTCTCGGACCCCGGGTGGCGGGGCCCGGCGTGAGTAGATTGCCTTTTCTAGGCAATGAGGGGGAGGGGCCAATGGGCTAGTGGGCTTCCTTTGAAATTGTCCAACGTCTTTAACATTCTGTTTGTCCAGGATGTGCGGGTTGTCTAGTTAGAATTTGCTATGACTGTTCCTTTTTCTCCTCCTCATTCAACACATTTCTTAGATAAGGCCAGTGAGGATGGTATTTGGCATCCCCACATGGGTGTCTGTATGGGGCCAGCCTTTATCTGCTCAACTTGAGGTACGGTAATATTATTAATAATAATAATAACGCTGGCTTAAAAACAACCCTCCCGGCTTTAATCAAGAGTCTATTGAGGGTAGTTTGTCTATGTATGCCTTAGAGGCATGGGTGCAGAATTATGGCCCATCCACATCAGTCAGCCCTATGCGAATCTGCATTCGTCAAGTGAGTATTTGGTAGCTTCTGTAAATTTTATTTTTATTTATTTTTTATCTTGATGCATGCAAGAAGCTGCTCTAATGCATTTTGGATGCCTTGAGAAATTTGTGCACATGCATTGCCCAAAAGCAGGAAGAGACAATGTTGTGACACCGCAATAAATTGTGTATTGTTTTCAAATTTTACCTTGTAGCATTTCAAGAACGCAACGCAAATGTTGGAGCCTCTTGGTGTGAATGGGCCATCAATGAATTGATTGTGGTATTGTACATCTTCGTGTTGAACTTTGAGGTAGAAACGGTGGTCTTTGGTACCAAACGATAGTCGTAGAGCGTAGTGCTCAAGGTTAACCCTTAAACGTCAAAGCAAGCCCCACGGGCTTAGTATAAAGGAATAATTGGAGAAAAAAGTTTCATTTCTCAACCAAATCAAGTGAGACTTGTTGCGTTGGAAAGCTACTGAAAAAGCGATCTAGATTCCAAATTTTCGCCTCATTTGAGAGATTGTGGAATCGTTGGTAAGCAATCAAAGTTATCAAATTGAACAAGTTTTGAGGTTGGGGCAGCTGAAGTTCAGCAGTGCCGCAGTGCTACAGTGCTAACGATCAGTGCACTGCATAGCTGTTTTTGCTAAATAAATAAATTATATATATAAAAAAGGATTCTTTCCGGGCTGCCCCGTCCAGGCCCTCTTGACAATTAAGGGTTAATATTGGTAGTGCCAATAGTGATCTTGGACATAAGCCTTTTTTTTTGACACAAATAGAACAAGTTCCATTGCAAAAGAATAAAATACAGGACCACCCCAGCCGGAGTCAGCCTGGAGCGAGACTGAAGACCAAGACCGGATTGACCAGGACGGACACAGGGAAGAAACGCGGGCCGCAGGCACCCCAGGGTGCTGGGCGGCCGCCGCGGCGCCGCCCCCTAGTGAACAACAAAGGACTCCATCGGACCCACTAACGCCCATCGAGGCCGCCCGTGATGACATAAGTTCTTGGTGCCCAAAAACCAATTTTTTATAGGTGATGAATCTACCAAGTTGGCTACCTACCACCAAAATCAGGATTGGTTTCAAGAACCTCAAAAACTTGCCTCTCCTAGAAAACCGTATAACTTACACTCCAAAGGAAATTAAAATTCTTCATTCATGTCATTCCTTCAAATGGGCCAATTTTATTTTATTTAAAAATTCTTATTGCTAAGTGTTATATTCGCTTGTTTCCTTTAACGCTAAGTGACGGATCAACCATTGTATGGTCTCTGCCCTTTTTATGGGCTGTCCGAAATAGAATTTTTTTTTATAGAAAATAAAAAAATATTTTTAAATAGGTAATCAAGTCTACTTTCCAACCCAATTTGAATCATGTCAATCCGAGTTAAACTCCACCCGGGAGAAATTTTCAAATAAAAACACTTCTACATCAACTAGTGTTAGAAAACTTACTATTTGTGGAAAGTAATGATCTCTCTGTTGAAAAATTTGCAATTTTTGATTTTAGAATAGAATGTCTAGTTTTAACAAATCATACAAAATTTCAAATTCTAAAAATAAAATTTGTGATTCTTATAAATATTTGAAGTTAAATGCTTTTAAATTCATTATGAGATGATAAAAAGCTATTTTTTGATATTTGACCGTATGAAAAATTACTAAACACCAAGCTCCTCATTTTCTCTTTTGGACCAAACTTCATCAAAGTTGAAGAAGTAATTTTTTATAACACATTTATGTTTTGCCCTTACCCCCTCCGTCATTTAGGGGTTAATGTTAGGTGATGCTGATCCATTAGAAAATTGGATAGAACAGCCCATATTGTGTGCAGAATGTGGATCCCTGATGAGTCATTACGGGCTTCATGCAATTTAAAGGCTGTCATTCTTTGTTATGGGTAGAGAGCCTGTATGAAGGTACTACTACTGGCTATTGACGGCATGTCAACATGTGGAATTCTATTTATTTGGAAACAAATGAAAGGGAACTAAACATACATTGAACGTACCTTCTTTCTGCAGTAAGGGTCTTGTTTTATTTGTGTCCAAAAAAACAAAAACAAAAAAAAAACATACATTGAACCTGACAGAAGCTAAAACTGAACCCCCAGTCTGCTATGGAATAAATTCACCATTTGCTTCCAAAAAAAAAAAAAACTGAACCCCCAGATATGTTTTTAAGCCTTATTTTATTGATCGTCTGGTAAGTATAATCCACTGAACTGAAGCAACCATTGTCTGCTTACTTGAAATGCAATGCATATTTACTGTTCTGTTGATTCGCCCTTTTAAATGACACAGTTTCTTTCCAAGGTGAAAAAAAAGAAATGGAATTGATGAGTAGATTGTATTGTAAGTAGAAGGCAGGGCAGGCGGATTTTTTTTTTTTAAGGAAGTGGAATTTTGTGAAGGAGTTTACTTCTACTAGGCGTACTATCAAATTTTAATGCATTGGGGATCCCAATCGATTGCTTCTTCCCTCTTTTCTGCACTTAATTTATTGGTTATGTTTTTCAAAGAAAAAAATTATATATTCTCAAATATTCTATTTACTAAGCCTTTTTTTAATAGAAACAATCATTTATTTTATTTTATTTTATTTTCCTGCACAAATTGAAAGAATCAATTGCAAGGAGATAAAATACAGAGCCACTACGGCAGAGATCACTACGGGGCAAGAGGACCGAACCTAACTATTGAAATTATAGGATTGTAGGCAACCCAAGTAATGTGATTTCCCCTTCTACTACAAAGGAGATGTTGTTTGCCCCAAATGCGGTCAAACTTGACATATTCCTGAGTAGTGAGTTGCGGAGACTTCCTAATCCTATTACGAACCTTGTTCCAAGCACTGCGGGCATGGTCACTAAGACCTTTCCAAATGCAACCTTTAATTTTGTCATTCTCCCATCTAGTTTGGTTGAAGACAAGGTCATTTCTAGCTAACTACAGATTCCAAAGCGTAGTGCCCCTAATAAGCATCAATATTCTCTGACAATCAAATATTAGATACAAAATGTACCAATACACTTCCCCTAGTTGTCTCTTCATTTAGATTAGGATGCCTCTCCTTCTTGGAATGTTACTCATAGAGTTCAATTGTATTGTACAGTGGGGTACCAATCAAAATGTCGTTTTTGAATTCGCGGTGAGAAAAATTTCAGTACTGCCAACTTTGAAAGCCTCCCGAGAGCTCAGAAATTGGTATTTTACCACGAAATTTTTACCGAAGAATTATCTTTTAAGTCATTTGTATGTAAGCCAAATTTCAAGGCCAAAAGATTCACCGCAAAAAAAGTTATTTAAAATCTACCAACATTGGTAGCTGTGGAAACTTTTTCACTGCTGCCAACTTTGACAGCCTCCCAAAGATTGATTTTTTTTTTTTGGCCATGAAATTCTTGGAACAAAAACATCTTTATGTTAATAACATATGATAAAAATTTCAAGGCCAAAAGATTAATACAAAAAAATATATTAACAATCTACCAACATGTGTAGTTGTGGGAAACAATGGGGGAAACTTTGCTACCAACTCTGACACCCTCCCAACGGTTGAGAAATTGTCTATCTGTCATGAAATTTTTGGCACAACATGCCCTTTATGATTAAAAAATTCATGCCAAATTTCAAGGTCAAAAAATTTATACAAAAAAAAATAAAATTACAATCTACCAATGTGTGTAGTTCCCCCCATTGTTTCCAACAACTACACATGTTGGTAGATTGTTAATATCCTTATTTGTATTAATATTTTGGCCTTGAAATTTTTATCATATGCTATTAACATAAAGAGGTATTTTTTTCAAGAATTTCATGGCAAAAGAAAAAATAATCAATCTTTGGGAGGCTATCAAAGTGAAAAAATTCCCATAGCCACCAATGTTGGTAGAGTTCGAATAACTTTTTTGCGGTGAATCTTTTGGCTTTGAAATTTGGCATACATATAAATGACTTAAAGATAATTCTTTGGTAAATATTGCGTGGTAAAATACAAATTTTCGAGCTATCGGGAGGCTTTCAAAGTTGGCAGTACTGAAATTTTTCTCACTGCAAATTCGAAAACGACATTTTGTTTGATTGGTACCCCACTGTACAATATCCTACAGTAAGTATTTGTCACCTTGGGTTTACAAAGGTTTGACATTAGAAAATGATAAAATTGGAATTTTGAGCCAAATTTGAATATGCCGCAAAACACAAGGTACACAATACATATTGTTGAGATTTGATGAAAATGATATTAATTTTACCCATTTTCACTTAAAGTTTCAAACTACATTTTGAACCCTAAATTTAAACGACAATAAATAAAAATTTAATTATTTACTTGGTATAAACTTAATCCCTACATGCCCACAGCCCTCTCCATATTGGGCACTTTTGCAAAAACATACTATAAAATGCTCAGATAAAATGCAATTAAGAGGGATATTTTGGACTTCATGTACGAATAAAAGTTGTACATTATGAATTTTAGATTCTATCCATGTGGTTAGATCTATGATTTCTATCACCAATATTTTGTATAAATTTTGAAACTTGAAATCTAAAATTATTTTATGATTCGATTACAAACAAGATATTGACGATTTGTAAATGAAATTTGTTGTAATGGGTTGAAATGTAATACTCTAGGTGTTGTGATTTTTGGAGATTTTTTGTTGCATGATCCTATGATTTGACTTTTTCAAGAGCACTTTTGAACTGTTTTGGACTAAGATTTTAGAAAATTTTGGTGAATCAATGCAACATGAAGTGAGGCACAAGGACTTCACAAATCACCCCCTTTCTAATTGGATAACATGTGCATGAAGCTAACTTCCCATTAAAAAATTAGTAAAAAATCCACACTACAAAAAATGCATGACGGATGACAAATTTTGGATGAAATATGTACATCATTCAAAATGAATGCCTAGCTAGCTAGGGGTTAATAGAATGAATGCAAATCCTCTACAAAATCATATGCAAAAGAAATCGTGATTTTTAGAGATTTGTTAACTATAAAATTATTAATTGAAACGTCTTATACTAAATTGCTCAATTTCCAAAAGAGTTTTTTATTTTAAAAATTTCACCCCCAAAATACCGAATCATTTAAATCAAACATTTTAAAAATAGACTAACGTGTTTATAAATGATTCTATTTTTTATAATTTAAAGTTTTATAAAATAGGAAGCCAGAAGTTGTGACCTACACAGATTGCTATAGGTACGTGGTGTACTTTTTTTTGGTACTAAAAGAAATTTGTTGTAGTTATTTTGTGTTTGTATGCTAGAATTTGTATAGGTATGCTTAACCCAACCATTTTAATTGATTAAAATTAATAATATTGCAATTTTGCAGAATAGTACTTTGTATACATATTGCAACTTAATTTTCATATAGGACTTACGGAGGAAAAATACTGCACTAATTACACTTTTAGTACACATCAAAGTGTGAATGTTGTAAAATTGTAGTTTTATTTCATTTATCAATCTTATGGAGGACTAGCATTTTAAAAATATGGTAATACCTTTCTTATTTCTTAAATATTTTTTATAATTATACACTCAAAGCAACATCTACGGAGTTTTATATTAAATACATATTTTTTAATTTTTAAGTAAACATTCAATTTTAGTCTCCAAAATCTTAAATATCCAAATGTTTTAGGTTTAATTTGTATACAATAGAACCTCCTACAAAGTTAAAAGACAATTATTTCATGTAAAATTGAATATATATATATATATATATATATATATATATATATATATATATATATATAAAAGCAATTGGTGTCTTTGCATGTGATATTTGTTGTTAGGAAAGTCACATAGTATAAAAAATAAGAACAAATTTTGCGAGGTTGTCTCAGTCCAACCCTCACGTAGAGTATAATTGGAGGGAGATGCCCAAATTAGACAAACTTGTCTAGAACTAGGTAACATTGCCTCAACATCTCCCTCAGTAGGGGCACCTTTTTACTAGTGTTAAATTAAGATTTTGGTCTCATTATTATAACTCAATTCAAAATAAGAAACAAACTTGGTTTTTTGCACCTCAATGGTTGCTACAACATGTTATTACTAGTATTATTGTTATTATTATTATTATTATTATTATTATTGTTAATGTTATTATATTTATATTTTATTTTTACAAACACTGTGAGCTTTCATTGTATTGCGCAAAGAAAAAATACAATGGGAAGTACTGAGACACCTCCAAACTACCATAACAAAAAACAAAATTCACACACCATATATCTTCAAACTCCTTAGTCATCCTAGTTTGCTCTAATTCACTAGAAGAGTAAAAGAATTTGGGAAGGAAATTCCTACACGCCACATTTGCAAAAATGTCATGCCATAAGCCGACAACAAGATGAAAAATTCATGCGAGTTGATTGGCTCATGAGAGAAGACCCATCTACACCGTGCACGCCAAATTTGCTATATTCGCTAAAGAATTGCAAGGCGGAAGAGACTCCATGTGGGAAGAAACTTACATTTGCACGGACCCGGAGAAGTCACTGTCAAGAATTTAGATAACCATGAGAGAACAAACATGGGGTGTCTTTTATTCATTTGAGATAAAAATTGTAAATTTTTAGAAGTAATATAGGATATTTTAAAACCAATTTGGGAATATTAAATGAATATTCATAAAATATATCTTGAATATACCGTAAATATCCTATAAATAGTATAATACTCCAATTCTTTCATAGCCTCCAATTAAATACCCTTTGTTCGCTCATGTGTACCCAAAATTTACACTAAGTGATTTCTCCGAGTGCACAGACAATAACCATTGTAGCCGAAGGTACAGGGTGTAACGCTAGGAAGCGTTTCTCACCAAAAAACCTGCATAGGAACCAAGAGTTATGTGTACAATCTCCACTTGCCATTGCCAAAACATGTTGTGTTTATTAATGTAAAGTCAAACATTAAAAATAAGCATCAATTTCATTGGGTGCATGCATCCAAAATAGGAGGGAAAAATAAAATGAAAACAACAATTAAACTTATCAATCATCATTATCAATTATCTCTTTTGAATATTGTTGAATATTTTGACTAAATTTTGTTATTAACAAGCAATCTTTGAGTCAACCAAAGAGAGTTTGATATGTAGCTTTTGACATATTAAACCCGGATGTACTTGAACAAAATTGCCGTTTGGCATGGCTGAAACTTGGCATCTATGGAGCTTGCACTTACAAAACCCCATTATCATCGGTTGTTCATGGGATGTTTTTTGTGAAAGTTCGACAAGTTTGGCCCTTTGGACTTGGAATTTAACCCCTAAAGGCCCTTAAAAAGCCAAAATGGCTTTTTGCTGTTTCGGGCAGCCTAGATGACGGGTTTAACTTTAGTATTTTGGGTTAAACTTTGGTGTGGGTGTGGTAATACATACATACTATATGTGGTAAAATTTGGGCAGCCAAATTCAAGTTTTAGAATTTTATTATGCAAAATTTTGTTTTCAAGCCCAACTGGGGCAGCAAAAAATAAATAAAAAATAGTGTTTTTCTTAATTTTTTTTTTGGAAATATGTTTATAATAATACTAATACACACATTTAAAAAAAATCCAAGTTGAAAGTTTTAACAATTTTACATGGGCAGCCTTCAAAATTTACAAGAGCAAGCTTCAAAGTTTTTTGTAATTTTACATTTTTTTTCTTTCAAAAATTGTCAAAATTTGAGATTTAGGAATTTTTCGATTTTTTTTTTTTTCTAAAATTCACAAACTCATAGATGTAACTTTTCACAGTTCACTTTTTTACTAAACCAAAAACCTTTAACGTTATTCAAGTTTTACCATATTGTGGTTTTTGAACCTTCTTCTGGAAAATAATTTGCATGAAGGCCAAAAAAGCATAATGAGTCTCTAAAATTTTGCATGGAGGTGCCTAACTTAGTTACCTACATAGAAAAAAATATGAGCAAAATGTTTGGGGTAATAATCATCAAGTCCCCCTTTGCACCATTTAGACTATGCCTTTTGGGTAAAGCCCAAAAAAACTTTTGAATCAACTTTGAATGTTATAAACTCACAAATGGTAAAGATCCAACGGTTGAAATTTAACATGGTGTTAGTGCAAGTAGTTGGGTTGAAGATCTTACTGTTGGAAGTACAAAAAAAGTTAAAACATATTGAAACATACATCAACTTCCACAAGGTGCTCAAAAATCGCAGTTTTTGGTTTTGGAGGTCCCAAAACACCTTGGGCCTTTAGGGGTTAAAGCAGTGGTCATGCTTTTGAAAACTAACGAGATATAGAAATAGACACTTTGGTGCACATGGACATTCAAAGGTAACTCTATTTAGGGTGTTTTCAAGGTGGGCGGCCAAGATATGTAGTTAGAGGTTGAGTTTGTCGTTTTTTTTTTTTTTTTTTCATTTTGTAAATCCTGGTGGTCATTAAAATGTAAATAAAAATAATTCTTGAAACATGAATTATAGGAATATGGAAAGAGTTTGATATAAATTATTTCAAAACAATTAATCATAGCATTTGGATCCAAACGTGTAAAAAAAAGTATGTTGTTACACCTAAGATGTGAAAAGAGGTTTAAAAACATTCCAAAAATATTATAAAGAGATTCCAAAATTCTCATACAAAATTCCAAAATTTTATATATTTGATATACTTAAACATTTTCCATAATTGTTGGTTATGAATAATGACACGATAATGTCGCAATATGGCAAGTGCTTTACATACTTTGTGTTTGCCTTTCATGCAAAATTGTCGCTCTACCATGAAAACACCCACTTTCACAACCACCCCATCCGTCCTTCAACTAAACCCCAACATTCAACAAACCATACAATCTACACGAGATTCCAATTCCAATTTGCATTGAATTGAGTCATTGATATGGCAAGATTCAACCTAAACTCATTTTTTGAGACACGACTCACACTATAATGTGATCAACTTTGGAGGGCTATTTCCATGAATAAAATGAAACTTTCGTTGCATTCCAAACTGCTTGCACTTTCTAATTTGACATAAAATCCAATTACGTAAACCATACATTGAATTTTAAATTTTCAAATTCAACCAAGTTTGTTGGAACCATCAAAATCAGTCATTTCTCTTTAGTTGACAAAAAAAGTCAAAGTTGCGCTTTGACAATGCCGGTGGGATATTCCGGAATGCAATCCACATGGTGAAACATCATGGGTCTGGTTTTCATTTCAATGGTACTCTAATGGGTCAAAGGGGGTGCAGTACAATGTCCTGGAATGGCACCATGCAAGCCAGTTCTGCAGTATAAAGAGAATGAAGAATCTAACTTGACCAATAGGAGTTCTGACTTTTCTTTTCCTTTCAATTTACTAATATACCAACCAGTTGGAGTGACTAGGCATTTACATCCATGAATATGAATAGATTACGGATGAAAAGTATTCATTTGTCTACATTCGACATTCATCCAAATGAACCAATACCTTTGCCATACTACTCAGTAGGTCGAGGGTAGGTCATAGGAGAAACAAATTAAAAATTAAAAATAAATATCAAATATTTGGGGAGTTATCCTTATCATATACTTCTTTGTCCCATAATAAGCTTTTTGATTGCTCAAATGATTTGTCCTTTAACAAGTATTCAATTTACTATTCCTACTGGCTCAAAGTTCAAACCGTTGTGCTCACGGTCCACATCATTGGATTAATTCATTGTTCTATTTTGAAGATTGAGGGAGCTTATTATGGGACATAGGAATATTTTGTATGGCGAAAAAAATAAAAATTTGAAAATACTTGACAATATTCTATATTTCAAATCATATTCTTTTTATTAAAAATATATATTCCACAGAAATACAGTACCAATCCTTGCCTTCACCTACAATAGAAGATTTTGGCAATTCTTTTTAAAAAAGAGAGTTAAATTTAGTATAATGCAAAATGTAAGAGTCTCAAGTGTAGGTTATAGCCTAAAAGTGATAAATTGCATAATTCTGAAAGGACCAAGGATTTGTGGTTTTGAAATGACAAATTTAATCGATCTTATTGTGAAAAATATTACTCAATTATAACCAAATTTTATATCACCGAAATTGATGAAGAATATAATGTACTTTACTAGCTTCATCGACCCTCTATTGAGTAATTAACATTTTCTAAAAATAGATTACGGCAGAATGAATGTACCCCAAAATCCCTTTTTTCCTGTAATTGTTTTTAAAAATTAATTTCCCAAAATTACGGAATCTATTTTTAGATTTAATTTTTGCCTAACTTGACTCTAAGGTATGGTAGTTGCATTGATTGAAATCCTGTAAATTTGAACAAAAGGAAAACCACGGACGACTTGAATTACTCAAAATCCTTAATGAAAACATGAGACTCAATTCGGGGTTCTTGGTCTATAACATCCAATAGCCTTCACTAGCTTTGCCTTGCTCTTAAGGAGAATGTGCAGAATATTCAGCATTATCATCCAAGAACAATCAGAAGCTACCCAAGTTTTCTCACATATTGAGGTTTTGGAAAACTAGAAGGGAAGGTAACCATGCATAGTCTTTGCTGACACATCCCACATGTCCCTCACTTCAAAGAGAATTATTATAAGTAATAATACTTTAACGCAAGAATGTTATGGTGCATGGCTAACCAATAGAAAATGGGCAAATTGAATAAAAATTTCCTTGAACACTAGAGGTAACCAAAAAGTCAGGTCAAAGAGGAAAGTTTTAGCAAACTCCTCTTGAACCCTTCTTGAACTCATATTGAAATATAAATAGAGCAAAAACTAGTTCATGATGAGTTGGGAGACAATCTCCACACCTCGCAATGACTCCCACACCTTCTACCAAAGCTCCAAGCCCATGGCCCACAAGGGGACAAGCTATGACACGACACTATTCAACCCAAGTATAACTCAAAAAAGATGTTAGAAGTAGAGCAAAAAGGGAGGTTAGATGGGTTTCTTTTCGGTTAACTCTATTGCACCACTTCTTTTGTCCCTGCATTGACAATGGGTTAGGGCCTTCTTGCTTCCTTCCCCACCCTCCCCGCTCACTGAAAATGAAAAATAACCGGTTGCACTTAACCCCTAAACGTCCCAGCATCCAAAAACTGGATCACGAACGGATTCAAAGCCTTCTCACGTTCTCATCAATGCTTGGATGAAACTCATCCAATCTTTTGGAGATTCTTCATCAAGTTGTTGTCCTATCTAATGGCTGGATTTAGTCATACTAGAGTACATATTTTTCTAAAATTACAAATGTAGAAGTATGTCAAGTCGTTGACCGAGCCAAAATTGCATTGACTCTAGTTCAAAGTGGAATCGTGAAAAATGAGGTCATAAATTTAAGAAACACAAAAACTTCAAAGCATCACTACGTTTAAGAGTATCTCATTTCAAACTCATTCCAACAAATTTTACTCAAAAAATATTGAAATTTAGTTTGTAATCGAATTTAGAAGGAATTTTTAATTTTAACTTTCAAATTTTATAATTAAATATTGGTGATTGTATTAGTGAATGGAACCGTACGGATGGAATCTAAAATTCAAAATCTAGAACTTTCATTTGTATATCAATTCCAGAATATTCTTCTAAATAGTAGTTTGTAATGCTTTTCCTCAAATTGTCAATTCCAGGGACACCCTGGTACGTTTAGGGGTTAATGCACTACATGGATGAAATTCATACAATGCACTACATGGATGAAATTCATACAATGCACTACATGGATGAAATTCATACAATGCACTACATGGATGAAATTCATACAATGCACTACATGGATGAACTTCATACAATGCACTACATGGATGAAATTCATACAATGCACTATATATCACACGAGGGCAGAGTGGCTGAATGCTACTGAATGTTATGGTCCTTTTGGGATGAGGGAAATAAAACATTGAATAGGACATCTGCAAAAGAGTCCAAATTCAACATGCAAAGCCGGATGGGGCCCAAGGGTTAGCTTTTATTATAAAATTTATTATTCAACATGCAAGGGTGCTTAGGGCTCACTGCCACAGCCCATCTGAACTTGCTCGTGTCTTTCTTGCCAGGGTTCTTTCCCTAGGTTGATGTAACTTATGTTTTGTTTTGCAGTGGAATAAAATGTTCATTTGTTTAAATAAATTAAAAATAAATAAATAAATTGAGGGTTTTGAGAGGAAGAGCAGATTGCATGCAAACAATTCATTTATGACATTCTTGAGTTGCCTTGGCTTGAGGGTTTAGGGTAATGTTACTGTAGAGGTATTATTCTTCAACAATCAAAATGATGCCTCTAAAATAGCATTGTAAGGGTAAATTGTTTTCATATGTCTCACTCACCCACCACAATATGGAAAATGGTTGGTAAGCAGAGTTCACATGGAAATAAAGAGGATCCAATGGCTCGTCGTGACTTGATTAATTTAAGCAGTCTAAGATGAGTTTCTATGTGTCTCGCTCATCCACCACAATGTGGAAAATGGTTGATGAGTGGCGTCATTAGAGGAGAAAGTGAGTTTAGGAAGGCCTTGAGTTCTTGTAAAGCTCCGATCAAAGATGTGGGCCTTTTTTAATATACATATAATTTTACTATTGACCCATGCTTAAGTCATAGAAATAGGCTCAGGGCCTTTTGGGCAACCATTTTTCTTCTAATGTCACGTAGCCACCGGCCATCATGTTGTGACAAGGTCACTATTTGCCTTTAAATCTAAAAATGGTGGTATTCCAAAAATAAGTTACGTGATGCGGTAGCGCCCATTTCAAAGTGTGCACTGCACTCAGCTATCATAATGGAAGGGGTCAAACAGCGGATGCACCACAAAGAGATAAGAGTGAGTTTAAGCCACTGACATCTAAACACTACTCGGCCACATTTCTAATACGTTTGTTTAACCCCTAACCGCCCAACCATGCATATTTTGCTTGATGTACAGATTTCATCCGCAATTTCTCATCCGCCATGCACTTTTTGTCGTGTGATTTTTTTATTGATTTTTTAATGGGAAGTTAGCTTCATGTATGTGTGATCCGATCGAAAAGGAAACAATTTCTGAAAAAATTATGCCTCATTTTGTGTTGCAGTGTTTCACCCAAAAGTTTGAAGATTTTAGTCTAAAAGTGTTCTTGAAAAAATAAACTCATAAAATCAAGCATCCAAAAAATCTCCAAAAATCACTACACATAGAGTACTATATTATAAGCCATCACAACAAATTTCATCCCCATACTGTCAATATCTTATTTGTAATCAAATTACAAAATAATTTTTTATTTTATGTTAAAAAAATTATATACAAATATTAGTGATAACAATCAAAGATCTAACCGTATAGATTGAATACAAATTTCAAAATGTATAACTTTTGTTTGTACATCAAGTTTCAAATATTCATGTTAGTTGCATTTTATAACGGATCTTTGCAAAACTGCCCAAATTGGACATAAGTGAGGACGTTTAGGGGTTAAATTCTTGGGAGATTCTAATCAGCTAGTGAGACACGTAGAAAGTGACCCAAAGTCTTCAATTCAAGATTTTCCTTGTCGAATAGAGACTAAACCAAAGCAATTCAAGAATGTTACACTCATGCATGTCATTGGTTGACTGAATAAGTTCATTCATACCATTATCTCCTACGTGCTTAAATGCGTAAAAGCGTCCATTTCCATATCTATAATGAATGTATATCCAATTTCAACCCGACATGAGCACTGATTTCTATAGTATTGTGAACTCAAATATATTGTGAATTCAAATAATAAACTGGATGTTGGTCGACCCATACATAGATACATACATACATACATGTTGGTCAACCCACACATACATACATACATATAAAAAAGAATTAAGAAATTTTCCTTAATAAGTTATTAAATTTCTTAACAAACCATGATATCTTTGAACTCCTCTTTTGCAAAATAATAGATAAAGTGGTATACATCTTTGAACTCCTCTTTTGCAAAATATTAGAGAAAGTGGTATATACTATAATTAGTAATACCCTCTTTTCACATTAGGGTTTTGACATGCATGAAAAGAAGGCCCTTCTACACTAATGTGGGCTCAAATAATTGTTACGCATCAAAACAGATGTGGGCAATTTTCCAAATTCTTTGCCAATGATTATCAATTTTCAGAATGTGTGCTGATTTACGATATAATTCCATTATTATTATTATTATTATTATTATATTTTTATTCTTCTTCTTCCATCTCCAATTTCTTGTTTTAAGTACTTGAAACATCAATGGATATTAACCCTTTAGCGCGCCGGCGTCCAGAATCTGGACGCCGGATGAATTTGAGCAGCTCGATTTCTGTAGGTATTGGATTTTTTTCATCCATTTTTTATTTTTTATTTTTTCATTCTTGTGCTAGTTGAATACCATTTGTACGGTATGGATCTTCCAAATAAGATAATGTGAATTTTTGAAAAATTACAAAAGTGATTAATGTCAAGTTTCGATCTTAGTTCAAAAAGAAAGACCTTAAATATGATTTTCCATAGTAAGTAGAATCAAATAATGGAAACCATACCATCTCGTAGTGCATGTCATTCTAATTTCATTACAGTATTTATTAAAAAAATTGTGTTAATTTTGGATTTTTAATTGAATTTCAAGAGAAAACCTTGCAAAATTACTTTAAAAATATTAATAATAAATATGATGAATCCAACCGTACGGATGTTATCTACACATTGACATTTGCAACTTTGTTTCGTACATCAACTCCATTTTCGTTTTTCATCAACCATTTTATAACAAATCTTCGAAAACAGTGTTGAATCGGGACGTTAAAGGGTTAACATAAACATGTTATTCAAAAAAAATAAAGTCAATGGTGACACTGAAATTATAAATTTAATTGATGGAGTATCTAGATCAGCATAATTAGTGATTTATTTGTGTAAAAAAATAAAAAAATAATAATCAATGTTCTTTTGAAGAATTCAAAGTACGTGGGTATCTTTGAAACAGCCTCATGATTTCTTTTTTACAATTTTGACAAAGTCCTATGTGAATTTTCTCTTTTTTCACATTTGTTTGTTCTTTTGCTAACACTTATAGTGAATGTTCTTAACTAATTTTGGTGATATAAATTTTGATATTTTAAATTATAATTTTACAATATGAATGATAAGAATTATCAATTTAACCGAACAAAACTTTAGTTCTTTAACCCATGAAGTACAAAGAGCCTAAATTGGGATTTAATAAAATAAAATAAAAACCACCTTTGACGAAATTAAGGAAGTCCAAATGACTCAAATTTTAAGTGTACGGTGTGGTCTGGAGGAAGTTTCTAATAACTTAGTGTCATTGGATTTGTGAAAATATTTTTGATTATTTATTTATTTTTATTTTTCTCTCTAAACATTCAAACTTTTTATACAATAGGATGACAGGTGGTTGCAAGCTACGGTCACCTAAGCTTTTTGTTGGGGTTTACAAATTGGTGCACTTTCCCAACCTTTGGAAAATCATCAATAAATATTGGGATGGAATTATGTGACGAAACAAATTGCTTTGTTCTAAAATTCCAAAGTTAAGATGTTTACCACAATAAAGTTTGCAAATTTTCAATCTTTTATCCAAATCAAGCATTTCTATTTGGATTTGGTAGCGTGTCGCTTGTCAAAAGTGCACCTATATTATGGAAAATGCTAGAAGAGGATCAAGTTTGAACTTCAAAAATTTATAGCAACATACCACAAGTGTGTACAAAGCTACCATATTTTTTATTTTTTGGTATTGTGATTACTTATTATTTAATTAATTTTTTTGTGATGTTTTTGTTTTTTAAGATTTTCATGTTCTTTTTTTGAATTCTTTTTTTTGGAAATGAAATAATGGTTCAATTTCAGAGGTGGGATATGAAATGCATTTTTCATGAAACCTAGCTAAGGATGTTATGTAAAAAAGGCTCTAATTAACCTTGCTGGGTAAAAAACAAAAAAGGTTGTTGAGTAAAGCCCAAAGTCTTGAAATTAACTTAACAATTGCTAAAGTGAAAGTATTAGCAAAAACCCTATTTGGGATGGTGAAATTTTTGACTCGGGGAGGTCACTCCCTTGTATATTTTGTATACACGTGCGATAATGACCTATTTATTTGGGGGGTTATTTTAGCAAAAAAATTTAGCAAAAAATATTATTAGGTGATGGTATTTTACATATAAACAGCCTGAGAATATTATATGTGATGGTATTTTACATATAAACATGTTTCACTTTTTTAAAATCCCCTATTTTACATGTACATTTTTTACAAAATTTATCTACAATAAATATATTGGACCCTATTTTTTATCGCACGTTGTTTCTAAAATTTTCGCCAGTGAACCCCCCGAGATTTTTGATCTAATTGAAAGTTGAGAGGTGCACATTACAACGCTAGTGCATGAGTTGCAAGGCCTTTAGCTGCACAAGCTGCACTTCCCACTTGGTAGACCGTAGCTTGCAATCACCTTGACATGAAAACTATCCTACACAATCACAATGAATAAACCATCATATTTGACATTCATATCCAACAATAGTTTTTATTTAACCCTTAAATGACATGTACTATCCTAATACCACACCCAAAATCTCATTCAAATTCCATTTTAAGCATGACTATGTTTTTAATTAACTTTGGCTCTATCCTAAAGAAGTATAGATCTCTCTAAGATGCTCCGTTTGGCATTTTAAAAACCCCATTTGGTGCTTTGGAGTAGAAGTTATGAGCAAGATTCTCCCAAAACAAAACCAAGCCCGTGGGGCTGGCATTGTCATTTAAGGGTTAAATTCTTGTCTGTGATAGGCGTAGCAATTTTGAAATGCCGATTGCTTAACCCCCAAAGGACTGTTGATTTTTCATTTTTTGGAGCATCACTTTCACCTCTTTCTATTAATTTTCTTGTGAATATTTTTTGGTTTTTGATAGCTAATACAAACTTGAACATATAAAAAATGAATAAAGTTTTATTTTTTATTTTTTATTTTTTATACCAATTTAATAAATTTTCCCACGTCTCCAAAGACGGTCAGAAAAGATTAGCATTTCATCTTTTCGTTTCAAAAGCTATAATCTTGCAATCTTGTACGGTCAAATATTATGAAATTTTTACATGCATCCTTCTAGTAGTTTAACCCTTTGGTGCGCCTTTGTCCATTATATGGACAACAAACAAATCACAACCTTTATCTTTATTACATCCTTTGCAGTTTTTCATTCATCCAAATTTCTCTTGGATCTTGTGCTAGTTGACTATCATTTGTATAGTATGGATCTTCAAAATAAGATATTGTGAATTATTTTAAAACAATACGATCGGTTTACGCCAAGCTTCATTCTTAATTCAAATAGTGAGACCTTGAACATGATTTTCCAAAATAAGTAAAATCAAATGATGGAAACTATAACATCTTGTAGTGTGTGTAATTCCAATTTCAATACAATCTTTTTAATTTATTTTTAATTAATTTAGGATTTTAAATTTAATTTCAAGACAAAAAACTTGCAAAATGAATTTAAAATTATCGATAAAAAATATGATGAAAACAACCATATCCATGTTATCCTCACATTGATATTTACAACTTTGTTTTGTAAGTCAACTACATTTGTGTTTTTCATCAAACATTTTATAACAATCTTTGAAAATAGTGTTGAATTGGGACTTCATAGGGATAAAGCATGATCGTATTGTTAAAGATGCAAAATAATAATTTCTAAGGTTTATTTTAAGCTTTGCCTCCACTACCCATTCTCTCCTTAAAAACCTCTTTCCATAACTTCCAGTTTCGAAGTTGGAATAAAACAAATTCGATCCCCGTTTTTGTATCGACACACCAAATCTACATAGTGTTTTTCGAAAGATTATAATAGAAATTGAAGTTGAAATGTTTCATTTGGGACACTTGATCTTTTAGTGGTTAAAACCTCAACTCTATGCCTCTCTTTATTAGGGCTAATTTACCGTTAGTAGAAATGATAGTCTTTAGGCAGTAACACTAATAGACATCTTGACTGCATAGACTAGAGAAATGACACACAACAAGTCCCTACATGACAAATTGGACCGTTGGACCACTTGTACCAAAGCATAATGCCCAATGTCATATTGGGATTAGCTTGATGCTAATGAGTGGGCCTTACGCACCACATTGTGAGAATATTTGGCTTGGTGCCCAAATACTTCTTTTTTGCTAGTGCACATAATGGACATTGGATTGAGTGAAGCTTAGAAAAATCTGTTTAACCCCTAAAATTCCTTCAGTGTATTCTCACAAAAAACCATGAAAAACGTAGCATTTGGAAGTTGCAGAAGAAATCATATGTTTTTTAGTTTTTTCATCATTTAACCGTAAGATCTAATACCCAACTTGAATTTTCATGTGAGCACAAAATTTGAGAGAAAAATGACCATTATATTCTTAGATTATAAGGATCAAAGTTGCAAAAGAAGATTTTTTGGGGTTCAATCCGGTGACAAATTTGAACTTTAAAAATTAATATCTTTTTTTTGAATGGGTTAGAAATTCATTGAATGGTAAGGCCATGTTAAAAATTGAGTTAAGTCTTCAAATATAAAATCTTGTAAGAAAAAAGCTCATATTAATTTTTTCAAAAAACAATTACTAAAAGTGGGTTCAAAGTGAAAGGAAAAAGAAAATCATTGATAAGTTTGACATGGAATTGTAAAATTTCAATCTTAACGGCGAGAATGTTGTACTTGGAAATCTTCACCTAGTGCCTTTTATTTCATTAAAAAATATTGAAAATTGAGTTTAGAAATGAGCTTCAAAGTTTTTTTTGTCCAGACTGCCCAAAAAACAAATCTCCTCATAACTTTTATCCCATTGCTCAAAATGGGTAGATTTAATGCTTCATGTGTAGTTATTTACAATTTTCCTAAAACAATGTCATATTTTTTTAAACTTTCGTGTAATTACATTGATTTTTACAAGATAAAGATCAACCAATCATGAATCAAAAAAAGAAATTTTGAAAAAGAGTAAAAAATAAAAAATTCTTGCTGCCGATCTCGCTTCAAAAACTTCAAATGCTTATAACTTTTGCAATACTAATCGGAATGACATGAAACAAAGTGCGACATGTAGAGTGTAGTTTTTGGAAGCTACACTGAAATTTTCATTGAAAATTTTAAAAGTATGAGGTCCCTGGAGGCTGCCCAAAAAGCGGAACGACTAGAATATGGTCGCTCAAAATTTTAGGGGTTAACTCCTAAACATCCCCACCCTTGCCGAAATTAGGCAGTTTTATAAAAATACAATATAAAATGCAACTAAAAGGGATGTTTTGAATTTTATGTATGAAGAAAAGTTGTACATTATGAATTTTAGATTCTATCCATACGGTTAGATTTGCAATTTCTATCACCAATATTTTTTTATAGAATTTAAAACTCAAAAGTCAAATGCATTTTGTAATTCAATTACAAATAAGATATTGACAATTTGTAGATGAGGATTGTTGTGATGGGTTGAAATATAATACCCTAAGTGTTGAAAGTTGATCATGTGCATCGGATCACATGTGCATAAAGCTAATTTCCCATATAAAATTTAGTAAAAATTTTACATTGCAAAAAATGCATGACGAATGAAAAAAAAAGTTTGCTTTTGTACATTATGCAAAATATGCATGGTTGGGCAGTAAGGGGTTAAAATTGGGTGAGAGTATAATGTAGAACACTAGGGCATTCTTTTAGGCAAAATGCGCTAGATTGCACTAGAAGAAATAACTTGACTAATAGGAGCCAAAAAATAATAAAGATATTTGATAGAAAACTTAAAATTTAAACAATATTTTGGATGAAATCTCCAAATTGTGTATGAAGATAATAAAAATTCATATGTGATATCTTCTATCCAATCTATAGATTAATGTTGAAACATGGAGCACCACTATAATATTTTATCTCGCCACTTAGGACTTTATGAAATATGAAAAAAAATACCTTGTAAAACACTAGTAGAAATTATGGCCGTGTAAACTAGTGAAGCGTGCCCAAAAGACCTTCGATGGTTTAGTTCATTAAGAACTAAAAAAACAAGTTTTGATGCCATGAGTCATACAATTTTGCAAGAACCCAACTCATTCACACTTCTTCAAGCACTCTAGTTTTTAAATATTTTAATGAGGATAAAATAAATGGTATCTCAATTAAAAATTGGATTTCCATTCTTGTTTGGCTCAAGTCTTTGTCAAATAGACAATTCTTTATGTTCAATTTGTAAACGCATTGAATGTATAGGCATTATTGAGCAAAACGACCATTGAATTGGATGTTGACAGCCATCTAGTGTGAACATTGACAAGTCAATATTGTAATCTTCATCAATCAAATTATTAAAAACCTTTTGGCAATTGAATATTCTATGCACGGCATTTGGATATACTCTAAAGTAACCCTTAGTTCTATTCATGTAAGGTAGTAGCATAGTGTTCAAATGGCCTTTGAATTGGTTGTTGACACGCCTCTATTGTCAACGTTGAGTAGCCATTATTGTGCTTTTCACCAATCTAACTATGAAAAACCTTTGTGCTATCAGCAATTGAATATTCTATGAACGACATTTGGTATTTGGATATTCAGTAAAGTGGCCTTCACGGATTTCATTCATTATGTAAGGTAGTGGTATGGTTTGCAAATGGTCTTTGAACCGGTGGTTGACAAGTTTTTATTGTGAACATTGAAAAGTCAACATTGTGTTGTTCACTGATAAAATTGTTAAAAACCTTTGTCCTCTCAATAATTGAATATTCTACGAACAACATTTGGTATTCAAGTAACCCTTATTTCCTTTCATAATTCTCTCAATTTATTTAGAATATTTTCATAAAAGAATTCTCTCTGTGATTGGTGTTCCAATAATAACACGCAATTTGCTATTTATGCACTTGGTCATATAATCATGCACTTGCCACTCGGAAGCATTAAAAAAATTGTCTAAAAAATTGTCCAAAAAACAACCATTTTTGTCGTTCTACAACTACTTTCATTGTAAACAAACAATTATTTAATTCATTTTTTGTTCATTTTTTTGTCTTTTCTTTTATCTTATCTTTTGCCTTTTCTTTATCTTGTTTCATATATCTTATGTCCTTCATGTCTTCAATTTTTTTTCTTCTTGTATTCCTTCTTGTCCTTCTGTTTTTCTCATTCTTCTTGTGGCAACCACAAACCCTTCGCCCTCGCCAAGGAAAAGAAAAGAAAAACATTTATTTATTTATTTTTTATTTTTGGGATTTTGTCTTTTTTCATTGAAAAATAAAAATAAAAATAATAAAAATGTAGGGTTTAACCGCTGACGGCTAAACCCTAAAAGGCGGAGTATGCAAAAATAAATAAAAATAAATAAATCAATGGATTAATTAATTTTTTAGTTTGCTATGAGCTAGTGGGTGCGCGGCCGCACACACACTCCTTCATTTTCTCCTCTCTTTCTCTCCCTCTCTTCCGCTTCTTCTCTTTCCCCTCTCCCCTCATTTCATATTTTTTGTTTCTAAATTTTTATGAAAAAAAAAATACTTAATACAATACTAATGTGTTGGTTCTAATCATTATGTTTGTAATACATCTTTTGTTCTATTTTTATTTTTACAAATTTCAGTGATTTATTTATTATATACGATTTACAATTTATATCTATCCGTGAATTCTTTTTGTGATAATTTATTAAAAAAATATTTTAATTTTTTTATTCTTACAGATTGACAATTGGTAACTTGTATTGTGATTTTTTGGGATTTTTTATGAAAAGAGAATACTAAACACAGCAAATTTGTATTGGATATAAACATTGCTCTTTTACTACATTTCTAGTCTTACAAGTTTTACAAGTTGTGATATTTTTTTAACATTTTCAATTTTATTTTTATTTTCACGAATTCGATTGATTTGTTTACGTTTTTTACAACTTCTATTTACTTGTGATTTTTTATTTTTATTTCATTTTTTATTTTATTTTATTTATGCGATATATTTGATTAATTTTTTAAAATTTAGTAAAGTGACAATTAATATGTTTCGTTTATTTATTTGTGTACCTTCTTTTTTACATTTTACAATATTAAATCTATTCAGTTTATTTTTACTTTTACTTTAACAATTTGACAATTCAATATTTTAATATTTACATATGAAGGTTTTAAATTCAATTTTAAATTTAAATTTTATTAGTGGAAATTTGTTTAAAAGTCTAAATAAATTTAGAGATTCCTTCCCTAAGCGAGGGGTTCCAGTGTAAAGAAGAAGCATGGTGTCCAAATGGTGTCCAAATGGCCCTTTGGTACTACGCTCTGACACTTTGGCTTGATGTCCAGGTATCCCTATTCTACCTTTGTAAAACCACAAAATCCTTTATATATATATATATATATATATATATATATATATATATATATATATGTATGTATATGTATACAGTGACTCACAAAAGTTGTGGGCCGCCCTAAAAATTGCTCTCATAAATTGAGAAATTAAAATTATGAAGTAAAATTTGGACATGTTGTAGTACATAAGGGAATCTATCTTCACGTGAAAATTCACTTTAAATAGACTATTTTTAGACCCATTATTATTTGAATGAAATTTCTATGGAAAAAAAAACTTTTCGTGAAAAGTCAAAATGTCTCATTTATTTTTATAGGAAGAATGTACATCTTGACTTGAGTCACATGTTAAAGTTTCATGAATTTTGGAGTTTTTATTCATTGAGATCTTATTGATTGAAAAATGACCCCAAAATTTTGAGATTTTTATTTTTCACTCCATAAATTGCAATAAAATAAAATAAAAATACATATAGTTATTTGATGTGACTGTGCATTATTATTTTATTTTCTTGCAATTTATGGAGTGAAAAATAAAAATTTCAAAATTTTGGGGTCATTTTTCAATCAATAAGATCTCAATGAATAAATACTCCAAAATTCATGAAATTTCAACATGTGACTCAAGTCAAGATGTACATTCTTCCTATAAAAAGAAATGAGACATTTTGACTTTTCACAAAAAAGTTTTTTTTTCTATAGAAATTTCATTCAAATAATAATGGGTCTAAAAATAATGTATTTTAAGTGAATTTTCACGTGAAGGTAGATTCCCTTATGTACTACAACATGTCCAAATTTCACTTCATAATTTTAATTTCTCAATTTATGAGAGCAATTTTTAGGGCGGCCCACAACTTTTGTGAGTCACTGTATGTATATGTATATATATATATATATGGTTTAGTTCAGTTATATCAAAGGAATGAAATAGTTCAATGTGGAATATGGCAACTATACTTTTGAGGGAGCATTTACCTTAACCCTTAAACGTACCAGTCCTTTCTGGAAAAGTCAAACTATAGAATTATACAGAATTAAGCCTTGAAGAATAATCAAAGTATATTTTGTAATATTTTCATGCATGAAATTAAGTGTTTCCTATAAGTCCTGAAATTTCCATATTTTTTTGAATTAACATGATTTTTTTACAATTTTTTAAGTCAAATGCTTCACAAATTCATTTTAATTACAAAAAGGACTTCAAAAAATTGATTAATTTTTGGATGAGATGCAAATCACAGTGGAGAATCACATGATATCATTGATATGTTTTCCATAAAAAAAAAAAACTACTTAAATTTTGAAATTCGAAAAGTAAACATCCCATGTCGTGTATTCAGAGTTTGAGCTACAAAGCTTGCAAAAGAAATAATTTACTCAATACATGAAATTTTTAAGATTTGAAAAGTGGAGTGCAAACTAGACTTGATAATCTTCATTTTCTCTGTTGAGTGTAGTAGCAAAAGAAATCATCTTCGAGATCAAAATTGGGTTTGACCAACAAACATTGAATAACTGGATGCGTGGACATTTAGGGGTTAAAGCACGTATCTATTTCAATAGAAGAGTGTCATAGAATAATAGATAACGCGCTTTAACCCCTAAATGACGGAGGGGGTAAGGGCAAAACATAAATGTGTTATAAAAAATTACTTCTTCAACTTTGATGAAGTTTGGTCCAAAAGAGAAAATGAGGAGCTTGATGTTTAGTAATTTTCCATACGGTCAAATATCAAAAAATAGCTTTTTATCATCTCATAATGAATTTAGAAGCATTTAACTTCAAATATTTATAAGAATCACAAATTTTATTTTTAGAATTTGAAATTTTGTATGATTTGTTAAAACTAGACATTCTATTCTAAAATCTAAAATTGAAAATTTTTCAACGGAGAGAACATCATTACTTTCCCCAAATTGTAAGTTTTCCAACACTAGACAATGTAGAAGTGTTTTTCTTTGAAAATTTCTCCCGGGTGGAGTTTAACTCGGATTGACATGATTCAAATTGGGTTGGAAAGTAGACTTGATTACCTATTTTAAAATGTTTTTTATTTTCTATAATTTTTTTTTTCTATTTCGGGCAGCCCATACAAAAAGGGCAGAGACCATAAAATGGTTGATCCGTCACTTAGGGATTAAGGTTCATTTATATATTTTACACCAATGGTCTAAGAATTCAACTTCCAATAATAATAATAATAATTTTCCTCCTTAACTCCTAAAGGTGCTAGGGACATAATAGAGTTATCCTTAAAGTCACCGTGTGTTTGAATAAGATGCCGTGAATTTTGCTATAATGTATTGTTATTTGTGCACCCCAAATAGTTAAAAGGTAGGGAAAAGCTTGGTGGTCTATCATTGTTAGGTGTGTAAGAGCTTGGTGGTCTCTAAACTCAAGGGAAACTAGTTTAGCCGTCTTTCTTGACGGCTAAACTAGTTTTCCATGAGTTTGAAAACCACCAAGCTCTTACACACCTAATAATGAGAGACCACCAAGTTTTTCCCTACCTTTTAACTATTCGGGGTGCACAAATAACAATATATTATAGCAAAATTCACGGCATCTTATTCAAACACACGGTGACTTTAAGGATAACTCTAATGCGTCCGCATGTTTCGTATTTTGCTTATTTGCTCATAGATCTATGAATTTATTAACAATGTATAATTTTCAATGTGTAGAAAAATGTAAAATCTTAATTTTACAGGCAGAAACTATGCCTTGGAAAACATGCACCATAACATTTAGTAGCCTTCAAAGAGACTGCCTTTTAAGTTTCATCCACCTTTATATAGAGAGTGACCAGTGATTTCTAATTGAAAGAACTATTGAATCAAATAAACAATGACAAAACACTATTGAGTGAGAATCAATCAAATAAACAATGAAAAAACATTGTTGAATTGTGCTTTCGATTACTGTGCACCATAGTTGCTTGCTCTTGCTTAATGCCACGTGCCCCCATAGCTACTAATGGGATGTGGAATATCCCTCATCATTTCGAAGGATGAAATGATGTGGGATATTCCACATCATTCCATGCAAGGGAGGGCAGCAGGCTCAAAGACTACTGAATGTTATGACTTCTACTTGTCCATGCCGACTGTATATATAATACAACCAAGCATGTTGTATCTTACCTTGGATTGACTTGTGTATATCACAAGTACTATCCAATGGCCAACCCATGTTTCCCTTCTTTCATGCTCCAAACGTCTCCATCAATGTATCTTTCCATACATTCCTTGTCCTCAAGCATGAAAAGGATAAAGATTTTCTACACTGGTATTTCCATGCATGCTCTCGCATAAGAAAAACATTTAGGAGTATTCTAGGTGAGATAAAGTCACCGAAATATTAAAGATAACATTCAGTAGCATTCAGCCACTCTGCCTTTTCACTTATGTAGCGATCTGTAATATATTATGTTACTTCCATCCATGTAGTGTATTGGGTGTAGCCTTTTATTTTTCATTTCTTCAGAGAGTATGGAGGACGGGGAAGGAAGTAGGAAAGTCATAAACCATTGTCAATGGAGGGACAAAAAAAGTGGCGCAATGTTCAAGGAATTTTTATTCTAGTTGCTCATTTTCTATTGTTTAGCCATGCAACATAACATTCTTGAAGTACAATATTATTACTTATAATGTTGCTCTCTTTAAAAGTGAGGGACATGTGAAGATGTGTCAGCAAAGACCATGCATGGTTAGCTTCCCTTCTAGTTTTCCAAAACGTCCATCTGTAAAAAAAAACATGGGTAACTACTGATTGTTATTGGATGATAATGCAAAATATGTTACACATTCTCCTCAAGAGCAAGGCAGAGCCAGTGAAGGCTACTGAATGTTATGAGCGCATAAGAGCATGCCCAGCAGCTCCAGATCAAATAAGTCCGCCAAGCATCAAGTTGACGGCCATTTTAAACTTAGAGGAATGTTGGAATAGAAGTACCCCAGCAACAATCCTTGTGCGAACTCCAAGGCAATTTATTAAAAGAGAAAGTAATTCATAACACTTGATGGCCTTGAAGAATGAGCCAGTGAATAGGCTTCAAGGCCATTATCTTACCTTTGATAGGCAAAGATTCTTGCTTGGCGTGAGCAATTTTCTTCCTCCAAAGCTTCAGTATATGGCGGAGAAAACTCAGATAAAGCCCACTGCCAAGCTATCTTGGTGATTGAGATGAGATTTTCTACTGCTGCTGGGGCCATGTTCATGCCAAACCTCCGCCACCTTGAGGTTAGACTGGTGCTTTTGCATGCTGCTGGGCATGCTCTAACACACCCACCCACTCAACTCCAGCACATGTTCTACCAGGTTGGTTTTTTTCAACATAACAAATGTGACCAATGTTACAGTATCAAAAATGGCCATGTAGAGTTACTGCGGCAGCTCTTTAGGGGTTAAGAAAGGACGTGTGACATTTTGTTCTTTATATGTAAGCTTAGTACTGGCCTGACCTAAACAAGAACTGTTATGGCAATGCCGCCACTGACAGTGTTACTTTTCTTGGGGCACAAATTGAAGAAACTCAACTGCAAGAAAGTAAAGTACAGAGCCACACCAGGGCATGATAGAAACACCAGCCCAAAGAAATGGGCCAACGTGAATAAAGTGTCCGTTCGTAATGTCAATGACCCGATGCCCACCGGACAAAGGGCACACCGGGGCACTAGAGTGTTACTTTTTGGCTTGGTGAAGTTGGTGGTTTTAAAAAGTGATTTGGACAGACTCTGTTGCCTGCAGGGTAGTAGTTGCTGCTGCAGCCACAGTGCACAAAACTTTAAATTTACTTGCACTACGTCTTCCATAACATTCAGTAGCATGCACTTTGGCTCTATAGTGGATGGTTTGGAATATTCTACACCCAACAATACTTTATTAGTAACTTAGTGGCTCAAGCTAATGAGGAGAGTGCATGAAGGAAAGACAGTGGGAATGAAGGCTATTGAATGTTATGGGCTTTTGGAGAAGAGTGCTTCAGAAACACACTTGGGCCAGACTATTTAGGTGCCATTTTGACACCAAAGGCCGCATATACGTCATCTTAGTGTCATTTTATCCATACTAGGTTGGTATGGAGGTTTGCACCAAATTATCTTAATTGCATTTCAATGCACCATCATGGCACCTTGTTCACATGCCTTGAAGTTCCTGATGTGGCATGGTGCTATGTATGCCTACCATCTCACATTGTCAGCACACAAACACAATAAAATTGGAAACTTTTTTTCGGAAACGAATGGATGCTTTATTTTCATTGCACAACAACAAATTACAAACATCACACTGGGAACGAAGAGAGTACATTTCCTGTGCTCCCTTGCAGATGATTTTTTTGGATTTTTTGAGTGCTATTTCTAGTCCAAATCCAATGCTCCTAATTATTTTCAACTAAGAGCGATGCCCCACCATAAACATGAGGCCCTGGAGCAATCCCCATCACGCTTGAGGTTCCTATCAAACAAGGGAGTATTAGCTCTCATGACGTGCATTGGATCAGAATCGAACTGCCGCCTCGTCGGTGCTAATGAGCACTCCTAAAGGGAGCCCACGTCCAATTGTCATCTAGGTACTTTAATCCCTACAGGACATGAGCGTTTTACCTCCAAAAACACTCCAATGCTGCCATTTTTACTCCCCCATGAAAATGTTCCCAAAAAATATCATTTTTAACCTTCTAACTATAAGATTTTGTCCTCAACTATTTAAAAAACATACACAACAAATTTCATTGATTTTGACTACACAAATTGCAAAATAGTTTCATTGAGAATAGTTATTTGGTTCTCAATTCCAGCTCTTTGTATGGAAATTAATTTCACAATTAATTGTCCAGTTCTCGTTTTTGCTAGTACATCTCTCTACAAAAACGTGGCAACCATTTTTTCCATCCAACCATGACTCTCACCATATAGCTCTCAAGATGCTTCTATGCAGTTCCTATATTCTTGTGGTTTATAACCTACTTCATTCGTCACAACTTGACTCATAATAGGCCAATACCATATCGCTTTCATTTTTATTGCACATTTGTCTTGTCCAAACTCCACCACCTTCCCCACATAGAATGTCACTCTAGCCCTTACTACTTTTTGCTCCACTGCTAAAGCCATAAATTGTCCAATCTCCAAGTCCCTTTCTAAATTAAAAAGTAAAAAATGATAATCTGTTGCCTCCATGGTAGCTGTAGATGATGTTTGGCCCAAATCTTTGACCCTTGTTCTTCTAAACGTTCTCGTTACTACTACAGTATGTAGTATGCTCCTTTGGAGTCTGAAATAGCCTCGAGGCTCTAAGTTCGGCATTGTTGCCATAATTAAGTCCACAACCACATTCGTATTACTTGTACTGAAGTCAACATCATTTTTTGTTGTTTTCACCATAGCATCGTTTCATGTTGCGTTCACATGTGCTTCGTAAGGCTAGACCAATAGCCTTGCATTCTCACTTCTATCTTGTAGAGGAAATTTCTTCAAATATTTGATCAACCGCATGGCTTCTTCAATTGCATGTAAGTTCTCCTTTATGTATTGTATTCTTTCCACACACTTCTCCTTGTATACAGTGAATTCTCTAAAAGCTTTCAATTTTCTATCGTCCATACCAAACAATTCTACAAAATTTGGCTTCTCCTCTTCTGTCGATAGAGACTGCAAACACAATTGTTCCTCCGTAAGACCCTATACATCCTTGTTGTAATGCTTGGACTACATTTGGAGTGCTCCATTCTTCGCGTAAAATCTCATTTTATGCATAAATGTTATGCCTGTCAATGTATCACTTCTCATTAGCAAATGCAGCGCAACGAATCATTTCAAATCCCTTACGTTCTCCAAATGCCAAGCGCTCATGACGTACTCAAAATACAATGTCCCTTCCTCCACCAACTTCAACAGACGCGTCAGAGAATAGATATTTGACTTCTTCAACGTATGAAATATAATGTTGAACTACTAATCCATGTCCTTGTGAGTTTTTTCTACTATAAGAAAGCATAGGTGTATTTCTTGGAAGTAGCCCAATAAAACATGAACAACATTTAAGGCAAACATGTAAATTTTCTTATTATCTCGGGTTGTGATGTCCATTTGGATTTGCAATGTAGGAGGCGATGCACCCATTCTTTGATTCACGTCGTCTATCGCACGCATCACTATTGTAATGATTTAGCTGCTATCATGCTTGTAATGCGAGTCTATTCATACTTTTGCATACAATCCAATTCCATATACCAGGACTTCGCACAAGTGAATCTTGACAATCCACGACTCAATGTTCTTCACTGTTTGCCTCATCTTTAGAATCATTGTCATGTTCTAGTCCATACCATCAATTATTAGGCACATATAGAGATAAAGGCTTGTTATAGCTGACCTTTTGAATAACTAGTAATCACAACGTTCTCCCATTAGGTGGCGGATGTGGATGAGGTGCATCTACTTTGTTTCATGGTGTTTATATGAGTAGAATATGTTTACAAATCTACAAATCTATTTACAATCTTGATGATATCAAGAAGGGTACATGAAAGTTCCACAAACATGTATGGAAATGGAATTTAGTGAAGTGTCCTTTCATTTAAAGTTGCATGCACAACTGGACATCCACAATTGCGAACCCATACATGCCTAAAGCACTAACAACCAGGTATCAAGAAATCTTCGGTTGGATCCATCTAAAAAAGAAACTACCTTTCAATAACTCCCTTCAAAATCTGAAACCCCTCCCTCGACAATTTGTCTGTGGGACTCTGACAGGCAAGTAGGGGATTCGCCTTAATAGAAACAAGCACTGCTTCGTTTGATTTTAATAGATTGTCAAGCCCCGGACGCAGATGCCCATTCAAGAAGTTGTCATTATCGTCACCAGATCAGGACTCTGGATGCACAGCGTTATGCGTATCGTTCTCTTCGAAGGACTGTCATCTACAAGAAGAACGTTCTCTATAGATGGTAATCCCGCGCTTCCTGCAAAATTGGCTAAATCCTTCAAATACATTATAATGCTTATTTGGATTCTCCAAAGATCTATACAATGACTTTGCGCAATCACTTTGCGAGAGGGGAATCACGTCACAAGGGCCAAAAGAAACATCCCATAGCACGTCTCTCAACAACTGAACCATATTCCGCTATGAAACACTGCTCCGGAAGACCACATCCGCCTTCTCATGCAACTAATTCAGGAAGCGTGTAAGACCGTCTGTTTTCAAGAACAGTTTTGTTAACATTAGAAATTGAAAATAAAAAACCATTTTAATTACAGCTCTACACTTTCATGAATATCACAGCAAGAGACAACTCTCTGGAACAGACAAATCCCCCTGCTTTGAGCGATTAGATATAGTTTTTTTTAATCTTGAGTTGTTTTCCTCATCACAAATTCAATTAAATTAGGAAATATAGAACGAAGGGGTTTTGATGTCATTCTTCATAGCTTTAGAATGCTCTCAAAGAGGAGAACTGCACTAAAATGGCTTTTGGATCTATGGTGTAGAATTTACCGGGGAATTTACTCATTCTTAAATGAATTTACTCATTCTTAAATGAATTTACTCATTCTTAAATGAATTTACTCATTCTTAAATGAATTTACTCATTCTTAAATGAATTTACTCATTATTAAATGAATTTACTCATTCTTAAATGAATTTACTCATTCTTAAATGAATTTACTCATTCTTAAATGAATTTACTCATTCTTAAATGAATTTAATTAGTATAAACTATGTTTTTTCTAATAAACCAATCAAACGGCTAAGGGAAGAAAACACTATAGGCCACAACAACACAATCCTATGCATGGATGACAATTCGGCCAACTGCACAAGCATAGAAGTAGCATATTGATAATACACAACATGTTTTGCATCCTCCATGATATCATAAGGGCTCATAGAAAACTTCAACCCACTATAGGGCCCCAACTGGAGTCATTTGTAAAGTCCAATGACATATTAAGTTCCTACATGAAATTAAAAATTCAACCCACTAAGAGATCACAAATAGGACCCCTTAGTGTTTTGAGGCATTATCCATTGTACAGCCAATTTGCCGAGCATTGTATTGAGTTTGGCATTGTGGTCTTATTCAGCTTCATATTTATTTTTAGTAGGCTAGTCTACACCATATTCTTGTGCATAGCCTCCTCAAAGTAAGAATAAAAGGGTTTGTTTATATTTTGTACATAGCCCAATCCATATGCATATAAAAATTATTTGGCCAAGCAGCTAAACTTATTGTGAATTTTATATGGCCACTCAATTAGATTTGCTATGTTTTCTTATGTGAACAATTGGTTGGAATTCAATATCCATGTCATATCGCATCGCATTTTGTGATCAAATCACTAGTCTAATTACTAGTGCTAACCATTCAAACATTGATCACAAAAGCATATTCGTTGAGGAGCTAGAGTAAGTGCATACTCCAACAAGAAATTCATCGAAGAAGGATGAATTTCTTTTGAGTATATAATGGAATGTTCAAAGAGCGTGACTTGTAAGAAAGTTTTTTAAATAATTCAAAGTAAAATCAAAAGATATACATGGAGAAGTAGATCTAAAATAGCTTTCAAATATTCATGAATAAAATATTATAAAACTACCTTCAATAAATAATTTAAGAATATTTAAATATTTTATAGTCCTCTTGCTACATTTCTTTTCTACATTTGAAGTCAACTGATCAGTTACACTAGTATGTTCCCTAAGCTAAAATCCTAAACAGTTGAAAATTTCATTTTTATTATTATTATTTTTATTAATAATAGATTGATGGAGTGCGCAACTATACATTCTATTCCTCTTCCTCCTCTTCCTTTCTTTTCTCCCTTATATATAATGAGGAGGAGCGAGGAGAATAGATTTTTTCTTTTTTACACATCCCAAGACTGGGCATATTCTTACAAATATTGTTTCAATACAACTATGTGTACATACTAAATAGGTACCGCATATTAAGTCTAGTAGTAGTGAAATTGTTCACATTGTTTAGCTTTTGACAGCATGGACGGGAGAATGGGCGGGTACAATTAGTAAAATCAACCATGGGAGTAGAGAACTGCTTGCAGGGTGCGTGGAGATCAAACATGGTTCCTAGTCAAGACGAAACCCGAATTTTTGATGAACCAAGGATCGGTACTGCAGTATTGCGGATACCGCCCAGTGGCACCATATATACTTAGGGTGCTGGAATCAACAACACCTTTGCAGTATATACATGATTAATCGATTACTAGTACCAAACATGCAAAACTAGGCATGTAAACACTTGAGTGGGTAAGCAGTTTTGCAAGCACAAGAGAAATAAGTTTGATAGGATCAGGGTGATCAAGTTTACAATTATAATACTTGTCAAGAAGATGCCAAGGGCTAGTTGGGAAATGTCCATACTAATCATACAATCACGTAGGAGCTTGTGTACAGAGGTTACAGCATGTGCTGCAATGTATAGAGATCACTTATTGCGGGTTCACTTTCAGAGAGTTTAATCACTTACAAAAAGTACGATCACTTACAGATCACACGTAAATGTGGCGAAAACTTGGGTTCGTTTGGAACGAACCAGTATGATATTTGGTAAATCCCAGTGATAGTTGGCTCATGGCTTAATCATGACATCGTAGTGTATACTAGTATAAGAGAAAAAAAAGAACTACTAAAATATGATAAAGAGTAAGCAGCATGACTAGAACCGTAAGATTATAGCCGGTAAAGCTAGCTTAACTCATGTTTGCACATTCCAAAGCACAAGTTGAGGGAGTTGCTTCACTTGCATCCATGGCTACAAAATGAACAATTGGTTAGTTTTGGGTCGTATGCAAGGTGTTTTTAGCATCACTCCAGTTGTTATCATTGTCATAGCAAATGCAAGGGAAGATCAAAATAATCTTTAAATAACATGCGACACCATCCTCTGATTCCTCTCTTAATGAATGCGCTTTGTAAAAGTTCAAGGGACTTTGTTTACCATTGGTGTAGAGTTAGTGTGCCGGTTGTACTACGGAAGCTGCTCACAATAACATGCAAAACCGAAGTCAAACAAGCTCTCCACAAAAACACATGCAGCATACGCATAGGAAGTACTTCCACTTCTCACTGCAATTGAGCCTGGTTCTTAGTGAGTGTAAACCAAATCCTTGTAGTGGATGCGCATGGATGGATGAGAGACCAGATGGTACCTACATTGTCAGTTTAATATCATTATCTGTAGCCGACTTCAAGAGAATAGCATTCCTGTGAATAATGATTTTAGTAAAGTAGTCCTTCACTAACGTACCTTATTTTGGGTAGTAAGCCTAGCGTATAATGCTTTGTGTAAAGTTTAGTGGCATGAGAGTGCGTACTATACGTTTGTATAGTGCGGCCATATGACTTTCTTTTACTCTTAGTAAATGTCCTATGATAAAATAAAATAAAAGGACACCAAAGCATTTCATGAACATTTCCTATGGTAGTCCATGTGTATTTTTCCCTGGTGTTTACACAAGATATGTAGGAAATATCTCGAAAATTTACACATCATATAGAAATATGACACTATAAAATAGAAACGTCCTGAAACAGACTGTGAGCGAGAGAGAGAAAAGAATTACAGTACACTTCATACATGGCAAGTTCTAACTATTCAGGAAGTTACTGTTCATTTACAGATTCCTCGTCACTTTATTTTATGGAAGGTTCATATATACTTTAGTCATGTCCATAACTTGTATTTTCCAAATATACTATGGACGAGAGGGAGGGAACATTCAAGACTTTTGAACTTTTTTCTGAAAAATTCCATTTGGTGTCAATTAGACTTGACTATATTACGCACCCCTAGGGTTGTAAAATATTCTAATGATACCTTTAAACCAGCTATTCATGAGAAAATAAGTCAAACCGTGTAAATGAATAAGAATAATAACATTGTTTATTATGTACGAGTATCACTTGCAACCCTTCAAAAACATGCGACTGTGTCAAGCTATGCAACATTGATGAGCTTTACTAGCTTTAGATCGTGGTAATGAACCATGCAAACATTCAAACTATGCATAATCATTTCAACTACTCATTGATTACAATTCATGAGCAAAAACTGTCACTCCAGGTTTTCTTGCTACTAGTAAAACTTTAAGAGGAAGAACCATTTTGAATAGTTCAACGCCAATATTAAAGGAGCTGCCTCACCTGCATCCATGGTCACAAAATGAATAATTAGTTAGTTTTAGGTCGTATGCAAGGTGTCTTCAGCATCACTCCAGTTGTTATCCTTGTCACAATACTAACATGAAAATTCAGAGCATTCTTCATGTAACTGCAACATCATTTGCTCTCAAATTATCCCTCAACTCCTCCTTATGAATCTAATAAGCCATTAGTTAATCAGCGGGTGCCTCCACACTGTGACTGTAATTTTGCTTCGTTGATATTGCGACTCCTTGAAGCACACTATGTGATCACTACTAGTAAGCACTGTAGCCACTACAGGAAATCAAAAATGTGTATCGGTAATTCGTAGTTGACACACTCAAAAGAATCGATCCACGCATAGGCATTTGTTTTTAAGTCCTGGTGTCATGTGTGGGTTGGACTTGTGTCTAGATCTATGGGTCGTTGTGGTCCTTGTGTCGTACACACCTATGACTTCTTGCTAAGCGGACCGAGTGGAGCCGCCTTTAATTGTCCTTGGGCCTTAACAACTTGTTGTGCCTGGTCCTTGATCCATGGTCAACCCTTCCGGGTGATGATTTATCCAGATCATTTTGCAGATGTACAAATTATACTGTGTAGTAAAGTATCTTATTATAATCACTATCGGTCCTCTACTGAGTCCATCTGTTTTTCGTACCTTGCTATATTTACCATTTATTTCAAAATGATAATTTAAGTGGGATTTAGATACTAGAGGATTAATTCCTGTAGTCCTTTTTTCGTCGAAAAAACCCGCACAATGTGTTTGGATTATTGTCGTATAATATATTGTATAATGTTAGATATGTACGATAAAATATTCCACAAAGAGAGAGAGAGAGGAGAAAAAGAAAAGAGAGAGTTTGGAGGAGAGGAAAGTGGTAGGGGAATGGGGTGTGCGGCCGCATACCCCATCAGACTAAACCACCAAAAAATAAAATAAAAAATGAAATAAATTATTATTATTAGTATTTTGATTTAATTTAATTTTCTTCTTTTACCATTTAAGATTCAGTCACAAATCAAACCTTTAATTTAATTTAATTTAATTTATTATAATATTATTTTTATTGATTTCTTCTTTAATGCAAATGTGGGGTTTGTCGCTGTGACAAGAAGTAAAATGAAAAAAAAATGAATGAAGAAAAAATAGTTGAAAAAGAAGAAGACAAATAAGAAGACAAGAAGAAAATAAAAAGAAGACCAAAAAGAAGACAAGATAAAAGGAATAAGATAAAATGAAAGATAACATAAAAGATATAGATAAGGAAAACAAATAAATAATTTTTTTGCTTGTTTACAATGTGAGTGATTGTAGAAAGTCAATTTTTTTATTTTAGAGAAATGTTTACGAGAATGTATTTTAAGCAAAATTTGCTTATGAAATGATGCACTTAGCTAAGTGCATAAATAACAAATTATGTGTTTTTGAACAATTTCTATCCAAACTTTGATTGTAAAAATTTCTTGTGATTGATTTTAAATTTGAAATATCATAAAAAGTCACACTTGAAAAATATTATTAAAAAGAAAACTCAAAAAACTCAGCAAAAAATAAACATCAAAATCATTTTTTTAAATGGCTAAAAATATGCAATAATCTAGTTTAAATACCAATAAACTCAATAATTGAAATTAAAAATTTGAGGATGTTTCCTTTTACATTATTGAATATATCAAGAATTCATAGCACAAGATTACACGACATACCATCTTTTCATGAAATTTGAATGAAATTGCGACATGTAGTGTTTTTAAGAAATCTAATGCATCTACAAGAATATAATAACGATTTTATGAAAATTATGGTGCTGACAACCCAAGATTAAGATTTCTAAACCATATCAAACTAATTTTACAATCAAATTAATTTTTATATTTATGTATGGTATTTTGAAAAAAATTAAATTGCCACTTCTAGTGAGCTGCCAGTCAATTATAGATACTCCCTACCTTGCATGCACCTAAGCAAAGTATGCAATATATACAAGTTGTTTCGTGAATCTTTTGGATGACAGAAGTGTACCTTTTATTGATTGTCTCAATCAAATATACATATATTTGAGTTAAATAGAATGAAATGGCCATTTTCAACAAGTTTGTATACCAACAAGAGGTTCTTCATATACATAGAATGAAGTATTCAATTTTTTCTTATGAAAAGTTGGAACAACAATCATTTGACAAGGATCCTTGGATGCATCTAGTCGTTTAGAAGCGGAGATGGTTTGGAGATCCATGTGGCATCATCTTGCTCGTGTCACAACTTCCCGCTTTCTTCAGCAAAATCATTGATTTGAGTTTCTTAAATGTAAACAAGACACTTTGTCTTGTGGTCATTTGAAAAAAGTTGCATCAATTTGGTGGCAACCTAGTCAATGCAATATCAACAATCTCCTCATCATGTATAATTACGCTGAAAAATGTGAGCTGAACAAGTAAAGCTTTGAGTTTTCTTTTATAGAGGAAGAAGTATTGAAAACTTGTGGTGTCATGCTTGAAATTTTATGAATTTTTTTAGGAATGCATAAGAAGAGAGACAGGTCCTCAAGAAGGCTCCCACTTTGGATCAACTGAATTCAGCTAGTTGAAATTAAAAGAATATATATATATTTTTACAAAAAAAATATTAAAAAATTTAAATAGAAAGAATGCAATGTGATGTAGAGAATCGTCTAGCACGTCATATTGCGTTTTTTATTTATTTAAATTAAATTGAATTAGTTTAATTTTTTGATCAGTTGTGTTGGTTTACTGCTAGTAAGCAGTTTGACAAAGGAAAGGGGCCTTTTGAAGGTCCGAATTCTCTCCTAATGTAGTCCAAAAACAAAAGTTTCAAAGTAGAAATAACTAGTTAATATGTGTTGAAGAGGAAGCATGAAATTTGCAATAAAAATATATATTTGTAAAATCATCATTTTCAATTGCTAATACTACAAAATATATTATTTCCAAAAAATAAATTGCCTTCAACTGTACAAGTTGTTTGAAGTAAAAAATTTAGATATTTCTACCTTAGTTCAAAAACACCCTCCAACTAATCCAATTGTTTTTCTTTAAAAGGCACAAACTTCACGGGATGGAGTGGTGCCTAAAAATGTTTCAATATCATCTCTTAGCAAGTCATTCAAAAAGTGCCATATACGACTCATGAAACTAGACTGAACCTAATTATTGATGCGACTTAATATCAAAGAGATGTATCTCTACATTTATATGATAGTGCATTGTTTGGAAAGATGGATCAATGGCTTCACTTCCTTTTACTCGTGTGATTGAATCTTAATTTCTTTAGGTGGCACTTGTCGAGGGCATGCATCTAAAAGACGGTTATAGGGATATTCCAACTTATTGTATACTAACAAATTGCACTAGAAAAATGCCGACAGGGGGTGTCACACCTCTTCCAAGAAATACGTTAGATTCTCTGAAGATTCAAAACATAGGGAGAGAATCATGGGCATTCTCTATGAAGAAGATACGACTTCCCTTGAGACCGCATCAAGAATTTCGGACCCCGCGGATTTTAAACAATTTCCGTGTGACATCCAATATTTCATGAGTTCGTACATTTTTGCATGGATTCTATATGGATTTTGCACTAATTCCGCACGGATTCCGCGCTTTATTAGATAACAAAAAGAATGAATGTAGAGGCCATTTAGATTTAGTGTTGAATTAGTGCAAAATCCGTGCGAAAAATGCACGAATCCATGAAATATCGGACTTCACATGGAAATCGTTAAAAACCGGTGAGGTCCTAAATTCCTGATGCGTGTGAACAATGAGAATGGAATAGAAGTAAGCTACAATCATCTAAATCTTAAGCATACACATTTGTGCATAAAATTGCACAAATAGCACCCTAGAAGTGACCAATTGTGCACTAAGAAGTACAATTAACGTAGAGCTCTTGGTCAATTTCATAAACTCGCAAAGCAATCACGAAATTAACTGCAAGTCCACCTGCACTGTTGTGAATAATGCAAAGGGAATTTTTTTTTCCAAAATCATTAATTTTTTAGTCCAAAAAAAGTCCATTTTAAATTAAAACACTATTTTTAAATATCATGTTAACTCATAAAAATAAAAATAAAATTTTATATCACCCTATAATACGTATTAGTACTATACTAAAAACAATGACTTATAATTTTTTTTGGAATGTACACATATAAAAATAGGTGGTACTAGTTTTGTCGTAAACGTCGTCTAGTTTTGATATGTGTACATTCCAAGAAAAATTATAAACAAACGTCGCCTAGTTTTGTCCCTTTCCTAATTTATCTTATAATTGTTGACGTAAATATAACACTTTAAGACTTGATAAGGTAAATTATGTGATTTAAAACAAGGTCATGCATATTAAAAATAAAATGTAAAGACCTGAAATAGAATGCCAAGTGGATTTTACAAAGTTGCTTCCACTACAAATTTGGTGCACTGCAACTACATTTTTGTAGGACTGTAGCTTGCTTTTACCCAATGGCCATGACTTCTCAATTTACATAGTTTTGCAATCTTCATCATGAAAATAGAACTAAAGTGAGGGTTTTTAGTTTTGAGTCATCATATTTTCATTAACTATAGCAACCTTGATTGAACCTATACCGTAATTGTGCAAGTGCCAAATAAAGACTGTGTGAATTCCAAACAAATGGATCAATACAAAAATATTAGACTAGAAGTTGAATGTAATATAGATACTTTTTTAATAGAAAATTCAGTATACATATTGTATTAAAAATGATACAACTACTAAACAAGTTCAATATAATCTGTATACTGAACTAAACAATAATTGTATTAAACTTGTTTATATAATTGTATCTATAGTTAAAGCAACTATTTCTATATGGGAATCACAAAGCTTGCCATGGCAAAAAGTGCAGTAAAGTTACCATACAATTTCTATCATGGTGTACTCTACCACAATAATTTTTCTAATGTTCACGCTCTTTCTTCACCTCCGGAAGACAAGAATGAAACTTCTCAGTATTCAAAGAATGGATTCTTCACAATTATAGGGAAAAATGTCACCTATACATTCTTTGAAGATTGAAAACCAGAATAAAGAGGTGTAATACCCCTATTAATCCTTTAGTGCTTAGGGTAAGGTAGCTATGTGCACTGAATTTCAATAGTTTTCTCCATTCTGATTGATACTATGATAAATAGAATGGATTAAATTAGAAAGTAATTGTACAATTGTATTATCAACTAGGGTCTGTGGAGACAATTTGCCAAAATCAAATAATCTTCTAATGGTAGAATTGCTAAATTATAGTATGTTTTGAACCGTGTAATGCACACTCAAAAATGAGATTTTGGAGGGTGCGTGACTTCAAAGTTAAATAGATTTTGGGTTGAATTTTCTAAAATGAAAGTGATGTGGTTCAACAATATCCTATGTCAATACCTCTCCATTGCAATTTTTTGTATCAAAAACGGACTCACACACAATTATTGCAAATTGTATAAGTGAGATTGACGTATCTGCATACGGTTTAGGACAAAAATTTATGCGTTTAAAATTGAAAGAAGTTGGTACATTAATCAAGAAACAAGAAAACACAATCCAAAAAATTAGACGAGATAACAAACTTCCAAACACTAAAAATACAATATAATACCTATGTTGTATTTGTAAGTATTTGTTGTATTTTGAGGTATTTGTAATATTTTGGTGTTTTGAACGTATATATTTTGATAGTTGCACAACAAAGTTATTTGCAAAGTACTCCAAACCATAGGTTTTTAACCTCTAAATTGAAAAGCACAGGGTCGCCGATGGCACTGGCACGGTTCACTGTATATTAGAAATAGAACTCTAGAAAGACTTAATTCAGTCGTCAAGAATTCCAAAACACCAGTTTTGTTGTGGCTTTTATTGGACGCCAACTCAAGTCGCAAGTCCCTTGTGTGGTGGTGTTAGGACGTTGGTTGATGGGAGGGACTTGGATTTCGAAATTAGATCTCAAATCTAAATGAAGGAGGTAGTGATAGTAAGCAGAAATTTGTGCCAGTTGTGCAAATGTTTTTTTTGGGAGATTTGTACCATTTGTGGCAACTGACACCTCCATAAAACACTCAAATCCACAAGATTATTTTGCAGCTACACCCAAATACACTTTAGATTTTCATTTCCATGAAGAAAGGAGGGCAAAGACGGATTCCCTTTACAAATAACTCTAACTTCAGATTAAAAATTTCACCGGCATAATCAGCATCGCTATAAGCCTGGAGCTCGTTGATTGTGGTGACTGGACCGGCCTTGAAAATGATCCTGGTGTCAGGGTGTTCCTTCAAATATTTCAAAACACGTTTGGCCGCGTTGATGTGTGGAGCCCCTGGATTTTGAACATACTGGGCAATCTTGCTATTTGCATAGGCCACATCGATTCGAGTTCCATTGCACGCAAACTGAATGCTACCAACCACTTCTCGGTATGGAAAACCGTCAGTGGTGTTGGTGTCGGAGCTGGGAGTTGAAGCATACTCCAAAGTGCTGCAAGGGTCAGATGGAACTGCAACAGGATTGCATTCGTCAAAACGAAACTTTTGGAGAAGTCGTGTGATGTACCTGCTCTGATCGATATGCAATGTTCAGTTGGGGCGATCTCTCGTTATCAGCAGGCCAACGTATATCTCTGGGCGGTTGGTCGTGATTTTGAATGCAGCTCCCATAGAATGAAGCATATCTGTGATACCGTCGCCACTCATACTACAAATGAGTCATTCATCAACGAAAATGATGAGAATCAAGCGATTGACGATGCTGGTGTAGACACATGCATCGGCAGAAGTCTGGATGAGATTGTAGGCCTGTAAGAATGAGTGGAAACGCCGGTTCCACATCCTGCTGGACTGTTTTAGCCCGTATAAGGCTTTGACAAGCTTGCACACCATGCCGGGCGCACAACGATCTTCAAACCCCATAGGTGGTGACATGTAAATATCCTCCGAAATCTCACCATGCAAGAATGCTGTTGTGACATCAAATTGCGTCATTTCAAGATCTTCAGCCGCTGCAATAGAGAGGACGGCTCTAATGGAGTCAAATTTGACCACCGGACTGAAAGTCTCTTCATAGTCTAGACCTTCTCTTTGGGTGAAGCCTTTAGCTACCAGCCGCGCTTTGTAACGGTCAATAGTACCATTCACGTCATACTTCAACTTGAAAACCCACTTATTACGGATCAAGTTACGCCCAACCGGTAAGCTCGTCAACGTCCACGTATTGTTGCTTATGAGTGCTTCATATTCTTCTTCCATTGCACATCGCCACTGTTCACGCTCTGGGGACTTCATGGCTTCATCAACTGTGACCGGTTCGTGCGGCTGATACTCGACAGAATTGGAACCTCCTGATGCCACATATGCCCAATCACCGTAACGTTCTACTGGTTTGTGCTCGCGGCGAGGGTAGGATGAAAGCGTTGGTGGATTGCTTTCTCCCATTGGCTCCGGTGGTGGTAAGATAGCTACAACAAGCTCTGGTGCCTTTCCAAGTGCAGATGATGGAAGATGAACACGTGGGAAGTCAGTTGTGATGTCGTCCCAGGCAGCTAATGTATCATCACTGGTATGAGCTTCATCTTCAAAGGCCGTTTCGTGACTAATGCCGTCGACAGGTGGTGCATCAACGGGAGTTGATAGAGGTTCCGGTGTTGCTATGAACGGAACCGGTAACGTGGCAGAAGAAGAAGCTGTATCGAAAGCAAGACAACATCGCTTGCAGAACCTTCTGCCATTGAAGATTCTTGAGAGCGCACCATCTGGAGCATCGCTTCTTCGTCAAATAACACATCCCGACTCTCTGTAATCTTGCGCGTAGAATTATTCCAAATTCTATAAGCCTTACTGGTGGTACTATAGCCCATCAGAATGCCATGGATAGCTGTGAACCGTCGAAACGGTTCACGTTAGTGATAAACTCTTAATTCTAGAGTTTTGATTTGTTTAGCAATTTTTATTTGTCTAACCGGGACATTTTAGCCGGTTAGACAAATTCCCGGATTTGGTTGCATTTAGTGTTCGGTTTTTATTGGCAATATTAGATTCTTTTTTATCTAAATAATTTTGTGTGTTCATTAGCTTCTAACAATTTAATTGATTGATTATGTGCAATTGGGCCGTTTGCTCTTTTATTTTACTCAATGATTTTTAACCTATTTCTATTGCTTGTCATTCTAATTCATTAGTTAGTCTAATTCATTAGTTTATTTTATTAGTTGATTGAGTTATTCTTTGTGGGGTGTTATTTTAGCCTTTTAATTTCCTATTGTTTAGTCTTATTTTATTAATTTATTGTTGAGTTTATTCTTTAGCCTATTAGAGTGAGTTTAGTTTATGTTAGTGGATTAGTGTAGTGTGGGACTCCCGGTTAAGTGGGGGTTAAGTGATAGTTAAGTGGTAGTTTAGGGTTTTGATGGAGTTGGATGAATATTTTTAGGTGGATGGATGTAGTTTTGGTGGGATTCAAAATCCCACCGTGCCGCTTCTGCGGCAGAGCCAGTTCATTGTGTCTGCGCCGTTAGAGTTTTGAGAGAGACGATAGAATTGTAGATCTGAATCTGGGTTGGAGGTTTTGTTGTAATCTAGGAAGTTTTGTTGTACAACAATCTAGGAAGAAAGTCATTATTGTTTGTTTGGATTGGAAAGAGTTGCAGGAAAAAACTATAAAAATTTAGTGATTGTGGGTGTTTTGGAGAATTAGCTTTGCTTGGTTTGGTTAGTGAGGAGAAATTTGGTGTGAGCTTGGAGCTTGGAAGCATTAGTGTAAAAAATAAAATAAAAAGAATTAGTGTGTGAGATTTGGAAGAGGTGTTGTTGGCTGGAGGTTTTGGATTGATTGGAAATTGAAGGAGGCGACAACCGGAAATTCGCTGTTGGGGTCGGCGTCTCTACAGCAAGCCAAAGAACGAACAAGACGAGCAAGGTGATCAGAAGGCGACGGAACAGGGGATTCGACGGACGGAGGCTGCGCCCGGGATTTGCGGCGGCGACGGAGCTCCAGCAACCAATGGCAAGGTTGCTGCAGCAGCATCGACCAGCAACGACGAAACAACACGAAGATCGCGAAGAACGACGGAACAACACGAAGATCGTGAAGAACGACGAAGGCGAAGAGCAGGAACAGGGCGGTTGAAGGCGCCGGATTTCACGGCGGACGACGAAGCGCGAGAGAACCGGCAGCGACAACATGAAGATCATGAAGAGCAAGGTCACATCGACGGATTGACCAACACGACGGAAACACCAGCAGATCAAGACACGAAGGCGACGGCTTCAAGGGCCAGCGCCAGAATTCGCGGCGTGGGCGCCGCAGGCTGCAGCGTCGAAGCTTGAAGGTCACCTGTCCCCTCCCGTGTGATATTACGGAGGGAGACAGAGTGATATTATAGAGGGACGCATCCCTCTCCCTTGTTTTCTCCCAATCCTTGGTGTTTTTCTAGTCTAATTAGATGTGCTAGTAATTAGAAGGATAGAAAAGACCTTTATTATAAAGATTTGGTAGTTTTAATTACCTAAAAAGGATTTGTGGTGTAATTGTTTGATCTTTTTTCATTTGCTTTGAAGTTGTTGAGCTTTGGGTTGGATTGTCGTGTGGATTCTTTGTTGTATAAAATTGGTCCGGCGAAGGGTATAGCGCGGAAGCGCTGCCCAAATTTCGCTGGGCCAATTGGGTGTAAAGTTTTGTGTTTAGGGTTGAATATTTAGGGTTTTGGGCACGACGCGTAAGCGCTGCCCAAAATTGCCCATAAAATCCCTAATTTGTTTGGATTGGGTGGTTTGAAATGCACGGTTGTTCAATAGTGTTTAGGGTATTTTTGCAAAGCTAAGGAATCAACAAAACTCATAATAGTAGGAGTTTAGTGTCCTGGTGAAAGTGGGGTTATGTGCTGTAATTTTTAGTGTCAAGCCTAAAAACCCTACTTGCAAACCCTAATTCCCAATTCTAAGCCCGATTTAGTGTACTAAGTGCCTAGGATGAATTGGGAGGGGTTTGGGTTCATTTAGGTACTCGCAAACGGTCCAAATAGACCATTTACATGCGCTATAATTTCTTGCAAGTTACCCCTTTAGGCCAATTTTCGCCACTACTTCACCGTTTTAATTAGAATTTCCTCTCACAAACGCCTAGGTTAATAGGAGTCCATTGCTTGCGTTTATACTTCACCCACTTTTCAGCCAGACATATGGACTTTTCACCGGCGACGGTCAAAACGCTCATAGTAGCTTTAGCATCAAGTTTGCGACGGACTTGTGCTGGTACATGGACATATGAATCTGCTCCAAAGACCCGCATGTGACCTACAGACGGCTTCTGTTTGTACCAGATTTCGAAAGGTGTCATTCCTGGGAGTGTATCGGTCCTAGTGCGATTTAATGTGTATACGGCTGTACACATGGCCTCGGCCCAAAAATGCAAATGAACGTTGCTGGAGTATATCATGCTCCGAACAGCCTCTAAAACCGTTCGATTCTCTCGCTCAGCAGAGTTGTTCTGCTCCGGCGTATATGGGCACGTGAGCTCTCGTTCGATCGCATTGTCTTCAAGGTACTTGGTGAACGCATTGCTCATGCACTCGCCACCTCTGTCCGTACGAAGCAAACGGACGGTGGCACCTGTGTCTCGATGAAGTTGTGTTGTATACTTCTTGAAACAAGCGAGTACGTCGGACTTCGCTTTGATGCAGAAAACTACTCGAAATGCAGAGTGGTCATCTTTGAACAATACGAAATAAAATGCACCTCCCACTGACTTGACATTCATGGGACCGCAAACATCGGAGTGAATGATATCACGGATACCTGAAGCGCGTTGTCGATGACCATCGGTCGGAAAAGGATATCGATGTGCCTTTCAGTATGCACAGCCGGTACAGAAGGAAGATGAATCATCGCTAAGAGTCAAGCCGTCCACCATGTTCCGCGACGCCATCTTACGCACCATAGTGTAGTTAACGTGGCATAACCGACGATGCCAAATGTCTAGATTCTCATCAGGAATTTCCAACCCCACTGATTCTGCACTGATTCAGTGCGTTTATCGTTAAACACTGATTCCGCACGTCATACGTGCATTTAGAAGTGTCGTTACCGTACGAAAGTGACATGCATTACTAGAGTGTCGATGCAGTGTCTTTTCAATGATTATCAAAAAAGTGTTGTTTCCGCACGAAAGTCGTGCTTAATGGAATCCGTGCGTTAATCGTGTATTTACATCACATGGCTGATAAGACACGGATAACGTGCGGTTTTACTTAATGCGAATTCAGTATCGTATACGTATCATATTAATGCCATTTATTATATTTGTGCGATTTCAGTATCTATTATAATGCAAATTATTTTCGTACAACATCCGTGTACAATATTTTTTGGAATCTTTTGGAATCTTTCAAAATATTTTATATTATTTTGGAATATTTTGGAATATTCTAAGAATCTTCTTTAAATTATACTTCCGGTTTAATTTCCCAAAACATTTTTAGATCTTCATTTACAGAGTTTAGAAGCAATACACATTAAAATTTCAAAGAAATAACATTTTATATTTTTAGAATTCAAATTTCGTATTATTGGTTATCATTGTACTTTTCATCATAGGAGCAAAAAAAAATAGCTCACAACCACCACGATTTTGGCAAAAAATAAATAAATTCAAAATATTATGAAAAAATCCTAGATATAGAAAACGTCCTGCATAATCTAGTGCAAAAAAAAAATTGGAAAAAAAGTTTTTTTCACATAGTTAAAAACATTCAAAGTCCGCTGAAAAAAAAAAAAACAGCTCACAGCCAAGATCTGCCATCACGATTTTGGCAAAAAATTAAAAAATTAAAAAAATTATGAAAAAAATCCTAGATATAGAAAACGTCCTGCATAATCTAGTGCAAAAAGAATTTTTGGAAAAAAAAGTTTTTTTCACATAATTAAAAACATTCAAAGTCCGCTGAAAAAAAAAGTTCGATAATTATCAAAAGAGTTCCATTCTATGCATGAAGAGTTTGAGGTGGTTTGGTGGTTTGGAACTTGATTGGCAACCGGGAGGTTGAGAGTTCAAATCCCACCGTTGGCGATAGAGCTTGGGAAGCTATGGTGGGCCCCACCGCACGTGCGGGCAATTTCCGTGTAGTTGAAGTGGGTAGCGAGGAAAGTAATTATTTTATATCAGATTATATTATATATTTTTTAATAATACTATTTTGATCAAATTTAGATATAAAAAGAAAATAAAATCCAAATATGGAAAAGATGATGTCGCACGAAAAACGCATTGAATCAGTGTAGTTTTAAAGACGATTAAAACACGACATTTGACGACTATAAAGAGTGCTGAATTCATATGTTTTCAATGGATGTATCAATCGTGTCGAATCAGTACTATATCCGCTTGTACGAACATCGTGTCATATCAGTGTAGTTGCGATGAATGACGCAACGATGCGGAATCAGTGCGAAAATCGTACGAACCCTTGAAATATCGGAAATCGCACTGAATCAGTGCAGAATCAGTGGGGTCCGAAATTCCTGATGCTGGTTGCAGGCCTTCGCAGTTTTTGTGCCAAAGGTGTTGGCGATAAGCGCTGTACCAGTGCTTGGTACAATCGTTTGGATCTGGAGCTTGTACATAGTGCCCTCCATGACGCCTTCGATTAGAGTCTCGCCATTCTTGATGAGTTTGCACCCAGACTTAGAGTGAACAGTGTCGATGTTCAATATCGCCGCCTTCCAGACGGAAAACAGGTTGCGACCAATGCCGGGACATGCATAACACCTTGAAGAACTGCCGTCTCCCACTGCTTGCCATTATATGTCTTCACATCAATTGATGTCACCAAGACCATAGACAAGAAGCTGTATGCCTCCAATGCTCTCGACGTGTCTTCTTTCGGCTGAGATATCTTAGTACGTAGCAAACCAAAAACGCTTGTCCGTCATATGATCCGTACAACCACTATCCGCTATCCATGAATCGCCGCTCAAAGGAAAAACGGGACTAGTGGCCATATACGCACGATGAGATGTGGTTATACCTTTGCCGCTTAGTGCAGGTGATGAAGTCGTATCAGAAGTTGACTTGGGAGCCTTCTGATGCTTCTTGTCATCTTTAGGCTCATTCTTGCATTCTTTCGCCCAATGTCCAAGCTCACCACACTTCCAGCATTCGGTGGCTATCTTCTTGTCCTCAATTTCTCGTTTTTGCTGTTGACGTTGCTCAAAGGTGAGAGTAGATCGCTCCTTGGTGCCGAAACTCTTACTGCTGTTGGAGTTGGCAACATAAGCTGCGGACGAAGCGCTCTGCTGCTCTTGACCTTGTATCCCCTTCTGCCGCATCTCTTCTCGAACTAGTCGTATGAGGAGATTGTTCAAGGTTTTATCAACCTGAGCAGTGCTATCCCAAGCAGAGTGAAAATGGCTATATGCGTCTGGAATATTGCCTAGAACCTTAGCTATAACGTTCGACTCAGTAAGACTGGTGTCTCCAAGACGACTCAACTGACTTTTAAGCACCTCTACTTTATTGATGAACGATGCTATGGTATCTGTGCTCTCAAAGTTGCACTGATAGAACTTCACTTGAAGATCATGGATATTGTCATTGGCTCTCTGGTCATGGATTGTTTTCAAATAATCCCAAATGGCCTTAGATGACGTGCAACCGCAAACAAGATCAAGAATGGAATCGTCTAATGCAGCACAAACGAAATAAATGGCTTGGCCATCTTTCTTTTGCCACTCTGTGAGTTCTGCTACTGCAGTGACTGGAGGTTTTGGTACTGTACCATCAACCACGCCCATGAGGTCCTTTCCCAAGAACAGGGCTCGAACCTGGAAGCTCCAAAGATGGAAATTTTGACCATTGAAACGTTTAATAGCAGCAGTATCTCTTACAGTATCCATGATGAATCTGCAGCTAGAGTATACCGATATGCTTGTTCACGTAAAGCGACAAAAAAAAAAAAAAAAATTGACACTGTTATGCAACAGAGTAAAGTACGCAGGTAAAAGGGCCCATAATCTATTAAAAGCGACTTATCAACACACGAACAGGCAACAGCTTCCAAGCATGCGACTCACTTGGCAAGTAAAACAAAGCAACATTTTCCATAACTCATCATCGACTTGCATTCATGAAGAAAAATGGGATAGGCATCCCTTATAGTTTTTGGGCAAGAACATAATCAGTTAAACAACCGAGAGTACAACCTTTCACTTAATCAATACATCATGCCGCTTCGAGTGCAACTAACTACAGCTCAAAGAGCTTTGCATGTAGGCGGGAACTCAACTACTCATGACTTCTTGGAGATATTAAAACTAAGCCAGCCACGTGGAGCGTATAGCCAAAGCACTCTACACCGTATGATTCCTGTGTATAGATACTGTTTACAATTTGTACCATTTGTGGCAACTGACACCTCCATAAAACACTCAAATCCACAAGATTATTTTGCAGCTACACCCAAATACACTTTAGATTTTCATTTCCATGAAGAAAGGAGGGCAAAAGACGGATTCCCTTTACAAATAACTCTAACTTCAGATTAAAAATTTCTCTTTTCAGAATTTCGACTAACTAAAAATCTTCAAATTTGAACTTCACATTTCAAAATCTAATTCTTCACATATTTTTTGTTATTTACATTTCCAACACTCCAGGGACCAAAATGTGGTCAGCTAGGCACTAAAGCGTCAATATAAAGTGAAAGAATCAGATGACATGTACAGTACCCCGGAAGAAATGTTACACAATTCCCTCTTTTGCGTTTCAAAGAACTCTTCATAATATCAAATATAATTGGTTTTTTTCATCTTGCATATTTAGTATTCAATTTATACATGATTCCAAGCAAGCATACCAAATTTGGGTTTAAGAAAAGCAAAATCTCATTTTTGGTGGATTTTAAAAGTTCAATTTCTTGATTTTACGTGATAATTTATTGGAAAAAATTGGTGATGAATTTTTATAATTTTATTGCACAAGTGTGTTGGAAATATCCATATGCACCTTTCTTATCAAGGAACACCCCATTCATTAACAAAAACATCCTCTATGAAGAGTTCATTGTGATGAATCACATGCTCTAATTTTGTAAAATAAATATCTTTTTATTATAACTAAATTTTGGCAAAGTAATTGTACTATCATGCTTAACTATACCAAGTTAGTTACAATGTGAAGATCAACTAGCAAAATTTAGTTATAATAAAAAAATATCTATTTTATAAAATTTGGGCATGCAATTCTTCACAATGAACTCTTCATAGAGGATGGTTTTGTTAATAAATGAATGGGGTGTTCCTTGATATGAAAGGTGCATATGGATATTTTCAACACACCTATGCAATAAAATTATAAAAATTCATCACCAATTTTTTCCAATAAATTATCACGTAAAATCAAGAAATTAGACTTTTAAAATCCACCAAAAATGAGATTTTGCTTTTTTTAAACCCAAATTTGGTATGCTTGCTTGGAATCATGTATAAATTGAATACTAAATATGCAAGATGAAAAAAACCAATTATATTTGATATTATGAAGAGTTCTTTGAAACGCAAAAGAGGGAATTGTGTAACATTTCTTCCGGGTACTGTACCTACCCTAGTTGTTCCTAAACCGAATGCACCTTCTCAGCCTTATTCAGAGCGCCATCCAGCCCGGGCTTATGCGTCAGATCCCTATTGGTGCGCGATGACACATGGCGGGCTGTGATGCGTCGGACAAGCCGAGTCAGCAGGAGTGACATGTAAGCAACGTGCAGTGGGAATAGGGTCCGACGGATTTGGTTCAAATGGCGCAAGTCCCGCCCCTGACGGCCGGCATCGCCATTTGCTTGAATGCCTTTCCGTCTTTGCCGAGCCATCCGGCATCGCCATTGATGAATCCTTCGCCCGTGCACGCAGAGCATTGCGTTATTCCGATTGTCGCTTCTCCCGGACCAGTCATTTCTCAGCGCTCTGTTTTTTAGTTGCAAGAAACGGCGGCAGTGATGCCGAATCGGCAACGGGACGCTCTGGCTTCGTCGTCGTGCGAAAATGCTGTGTGAGCGTGATTGTTGAAGAATTCGACCGTTTCTTGTAAGCCTGAACATTTGAGGAAAACTGAAAGAGAGGTGGAAAGGGAGTGATGGACTCGGAACCTAGAGGAAGAGTGAGTTAGAGTTTCACTTGTTTAGAATTTATAGAACGGGAAGAGATGCTGTGAATTGAAAGCTTTGGAAAGTCAGTCTGCGAATAGGAGATTGTAAGCTGAGCTCTGTTTCGCTTAAGTCAGAAGATTTTAGGGAGAGTGATGGAAAGGTTGCGAGGGGAGCGGTGAAGAGTGATGGAGTCGGAATCTAGAGGAAAGAGCGAGTTGGAGTTTGATGTTTTGATTCTGGCGAGATTAGAATTAGTTGCTGAGTTAATTTACAGGCTGGAAGAGGTGAAAAGTCCGTCGTCGAGTTAGGGATTGAGGAGATTGGAAAATTTTCTTGAGTGTCAGCTTCTTCTGTGTGAATGGCGGTAGGAGAGGTTCAGGTTGTAGCATAGGTCGTGGAGAATTCTGAATGGACACGGGACTCGCTTGTGGCTAGCTGGAACATAAGGATGTGAAGGCGTTGAATGAGTTTGGTTCACTCACGAGAATAAATTTGGTAGGTGCGCTAAGAAATGAAAATTCTGTGACAGAGAATTCGTTTTAATCATTTGAGGTGTAATGCCACAGCGCAGGATCACAAGGCATGAAGTAGTGGCAGAGTTTCAGTATTGTCTAGCGCGGGCAGATATTCTAATCGTTCAAGATGATGCTCAGCCGAATGTACGTATTTCCAACCTTTCTTTTCAGTAAAGCTATATATAGTTTCAAATCCTGCATTTATTGTGAATTCTTTTAGGTTTCTCTTCTTTTTTATGGAGTTCTACTCGAGTGTAGAGCGACAGTGAGAGCCGTTATTTCTTAAAAGTCTAATGTCAGCTTTGAACAACCTAATGAAGGCATGACAAGTATACGAAAAGTCCATGCTTCTTGGACGATTCCATGTTTCCTTCGTAGATGCAATTTATCATTGCATTGCTTCTCTACCGCTGCTGAAGTAAGCGATAGAAACTTCCTAGTGATGTTGGCCGATTTAAGCTTACAATTGATGTGGCGCTTGTATTTTGTCCTTCACCAACCGTCTGAAAAGTAGGATATATTTTAATAGGCTTTATTCTCTTCATCCGCTTTTAAGCTCTTCCTTTTCTAGCACGACTTTGTGTGGATAACGTATAGCGCATCTCCGGTGTACTTCTGAAACTTCATTCCAATCGAAAAGTTTCACTTTCTTACTTGCTGTTAGTGCTAGGAGCTATTTTTTGCTCTATATGTTCTATGCATTAGTTTTTATGCGCACACGTAAATAATGGCCGTTTCTTTCTATAAGAACACCGTCACCGTCATTTTATTAGCAGCTACGGTTGTCCATTAGTATTCGGTTTTTGCTTGTCATTTAATTCGGGATCCCCGGCTTCAATCAACGGCATGTGAATGTTGACGTGTAATCTCCAGAAATTTTTTACTGTAGTTGTTGATGATTATCGATATACAGGTAATTGTCCATATGAGAAATCTGGTCATCCATATTATCCTACCTCAAATTGGAAGTTCAGAATTGAAGGTAGTGCTCACAATGACGAGAGCTAAGGATGTGTAGAGCGCAAACTGCCGTGTTTCACGATCTGTTGCGAGTGTTTGAATGCGTAGAAGCCCCGTAAGAACATATTAACTGGCTCATGAATGTGAGGAGATTGAGTACTTGCAGACAATCTGAGGAAATTGATGAAGGAGAAGTCGGCAAATCAGAAGCTAATGAAGATGGAGCATCGGGTCCATCTTCAAAAGGTGAAACTAGGGACTCCTTGCCCGCCTACAACCGAGATGTTTCCAGTCTCTCAAACCCGTATGAAGCATCTAAATCCAAAGCATCTACCTTGAAGCGGCATGGTGATCGATTTTCAGCCCTATACAACAGTCAGTATCGAGTGAAGAAAGTTGGAGCTAGCAAGCAAGTTTTGGATACTTACCATGATTCATTTTTATATGGTAAAGTGCCCCTGAGTGTAAAAGTCCGTTCAATCCTTCGGGCCGGGTGGGTGGGAAACATTTGGCACTTCGTACGTACTTTCTAACCCAATCATTCTGAAATCTGGCAATAATTAACGCTCCTGCTTTGACATAGCTGCCAGTTGCACTGATAAACCATTGGTAGAAATACTCATCTCTTTATGTTTCAATTTGATGGATACATACACTGAGATTCATTTTATGGTTGATAATGCAGCTGGAATTCGTCTTAGCTCTCACTTCAGGCGTCTTGTACGTATATTCCACGTAAGTGATGCCAGGCGGTGAACGTCTGTATACATTTAAGAAGCTTTTAGTAACTGCCAAAGTTCTGAAGGAAGAAGAAAATAGAAGGATTTCTCAATGACTTCATTATTGAAGTATGATTTAAACCAAGTGTTATCATCAGATAGTAAAGATGGCCTTCCATTCAATTGAGTTGAACATCTCCACTTTGCGCTTCATCCTTTTCCTAAGACAAAGAATAAAAGAGTATTCCCTTTGTGATTGGGACCACTGTACTATATTACTAAGAATTTGATGTAGCTGCCTTGTAGGATCTCATAGTGCTGAGTATTGCTTGATGTGTGCCTACGCAGGTATTACGAATACACGATATACAATTGGGTTAGTCGAGCTCAGAACTATATAAGCGTGGCTTTTCTCGTCGACTATGTATTGCGAGTGTACAGGTATAAGTCTTCTGTACCTTTGCACGGGGATTAACATGGGTACTTCTTTCACTCTAGAATGCACGTTGTAACACAGATATCTGTACAAGTCATGAGTAGTTACCCACATGCTGGATATTATGATATTTCTTTTGAAGGAAAAATCCAATTTATTCGAGAGCAGATGCTGGAAGAACTGATCGGAAGAAATGAGCTATGTTTGTAACGTGGTCAGGATTGAGCTTCTGGTGGCAGTATTTTCTAAGGCAATTACTGAGCTGCCTTGATATGTGAATGTTCATAGTGAGCCCGTGCGCTTGTACTATATATTTTCGTGGTGGGGTTTGGTCGACTTACTCAGTGCACTACCCATAATATTTCTTTTCAGGTGCGGACTAGAGTGTTTACCCTCACCTTTTCGTGCTGATATTGACATGATTCTTGGAAATTGATGGAGGAGCAGTGTTTAAGTCATACACATTGATCACCAAATTGTCTCGTTCTGCTCATTTTACTTGCTTTGTAGTGAGAGTGAAAAGATCTTAACACATAACTAAGATGTATTACTCTTTGGTGTCTCAACAAAGCTTCCATATTTTATAATATGCCTATTTTCCTCGTCCGTCGCTCATCGTCGAGGTTTTCATCGGCTTTATAGGATCTTTAGTCTTCCCTGTAAGTAGTGCATGTAGATGTATAAAGCATGTCATTTGTAAGTCTTTGGTGTGTGTTTGTGATAACAGTGTACTTAGTCCGTTATGCTTATGTGTTGATAATTTGGTGTTATTTAAATATTTTCCTACACAGGTCAGCAATTAGTGGTGGAAGGATTCTTAGGCTTCTACAGTTTCTACGTATTATCAGGTAAGGTCTCTCCAATTTCAATGGCGATCTCGTCTTGTCTCCAAGTTGCATAATAAAGTGTGAGATGATCCGACGTGAAGGTCTTCTACGTTACAATATGGTACCATAATCTTATAGAAAGTTTTACGATTTTATCTCTCATCAATTAATTTTACTCGCGTGCAGGATAATATCCCTGATGAGCAAACTGGGGATTGTGGGAAGTACAGTCGCACAACAAATCCTCATACTAGTTGCATCGACATTTGGAGCTGGTAAAGATCCAGTGACGGAGCTACCCTTGTTTGCAAATGGGAGTTTATTGTCAAGTTGAAGTATAATCGATAAAATGTTTCTATTGACACTTGTAACTGTCGCAGATAGGCGTGTCTAGTCTCTTTCTGAAGAAATGTGAATACATCTTTGTTTATGAGTGCTCTTGACTTCTCGAGGTTATGCTAAAGCATTTTTCTCGAACATTTTTTCTATTAATAACCTCAATCATTGTAAGAGATGCGCAGATTAATTGATGGTTTAGTCTTGATTTAAGGAGTCTGGGTTTCGTGCGGACGTTGATTTTTCTCTAGAATTTTAAGAGCATAATTTTTTAAGTGATGCAGTATTTCTTATTGCGGGCCTACTTCAGTACGTGGAATATCACGGAGCTCCAGCAAGTAAGCGAGCCGAGTGTCCTGAGCAGGGATGCATCAACTTTTGGGATGCATTCTACTTTATTATTGTTACAGTATGTCTTTCTGAAGCCTTCAAATATTGATCATACTCTTGCATGTTGCCATGTGAAATTGACTTTTTTAGTGAATTTCACCCAGGCTCTCATGTTGCAAATTGATTTTGTGAACAATTTGCATTGGCTTAATGCTTAGTGCTCTCTGCTGATTTATTGTGAACATAGGTAATTTCATAAACAGAAGAGATTATAAAGATTTCAATTTATTGAATTCTGCCATGCGTGTTGTATTCTGTGTGAATCTTTTCATTCTGAAGTGATGAGCGCCAGTCATTTATGCTTGTCTTCTATACATTTAAAAAAGAATATTTACAATGGCTTCCCTACTGTATTTAAGGTTTTCCTTAATGAAGACCGCTTTATTTTTTAATTACGTTGATCTTTCTAATTTACGTTAAATAGTCGTGCCTCCAGATTCCGTACTCAGCTTCATTTATTGAAAACAATAATTTCTTGTTTATCTGTTGCACAGATCTCTACGGTTGGATATGGTGATATAACCCCAGCTACTCAATTAGGACAACTGGTGGCCATGTGCACAATTATTGGAGCTTTAACCATTCTTCCTATTCAGATTGGCCGCATAACTTTTCTTGCTTCTCGAAGGTATGTTACAGTCCCGAGTCTTATTTCACGATGCGCAGAGGTGAGGTTTTGGGTGAGGTTTTTGCACAAGCGTTGAGATTTCCTGTCTATACTCTTCATTAGTTACATTAATCTACTAAATTTGTCATCTTGCCATGCTGTTTTAGTGGCTTGTGCATGTTTGGTCGTCTGTTACGGTTCTGTATATATAGAATGATTGTTATAATGACACTCCACGTAACATGTTTGTGCATGTTGATTGCCGTGCTCCATCGTCATATTCTCTCATGGCCTCATCAAATTTTTTATTTATACAGACCATATGCCTTTGTCGTTAGATGGTATTTTGTCCAAAAATCTGGTTCTTAAAGAATGCTTTATGTCAATATTTTGGTATGGCACTTCAGTTCAAAATGAGACGGTGGGCAATGCCAATTTTATTTAAGGTTCAGTGCTGATGGAATTTGACCATTTTTTAACAGATATTCAACGTCAAGATAGTCTTTAAATACAGAAAACTATGTGATATAGAATGGCTCCTCTGAATCTTTTGATTATCATATTCATGATGGTCACAGATCCACAGGAGTTCATTGCTTGTAATCCCTTTCATTATTAAGCCATATTGAGCAGAGTATTGGGCTTAGCCTGATGAAGTGGCTTGTTGATTGATTCTTTCTGTGCAGGCCGTATGGAGGGTCTTTTAATAAGAGAAAGATAATTGAATCACGGTATTTGATTATTAGTGGAAGTATCTCATTTCAAGGCGTCCAAGAGTATCTGGCAGAATTCTTCAATCCCACTCATAATGAAGGTGGGATAGCTGTTGAAATATATGCATCCACTACCTTATTTATCCAAGTCTTAGAACGGACGATATAGAGGGTAAAGCAATGGTTGCTTTCATGTAAAGATGCTCGTTAAATTTCGTTTGCTGAACTGAGCATTGTGCAAGATCACTTATTCTTTGCAAATACGCTTATCAAATAAAGGTGTTTTATGCTCATTGAAGTAATTTCGTTTGCAGATTTGGAAATATATCCTTTACGAGTGACCATTTTGGGGCCTTTCTCGCCGTCGTAAGTGTTTTTTTTCATCTCCTCGTTGCTTTCTCTTGCTAGAGATTAACTTTGTGTTTTGAACGTTATCATTTTACGTGGTCTTTAATGCATGCGATGATATTAACTAGGAAGCTTTGAATAACTGACATGCGTTGCAGATTTGAGCTGAAGCAACTGCTGTCTCTTTATCATGGGCTTGTGGAGTTTATCGAGGGGTCTCCTATTAGAGCATCAGACTTGGATAGAGTATGTGCTAAGAGTGCCACTGCATTTTTCCTGATTGCTGACAAAGAAGCTGAGGTACTTCTGACACCATGTTTCTATTGTGAGTTGTTTGTACATTTCAAGTTTGTTCTTTTATACATGTGCCAAGCTTCATGTAAAGGAATGCTTTTGAAACTTTTAGAGAAACACAATCCACTTTTTGTTTTAATAGTTGAATCCATTAGGTTTCTTCAACCGCGAACTCATGTTCCAAGAACAAGGTCAAAATACCAGTCAAAGAACTACAGTTTGAAAAATATCTACGGTATCGATGATTAGCTCCGTTAGTTATTCAAATTTGAGTTGATTCATGCAGTTTTTGGCTGCAGGAGCGTGATGTAGAAGATGCAGCGCAGATAATGAAGGCACTTGCCGTTCGTCGATTTTGCAACAAGAAGGTTCGCATAATTGTGGAAGTTTTGGAGCCGGAGACCCAAGGTAGTGCCGTGTGGGACCAGACAGATAACCGAGGAATTGAGGTTATTTGTCCAATAAAATACCACTACAGGATGATTGCCCGCAGGTTCTTCATTATCCATTATCTCTGTATACATTGATATCTAAGAAGCCACATATTCCTTTGTTTCAAAACAGAGATAGTATCTTTAACCTACAATATGGTACTTATTATTATAAACATAAAGAAATATTTTGGTGGTTGGGTGTGGCTGCAGCTGCCATGTGAAAGGGCTATACACATTTATAACAAACCTCTTTACTTCAGAGATCAAGATCAAAACGTTTCCAGTGAATTCCTTTGTGTCAGAATACTTTCACAGCTTTGATAATGAGGTGTATCCTCTCGTCTTTCCTAAGGCTTGTTGCGGAATGCTCTTCGAAGAGGTATGTCATGCTTGTTGCTCTAAAACTCTCATGCTTGATTACAGTTATGTTCTACTAAAGTTTCTGCCCGTTTTCTCAGATGAATTAAGTCATGCAATTATACCTTCCTAGTTTGCATTTTTAGCCGTTTGATGACTACTCTTACAATTTAATGAATGTGATATTTTGTCCTTAATGACATGGTGTTGGTCGTTTGCACTAGTGACACTCTTACAGGGTCTTGCACGTAAAACATGTCCGTTTTGACCTCGCAAAGTGTTTAATTCTGTTTAATGTCATTTAATCTGGCCATAGTTTCTATAACATGTAATTATCAGACATTTACCTGCATTTTCTTTATTTCATCAATCAAACCGGTGGATACGAATTTTTACATCCTGTTAAAGACAACAGAGATTCACTGGTTAATTCTAGTTACATACTTATAAACCCAATAGAATCCTGCAGATGAGTTACAACTTGGAGTACAGTTGACGTGGCTAAAAGAGTGTGTCTGCATCTACGTGCTTATGCAACAGGTTGTGGAGTTTTTATTTGAAAACTATAATGTGGTGCTTTTCGCACTTGATGTGAATGTGATCGACCAGGAGAATCAACAAAGAGCCCGTAAGGTAATATTGGGTTCACCACTGCTTTAACTTCTTATTTTTTCCTGCTTTTTCATTTAAAAGTGCTTGAAAGCTTACTTAGTCTCACTCTCCTATATGTCGTCACTTTTTCTACCATCTATTTGTTTGATCATCCTTTCTTTTGTTCAGAATTTTGTAAATATGCAAGAACTTTGGTTGCTCACTGATGGACAATCAGAATATGTCTTATTTTGAGATTGATCTCGACACTCTGTATGGTTGTCACTTGCCTTCAATTTAAATTTTCTCCTGTTCAATGCTTCAGGGTTTTAACTGTAGACCTTAATGATGTTGTGCCGCCTTGTGGGTCATTGGCTGCAGGTTTTTCTTCATCCTAAAGGGCATATTATTGATCCCGACGACGTTGGCTTAGTCATATGCTGGGACTTGCGCAGTGCTTATGAAATTTCGAAATTCGGAGATAGACATATGCAGAAGAAGAAATGGAGGAAAAAAAAGACGCTGTCCAGCAAAGAGCTGCAAAAGTATCGGACTGGACCCATTGTGGATGAATATGAGCGTAACCCTCATGCTGAAGGCATGTCATACACTGCAGTAAATGAAATTTCCTTAGAATCGCGAATGAGGTCCGAAATCTGCAGTCGCTTACCTGAAGGGAGCAAGCATGGAAATGTCGATACAGTCGAAGCAGGTGAATTGCTTTCAGGACTAACCCCACGAAACAGTAGGCCCTGTAGGCAAAATCTGAATCTCTGGAATACTAGTAATGCTAAAATATGTGTTAGAAAGATGCCAATTACAAGCATCTGGGTAACAAGTGTGGTTGGTAACTGTTTGTGAATTTGTGACATGCTATTTCTTGCTCAATAAATGTATGTACATCACTGTTGTACAGGATATGGGAGAGATCTTAAAGATGGCGATGACACAGGTTCGTTCAACAGTAACAGCTCTGAGGATGAGGGTGTTTATCCCCGAGGGATGTCATTGGAGAAAGCCACAGAGAGGTTGTTAGCTTGGCCGGCAATAGGGTCAACCCATGCACTGCCTCACGCAGCGGTTCTGGAAAGGCGTCGTGATGTCATCTTACAAAATCTAAAAGAACGCTCTATTCCTGTTGTAAGTATTAGAGTACCTCATATTTTAGTCTGTTGCCAGAGTAACTGGCCTCAGCATTTGTTCTACTTCGTGAAGGAATTGCGAAAGTTGGAACAACCCAATCCCCCAATTGTCATTTTGCACCCGAATGAGCCCACAGCCAAGCAGTGGGGAAAAGTAGGCATATTCAAGGATGTTTTCTTCCTCAAAGGCTCTCCTATTTACGAGCTTGACCTCATGCGGGGAGGGGTTCTTCAGGCAGGTCCGTCTACAAATCTCCCCAACTCTTTATTTGTACTTATGAATTCCAACTCTTCTGTTATCTTTGATAGCCACAGAAAAACAGTGTCTCCTAATCTGTAGACTCGTATTGTCCTGATGGAATGATCACAAACATTACTGCAAACTATGTGTTGATGATACATTCAATGACCATATCATGAACAGAACCTTGAATAATTAGGTGTAGTCCCATTTCAACTTATTTTTTCTAGGCCTTTTACTAAACAGCGCTGATTCCCAATTGATTAGAGTGGCATAGCCAATTAAGATGGATGACTGACATCTTCAAAAAAGCTATTTTGTCATTAATCAATATCGTGCTTCTAATGACCAATTCTTTCATTTATTGTGGTGCAGAAAAAGTAGTCATTCTTGGCTTTCATGATACACCTGTAGACTTAAGTGGGGAAGGTGTAGCAGACGAAAATAGGGTACACCGAAGGATTCCATCAGCGCAAAGAAGTGACGTGGATAACATTGTAATTGCTGCCAACGTGGAAAGGTTGGTCGGCATCCAGACAGGAACTATGATTGTTGACATGCAGCATACTTTTGCATTACACTATCTGCGACCCAAGTTTGAGATACAGAAGAAGCACGTCTTGAAATCCGACTATACACGCAACCCGGACGCACTTGTGCATTTTGGAGCTCCTTTCATGGAGGGAAAAGCAGTTTCTCCTGTGTTACTTGGGTTTCTTCTGTAAGTATTAGCTTCTCCCATAACTGTAACACTTTCTCTCATGTATCACCAGTACTGACCTTTCAATGTTGGTGTAATACTTTGCTTTCCCTGGCTGGTATCTACTTTCTAACTGATGTCCTCACAGGCGATCATCATTTTACAACAAAAACACAATTGCCATTGTGGAGCAACTCATCGAAGGTGGCCACACGATAAGCAACGGCACTTTGAGTTACAGGAATCCGCGGATTTTCAAGCAAATTTCCGTTCCAGGGGATTACGTCAACAAACAGTACAGTGATTTGTTTTTTGGCTTGCTTCGAGACAGAGGGATTCTGGCCTTGGGCTTGTATCGTGCTCAGGGTACGCTGGGAGCACCATCAGCGTACGTTTTCACTAATCCTTTGAAAGAAACTATCGTGCATGAGGGTGATTGGGTCTACGTAATATCATAGAAATCATCACATCATCATCCACCTCGGGTACGATACCAGAAACTGACTATTATTCAAATGTATAGTGTATCAAACATTATTTCTAACCTAGACGAGTATTTCAGCTCATTTCTTGTTCTCAAGGCTCGATCTGGCCGGCATTGTTGCTACTGTTTTTCTACATATTGTAACTTTGAAGAGCGGCCACTGCTTGCTGGTACAGTGGCTGGGTCTCTTCAATTTTGATACCTACAGTCGAACCTCTCCTAATGCAAATTCCCTGTTTGCATAGATATTTGCAATTCTTTATCTGCATAAAGTAGGAGGATCAACTACAGTAGATAGCCCCACCGATTTTCAATGATATTGTAAATTATGTCTAACAGCGAAATAAAAGGAATAAACATCCTAGATCAGCATTTGTTTGATTGATGTTTTATGAGTTCTTTTGAAAAGTGAGTTGAAAAATGCTAGTTCCAAATACTGTAAAGAGAGTTTTTAACCCGTAAACGTCCTCACCCCTCTCCAAATTTGGAGAATTTCAAAGATGTCTTATCAAATGTAACTAAGAGGGATATTTTGAACTTGATGTATGGATAAAAGGTGTACATTATAAATTTTAGATTCTATCCATGTAGTTAAATTTGCGATTGCTATCACTAATATATTTATATAAAATTTGAAACTTGAAATTGAAAATTCTTTTGTAATTTGATTACAAATAAGATATTGACAATTTGTACATAAAATTTGTTGTGATTGGGTGAAAGGCAATACTTTAAATGTAGTGATTTTTGGAGATTTTCTTGGGTGCTTAATGACTTTTTAAAAGCACTTGTGCACTGAGATCTTCAAAATTTTGGGTGAATCACTACAACATGAAATGAGGCATAAAAATCTCACAAATCATCCCTTTTCGAATCGGATCACATGCATGAAGCTAGCTTCCTAAAAAATATATAGTAAAATTTTCACACTCAAAAAAGCCGACGACAGATGAGAAATCTGTGTTTGATTCTGTACATCATCCACATTCTAGACGGTTGGACGTTTAAAGGTTAATGAATGTCAAGACAGTGGTTTGGGTTTCCACACCCTTGACTCTTCATATGTGCATATTTTTCCCAACTTTCCTATACAACAAGAGAAGTTAGACATATCATCTTGAGTTATGTTATGAGATGTTTTCAACCAATTATAGTAAGGAAGCCAATTTGTTTAGTCATGTTGAGGCCTCACAAATTGTGAAGCATACACGGCACATAATATACCGTGGGCAAATCTTCATCAAAGTGCCAACTTTGTTTCATGCCATTTGAATTGGAGTTCTTGATACAAAAATCAGACCAATTCAAATAGTAAATTTGCAAAAGTAACCATTGCACATGTTTTCAACATCATAGGGCATACTAATATATCAAAGCCTTTTGGGCTGCCAAACAATATTATGATGTTCGAACATACTACCATAAAAGACCCAATGATTCATGGTTTTAATCCTTAAACGTCAAAGCAAGCCCCACGGGCTTGGTATAAAGGAATAATTGGAGAAAAAAGTTTCATTTCTCAACCAAATCAAGCGAGACTTGTTGCGTTGGAAAGCTACTGAAAAAGCGATCTAGATTCCAAATTTTCGCCTCATTTGAGAGATTGTGGAATCATTGGTAAGCAATCAAAGTTATCAAATTGAACAAGTTTTGAGGTTGGGGCAGCTGAAGTTCAGCCGTGCGGCAGTGCTACAGTGCTACAGTGCTAGCCAGCAGTGCACTGCAGAGCCGTTTTTGCCAATAAATAAATAAAATATTTTTTTATTTTTTTATTTTTTTATTTTTTTATTTTTTAAAATTCTTTTCCCCAAAAAAATTTAGATTCCTTCCGGGCTGCCCCATTCAGGCCCTCTTGACGTTTAACCCCAAAGTGACGGATCAACCATTTTATGGTCTCTGCCCTTTTTTAACGGGCTGCCCAAAATAGAAAAACTGTTTTTATAGAAAATTAAAAATATTTTTAAATAGGGAATCAAGTCTACTTTCCAACCCACTTTGAATCATGTCAATCCGAGTTAAACTTCTCCGGGGAGAAATTTTCAAAGAAAAACACTTCTACATTGGGCTAGTGTTAGAAAACTTACTATTTGGGGAAAGTAATGATGTTCTCTCCTTTGAAAAATTTGCAATTCTTGATTTTAGAATAGAATGTCTAGTTTTAACAAATCATACAAAATTTCAAATTCTAAAAATAAAATTTGTAATTCTGATAAATATTTGAAGTTAAATGCTTCTAAATTCATTATGAGATGATAAAAAGCTATTTTTTGAAATTTGACCGTATGGATAATTACTAAACATCAAGCTCCTCATTTTCTCTTTTGGACCAAACTTCATCAAAGTTGAAGAAGAAATTTTTAATAACACATTTATGTTTTGCCCTTACCCCCTCCGTCATTTAGGGGTTAAGGGTTAAGATGACAAATTTGTCTATCGATCATATTGTTAATCAAAAATAGTTTTGATGGGACCAAATTTTACATCACTGGAATGTTTTCCATTCAACACATGCAATGTTTTCCATTCATTGAAAGAAAGAAAATCCATGTAGGACACACTCAAAATTGCTAAAAATAATACAAGACCCAATTTGGGCTTATTGGTCCTTGAGGGATTAAAAATCGAGACATACAAAATGACTCTTCCGTCCTTGATAGGAGCCATTTGGCTTCCTCAACAATGTTATGGTATGATGTTCAAACATATTGTTCCTAAAAGGACCAAGGATTCATGGTTTTAAAATGGCAAATTCAATTAATTATATTGTGAATAAATATAATTCAAATAGGACCAAACCGGAATTAGAGAAGAACATTGCATGCATTGGTCCACAACATTCTTTAGAGGCCCCCTGTTGCACCTCCGAATCTCAAGCATCTATCAAGGGATCAAAGGAATCACAAAACATTTTCTCTAACTTCAACTAGGCTAAGCAACGAGGGTTGGAGAGTTGAATTATTCTATTTGCGATTTCTCTGCAGTGTAAAATAAGGGTGTGGTCCAACAAGGGCTTAAGAATGTTATGCCAAAAACAAATAATTTTGAACAAAAGAAACTCCATATAGGACCTACTCAAAAATGCTAAAAAAAAACATGAGACCCAATTTGAGCTTCTTGCATAACATTCGATAGCATGCACTGTCTCTGCCTTGGTTCTACAGTAGATGGTGTGAAATATTCCACAGTAGATGATGAGCAAAGTGCATGAAGGAAAGGCAGCAGGCACAAAGGCTACTGAATGTTATGTGGTCCTATAGGGGTTAAGAAAGTTATTCACAAAGTTGGTAAGCCAGTTATAGTACATGGGCCAGAAACCTTGATTTTCTGAAGCTAAAGCTTTCCTCGTTGAAAAACTGGTCCTGGTGATTGCAAAAATGCCACCACAGCAGGGTTTGCAGCAATCACACGCTTGTTGAGGTATGCTTGGTTGTTGGCCTCAATATCCTCCAGTCTGCGCGTACACACCAAAACAGCCTTTGTCATTGCTCAACACTACATTGACAGACATTTTAAAGACAAAATCAACTGAAAACCGTTTCCAGACTCAGTACCCAAGTAGTAGCTACAAAACTGGTCACACGATATCAGCTACATAGATACAAACTACGGTCCTCTTTCAAGGCCGGCGTGAATAGAATGCTTGTTTGTAATGTTAATAACCCAATGCCCACTGGGCAAAGGGGTGAAATCAACTACATATTATGTACTTTCATAAAAAGTTGAATAAGATTGAAAATCAAGTTTCAAATTTTTACTATTGGAGTAGTATAAATGTGTAGATAATCTACACTATAAAATGTTGTGTATTAAGATAGTACAGTGAGGTCCAAAAAGTTTGAGTAAATGTTTTCTATTCTTGCCTTCTACAGTTCCCATTTGCATAGAAATGGTTGAGTGAGCGTGAAATTCTGGACAACTTCACAAACATGTGTAAAATTTGGTGGCGTGAAAATATAGGATGAAAGAAAAAAAAAAAAAAAAGTGGCTATTGTTTGTAATATAAGGAGAGTGGAATTACGTACACTTTTTGCACCCCACTGTACATTGCTTGCACAATTGGGTTTTTCTTACTTAGTTAATGTTGTATGAAAAGGTATGGTTTTGAACCGCTCTAAAGTGAACAAGTGGGCAGTCTGAAAAGATACTCAATAGGAAGTGGGCAGTCTGAAAAGATACTCAATAGGAAGTGGGCAGTGTGAAAAGATACTCAATAAGATGTGGCAGTTTCGGTTAGTGATTTCTTTTTACGCTATTTGTAAGCAAATTTGCTACACTTGAAATTTGGTGGCCAAATTTCATATAGGATTTTTGAGAACAGGGAAGAAAAATAGCCAAATACTAAGTAAATATAAAGGCCTATAGCCAAAATTTGCCCAAGTATTACCTAGATATCAACATGTTATCACCAAGTATCACCCCAATATCACATGAGTATTGGAAAAAAACCTGGCTACAAGGAAAAATTGGAAGGAAGATCACCGGTTTCGGTCGTCACTGTAATTATCCATTGAAAGTCAGGTTTGATCCATACCTGTAACGGTAATTAACCATGAGGCCTGCACTAGCATTAAGGCCTTTTGACGAAGTATCTCCCATCCAATTTAACTGTTCCACACTCTACACCCCAACAGTAATCAATTAGTCCAATTGAACACTCATTTGCAAGGGAAGCAAAATATGTAGAAAAAAAAGCACTCACATTAATTACTGCCACAGAAAACCCTATTTTGATATGGTCAGGAAAAAAAACATCAAACAAAAAAACGTACTGCTCCATTGCGGACATGGAAATTCGTCACAGGATCTAATGCAGCACCTCGCTTCTTCTCTTGTAGAATGTACCTGAAATCACATAAACTCGTTATTATCACACTCCAATATCAGTATCCAATATTGGCTATTGTGTACAAATGTGATTGGACACTTTCCACATGCAAAGTGCTGAACTCATATACGTTGGTTACCAAGGGGTGATATAAAAGAGTTAAGGCTCGTGTCTATCCCAGAAAGCATAAACCATATTCGAAGTAACAAAATAATAAATTGCAAATTTTTCTCCTGTTTCGTAACAGCTTACAATGTAATGCCTTGAAAATCTCATGAAATCAGTAATCCATTCTTTCTGTGAATACAATTGTTCAAAATAATGTTTTAGCTAATTTTGTTTTAACTTTTTTATGTGTTCAATTTTTTCCATACACGAAGGCCAAGTACATGATTATAACCCCAAGTACAAAAATAATAAATTGGCCTACCGAGCACACAATCGGAGAAGCGGTGGACGCAGGGCATCTCTCAGCTTCTCCGAGCTCGCCCATTCATGTTTCCCAGACGAGAGTGTAGCATACATGAAGCCTACTGCACCTTTTGATTTTTCTCCATCCCTGCCAATTATGAAAACTCTGTCAGTTTGTTGTTTACAACCACCAAACAAGATTTTTCAGTAAAATTAGATTGTTTCAAAACTTTCCCACGATTCATGGGAGGTCTCCTTATGAGCACAGGGACCATATGGAGGGCTCCCCATCATACATGGAAAGACCTCCGTATGATCATTGTGACCATAGGGAGATTCTCTTCACGACGTAGTCTACTCCTGAAATAATTGTCTTGAAATAATTGTCCTAGTTTTTGGCATTTTTATTTTGCAATATTTTTCCTATGTTTTATACTTCAAATATGAGCCCTGTCCACTTCAATGGGGCGGACAATGAGAGTGACACAAAAAACTACATACTAATATTAAAGATGGACCATTTTTCAAGTACTGAGACGGCCAAAAAAAAAAGCGTAAAGTTGAATTTTTAAGAGAACTAGGACAGTTATTTCCAGACAGAGAGAGTAAAAGTTTCTAGTTTTACTAAACACCAACTATAGCACAAAAACGTAGCCCTCAGGAATGCCATAGTCGTGTTTTTGAGCAAAAGCTCCAGTAGATAGACTAACGTAACAAAAAAAATCCACGTGTCATCTTGTGATTGGTTTAAGACAAACCTGCAAGCCTCCAACTTTTCTTCTTCGTCAGGACGAAATAAGTCTTCTCTCAAATTACTACTTGCAGACTGATTTCTGGATTCCTCGCCGAGCTTGCACTGAGTCGCCAATTTGGCAAGCAACCAGTGCATGAAGCCTGGAATAGGGCTGAGAGTTGCAAAAGTCTGCACAAAGTATACAGATTGGAATTGCAAAGGTATGAATCCAGATAGAAAATCACTGGCTGTAACCTTTGAGCCCTAGCCTATCCCCTAAAGAACCAAGAAGCCTCATGTTTTATTTTATTTAAACCAATTTTGAGTAAGTCCTATGTGGAGTTTCTTTATTTGTTTTTTTACCAACATATGCAATGTTCTTCACTGATTCCAGTGATATAGAATTTGGTCCCATCAGAATTACTGATTTTTCACAATATGATTGGTTGAATTTGTCATTTTAAAACTATGAATCCTTGGTCCTTTAGGGCTATCATTTCTCGCCACCATCAAATACAGATGTTGCCATGCAACCATTTGGTTAGAGAAGATGCAGACCTGTACTGCAGGCATTTCTTGCTGAAGAAGATGCACAACACGCCTAATCAGGAAGTTTCCTAAATCAATACCGCCGAGTCCCGGCTGCCCTGGGCAATCAGAACAGTTCAATTACGTCCATTCTCGATCTCACTTTTTCAAAATAGATGAGAGGTGCATGAAAAAGTAGGGCAGTACCTGGGTACTAGTTATGGAGTAAAAAAGTGCACTTGTCGCTTCACTTTCATCACAAGGCGGTTCTCCAAAAAGGACTTTCTGCACAGCAGCGACGTCCACCATCACACTCCTCAAAATCAGTTTCAATCTCTTTGAATAGTTAACGCCTAAAGGACCAAGGATTCATGGTTTTAAAATGACAAATTCAATTGATCATATTGTGAAAAATATAATTCAGATGAGACTGAATTTTATATCACTGGAATCAGTGAAGAACAGTGCATATGTTGGTCAAAAAACAAACAAATTTGAACAAAAGAAAGTCCACATAGGACCTACTCAAAACTGCTAAAAAAACCAATTCATGCTTCTTGGTCCTTTAGGGGTTAAACACAAAAACATACCTGGATTGAGCCTTCAATACCCTTGGTAAGAGCAACTTCAATAAAGACCAGCGGTTCATCTGTGTGAGCCAGTATTATTAATTCAACATCAGGGGTCGCTGCATCTAAAATTCAACAAGAGCCTAACTGCAAGAAAGTTACACCACAGAGAGCGTACAGTTTATGAAACGATTGTGAAGAGTCTCCAATAAATAAGAGATGTCTACCAGGCATGGCAGGATGGAAATAGCCAAAACATCGGCGACCAGTTCCTAAGCGCCGCTTCAAATCATAGAGATTAGTGATTGGATGTACAGCCTGCAGCCAAGATTCAACCTATTTTTTGTAATCTTTGAAAAAAAAAATACTTTGAAATTCATTAACTCCCAATCCGTAGGTCCAAATGGCATGAAACAAAGTTCAGGTAAGCTACCACAATTCAGAAAGTCACTCTATTTGTGCCACTATGTATCAATAGTGTACGTATCAATTTTTCAAATGTAAGACACTGATACAAAGTGGCACAAAAGTCATATGGCACAAATAGGGTGGTTTACCTTGGTGCATTCCTTCCTCCTCATTGAGGCACTCCTTATGTCCGGAAACAATTGTCCTAGTTTTTAGCATTTTTTTTGGTAGTTTTTGTCCTAAGTTTTATACTTCAAACGTGAGCCCTGTCCACTTCAAACAGGGCGGACAATGAGAGTGACACAAAAACTACATACTACTATTAAGATAGACCAATTTTTGAGTACTGAGACGGATTTTTTTGGGCGAAAAAGACGTTAAGTTGAAAAATGCCAAAAACTAGGACAACTATTTCCGGACAGAGGGAGTACATCATGTGTCCATGTAGGCTCAGAGTTTGTGAGACATCAACATGACAAAAAGAAAAACAAATTGGTTTCTGAAATATAATTGGTTCATGCAAAGATGAGGATATATAAGTTCTATTAGAACACTGAACGGAGTCCTTGAAGTCATTAAGATAAATTTACAGATGGTAAAAACACTCTGGTTCAGGAAAAGGTGGGCACACCTCGTAAGTGACGATTTTCTCAAGCAGGCAAGCAGGGTCATTCCAAGTGATGCGATGCAACTCAAGGCATGCTGGACTCAGCCATGTTGCAAATAAGCCCTGCAAGTCACTGTCCAGTGCTCTAAGTGATGCGAGGTTGTTCTTCCTGTTTTGGATGCAAAGTCAACCAACAAATACACATTAATTTTTGAGGTCACTTCCCATTAAAAAAACACGATTGGATTCTCTCAAAAAATAAAAAATAAACAGACTGATTCAAGAACCTTCAAACAAATATGGTGAGATTGTGGAATGAACTGTACTCCAGGGTGGTCTTCAGATCCGCACGAAGATCCACCAAGAATTTCAGCCCTCCAACCTGACCGTTCATCTGCTCAAATAATCGTGATGAGAGAGGCACAAGGGCCGCCCTTAGATCGCGCTCGGTGCGATAATGTGCAGCGTTGTCACTTGATTTATCCTCGTCAGTACTGTTAGCTACCAGAAACAAATTGGCATTTTAATTGATACATGGGTATTATCGAAACATACAACACAAACGCTCTCATACAAATGAGCAGAAACATGTTAACACCTAAAGGACCAAGAAGCCTCACTTGAGCCTCGTGTTTTTTTATAACAGTTTTAAGTAGGTCCTATGTGGAGTTTCTTTTGTTCAAATTGATTTATTTTTTGAACCAACACATGCAATGTTCTTCACTGATTCTGGTGGTATAAAATTTGGTCCCATCTGAATGATATTTTTCACAATATGATTGATTGCACTTGTCAATTTAAAACCACGAATCCTTGGTCCTAAACATGCACAAAAAGGCTGGGGTATTTGAGAGTCTACCAGGTTTCAAGCTCAGATAGCGCTGTACAAGTCCTCTCACTCTTTCTCGGTCCACTCCAAACTGAGTCCCCAGTACAATCAAAGCTTTTTGCCGATAATCCAGGTTCAGTTTCAAATAATCCTGTGAAGTCAAACGAGGGTATCAATTCATGCTCCTCTTCCAAAAAATGACTCATGTCATATGAATTTCATGATACGTAACAAGTGCCTTCAAGCTACAGAGCAAAAGAATGAGACTCTAGAATTTATTTACCTCCCGCAGCTGATGGAGAGTTGCATTTGGTAAACTTGAATTTCGCATGTGAACAGCCTCGTGCATGAGCATGCCTACTTTCTTCAGAAGCCTACATCAATCAACAAGTCCCTCAATTTCGTGCATTGTGATCAAGATGATAGAGTATCTCATAAACGAAACACAAATGTATGGGACGCTGAAACGCAAAGAAGAAAATCTGCATAAGGTAGAGGGCTCCAAAACCAACAGGGTTCTAATTCCAACAGACTCTGAACCATGCATTTATTTTAGAACACAAATGTAGGCACATCATAGAGCTCTTATTGGATGTTGACCAAAATGATGAGCTATCTATGGCCTACCTAGATTTAGTTTCTATGATGATTATTGTGCCTAGATTCTGTTGGAATTAGAACCCTGTTGGTTTTGGAGCCCTCTACCTTACAACCTCTACCAGCATTGCAGCAATCACACCATAAATCTGCAAACTGTGGAAGAAAAATGGAGATAATCAACAGCTAGAACAAAAACCCAGCAGAAAAAATTGAGCAAGGCTCGATTTCTACCTAGGGACCAAAAATGGGAGAAAATTATAGTGGTCTAAATTTATATGTATATTTTGAAAATCCATCGTAAAAATATCACCACATGTCATTGAGAATGGGAACCAGTGAATTTTTTTGTCAGGAGACAGTTTAGCATTTTTGCTACTTTTCCATGGCTTGAAGAGCAATCCAGGCTCCTTTCTAGGTGCTAATTAGATATATAGGTAATATCAGGGTAATACACATGTGCTACTTCGACAATACCTGGGTGATACCTAGGTTTAAAGAGGTTACACATCCTGACTACATGTAGGAAATCTAGCTATTATTCCTTCTTCTTTCTCAAAAATCCTTTGTATCAATTAGCCAACCCAAACTTTATGTAGCAATTTGGCTAAAATTAGCAACAAAAAATCACTGATGAGGACTATGATAGAGGATCATTCCACAAAGTCCTATCCAAAGCACAGAGTATTTGGTAAATACTCCCTCCGTCCCAAAGTTATTGTCATGTTTGAAAGTCATGTTTGGAAGTGCTTTTTTAAGTAGGTCAAAAAAAATACGTCCTTGTGGCTAATTTTATTTAGGTTGCAATAAACACATGCAATGTTCTTCAATCATTCTAGTGACATAATTTGGAACCTTTTTTAATCATGTTTCTTACAATATGATCAATGAAATTGGCTCAAAGAAATACCAAGCAAACAAGTTGGACAATAACTTTGGGACGGAGGGAGTACCAAAAGTCAATGAGATCAATCCCAAGAGGGCCTTTTCTGTAAAAAAGTTATAAAACCTAAGAAGCTGTTTTGGCCTTATCGCAAACCCTACTCGCTTGTAGGGTTTGTGATTTACAAAGCACCAACCCTAGACGAAGAAACCCTACAGTGCAAATTTGGATGATCCAGAATTACGTATCGCCATGAGCATTTGTTTGAGAATGGTTTTTAAACCAATTTTATCTTCAGTAGAGTGCATTCCTCTTCCAATTATTATAGTTTGGCAAGATACTCACCTTTCGGAATGCCGGGGGTCCAGCATAGGATTATGATTCAGCGGTGGCTCCGGAGTCACCTTCCCACGGTCTGGATCCATTCCAAAAGGCTGATTTCCAAGCTCACTGTTCTGACAGAATCAGTACATGAAAGAATTAGCTGAAGAGCTCCCCGAATCATGAAACAGTTCGTTAAACAAACCTGCAATTAGTGATGTTGATTCAAAGCAGAGACATACATTCTTCGCAGCAGCAGCGCTCTGGGGTCGAAATCCCACAGCAGCAAAACGCATTCTCGTCATCACTCTCATCGGAATGAACCCTCGAATTTTATTGTAGGAAAGAAAGAAAGAAACAGGAGTGATGAATTGGAGAGCAGCAAGTGCGCCTCACTGCCCCTGCCCGGCCTCCGTTCCCAGCCGCGCCGTTCCCATCCGTTCCCTAAACGTTCCCTGAACGTTGTCCCTTGCCAAGCGAGACTCTTCCTCCTGTTCGTCTTGTTTTTCTGGCATAAGGTATATTATACAAAGCTCTGAGCCAGCCACTTTCCAAGCAAACTGCAACGTTTGATGATGCAATTCTTTCTCCATTGAATCGGTGTACACAACTACGTAGATTGCAGAGGACTCTTTGAGTAGCTGCTCCTCAAACTTTCCTTCTCCAAGAAATATCTGATGAGAAAAAGAACAAAGAAAAATATTTACTCAATGCAAACTTAACAAGAAAGAAAACTGGATTATTTATCACATCATTTCAAGAGTAGCACGCAGTAACAAACAACCTAATTGTCTCCAACAACAGGCTCCTTCAACCTCAAAGGACCAAGAAGTCCAAATTAGAACAGGATACGGGAAAATTACAGCTCGTGTGGCATGCGCAATGGTGAAAGAGGTGGTCAAAGAGGACAATGCTGAGCTATATAAGAACACTGATGCCAAAGAACTCCAGCCCTTGGTTCAAGATGATGTACGTTTCAATTCTGATATCACATATTTAGTGAAAAATAAAACTAGTGTTCAAAGAAGTTTGTCAATTCTTTAATGTAGGAGAGTAATTCAATTCTTCTTACATTGACAATACTCAATGCCGGAAATTCCATGACTGATTCAATTTATTTTTCTCTCTGTTTTTTGCAGGACGAATTGAAGGCGTACATTGAGAACCATATGTGGTCGCCGGATTACTCACCGTTGCTTTTTCCAATTCAACATGTTTAGCTTCAACAAGAACGAGTGAAGCATTCAACCATTTGTATTTATTTTCATCTTGCAGGTTTGCGTCCAGGAGATTATCTATGTCGATCTGTTTGTGTTGTCCTCGATTGGCATCCAGATTTGGGAGTGGCTGATTTTTTTTTGTCAATAGGCTTAGGTTACCATCACATGGAGATTTTTTCCTTGCAGATCGGATAAGCTAGGTTTGCCTTCATGAGTTGATTTCAGAAACATCTGGATTCTGGAGAACCATACTCATGAACTTGATATAATGACGAATATCTAGACACTTTTACTTTGAAGAAAAACATGTTTTCTCAATGCCATGCCATCTCTCATGTGCTAATTGAAATGACAATTCAGTGTTAGCCCTTTGAGGTCCAGATGATGATAATTAATCCAGTTTTCTTTCTTGTTAAGTTTGCATTGAGTAAGTATTTTTCTTTGTTCTTTTTCTCATCAGATATTTCTTGGAGAAGGAAAGTCTGAGGAGCAGCTACTCAAAGAGTCCTCTGCAATCTACGTAGTTGTGTACACCGATTCAATGAAGAAAGAATTGCATCATCAAACGTTGCAGTTTGCTTGGAAAGTGGCTGGCTCAGAGCTTTGTATAATATACCTTATGCCAGAAAAACAAGACGAACATGAGGAAGAGTCTGTGCTTGGCAAGGGAAAACGTTCAGGGAACGGCGCGGCTGGGAACAGAGGCCGGGCAGGGGCAGTGAGGCGCAGTCCCTTCCCCTTAGGGACGAGGCCTGCCGCAGCAGAGTGTGCACTCCGGGTACATTCCGGGTATCGATTCCCATTATCTCGTGATGATTACCGACGTCGGGTATCTGTTAGTGTCGCCCGGTATCGTTTAGTGACTCCGGGTATCTTTTAGTGGCTCCGGGTATCTGTTAGTGGATCCGGGTATCGGTTATTGATTTCGGGTATCGGTCAGTGTATCCAGGTATGTAGTAGTGGTGCAGGATATTGATTAGTGATGTCGAGTATCAATTAGTGATCCCGGGTATTGACTAGTGAGGGCTGCAAGTTTTTCTTCGATTTTCCCAGGACACCAGCCTTTTTCACGACTTTGATGATACTTGGGTTATACTTGGTGGTACCTGTGTAATACCTAAGCAAAATTTGACTACACACCTAACTTCTTTTTTTTATAAATTATTTGACTATTTTTTCCTTTCATATTTTCAAAAAAAATTCATTAAAATTAGCCACTACATTTCAAGTGTAGTAGTTGGGCTATTTCAAGTGTAGCAGTTATATAGCTCAAAAATTCATTGCTCGTGTTCATTAGGAGCCTGCTGCTGGCATGGTGCAAGATGTGGGTGAAAATTATTTTTGGAATATTTTTTTTTCATCAACATTGCCACGTGGCAATTAGGGTTTAGGGTTTAGAATTTTGATTTTAAAGTTTAGGATCAATCATATTTACCTCAACGAATGTTCCAAAAATATTGTGCACCTGTACCCCATGGCACCCGCACCATGCATTAGTTGATCTTGTATATCTTTTATTTTAAATTGTTGGAATTGAATCATCAAAGTTATTGTTGTGTTTTCTTTATAAATTAGAAAATACACATTTATACTAAATACGGACATAAGAGGAAAAAATGGTCTCTTTTTGGTTGATTTATGCTTCCATGCCATTGTAGAGAATATTTTGGAATTTTGGATTCAGCTTTCTGTAATAAACATGAACTTATACTAGGTATTGCTCACGAAAGAGATTCTCCCTCTATACATTCATTGTCCAAAAAACCATAAATAGGGGCATTTATTTGGACATTGATTATCCTCAATTCTAATGAAGAGTGCACCTCAAAAAAAATTTAGGATGAGTATCCATCCTAAAATGAAAAGAACAACTTTTGTCTTGTAAGACTTGTTCCTTGTGATTTAAATGGTTCAAAGTGACTCATTTAAAAAAAGAAAAGTTAATTTGTATTATTTAAGCATAAAGTAGGGACAATCGAGTCATTGACAACAAGAATCCTACAAAGTGCACATATGCCAAATTTTAAAAGGTATATACTCACACAACATTGGTATTAAAAGCCTTTGAGCCACCCTATCAATCAACTAAATGCAAATAGATGTCAAGTGAGTTACTATGAGTGAATTCTTCAAAAATAATTATTACTATAAGCAAGAAGCCAAACAAGATTTGCAAACAACAAAATTTGCAAAACATTGATTAGATGAAATTAAAAAGATTTTGAAAAATGAATTTATACTAACAATCAAGAGGCCATAGGAGGTACTAGTTGTTGGAAGAGGCATGTTTTCCAAAGGACAATGTAGAAGAAGGTTTCCTTTTAGAGACCATAGTTTCTTCAATTTTGGTTTTTTAGATGTTTCTTTTTTCCATACCACTTCACAATGTCTCTCTCCTACAACACAATGTTTATGATGAAGAAATATTTTTTCATGGAATTTTGATGAGAAATTTGATGTTATGAAGCATTTTAGCATTCACCAAGGGGTGGTATCGCTACATGTATCATTGTGTTACAATGTGGATTCAAGTTTTGATTTTGGGTATATTAATTCTCAATTTTATTTTCAATTATATTTTTTACTTTCTGCAATTGATTTTGTATAAAATTTCCACTTTAATAGAACAATTGTTTTTCAAAACTTTGGCTCAAAAACGCAAAGGAACTATAAAAATTCATATAGTAATACCCCTAATACTACTCCATGTACTAATGGCATAATTGTGTAGTTTTTATGTGAGAATTTTACAAAAATATGCAAAAAATACACAAATCCATTCAAATTCAATAACAATGCAAAAACTTTTGTTATGACATAAGAGATTTGAAATGAACCAGAAATGAATCTTTTGAAGAGAAAGAATTTGCACCTTGAACGCTAGATGTATTTCCTTCTAAAAAGTAATAGTATCCCTGTAAAGAAAATTTGGACATTCCAAAACAACTTTTATAAAGGGAGGTCATTATTAGTATAGAACTAGAAAAATACGATAATACGAGCTACCACCCTAACCAAAACATCCCATGCTCTGCTTGGAATGTATTACATGTTGATTTGCACTAGCAAAATTGGTGGATTTGTACACTTACTTACAGTGATTGACTCACACATGTATGGTTCATTGTAATACCATTCAATCTCTAAATTTTCCATTGTGTTCTATATATAGTTGGGTTAGTTGTTTTTTATTACTTAGTCAATTTCTCCACTTTCTTTAGACTCCTCTTTTAATGGCATCAAAACTAAAAGTGTGTTTTTCCACCCATGGTTAATACACACAATTGTTTTTCATAAAAAACCATGTATAATTTTGAAGACGGAGCTCTATTTTTTTACCTTGAGCCTTGGCCATGGAACAACACCATAGCCAAGGCATGCTAGTGAGCTTGATTGAGGGCCCGGTCGAAGCCCCTTGGTCCATCTATATGGCGCACCATCGATAGAGATGCTCTTAGGCATTGGCCTTTAAACATCGGGCCCATGATCAGGCAATCAAGCTTGTACCTATCACACTCAAATTATCCACTATAAATATGATAAATTTTCTTTTTTATATTTTTAGTGAATGAAGCCATGTGTCTTCTACAAACCATGATTTTTTTTTTTACAATTTTTCGTGAAAATTTAAAATTACTATGATTTTCTGAAGTGATTGTAAAGAAAATTCATGTCAATTACAAAACAAACTGGAATTTTTTTTACCAAAGGTGTAAATTACAATGAAGAACATTAAAGGAAACGAAAATCATCCGTGTATCTAAATTCATATATTTTCCTACACCATGGTAATACATGTCAAACTTGTAACTCCAATAAAACACTCAATTTGCAAAGTTTTCCAAAAATTCAAATTGGGGTAAAAAATAAACTTTGTAAGCTTCATTTTGTTAGTTAAGCTTAAATGCAAGAGAACTCATTTTCATGACCTAAATTTAATTTAAGTGGAAAATACAGAAAAACACAAAATACAATACATGGTGAATTGTTTTTACAACTCTTTTTATAGTTGGGACCTAATATACAATCCAAAAATAGTTTGCATCATCCAACTTTAAAAGGTAGCACAACCAACATAAATTTTTTCACAAAAAAAGTTGAATGAAAATCATTCATATTATAGCAGTTAGATTTGAATAGTTAGTTACATTCATATTAAGCCAATTTCTGCCCTCCCAAGCGTTTATCCCCGCCTAAACGTCTGAACATGCCGTGACAACTAGTAGATTTTGGTTTTCTTTGGAATGGATACACATCCTTAATGAGTTTGAGTTCAAAAGGGAAGTTGAAATTTAGGACCTCTTTACCCTGTTCTTTACACTAGAAGTGAGAAGCCGTGAGGAAAGAAATTTCAGACTTTGGAAGGCCTAGAAATCAAGAAGACTAATTTCTTAGGGCCACTTCACACTATGGCCGAAGGTCGAGAGGTTGTCGATTTCCACCAATCAAATTGCAAGGAACCATGCGTTCGGCCTCTCGACCCTCCACACTAGAGGCCAAAGTCCAATGGCTGTCGCTCTCCAAAATGCCTACGTGACAATACTTTTTGACCAAGGCGATTGCCTCTCGAAAGGAAGTTTGGATCGGACAAGAATGGAAACCCAAACTTTGGTCGAGAGGCCGTCGATTTATTTTCATAAAAAATAAAACTGTATTTTATTGCCTATTTTCAATAGATTTATTTCGACATTCAACAAAGTTTGGACTCTCAATCCCACGGCCTCACGACTTGGACGGCCATAGTGTGAAGCGACCCTTACTGGGTGAAATTTTTCTCCTCACGGCTTCTTGCCTCTAGTGCAAAGAGGCCCTTGGATCAATGTAGTTCTAGTGAGCTAATAAGATCCCAATTTAACCCTTAAACGACAATTCCTTTCCATTTTAACCCCTAAACTTCCCAACGTCCAGAAACTGGATCACGAACGGATTCAAAGCCTTTTCACGTTCTCATCAATGCTTGGATGAAACTCATCCATTTTTTGGAGATTCTTCATCAAGTTGTTGTCCTATCTAATGGCTGGATTTAGTCATACTAGAGTACATATTTTTCTAAAATTACAAATGTAGAAGTATGTCAAGTCGTTGACCGAGCCAAAATTGCATTGACTCTAGTTCAAAATGGAATCGTGAAAAATGAGGTCATAAATTTAAGAAACACAAAAATTTCAAAGCATCGCCACATTTAAAAGTATCTCATTTCAAACTCATTCCAACAAATTTTACTCAAAAAATATTGAAATTTAGTTTGTAATCGAATTTAGAAGGAATTTTTAATTTTTAATTTTTAATTTTATAATTAAATATTGGTGATTGTATTAGTGAATGGAATCGTACGGATGGAATTTAAAATTCAAAATCTAGAACTTTCATTTGTATATCAATTCCAGAATATTCTTCTAAATAGTAGTTTATGATGCTTTTTCTCAAATTGTCAATTGCAGGGACCCCTCGTACGTTTAGGAGTTAAGCACGACTCTGTGTTTAATTTACTTCAGCTTTATTCTAAAGAAGTATAGATCTCTCTAAGGTGCTCGGTTTGGAATTTTAAAAACCCCATTTAGTGCAATGGTGTAGAAGTTATGAGCAAGATTCTCCCAAACTAAAACCAAGCCCGTGGGGCTGGCATTGTCGTTTAAGAGTTAAAGTTTCTTGTTGGTAGTAAATCTCGATTATACGACAACATATATACTATCCCCTGGGACGTTTATCTTAAGGGTTAATTGTCTATCCTCAAGATTGCATATCCAAAGGCGGATTCAGTGTTTTGGGAGGTCAAGCACCCTCACGCTAAACACGCCCTAATAATCCGTGCACACTCTAGATCTAAATCTACTTAAATTTTCTACCATATTTTCAAACACGCCGATCTTCTGGGAACAGCAATCTAGTTCTAGAACCTCATAAAATACCAATATCTTTTTCTAGAACTGAATGATGAGTCCCATGGAAAAGAAATTCTTTCATGCAGATGATTATAAACTCATGAACAAACAACCTCGTAAGTTGCGGGGTCGGCCAGGCGAAGGAACCCACAGAACAGACGTGGGAATGAAACGACGATCATAGCTTTTGTTGGTGTTGTCTTTTTTTCTTTTTTCTTTTTGACACAAGCGATTATTTTATTAATCACTGCAGAAACATGGTACAACTACCAGGCCAGAACCAGTGAAAGAATTTGTTGGTGTTGTTTAATGACATAAAATTGAACTTGAATTGCAGATGAAAACTGTAGCGTTTTTGTTTTATCCCGAGCTAGATGACAAGGCCGAAGCGCGGAAGGGCCGGCTGGGAATAAGACGAGGGCAGTTGTCGCTGAGGAAAACAGTAGAGCCGGTCCTCGTCTTCGTGCACAAATTTAGGCGCGCAAGTGTGTGAGAGTCTTACTTGTAGCCGCTTATAGCAACTGTGGAAGTGGTGGGCTTTGGCATTATACGCCGTGCTCCTGGCGTTTGTGCACTCGCACTGTATATTGGACTCGGTCTCTTCGGTTACAGAGTGCACACGCAACAGAGCGACCTTCATTCTTTTATTTTATTTTTTATTTTTTATTTTTTTATTTTTTTTATTTTTTTGACACAAATAAAGGGAACCCTTTACTGCAAGAGAGAAAAGAGGATACAAATACAAACCATCCCCGCCAGGTCCGGCGAGGGTGGGGACACCTACAGACTGCTAATAAAGCTAAATTTAGGACCTATAAGATTCCAACGGGGATGATTGCCGTCCCAAGTAGCAAAAATCCCCTTCCTGCACCAAAGCGATTTAAACAGGGCGATCCTCTTGGCTTGCTTAGCCGGGTTCATCCCAGGTTTTTTGATGTCGCCCAGTGTCCTCTTCCATGCCAATCTGCCGTAGTCAATCAGATCCATCCATATTTTGTTGCAAAGCTTCTCCACGTCCCATGTAGTACCGTGAAATGCCATGTCATTGCGTTCCTTTTTTTTTTTCTTTTTTTTTTCTTTTTAAATTTATTTTAGTCAAATGGTGCAAACCAATCCATTGCCAGAGAATTTATTTTTATTTATTTTTATTTTTTCAACAAATAAAGGGAGACCTTTACTGCACAAAGAGCAACAAACACAAAGTTAACCCGCCCCGCCAGGATAGCGACCTTCATTCTGTTACAGTCCCCGTCTCACCAATCCTGGCTGCTGGATCCCCATTCTCGGAATTCCTGCGCAAGTAAAGTGGTAGATTTTTTTAATACCGTCCGCCGCATGATGTAATTTGAAAGGAAAGTAACACAGAAATAGCATTGGGCAGCATTGACTTTACCCCAGGCAACTCTTATATTGTAATTTGAGAGGATAAATAAATTAACAAAGAAAAAAACAAAGCCTTGGGTAATGGCTTTAAGGTAAGTATACCTAAAAGGGAGCATTTACCTTAAAGCGTGCAAATCTATTATTTTATGACATTTCAGCTGTGAAATGTCATACTGTAATAGATATGCACGCTCTCTTAGCATACTTTAAGGTAAATGCTCCCTTTTAGCTGGTATAGCTACCTTACCCAGTTCTTTTAACCCTTAAACGACATATGCTTTCCTGATATCACACCCAAAATCTCTTTTAAATTCCATTGTAAACATGATTCTGTTTTTAATTTACTTTTGCTCTATTCTAAAAAAGTATAGATCTCTCTAAGGTGCTCGGTTTGGCATTTAAAAAACCCATTTGGTGCAATGGAGTAGAAGTTATGAGCAAGATTCTCCCAAAATATAACCAAGCCCTTGGGGCTGCATGTGTTGTCATTTAACCCCTAAAGGACCATGCTCATTCCTAAAATTTTATCACTTTCTTGTGATGCTTTCAGAAAGGCAATTGTATCTCTTGATTGGTATTCATGTAGAAAACTTCACCGTTGAAGTTCATAAAGGACTTAGTCATGAGACTGTACATTAATTTTTAGAACAATCTACTGTATATATTACATGATTATAAGGTTTGATCATAAGTTGATTTTTGAAAATTTTGAATAAAACCAACAGGTCATTCATAGCAAACTTTCTCATAAATTTAGAAACCATGATTAGCGTTTGAAAGTTTAGGAGCATACAAAGATGTACTATATCTAGGTGCCCACAAAAAATGGTGTTCTAAAGCTATATAAAACAACAATGATTGATTCTCAAAGATTTATGTTTGGGTGAGGTGACTTGTTGGTGACTCGTTGAGCCGGTGTTTGTGATCGTTATTAACTTTTACATTGCAATTTTTTTAAAGAATTCAAATATATATATTTGGAATATTCCAAAACATTCCAAAATAATATAAAATATGTATAAAAGATTCCAATTATTTTGAAAAAGATTCCATTTAAAATATATTTAAACGTTTTCCGTAATTATTTTATAGTGTTAACCCTTAAACGTCAAAGCAAGCCCCACGGGCTTGGTATAAAGGAATAATTGGAGAAAAAAGTTTCATTTCTCAACCAAATCAAGCGAGACTTGTTGCGTTGGAAAGCTACTGAAAAAGCGATCTAGATTCCAAATTTTCGCCTCATTTGAGAGATTGTGGAATCATTGGTAAGCGATCAAAGTTATCAAATTGAACAAGTTTTGAGGTTGGGGCAGCTGAAGTTCAGCAATGAGGCAGTGCTACAGTGCTACGGTGCTAGCAAGCAGTGCACTGTAGAGCCGTTTTTGGCCAATAATTAATTAATTAATTAATTGTTTTCCCCAAAAAATTTTGATTCCTTCCGGGTTGCCCCATTCAGGCCCTCTTGACGTTTAAAGGTTAATGATGCAGTATTGGAAAATATTTTACATACTAGACACTTCTTTTTTTTTACAAATGTGACGTCCAAGTGTGAAAACGCCCTCCAAGCCATCAACCGCCCTAACTACTATGTCCCATGTTCACTTACGTTAACGTTTTAGTTTTTTCCCAATGAATGAATCAACGTAATTGCAAATCTTGAAGTTTTTTTGTGTTCTTGAAACGAAGATTTTCAATTCTCTAGTTAACATTGAGTCAAAATTATGAAATCCAAACAAATTATTCAAGTAATGAAATTATTCGTGGACACAATGTGTCTTCCTGGTCCTTTAGGGGTTAAGGGTTAACTTCAAAGAATGGGAACCAATTGATTGAGTGCCAAAAAAAGAAAATCGGCCAGGGTTTCAAATGAGGGGTGGTAAGCAAGTAAGAGTGGGAGCGAGCTTCCATTTGGTTAAGAAAATACTGCGAGTGCAAAAAAATCTCATTAACGCACTGAATAGAAGTAAACTCTTTAGACAATGTTGCTGGCCACTGTTCGGGAAGTTTTTTGAGGCAACCAGTCAATGTCCTTTATTTTCCAAAAACAACCGGTTTTTAAAGATTATATCCCGTATATTTCGTCTATGAATACTAAATATAATTATTTTTAGTCATTTAGTTGGTGGTTTGCCTCTATTCTTAAAAATCAACCAACCATTTCCAATAATCAATCGACTGACTTGTAACTGACTGTTAGTTCTTCTCGGGCCCCGTTGCTGGCTTTATGTATGGCCCATTCATACCTAGCTCTTGCCGGACCATTCCTAAAATGAAGGAAGGTAAAACCGAGAAACAAAAAAATATTCAAAATCTTGTCTTTTCTTGCTGCAACTATTGTTCAAGCACTATTCCGCAAGTAACGCCATGCTCATGTTTTGGGTTGCGTTCCTTTTATCATGCGTTAGAGTAATTTCTAATTGCGTATTTTATATTTCTTAGTTGACAAACAGATTCCCTCAAAGTCACCTGACGCATGCGTGCATCAGCATTGGGATATGTGAATGGACCACCAGTTCCCCCAACTGATTTTGTGTAATTTGAGAGGATAAATATATTAATTGAAAAATAAAAGCCTTGCCCAATGGCTTTACCCAGTTACCCAACGTCTTCGTGGATAAGCTACCCGGCTTCTGGTAGTGGTATCTTTCTTTGGCATGCCTTTTTCTATGATTTTTTAATTTCATTTTATTTTAATAGTACCGGCTTTTTTTTATAATTGTGTACTCAATTTTCATTTCTGTATGTATTCATTCGACGATGCTTGAATACAAATGAATTTAATATTCGTTTCATTGATATTAAAAAATGAAAACGAAAATAAGTCTAGAAAATACGTCCCATGAATTGCCCGTGTAAAAGTGTAGAATACATAAGAGTTATCCTTAAAGTCACCTTGTATTTGAATAAGATATTGTGAGAATTGCTTTAAGATACTTTTATTTGTTCACAACAAATAGTCAAAAGGTTTATTATTTTTAAATTGACACAAATATTGGAGGACCCTTTACTTCACCAGAGAAAAAATGAACATACAAACCTATCTCGCCAGGTTCAGCAAAGTTGGTAGACACTTAAACCTCTCTAATTGAATTAAAAATAGGACCACTAAGAATTCAACAAGGTTGTATCCCATGCAAACAATTTTCAATCGTTAAAAGGTATGGAAGAGCTTAGTGATCTCTCATGGCCCATTCACATACACAAGTGTTGCCGCATGCATGTGTGCGTGAGGTAACTTTGAGGGAATCTATTGGCAACCAAGAAACATAAAATATGAAATTAGAAGTTATTCAGACGCACTAATAAGAAGGAACGCAACGCAAAAAAGCAGCATAGCTCTAAACTTACTTGCGGCACTGTAATGCACTTGCACAATGGTTGCAGCAAGAAACGACAAGGCTTGGAATATTTTTTTGTTTCTGGGTTTTACCTTCCTCCATTTCGGGAACGCAGATGCAAATGCAGCACTGGCTTGGTGTGAATGGGCCTTCATTATTAGGTGTGCAAGAGGTTGGTGGTCTTCAAACACATGAAAAACTAGTTTAGCCGTTTACAGAAACTTTTAGAAAAGCAAAGTAGTTCATTGTTTTAGATTCTGGATGATTTTCACTGCAAAAGAGGGAAGGCGAATTCAGGAGAAGGAATTCCGTCGTGTGCACGCCGCAGACGGGACGGGGCTCCCGGGGCTTTTCTCTATTTCCGACGGGGAACAGTGCCGGAAGGCAGTGAGGGCGACCCCATACGAACCGCCAGCACCTTTTTATTAGTAGAATGGCAAACACTCGTGTGCACTCGTAACCTCACCACTACTAAACTTACTGCAACCACAAACCCGAAACTTACATCAATTTTTTCCCCTCCCTCACTCTTGCACAAATCAGCTCTCAGTCCGAATCTGAAGCTGAATGGGAACGAATCACACTCGCTCTGTCTTTCCGTTTGCACGCTGTGAATCTTGCGCACGGAGCTTAAGTAGGCAGCCTAGCTAGCTACACTCAAGCTTCCTAGACTTTGCCTTTCCGGTACTACACTCAGACTCCACACGAGTAAAAAGCTCTCTGGTTCTAGCGAACGGAACAAACTGCTCTAAGCTCGCCAGGCGTTCATTGTTGCAGTGGATCAGGGACCTTGACCTTCCTTTCCACCGGCACTCATGGGCGATCGGTACGTGTTTTAATTTCTACACCTTTTTCCACTAGCTGGGTGACAAATGTAAACAAAGTTGCACCAGGAGATCCCAAATGGCACTTCCTTCGTTCGTTACACACTTGCCAATTTTAATGAATGGACCTTTTAGTAGCGAGTTTGTTTGTTTGTTTGTTTGTTTGTTGTTTTTATTTTTCTTCTTCTTCCAGTCGGATCGCTTTTCATAATCAACGCTTCTAGAATCCGGAAGATTCTCGAGATTCGAGTGAGATCTTTTTCAGGCAAGAAAGATCGAGTTCTGCGTAGCTTGGTTCATGTCTGTGCTGAAACGGCCATAGCCAGTAGTACACTCAAAACCTCCTTATTATTACCTTGCTCTAAAATGATATTCTAGAATATTGTCACACTCTTTGTAACACACTTCAAATTCAGTACTGACTATAACACATTTCAAATTCTGTGTTGACAGTAACACACTCCAAATTATGTAGGATTGAAAAAGTTGGCCAGATTGAAGAGGTTTGAGTGTAATTGTAAAAGCTAATAAAATTATTGTTATGGAATTAGTCGGTGGTAATTGAATTTGCTAGCTGATCTAATGCAAACCTTGCCAAGAATTTTTCAAGTTTATACTCAAGCCTCGTGTTTCATCATAGTCCCAACTTTTTCATTGTGACATAGTCTGTGAGCACTACAGTCAATGACAGTGTGGCGATTGTGCAAGATATTCTAGAAAGTCATTTTGGAGAAAGAGGGTTGTATAAGTCTACAGAACCTCTTAATTTGCATCACCCTTGAATTCATTCTTTCTTCAAAGAATAATTACAAATTGGAAGGGTGATAGTTGGCGTTCTACAAGAAATGAGCATCTCCTGCCATCGAGAACGGTGAACTCTCACAACTGCTAGAGAATGTTATGATTTTGAAAATGATTTTTGGGGTTGTTTTTAAGTTTTTGAGAAAGTAACGGAGGATGGTCCGAGTGCAGGTGGTGGAGCTCGGACACAGTGGCGGTGGTGACGGGAGGCAACAAGGGCATAGGTATTTTATACGTCTAACTAAAAGATCTTTTCTTCTTTGAATCTTTCGATCTTCCCATTCATTTCCCGTAGACTTTTGTTCTACTAATTCTTTCCATTCTACATATGCATAGTCCATAACTACATGAAGATCTGGGACACCTAACTTCACCATTAACTCAAAATTTCCACCCTAAAATCTTAAATCTTAGACAATGGATACATACTCCCTCTGTTCATTTTGTCCCAGAATAAGCTTCCGATTTGCTCAAACTAACTACTCCTACTGGCCAGCTCAGGGTCCACACCGTTGGACTGCAATGGCAGAGTTAATTTTTCAATTTTCCTTCAACATGAAGCTTGTTTTTTTGGGACAATGGAGTACCGGTATTGATTGAGAGGATGTAGACCACTTAAACATAGACTATTCAAAAGTCAGTTTAATAAGGTCATTTTTATCAATAAAACCTTCAACTTTTGCATTGCATACGGTATCCAAGTAATGTTCACATGATTCGTTTTTTGGGTTGGATTTTTGCACTGTAGGCTTGGAGATAGTGCGGAGGCTAGCGGTGGAGGGGCTGACGGTGATACTGACGGCGCGTGACGACCGGCGAGGGCTGCAAGCCACGCAGGGGCTCCACTCGCAGGGCTACCAGAACGTGGTGTTCCGCACTCTGGACATCAGCAGTGAGGAGTCCGTGGACGATTTCGTGGAGTGGATCGGGGAGACTTACGGAGGGCTGGACATCCTCGTCAACAACGCCGCGGTGTTCCACAGCGACAACGGTTACGATGGCGCCGTGGAAACGTTGCGCGTCAATTACCAGGGTACCATGGATGTCATCGAGAAGCTGTTGCCCTTGTTCCGACCTCGTGTCGGTGCCCGAATCGTTACCGTCTCCTCCTGGGCTGGTCGCTTGCAAGTGAGTCCATCCGCTCCCCTCCTCTTGCAAATTTTCATTCACAGGCCTGCTCTCATTCACCAAAGCATAATACCGTATGTGAGGTCAGATTCGGACAGTGTTGTGGGGAAATCCAATTTCCACGTCATATTTTGAGAGGTCCACGTCACTATGAACCAATCACAAGATGATATGTGGCACTTTTGGACAAAAAGGAATTAATTAATGTCGAAACTGACCAGGACGTAGGGTAATTCGAAATCTTCACACTTTGCAGGTCTACTTGGTTCTCTTATGTTTCTAAACTAGTTGACCATTTGAACAGTCGAGAATCTGTACACGTGTCAACAAATTTCTTTTTAATCCTGCAAAATCATAAATCTCTAGGAGTTTTATTACTGTCAGTGAGTAGAACATAAAGACTTACTACGTACCTTATGACTGGAATTTCATTCTAACGCAAGAGCGTGAGTCTTAAAAATTAGACTAAGTTTGGAATGGATGCTGCATGTGACCTAATTTGGTTGATTCACGTGGTTTTGGTATCAATGCTTGCTCTTCTCGTGTGCTACCAAAGCATTCGAAATCTTGACACTCTGCAGCTTTAGTTTCTAACTAGTTGACCATTTAAACAGTCAAGGATCTGTGTCAGCAAGATAATTTTTTCAACATTTATAATCATGCAAAATCAGGAGCTCTTTCGTAGTGAGTATAGGGAACAAAGAGTACTAAGTATACCTTATGACTGGAATTCTTTCTAACGTGATTATTAAAATAGGAATAAGTTTTGAATGGATGTGTATGACCTAATTTGATTGACTGGTTTTGTATGTTTCTTTGATTGATTCACGTGGTTTTGATGCTAATCGGCTTACTATGCTACCAAAGGCAAGAGTGTAACGATAAAAACGTAGGAAAGGCAACGTTTTGAATGGGACAGCTCCTTCACAGTAGAAAACAGGAGGGATATTTCAAGACTTGGAACACTGCAAGTGTCTAGTGTCCCGGGTACTTGCAAAAATTATTTGAACTAATTGATACATTAACCACAACTGGACACTTGCACCATGTACCGCCGTGAGACAGATAGGTTTTCTCTCGTGTTGGCATGTTTCCTGTCACGAGATTGTGGTATGAAAATGCTTGCAAGCTCTTCTAGTATGCTAGCCTTTCTAGTTGACCATTTAGACAGTCAAGAATCTGTGTGTCAGAGCTCAAGATATACTTTTTTACATTTATAATCGTGCAGAATCAGTGATCTCAAAACTGGCTAAAATTAGCTGGATTTCTACCCAAAAAAAATGTGGCTGCTAAACATAATTGAAAGAATGAATTTTTTTGGAATGTAGCGAGAATGCTCATCGTGATATAAATATGTAGCAACTTCATGAGGTGATATCCGTGGATATCATCATGGTATCACCTTAATATATCAAGGGTATTATCGGATATTATAGAGGTATCGTGAGTATTGTATGCACTGGGTAGCAAAAGTAGATACCATTTATGTGGGAGGTAGCATAATGTTCTAAATGTCATAAAGTGGTTCTGAGATTACTGTGCAGAATCATAATTCTCTTCGAGTTCTATTACAGTAAGTATAGAGAACACGGAGTACTGCCTATCTAATGATTGGAATTCCTTTTAACGCAAGAGCGTGATTATTAAAACACCAAGTTGGGAATGGATGCATGTGACCTAATTTGATTGACTATTTTCGCATGTTTCTTTGATCAATTCACGTGGTTTTTGTATCAATGCTTGCTCTTCTAGATAGTACGCTACCAAAGGCAAGAGTGTATAGATAGTTTTTTCTCGGATTCTGTTCCAGGCATGTTTCCTGTCACGAGAATTTGGCATAAAAATACTTGCTCTAACTTCTAGACAGTATGCTAGCAAGCAAAGAATTATGTGAGAATGTGAGATTCATGGTTTTGAAAGCCCCGGTGAATTGGGGCAGAGTGTGAACAACGAGAGTTTGAGGAAGCAACTGACAAACGAGAGCGAATACGACCAAGACTTCATCGACGAGACAGCATCGCGATACCTGGAGGAGTGCAGAACGGGGAACGGAGGGCCCAACGGCTACGCCAACAACGCGTACCGCTTCTCCAAGGTGCTGCTGAACGCGTACCTGCGGCTGCTGCAGGATCGCCTGAGCTCGGACAGTTCCTCCCGCAACATCGACGTGCACAACGCGCACCCGGGGTTCGTGCACACCGACATGCACAACCAGGTCCTGCAGATCCTGGGCTACGAAGCGTACGTGGACCAAGTGAAAAAGGGCCGTTTCGGCGGTGAGCAGTTGATCACCGTGGAAGAGGGCGCCGATACGCCTGTCTGGTTGTGCTTGGTGCCGCACGGTCACATTCCCTCCGGGCTCTTATGGGCCAAACGCCAAGTCATGAGCTACCTGTAGTCACCGATCCTTCACCCCTGTCAATATTCTTGACTTTGTAAATTACCCTTTTTTGAGGACCCCCGTCATCCTGTTTCCATTTCTAGTCCTAAAGTCATATTTACTGGAGCATGTGCTTACAAGAGACGATGAATAAGGTTTATCGTTCATAACATTCAGTAGCCTTCATGTCCACTGCCTTTCCTTCATGCACTCTTCTCATTACGCTACTGATGAAGTACTATTGGGTGTGGAATATTCCACACTATCCATTGTAGAGCCAAGACAAAGACAGTGCATGCTATTGAATGTTATGTTTGTGGTTACTTTATCATTCCAGTTAAAATAAAAAGAAACCATCATATTGCTACTGTAATTCTGTTTTTCGAGAGCAAGTGGCTCCTGGTAATGTTCCCTCTGGACAAATTAGTGATGAGGTACTTCTAGAAACGTTTGCATTGAACTTAGTCCATTCTCAGTCTTCTCACCGTGTCAAGGGGAGTCGCATCTTCTTCATGGAGAATAGCTACGATTGGCTCCACGATTGGTTCTCAATCTCTAGAGAATCAAATTTCTCGGAAGAGGTGTGACAACCCCTAATATTCTCTTTGTGTCATCTGATTTAGGGCCAGTTTAGACTACAGTGGAGAAGTCCACCGGTCATGAAAAAAAGGGCGATTCTAAACTGTGATTGGCCGAAATTGCAACTCTTCACCGGAAGGTGTCTACACTAGGTGAAGACAAGAATGGTGGTGAAGATTTCTCATGGATGATAAAATGACATGGCCGCCTACATGGCAGCACTTTTTGGACTTGGGCTTCTCCGGCCTCTTGAGGCCGGAGAAGAAACTCCTCCTTCGGAGAAGCCCAAGTGATTAAAAATATTTTATTGCCTTTCATTCTTCTCCGGCACATCCACCATTTGCCTCATATAACCATGTCTTGGCCAAGCATTCTTGACCGACCGGAGGCCTTCTCCACCGTAGGGTAAACCGGCCCTTAATATAACGAAACATAAGTGTATGGTAGAGTAAATAAGTTATTTTTGTTAAATTCGTTCTATTATAAAGCTTTTTCACTTACTCACAAGTGGCCCACACAAAATCTGATAATCCATGCGGTCCAGATTAGCATTGAAGTTACAGAATACTGCATCATACATTACAAGTGCAGCTAAGTACTATAAAAATTTGGTAAACATCATGGAATCTTCCATCACAATAGCTGCTGAAAGGATAAATGTTAGAAGAAAAATTGGTCCTTGAATTCCATTCAATTCTCAAAGAACTGAACATCCAAGTGTCATAAAGTCACACTTATCAAGCTTAACAAAGTAAATTTTTGTCACGTAGTACAAGCATCACTAAAAATCTCCAGGGATGGTACAATAGAGGATTAAGAGCCAAGGCATAATTTTCCTATCAGTCACGCTAAAATGTCATAAGAAGAACTTTTTAACAATTTAAAAAAAGAAAAAGAGACTAGTTTTAGGTCAAAAATACTTCAAGATCGACGTCTGAAGTCTGTCTGTATTGAGACGCTCACCGTTTTAGGGAACCACTAGTAAAAGTAGAACTTACTGTTCAAATTCTTGACGGCAAAAATAATCCTATAGAACTCCAATTCGAAATTTACCACTGTACAATTGACTCTTCTTCTTCTTCCCTGAAGAAATGAAAAACTGGTCAGTCCGAATGAAGATGAAGACTGCTGACAAACGTGGGATCATTAACCCTAAAGCGCCTAAAACGCCCAATATGGCCATTAGTATCACTGAACTTTGCAACGGTGGCATTTTCTCATTTTACCTCGGTTTTTTATTGCAATACATCATTTTAAAGCTCTAGTTCTATACTACAAGATCAACAATGTCGATCGTGTCAAAGTGAAGTCATTTTCACACAAGAAAATGCTTTCCAACAAGGGGTCCAATTTTCCTACACTACAGAAAATACAAAGTGCACGCTTAGAGGTTTAACCCTTTAAGGACCGCGCATTCAAATAGTGGATGTTTGTTGATCAAATCCAATTTTACTTTCATTTAAGAAAATGAGGTTTATGGAGTCTAGTTTTCACTTAACTTTTCAGATCTTATAAATTTCAAGTATTGTATATTTTATTTTTGTTGCAAGCTATGTAGCTCAAGGTCTGCATTACATTGCATAGGATGTTCACCTTTTGAATTTTAAAATTAAAATTAAAAAATCCTACAAAAAAATATATAATGTGATTCTCCATTATCATTTGCACATGTTCTAGGAATTTTATAATTTTTAAAGATATTTTGTAATTTAATATGAATTCCTTGAAGTATTTGACTTAAAAATTTGTAAAAACTTCATTTTGTATCAGAAAAATCGGAAAATCTAGGACTAATAGGAAACATACAATTTCATTCATGAAGATTATCAAAAAATTTATTTTAACAAATCTTGAAAGTTGACACTAGTAGCAAACCTGTTGCCTCATTTCGTGGGAACAATGAATAGTACCAAAATATCATACTTACGTTTCTGTCTTCTTGTGACCAAAACTACTCATCAGCACTGACACAACCCATGTGCATGGCGCCGTTTCATTTCTTTTTCATTTATAGCAAGTGAAAAACGACACATTTCCTTCTAGTGTGAACTATGTATAAAAGTGTGGTTTGACTGTTCTACAAAGGAATGGGACGTTAAAGGGTTAAAAAAAGAACGAACCATGACTCGTGCAGATACCGGTGATCGATCAAATTAAAGCTCATGAAATGAATTGGAGCCACTGGAACCCACGCTGCCGCTGTAATACGAGTCGTTTTGGGAGCTATAATTGGAGACTTGGCCGGAGCCAGCAGAATTGGACAGAGGGCTCATGTAGTAGGAGGATTTCCCGGACCCATGATCCGATGTTGAGGTTCTGGGAGTGGATTGATTCTCCTTCGGAAGAGTAGTACTGATGATGGTGAGTAAGAAATGCCGGAGGAGGAGCCCCGTTCCAGTGAGATCGGTGCTGATCACATCTTCTAGAGCTCTCTTGCTCTCGTTCTTAAAATCCGACTTGATGGCATGCATGTCCACCTCTGCTCGCGTTATGAGGATCTGAATCGTTGTGTCTTCGTCTGTCACCGCTCCTGATAATGCAGCCCAAAGCTCCTTGAAAAAACACGAAAAATTATCACAATCAATACATACTCTTCAGAACTCTTTTATTGACCGTGTTTATACTTCTTTGAACATTTTTAAACACTTCATAAATTCATTTGAAGGGTGAGTTGTGAGAACTTGCATTACATTCTTGCCCTCGTGTGAGAACCATCCTTTAGAGCCTATGTAATACTTGGTAGTTTCTTATCTAATAGGGTTATTTTATTAGAGAGAAATGTAGAAGTTTAGGGACTAAGAAGATTCAAAGAAGTTGATAGAAAAAGATTCAAAGGAGACAAAAGTGATGATGACAACATTGGTAATGTAGGGCTCCAAAGCTTCTTTGAAAAAATGGAAAATCATAACATGTATACCCATTAGTACTTTGTTATTGTTGTTTGTATTTCTTACAAGTCATAATGTTTTTAAACACTTCACAAATTCATTTGAAGAGTGAGTTGTGAGAATTGAATGTAACATTCTTGCCATAGTGTGAGAAACATCCTATGTAATACGTGATAGTTTCTTATTTAATAGGGTTACTTTATTAGAGAGAAATACTCAAGAAGGTTTAAAGAAGTTGATAGAAAAAGATTCAAAGGAGACAAAAGAAACAAAGGTGGTGTATTCAAAATTCCTTCTTTGTCTCTTGCAGACAAATTTCTTTCACATTTCTCTTTAATACAATAACCACTGTGATAAAATCGTACAAGGTGAGATTCATGAAGATTGCGAATCAAACAGATACTAAGTTGCACAAAAAGGTTATATTTTTTGTGGTGCTTTGGGTAATTTTCTATAGAATCTAGAATGTTATGCAACCAAAAAAGACTCAAAAGTTTGATGCTCAGTGCATGCTCACAGCCAATCTTCTTTCTGTAGTTTTTGGTATCCTCCTACTTAAGATGAGCTCAATATTGTGCACAAAAGGAATTTGAATTAATTTTCTAAGGCTGTTGAGGCAGCTCCTTATGTAGAATTGAATGGCAGAAATGTTACAGTCAGGATGATTCTTAATCTGCACAAACTTGGTATAATTGAGACTAGGAATAATTCAATTTACCTCGGCATAAAATTTGGATGGCTGACGGAGGCTCTTCACGACAACTCTTAAAGCCTGTAGAAATTCGCTAGCATCTTTCTTACTCAAAGCCTGCCAGGCACAAATCCAATGCAATAATTGAGATTCATCACTCACAACTTGGTTGAGTATTTGTTACAAGCCATGGTTTTTGAAGAAGAAAAAGACCGTGCAATTAATTCTACATGAATTCTTTAGCAGTTTTGACACCATTCTTCTATTTTACTAAAGAATATGTGATTCCCCTTCTATAATGATTGTATACTAAAAAAAAAGTATTTGAGATTAAGTGGTACCCCGAAACCAACCTAGCCCTATTGACCAAGAACACATATATAAATTAGTGTAGGTTCTGACCAACTTCCGCACAAAAGTGTGAATACACTCAAACGTCTGTAATCTGACTAACTTTTTCACTATGGCATAGTTTGAATGTGTGACAAGTGTGCTACACTCAATGATAGCATCACAAGTGTGCAGGATATTCTAGAATGCCATTGTAGAGAAGGCTATTACAAAGAGGTTTGAGTGTAATGTTGTCATCAAACTATTAGGTGGATGCAAGATGATTGGTTAAGTAAAAAAATATTACTTAATATGTAAACACTAGATAGACCTCATATGTACTAGAAAACTAACATTAGCATGAGAATATCACTTTGTTTTTATTATTGATAACACAACCAATAAAAGTAAAATTGTGTTATTTGTGTTATCAATAACACAACTATCACACATTTCAAGGTGATTTTCTACTACTGTAGTAAAGAATGTATTAATTGTGTTCATCATGAAGATCTATGGCTTGATAAAAATGAATGAAGAGTGTGATGAAGACCGCAACTTAGAGCGAACCTTTTCAAAGTCTTGACCATAGTGTTGTTGATAAAAATTCATGGTGGCCGTGAGCTGGTATGCGCTTCGGGTGCAAAAGATTCGGATCAAATTCTCCTCATTTCCTAGTTTTCCAGTGCACACTTTATTGAGTTGATGCGCATCAGTCAATGCTATATGCCGGTCAACCATTGAAGTTTCTGGTCGACTACCTCGAGCAAGCGCCAACAAAAGCTGATTCCACCCAACCAGTGAGAGTTTTCAATCACATAACATGGACCTTCCATCAAGATGCTAATATTGCATGATAAATTATTCCTCCATGTGCACATTTTCACATAACATGGACCTTCAATCAAGAAGCTAATATTGCACTAATAAATTATTCCTACATGTGCATATTTTCACATAACCTACATATGGATCAGTGGTGGGCGTGTATGGCATTTTTTGCATGAAATGAACCCAACCTAAACAGTGTTCTACAGTGTATTGTACTTCCAGATGAATATTCGTTTATTATTACTTATTTATATTAGATACATGCCCAACTTTGGTATGGACATTCAATCAAGAAGCTGATATTGCATGATAAATTGTGTGCACATTTTCTAGATCTGAGTTGTTGACCTGTTAAATGCTATACACCTATTTCTATTTTTTATCAAAAATATTGCTTCCGAGTGCTGAAAGTACACCAACTTTGCACTTTAAAAATAAAAACTGAAAAATTGTACAATGATGAGGTTGATGATTACTCATCCCCAGCTTTCAATTCACAACATAAGCTTCAAAAATTACATGATAAGCTTGGTGATTGCCAACCGTATGAAATTCATGATCATAATTTTTCACCATGTACACTTCTAATCAAAATGTTGTTGAAATCTAGAAGATTTGGTACTAGATACGTATTAGAATATTTAACTCCAAAATTTTCGAATTTGAAACTGTGTATGGCTCACAAAAAAAGAAACTTTCATGAGAATTTTGGATATCTCTATCTATTGAGATTAAAAAATATATATCATTAGTAAAGGAAAAAAATAGGTAGAACTTTAAGGTTTTCAATTTCGATAATTCGTAAAATAATCAAAAACTGTATTCTCTTTTTGAATTTTAAATTACAAACTTTCTTTTCTATCACCCTCATAGTACATGGCGAAGTGCAAAATATTGCTTAAAGCGACCGAAGAGCCTGAGCCTGTTTTCAAAGGTTGAATTTTATACCTTAGTGATAGCTAATACTCTCTTTGGAGGCTCCCTCATCTTCGGTTTAGAGCTTTTCCAAAATGCCCATTTGCTCTGCACCCAACAGCATAGAACCCAAATGAAATCCAGTACTTAGCCACACATAAAAAAATTTAAAAAAGAAAAAAGAAAGAAAGAAAAAAGCAATGTTCTTTAATCCTTAAGGATCAAGGATTCATGGTTTTAAACTGACAAAGTCAATCGATCATCTTGTGAAAAATATAATTCAGTTACGATCAAGTTTCTTATCATCAAACCAATGAAGAACATTACATGCATTGATCAAAACATGAACAAAAGGAACTCCACTTAGAATTGCTCAAGAATGCTAAAATAAAACATGAGGCCCAATTGGGGAATCTTCATCCTTTAGAAATTAAACTTGAGCAAAAAGAAGAAGAAAAAAGTCTGACAAATATTCCCTCTCTCCAAAAATAATTATCCTACTTTTTGGCATATTTTGGCTATAATTGCAACATATTCGTCCTATGTTTATACTTCAAATGTGAGTCATGTCCGCTTCAAACAATGAGAGGTGGACAATGAAAGTGACACAAAAACCACATATCACTATTAAAAATAGACCATTTTTTGAGTACTGAGACACCAAAAAGCATTTCTTTTTGGCGTTATTTCCAGACAGAGGGAGTATTAATCACAGATGATTGTGAGAAAGGGATTCAACTGTTGTTACCTTATTGTGAGGCTCAAAGACAAAGAAACCAGTTCCATCAATGTGATGCTCTAACGTCTGTTGAAACAAAGTATAGTAAGCTTGCTTGATGAGGTAGATTTGAGCCGGTGTTCGTGTACACAGAATGCCGATCACTGCACGGTCTTTGATTTGCCCTCCTTCCCGCAACGCTTCATACAAGAGCACAGCGTCTCGCTCACACGGGTCCATGGTCCACAGCAACACACATTTCTCCAGCTTGCCACTCATACAGGCCTTGAGCCGTTTGTGCAAGCTTTCCTCAAACAATATCTTGTACGCTTCCGCAATGCTCTCCCTTTGCACTTGCGTCCTCCGCCCTAAAATGTCGATCACTTTCTTCTCATTGCACAATAAGCCTGTCATTGGTTCAAACGCCATCAACACTAGTCAGTCACCAAACATTAATTCATTACCCTTTTCTCCAAACTCAAAAAATGAAACTTACTAACTAGTCATTTGGCTCTCAAGATCAGAATCATACACTGTCTGTGTGCTGAGTTTGTTAGCAATGAAGAGGAGTAGCTCAAGCAATGTTACAGAATGTCAGTAATCATGTTGTTATTGCTACTCGCCTGACTATTGTTGCTAACAAACAATGTATGATCCCAGCAATGTCAAGAGCTTTGGTTTTGCGTAATGACAAAGGTATTATGTGACAAAAACTACATACATTCTGACTATCGATTTTAGTGTGAGTTTTGGACATGTTTTGACGGTCAAGTACTTTGGAACTCAATGAAACTCAGCCTGTGATCAAATATGCAGATTTTTCTTATAAGATAGACCCAAGGAAGTGGAAAGAAAATAATCAAATCTTTTAATAACCTTTGAGTGCGTTCCGAAGCTCTCTACAATCCGCCTGTAAGCTGGGATACGGTTGCACAGTCGGTGTCCCCATTTTATTCAGTTGAATGTCTAGATGCTTGCTTCCTCGGTCTCACCGCCTAGCTTGGTCCTTGACAGAGCTTGACATGGATGTCGTTGTTGCTCTCCCACCCATTTGGAAAGAAAAAACACTCTTGTTTTCAAAAACACACTCTAATATCCTGTCCCACTATCATTGACTGTATAGGCTCACACTTTGTCATAGTCAACTGCCAAGCGATCAGATTAAAGAGACCAGGGTGCTGCATACTTAAAAGTCAAGCACGCACAGATCGAATCAATGGACCGAAGCAACTCCAAATCAGAATTGAAGTCAACGTTACACTCAAAAACGAAACTACTTTGAACTACATGTACGGTTTCGAGCATCTGCATTTGCTAGAAAGAAAACTGACAAAGATTCAGCCACAGTGCTTGCACGAAGCGCGTGGCAAAGGTGGTCGACTTAAAAGGTGCCTTCAGTACAGCGCAGGCTTCAAATAGAAGGCATCCAGCATGCTACGAAGCTTTGCAACAGTCGCAGCATTCCTGGTATCGTTACGTTTGCACCTCGCGTACAAGCTTCTCGACCTCGAAATCTGTGCTCTCCCTCCCTCGCTCAGTCACTGACAGACTGAAAGCAACAACGCTCCGGCCTCACAGTACGAACTTGGCTATAGCTTAGAAGATCCGAGTTTGTCAGCTATGAATAGGCCGGGACGGGACTGCACTACAGTCACTGTAGTTGGTCTGCAGTCTACAACTGGCACCGTGGCAACTTGGCACCTGGGGGGGTTGACATCAATTGCACAGTGCGAGATTTTTCTTCTTCCTGGAAGTCCACTGAAAACGGACATTCAAGGGGTTCGAAACGCAGTGAGGAAAAAGCGGCATCGATGTGCATGTACTCATCGTTTCGGTGACACTGAATTAAGCAAGAAAAGTGCACTAGCGCATCGAGATTATGTAGGCGCAGTAATGACAGTGTGTTGCAGATTCTCTAATTATAATGGAAATCGTTGAAAAGGCTGGCGGCTTGCCCACGAGGCCTGCCATACTGGGCACGCTCCTTGCCACCGCCCTCTCCGGGCTCAGTCTCTTCCGCTTCGGTCTTGCTTCGGATGGCTCATGTGCCCTGGGTTCTCAGGTTCGGCGGGTTAAGAATAGGATTAAGCCTCGTATTATTAGCGTTGAAAGCATCTCATTAATCAAGGTACTTAAGTATGCTAATCTTCAGGTTTCTTTTCGGAGTCATCCTCATAAGGTTCTTTAGCACTTGGGAGTTCATGTCACCCTTCTCGATATGTGGATTTAGGCCGCTTCACACTACGGCCGTGCAAGTCGAGAGGCCGTGGGATTGAGTGATTTAGGGCCGCTTCACACTATGGCCGTTCAAGTTGAGAGGCCGTGGGATTGAGTGGTCAAACTTTGTCGAGAGTTCAAAGAATTGGGTGAAAATAGGCAATTAAATGTTGTTTTCATTTTTTATGAAAAAAAATCAACATCCTCTTGACCATAGTTTGGGTTTCTATTCCCGTTCGACCCAAACTTCTTTTCGAGAGGTTATCCCCTTGGTCAAAAAGTGTTGCCATGTAGGCATTTTGGAGGGCAACAGCCTTTGGACTTGCCCTTTAGTGTGAAGGATTGAGAGGCCGAATTCTTGGTTTCTCGCAATTCAATTAGTGAAAATCGACGGCCTCTCGACCTTCGGCCATAGTGTGAAGCAACTCTTATAGTAGTTTTTTTTTTTATAAAGAATCCGGAAATCATCAAGGCTCTACGATATTCTTTTATAAATAATTCAAAAAATGTCAAGGAGTATGGATTCAATAGACTATCATTGACGAGAAGCAATTGACTCAACCTTAGATGATCTTAACTAATTTGACAGAATCTCATATTTTGGAATCTTGTATGTTATTCTCCAACATAGAATGGCTAATTGGGAGGTGAGTACCACAAAGGCTAAAGAACTTTATGCTATGAAAAGGGCGGACGATTTTATTTTCCTCTTTTTTGAAACAATTAGAATAACGTGCATATGAAAAAGGCCAAATTCCATTAGGGATTAGAGTCCAAGTCGGATGTCCAGCCTTTTGCGCCCACAAAACCAAAATGTCGATCTGGAGTTTCTGGACATGAGTTGGACTGCATCTCTTGTACATGTCTACCATTTGTAAATGCGATATTTGTTTTTGTTTCTTGCCCTTGCCCGAGTTCGATCTGTGAATGAAGAGTCTGCCGGGGAACTGCTACTTACATGGCCACCATGATTAAAATGGTGCTTGCTTCTTTTAATTTAATGCCCTCTTTCAAGGGCATACTTTATGCTTCCCAAAGTGTGGGGTTCAAAGTGTAAGTTTGTGCCTTCCTTTTTTGTATGTTTGACTAAGGTCCCGTGCCCAATGGCAAAACCACTTACACTAAGGCATACCATACGGCCTGTAGTTCTCTTGCTATTAGGGTTATGATTGGTTGAGCGAGGTGTTTGGTTACTACATGAAAGAAAGTTTCTATAGAAACAAGACATCATGGTTGCAACATTCTCACACTACCAAGGGAGATGGCGTGGAAACCCTTGAAACATGAACAAAAATAGAAAATGGGCCCGCATCCTTTTGTCTTTTTGGATAAAACTTTAATAGAGCTTAGGGCATGTTTTGTTCAAGGTGTTGTTTAGTCAACCCAAGGAATAAATGGACATTTCCTTTCAACTAACGTCATTCACGTGACAACCACATAGGCCATTTTATCTTCCTAGTTTGAAAACCAAACGTCTTTCTATAGCATGCGGTTGCAAATTTCCTATTAACCGTGTGGCATTGGCCTATGGTAGAGGGACCTTATTCCAATTTCAACTCCAATTCGGTTCTCTTCAAATCACCCCTTTCTTGGACCCTGTCCAATTCCAAATGCAAATCCACTAATCAATTAAATCTTGTTTTTGTTCTAGCACTATTCTTTAATGCCCAAAAACACCATACAATAAGGAAGGTAGTTTATTTTATTTGGTATGTAACGTTGAGATCTTTTCGACCCGTACCCCCACTAACCACGTTTTTGGTACGGTTGGATAGCCCTCAATACGGAAGAGTACACCAAAGTTGTTTCGTAACTTTTGCACATATGGTGTGAGAGTTACGGATTTTTATAGTGATTTTTGTGAACATGTAATAGTGAGTGATTTTTGTGATTTTCATGATTTTCATACATTGAATTAAATTATAAATATGGAATATGAGAGTTTTTAATGTCATTCTTGGCATTGTTGAAAAGCTCTCAACAGTAAGGGGTGCACTGCAGTCGTTTTGTGGCTTTTGAACCTACATTGAGAACTGAGTGAAAGTTATAGATTTTTAATTAAATTGCGTCATTGTAAATTGAATTAAATTATTTTTGAAATATTCTAAAAATAAAATAAAAGTAAAAACATATAGAGCATGGAGAATGTGAGGAGCACATGAAACATAGTGAACAAAAAGAACATGGAAAACACACGAGAACATAGGCAACATAGGGAACATTGAGAACACATGGGCCAATGGCGCATGGCCACAATAGTAAAGTATTAAAAAAGGTTGTGCCATAAAAAGCAAAAGGGGAAAAATAATAAATTGAATAAACTTAATTAATTTTTTGTTTTTTATGTGGGGCACAAAAAAAAAATCTTTTGAAAATTCGGAGGCTGATGACGTGATGGATGAGTTACTTTCAACCACTCTGAGCAATTAAAATGATTCTGGATAATCTCGAACTGAAAGGGCAGTGTAGTTGCAGACTTGCAGTGGTTTGATGGGCCCCTTGCACGTGACGGTAGGCTAAATTATTCTTAATAAGCTCGTAATTGTACTCAGTACATTTGTACTGTACAGGTACATGGTACATGAAGCTCATAGGCGTACAGGAGTAGGCACATCAGTATTGTGACAAGGACATCAGAGCCCATCATCAGGACATGAGGATCCATCAAGGCACCTAATCAGTAGTAAATGCCGTGCACTAGCAGCATCTCCACCACCAACTCTCGATCGCCCTCTGAAGGAGTGTTTTATTTTTTTTATTTTTTTATTTTTTTTTTAAAATTTAAAAAATTTAATTTAATTTATTTATGGTGGAAAACAAATGAAGTGTGATTTCATTGCAAAAGGGAAAAATACAAACCAACCAGCCACAAGTGACATGGCGGGGAAAATCAACACAAAACGAGGACAAAAAGACATGACACAAGGCAGAGAGTGGAGGACAGGGTTTTTTTGTTTTTGTTTTCGGGTCATTTAACTTTAGGCTACAAAGCTTGCATGCAAGTGAATAAGGTGGCTTTGTGATCCCTTATTTTTAATATTTTTATTTGAAAACCCTAGTGACAGATATTTGTTTTTTTATACATCCTATCTTTTTCAACCAATATATTGACCTTTCACAAAATCCTTCATACATCTTGTCTTTTTCATCCAACATTTTAGCCTTTTCATTCGCTGCGTGTCGCACACAAAGTCCCTTTCAATCCATTACCTCGGTGGCTACATGAGGTGATTTTTTCTCATTATGTTCCCACATAGTGATTCTCCTAGTGGGGGTTTTGTAGCAAATTGGCTATAAAAAGCCAAAAAAACCATGTTGAAGGTCATCTAAAATTAAGACAATTTTCTATTGAGGACTTCAAGGTTTGTTCAGAAACTCTGACTCGTAGGAATTTACCATGCCAAGAGCTTTCCATGCTTTCTTTGAACACGGAACGTTGGTCCCACATTGAGAGTGGGAATTCATCTCTTCACCATGTGGTACTTCGACATGGAACTCTCTACGTGTCACATTTGTAGGTTTTATTAATGAACTTCCGATGAACTTCTGATCTGCATTTCTCATTGGAAGAGAAAAATTCTATTTATAAACTTTTTGATTCTAAATGTGGCACGAATGGAAAAGATTGGAAGGTTGAGTTTTAGAAATTGCAAATGCATACCACATGCCAATGTGTTCTTTTTTTTTTTCATCTACAGAGTCCAAAGGCCATGTATAAATAATATGAGATACATAATATGAGACAAAATTTGTAGATATAATATACAAATATTGGGTTTGTGTTTGGGATTCTATGGATGAGAACTAGTACATGAAAGTAGCTTCATTGCAATAAGGCAACTACTATTGACTAGATACTTTGGTCCTTTAACTCCTAAGAGCTCAAACGACCATTTTCTGGTCGCTGCCCGAATTTAACGAGCTGCCCGGAATAAAAAGATATTTTTTTGAAAAATAAAAAATATTTTAAAATACTACATCAAGTCTACTTTCCAACTCAATTTTATTTATGGAAATCGGAGTTAAACTCCACCCGGGAGAATTTTTCAAAGTAGATCACCTCAACATTGTCTTAGTGTTATAAAATTTGCTATTTGGGGAAAGTAATGATGATCCCTCATCATTTCTTTTGCTTTTTTGAAGTTTACAATGAATAGCCTAACTTTAACCAATCATACTAAAATTTGAACTCTAAAATTGAAAGTTATAATTTGTACAAATTTTCATAGGTTAATGCTTTTAAATTCATTAGAAAATGATTTAAAGTTATTTTTGGAAGTTTGACCGTACGGATAATTTGTAGAGATGATACTATACATTTTGTCTATTGAACCAAACTTCATCAAACATATGGAAGGCACATATTATAACACATCTATGTTTTGTCCAATACCCCTCGGGCTTTTAGGGGTTAAGGATTAATATAGTTGCAACATCTCAAAATATTCTTGTTAGTAGTATAAGAAAATATTAGTTTTTGTGAACTATTTACATTTTTGGATTTAAAAAAATCAACATATACGACATAGATGCATGTTAATTGAATATTTCAATTTTGGATATTTTTGGATTTTTAAAAGTACTCTAAAAAAATAAAAGTAACCCTTACTATAATTAGTAATAATTAAATAATTTTCTTGTTTTTATTCTTTGAATTAATTTTAAGCATCCCATATTATTGTAATTCATTTATAAAAATTACCTTCAAAGATTTATAGAAATCCTATTGTTTGTTTGCACATCAATACGGAATATTTGGAAGTGATTTTTCCTAGTAGTAAAAGATTGCGTGGGAATCGTAGAATTGCATCATTAATATTTAGTATTTTAGAGCTACAAGTATATGCATGTCCAAAAAGAAAACGTAACCACACCCATTGCAATAGATGATTAGTTAGATAACAATGTACTCAAACACATTTAGATGATTAGAAGGTTTCATATATGTTATTCACAAGTATGTTGAAGATTACACTTGAAGTATTGGAGTTGTTAGCCTTTAAATACTACTAGTAGTGAAGTTTAAGGAGGTCAAACTAATATTTTGCCATTTTAGCCCTATCTTTAGCCTTTTTATTTGCATCAACCAAAGGCCAAAAGCTGAAAAGCACTATTACCCTTCACCAATCCACCCAACTTGTAATTTAATCCCAATGCATGTTCCCTGATCCTTCTAATATAGTGAATAATAGAGTGCAATTTTCTTTTCATAACAATGAATCAATCTTTTCAAACATGACCAATATTGATTCCATCAAAGCTTTACTACTATTTAATACTTTGGCACTTCTATATTTTTTTCAATGATGCATATTCAAATAATATGAGATACATATACAATGTAATCCCTATAAAATATTAAACATTTAATAACAGTCCAAAATATTCTCCCTAGCTAGATGTCAATTCGTTTAAAAAGTCTAAACTTCATTAATCAATTGCACTCAAAATTGAATGTGGTTATTGCATTTGGACCTTATTTCTTTATTTATAAAAGTCTTGAACAATAGAATAGACCTCAATTGTGAGAATCAATCCACATCATTTTGTTTATCCACAATATGACCTCATGAAATCTCATATCAAGCCTCAATTGTAAATGAATTTGGTACGCGTGGTTTAAGCCAACCTTCATATCATGTTGAAACTAAATGATATAAAGGTCTTAGATTTGTTACAATTGAAGCTCAAATCATGTACTTAATTCTCAAATGTACTCGCCAAACCTTCATTGTAAGCCTCAATTGTCAAATATATAATGAATAAATCTAACTTGTACTATTGTCCAAGATGCCTCTAGAGATGCCTCGCCTGCAGCATGAATTGATTATAAATTCTTTAAAATTTTATAAATAATAATAATAATAATTAGGTATTATTTGGTGGGTGTCAATGAAAGAAATTAGCAAGAGGACTTCAAAGTTCTCTAATCAAATTTTCATATTATATAAAAATATATATGAACGCCTAATAGCAATTGAAACTAGTTTATATTGTAAAGCCTATTGAGCCAAAAATTATCATCAAAATAAAAAAATTGTAATATTTTGGCACTTTTTAGGTACTTGTTTAGATTCATAGATCTATACTTCCTAACAAATTTTAGAATTGGTATTCAAAGCTCTGAACATTGAATATGTGAATTTTTGGTGTCACTAGCCTTATATTAAAAAAATTGACCATATTTATGTACTAAACATCATTCATATTCATAGATAAATTCTTAACCCCTAACGGCCTAGAGGTTTTGGACAACACCTAATTGTATCATAAAACGAGGCTTCTTTAACCTTTTTGAGCTTCAACTCTAAAGAATATATGTGAGACACTTTTATTAGAAGGAATCCGTACGGTTGAATTTCAAATAAAATGTCTAGATTTTTTAGATGAATTTACAAAAAATAAAAAAATTTAAAAATTCACTAAGATTACAATTTTAACACTCCTATCTTGTAATTCAATATGATTGGTTGAAATTTTTATGCTTTAATAGTGGTAAAGTTTTGTACATAAGTTTTGTTAAGGTTTAGATATTTGATAAAGGTGTTTTGAGACCTTTTTGGAAATTGCAATCAAAAAAATAATTTTATAGGTTTAAACATTGCACATTATGCAAAAGATGATTAAATGTTGTACATTATGCACTTTTGGCCAATCATTCCAGAACTTATAGATTAATGAGTTATTTTTTAATTTTTTTTAATTTTAATATAATTAAAAATAATCTCTTATGAATTATATTTATATATATATATTTCAACACTATTACTTAATTCAACCTATAGATGTCATAGGAAAGTCATTATCTTACTACAAATTCATTTATAAGTCAACTTCAAAAAATAAATTGAGTGCTCGTTTTATAGCTCAAAATCTTAGAGTCTAAATACAATATCAATTAGTTTCTTAATTTGACTTCACATGCATGAAAAAATTATATAGAAAACCAATTGCAAAAACACCACCACGGATGAGAAAGTGTACAATGATTTTGTACATCGTAAAACAAATGAACCTTTGGGCAATTAGGGGTTAAAACCTCATATTTAATAATATTCCTTGTCAAGATCTTTCTAATGATACGAAGAACATGGTTGACGAGAGGATGGTCGAAGAAGTTTCAGCGAAAGATACAAAACAAAACAAACTACCTTATATATGCAATTTCATTTGGTTGCATTTTTGCCCAAATCAACAAATTTCAATTTTTATTATGTTTGTGTTTTTGTTTTTGTTATTGTTTATTTTTGAATAACTTATTGATAACTTAATTTAATTTATGGTGATGAAATTCAATATTCTTTTTTGTTTTTGTTTGCTTTTTGTCCAAATCAACAAACTTCAATTTTTGTTTTTGTTTGCGTTTATGTACAGATTTCAATATTTGTTTGCGTTTTTGTTTGCGTTTTTGTTTGCGTTTTTGTACAAATCAACAAATTTCAAGAACAATTGAATTTTCTAGTCGTGAAACGTGACCAGAGAGCGCATAGTTGAGGACCTTGACGTTGTATACACAAAAAAAAAAAAAAACAAAAAAACAAAAAAAAAACTTTACCCCAAGAGGGTAGATGGAACATCTCTTCTCAGAGCTCTACCTACATTATTTATTGCTTAATTACTTTGTGCGAAAGTCAAGAATGGTCATAAGAAAAAGCAACTTAGAGTAGAAGTTGAAGAAGTAAGCTATCAAGTCATGAATATGAAGCAACTCAGAATTCATGAGTATTGTTCCAAGATTTTGTATTAGTAATGCAAAAAGCATTACAATACTACTCAACATACATTATCAATCACGAAATATATACAAAGCAAAGAAAAGCTAGGAAAAAAAAGCCTTCTTTGAAAACTCAAACATCCTTGTCCCTGGAACTTGTTTGAACTTAATGTAAAAATTTGCAAGAGGAAGGTATCCTCACCTTTCTCCATGAGTACAATCCAAAACCAGAGTTAGGAGCTACAGTGGTCAGCAGAAGTGTTCGGACAGGACGCTTCCACTTCCAATATGAGCTAGTTTTCCTACATAACTCACATTCAAGTTGTAAAAATTTAAACATACAATCACATAGTTACAGGGCAATAATCTGATATGGGTACCTCGAAAAGCCCTTTGAACTCCAAAATCAACCCCCATGGTAACTTTGAATGAGTCCTTCTTTAAAACAAAATAAAAATTCAATCGACCGGATGTGGTTTTGATTTCCTACACTCATGTACTACACACAAAAAAATTCATGTAAACATTGAAGAAGTTTAAAGATTTTAAAAGAGTTTTTTTGTACAAAAATCAAAATTTGTCCAAGCTGCTCAAAAAGAACCAAAACATTTGTTTAAAATATCCAACAACGTCATTTTGGTACCAATTTTTGATATGAAGTACATTTTGGTATGTGTTATTTGAAATGATTTTTCTGAACGCTAAAAAATACTATTTATTTTGTACTATAATGCCTGCAAATGCTATTTTTTGGCTATTTTTTGTGGCAAGCAAAAAACATGGAAATTAGTTTATTTGATTAAAATTTTGGACTTGAATCAAAGTATTTCATGTCATCCATGTGCTGGTATTTTTATATTTTAAAATAATTAATTTTATTTAATTAAAGTAAATTTTTTTGGTTAAAATCTGGAAATTTGAAAATTTCAAACATATATTTGTTTTTTCAAATTTTGAGGAATTTGTCCATTTCAAATGACTAAAATTATAAATAAATAATTTATAAAAATATCAGCGCATAGATAACATGAAATACTTTGATTCAAGTCCAAAATTTTAATCAAATAAACTAATTTCCATGTTTTTTGCTTGCCACAAAAAATAACCAAAAAATAGCATTTGCAGGCATTGTAGTACAAAATAAATAGTATTTTTTAGCGTTCAGAAAAATCATTTCAAATAACACATACCAAAATGTACTTCATATAAAAAATTGGTACCAAAATGACGTTGTTGGATATTTTAAACAAATGTTTTGGTTCTTTTTGAGCAGCTTGGACAAATTTTGATTTTTGTACAAAAAAACTCTTTTAAAATCTTTAAACTTCTTCAATGTTTACATGAATTTTTTTGTGTGTAATACTTTGAGTGTAGGAAATCAAAACCACATCCAGTCGATTGAATTTTTATTTTGTTTTAAAGAAGGACTCATTCAAAGTTACCATAGGGGTTGATTTTGGAGTTCAAAGGGCTTTTCGGGGTACCCATATTAGATTATTGCCCTACAACAAACATGTAACATAACATTCATAATCAAAAATGTCAATCAAGAAATCAATCAAAAATAAAACACATGATGTGGGTGTCCAATTCTTTATGCAAAAAGTGAAGTGGTTATCTATTTACATGGGAAACAAAGCCATGAGCTACAAAATCAAGCTAAAAACTTGAATGTAGAATCATGATGACTACCTAAAAACTTGAATGTACAATCATAATGACTACCATCGCGTATAGCCACCTTTTGCTTGATAAACATCTGCAGCTCTCTCAGGCATAGACATGATCAATTTCCTCACGGTATCAATCTCAATGCTATACCAAATTTCTTGCAATTTCTCCCACAAATCCTTCTTGTTAGTGGGTTTCTTCTCCGACATTCTCATACGACGATCTACTTCATTCCAAAGGTGTTCTATAGGATTCAAGTCAGGAGATTGAGCCGGATGCCAAATTAGTTGAAACTCCTGTGCTAACAACCAATCTGTAACATACTTAGAAGTATGTTTGGGATCGTTGTCGTGCTGAAAAATAACATTCTCCTCTCCTAAATCATGCATGTGTATAGTATTCATGAGCTCCATCTCCAAAATTTCCCGATACACAAACTTATCCATGTTCCCTTCTATAAGACGAAGGTTGCCAACTCCCTCCCAAGTCATACATCCCCAAACCATAATGTTTCCACCCCCAAATTTGATAGTAGGTTGCACATGCTGATCTAAAAGATGCTTTCCTCTCTTCTTCCAACAATACTGCCTCCCATCTGAGCCAAACAAATTGAATTTTGACTCATCTGAAAAAATCACATAACTCCAATCCATCCAACTTGCATGCCTACACTTCTTTGCCCATGCTTATCGACGTGCTTTGTGCTTTTTTGACAAGAATGGCTTCTTAGTTTTCACTCGTGCTCTCAATCCCTGCCTCCGAAGACATCTTCTAACTGTATCATCACTCAAATCCAATCCTTGAGATCGCATTTCTCTACCCACTGCTGCAGCTGTACCATTAGATGGTGCATTCAACAATCTTACAACCCCACGATCACCACGTTCATCAAGAATTCGAGGTCTTCCTTGTGAAGGAACATCTCTCAAATGACCTCTCATTGTAAACCTCCGCACAATAGCATGGCAAGTGCTTCGAGAGATGCCTAAAACCGCTGAAATTTTAGAGTACGAATTCCCTCTGTCATGCATCAGAAGAACTAACTCACGTTCAGCAAGAGACCTTCTAGGAGCCATAGCTAATCAAGAGCAATCTTACTCAATCACAATGAATCATGAAATGCAAGAGGTCTCCATAAATACATGTTCATTCTCAAGATTTTTTAGATGCACAACTTGTGTGCATAATGAATTGGACACCCATGATTGACACATCATGAACTGCTGCCCTTGCAAGTGGCTCAATGTCAACGATGGTACTCTTTCTAGTTTACAAATGGCTCTTTAGTTATAATTAGCTGAAAAAATCAGCACCTACCTACCAAACTTGACAAGTGTTACTACTAAACTGAGATTGTCATTACTGTCCAAACACTTTTGCTAACCACTGTATATTGTAGACAAGGTGTCTTCAAATACTCACAGCTTGTTATTGCATTTCACTAGCATCAAAATACATAAGAAAACAAAGAGTCACATGTAAGAAGGAATCACAAGCAACAATGATTTGATAGAAATACACATGAGTGTTGGGAGTCGATTGTGACCCTATCATTGTAAAAGTAGCTTTCCCTTGTGCAAAGAATCCACAATGGTTGAGTCGTGTGTTAAAATCTGGTAAAGTAGAAGTAGAAAAGACCCTCTGTAATGCACTATTATGAAGTTATGAGGAAGCATATAAGCATAGTGGATGTATAAAGAAGAATTATGTAGTATTAACTTGTTTTAAGGCGGTTAATAAATTTGCCATAAATTCAAGCATCCTAACTGGAGATTATGAAGATCAATTCAACATTTTACCAAATTCAACATTTTACCAAACTGTGGAGGGATGGTAGGTGTCAGATACAATTATGAGTAGATTTATTTGTTAATTAGACCGGCCTTTGTAAATGCCATAGGTCTAATTCTTTTTTGCTACAAGTAGGATACGTATATATACACGTAATATATAAGTTATTATACTTTTAAATTAACACATGCAACTTAATGCAATATGAATTAATTAAAGAGAAAAAAAAAGAAGCTACCTTCTTTAATAGTAAGATTGGATAGTACTAAAGGTGTGATAAAAATGCCTTGAATACAACTTGGTGGGTAGTACATGCAAATATGACCATGCTAGGAAAAGCTCAAATTAGCTTGATGTCAACTCAAGATTCATTCACCAATATTATTAGTTGGTAACTTAGTATTCTTGCTAATAATTTTTAAATTGAATGGGCATGTTGTTTTGATCTCAGGGGAGTCATTAACATATATTTAGTGTAACCACGTGCCTTAAGTGGATACTTGAATGGGGGCTATCACATAATTGAAATATTTTAGGTATATTTCAAATACATTCTTGAATTATTCCTTACTTTAATTTAAAGCATCCTATACTACATATAAAATCTTATAGTTAGGTAAAACCCTATAGTTTAGGTCGCGTGGTTTTCTACTTTTTGCATGATCACTCCACACCCCCCTTGTTGGAATTAAGTTACTCATGTGGTAATTAAGTTACTCATGAGGGAACTGATAGACTAAGGGTCTATGTTTAAGTTACTCATATGGTAATTAAGTTATTTATGAGGGAAGTGATAGACCAAGAGTCTATAACTCCAAGTTAGTTAGAACACCAAAGTGATAGTCTAGTTAGTCTGTACATATTCTAGGTATGTAGACAAATGGTACTAGAACTATAAGTGTGGCTTGGTGGATGAAGGAGATATCATTGTCTATAGGAAAATATCTCATTTCTATGGTCGGGTGGCAAGTCATATAATAAACTTTGTTTACCTTATGTGACACATTATCTTTCTTAATTTGACACCCCCACCCTCCCCCCCCCCCCCCCCCCCCCCCCCCCCCCTTTCGAGGTTTTGGTGGTGTTGAATTGTCTTGGTAGTGTTGCAATTTGAGGGTTATAAAAGTAGATGCTTGAATATCCCATTTAATTCTTTTCATTGTTGTTGTACTTGTGTATGTTGTAATTTACGTGCTTAAGTTTCCTTTTGCTACAATACCAAGTCTTTACAATTTAAATACAAAAATCAAGTGAAAAGATAACCGTGGCAACTTTAGACATGGACTCAAACAATGCTAGCTGCATAAACGCGTTGGAGTTGGAGTTGAACAAGGTGAAGAGAGTGCAAACGCAAATAGAGGAATCTTGGGTAGATGATTATAGTGCTCTCTTAGAGATGAATATACAACAATTAAATATGGTAGACGAGGCCTTTGTCCAAATGAACTCCTTGGAATCAAATGTAAGAGAAGAGAAGAAAAGAAAAGAGCAATTGAGGCAAAAGATGAATGCCTTGCATTTGGAATTAACGGAGACAGCAAAAGAGCAAAAGAAATTAGAGCAAAAGCAATTAGAGAAAAATGCAAAGGATTTGCAGTTAAAGTTGCATAAGATGGAGATAGAAACAATGAAATGAAGCAAAATATGGAAGAATTGGTTAGGTTCAATCTTTTGCTTCAAGAATCTCTATACCAGTAAAGAAACTAGAAAAAAACCTTTGACTAAAAAAAAGGTTCAAAGTTAGTCTACAATAGAATTTCATTTTATAGGGATTTTCAAAATCAAAACTTAAATCTTTTGATTCATTTCAATCTTTTCCTAAATTTTGTACTTTGAAATATTTTAATACCAATTATTACTATCATGAATTTCAATCTTGCCAATATTGTTTTGCATACTTGTAGATTTAGTCTTCAATTCATAAATTCCAACTATTACTAAAGTGTTATGTAGTACATGGTAAATTGATGTTTTAATGTTTGGATTTTTAATAATTATCTAATTGATAGTTAAGTATTCAATCCAAAAAGTGATCATTTTTTAAAACTCTAGTAAATTGGTGAATCACCAATAACTTGGTTCAAAAATAAATATCCAACTTCCAAAACTGCATCTACAAAAAAGCCATTTTTGGGGAAGTTTATACCAGTAGTATGGAAGAATAATTGTTTCTAAATATCCTTGGTAATTTAAATGTAAGTTTAGCTAAAAAAGTGAAAAGGATGAATTTTGTGAGAAATAATTGTATGTTTTTGTCTTAAATTACTATTTATGACTTTATTAATATGAATACTTCAAATTTAATAAAAGAATTGTAAGAGACAAATGACGACGTCGATTTCAGCTATTCATTGGTCAAAATGAACGTATGTGTAGAATCAAGTACTAACTAGTAGTCATTATTACTAATATTACCAAGCTTTGTATCATTAATTAGGTTTTGCTCAAACATGAAATGACAATTATTTTTTTAGTGATGCAAGGAACAATTAATGAAAGTAGTATTAAAAATAGCCCATTTATCTAAACAATACCACGAAGCCCTTAGAACATCATTTAAGTTTTAAAAATAACTTAGTTCATAGTGTCTAGAAAGATCACAAAGAAGCTTATTTTAAACCCATGTATTGCTTGTAGATGATAGCTAATTTATGATGTATAAAAAATCTTTACACAACATATGTGAATCCCTCACAAAAATACTAATTTTAATTTTTAGAATTAGATTACAAGAATTTGAGTTGTATTAGTACTAAAATTCACCCCAAAACTCCTTTGTTTGAAAGAACATAAGGGTGGCATAGTGCACATGGAGATTCTCCTATGAACACTCGAGTGTGCCTTGGAGGAGCTTCTGTAGCTTTGGTAAGGTGAAAAGTTCAAATCTCCTCGACAACGCAATGCAATTAGATTGGTTGAAAGAAAAGTAGCCAAAACTTGTTTTTGCTGCCATTTGAGTTAAAAAACCAGTTTTACCTTATCTTTCCATTTGTGGAATTTTTTTGCTTAACTTTATGAATAACTCTTTTATCATTGTAATTTACAATTGAAATTTCTTACAAGTTATTACTAGAAAAAACCCACCCTTCATATTAACCACCCTTCATATTAAAGTGTTTAAAGAAATTTTTAACTAAGTGCAAGGCAAAAACTTTAAGACATACTACAACCTTTAACCCCTAAAGGACCAGGTGGACACATTGTGTCCACGAATAATTTCATTACTTTAATAACTTGTTTGGATTTCATAATTTTGACTCAATGTTAACTAGAGAATTGAAAATGTTTGTTACAAGAACACAAAAATCCTTTAAGATTTGCAATTATGTTGATTGATTCATTGGGAAAAAACTAAAACGTCAAGGTAGGTAAACTTGGGACAAAGTAGTTAGGGCGGTTGATGACTTGGAGGGCGTTTTCACACTTGGATGTCACATTCGTGAAAAAAAAAAGTGCAAAATATGTAAAATATTTTCCAATACTGCATCATTAACACTATATAATAATTACGGAAAATATTTAAATATATTTAAAATGGAATCTTTTCAAAATAATTGGAATCTTTTCTACATATTTTATATTATTTTGGAATATTCCAAATATATATTTGAATTCTCTAAAACATTTTTGCAATGTAAAAGTTAATAACAATCACAAACACCGGCTCAACGAGTCACCAACAAGTCACTTCATTCAAACATAAATCTTTGAGAATCAATCATTGTTGTTGTATTTAGTTTTAGAACACCATTTTTTGTGAGCACCTAGATATAGTACATCTTTGTGTGCTCCTAAACTTTCAAACACTAATCATGGTTTTTAAATTTATGAGAAAGCTTGCAATGAATGACCTGTTGGTTTTCTTCAATTTTTTTAGAAAACAACTTATGATCAAACCTTATAATCATGTAATGTATATGGTAGATTTTTCTAAAAATTGATGTACAATCTCATGACTAAGTCCTCTTTGAGTTTCAACGGTGAAGTTCTCTACATGAATACCAATCAAGAGACACAATTGCCTTTTTGAAAGCGTCACAAGAAAGTGATAAAATTTTAGGAATGAGTATGGTTCTTTAGGGGTTAAATGCCTACAACCCTCTTCAGATTTGAAGAATTGAAAAAACGCATTATAAAATGCAACTAAGAGGGATATTTTGAACTTGATGTATGCATAAAAGTTGTACACATTAAAAATTCTTTTGTAATTTGATTACAAATAAGATATTGAGATTTTGTAAATGAAATTTGTTGTGATGGATTGAAATGTTATACTCTAAGTGTAGTGATTTTTGGAAATTTTTTGGTTGCTTAATTTTATGAGTAGATTTTATCAAGAGCACTTTTGATTTGTTTTGAACTAAGATCTTAAATTTTTTTGGTAGAAAACAATAGCATGAAATGAAGCATACAATTTTCACAAATCATATCATTTCTAATTGGATGACACATGGATGAAGCTATTTTGCCATAAAATTCTCTACATCAGTCACTAAACGCCTTGTTAGGCAGTTAGCGGTTTAGAAAAACTCCTTTATGTAAAGTATCTTAGGGTTGATTTTTAGGCAAAAGTAACGATTTAAGATATGTCATTTTAAGACAAATTAGGGCCACAAACAAAGTAGTTTTCTATCAGTGTTGAGATTGGTGTGGGGGGGGGAATCACAAACCTAAATCTACCATAGATTTGAGATATCTTAACCCACAAATAGGATATTCAAAATCTATTAATGATCTAGATTTGCAATATTCACGCCTATACCCATCCCAACACTATTTTCTACTACAATCTACCCTCTATAAAATGACACTCCATAATATGACGATATTATTGTCTCGAGCAATACACATGTGACAAATCACTTTTGTGACTGATCCATGCTTGCCATCTTGAAGTTAGGGCTTCCCAGACATGTCATAGTAGAGAGGGACAAAATTCAGAAGTGTGATGCTCATTGGTACTCATTTGGTGTGTTGGGCTTTTTTTTAAACAAATGGATGCTTTATTTCCATTGCACAACAACAGATTACAAACATCACAGTGCTGATCTTGTATTACAGCAAATGCTGCATCATTGGTTTGACAAAGAATGCATTACCATTTTGAAAGAATTGTCACAAAGCTCTGCCAATGAAAGGGAAAGTAGTCGTCTAAGATTATGCGATAGACCCTCCCAGGCGCTCGGCTGCTAAAGACAACTGCAGCATTACATTCAGAACCCTAAACCCTAAAACCACCCTATTTGTGCCACTTTACGGTCTATTTGTCAGTGTATTACATCGAAATTTTAAATGTCATGGGAGCTATAAAAAAAAAAAAAAAACGCAAACATCATGTCACACCAGGGCACAACAGTGCCCTCAGTTTGCCACTTCCTGACTCCATAATTGAACAAACAGTTACAGCTTGTTTCAATCTAGCTAGCTATTGTAGCATGATGAGTGATTTCGATCTCTACAGCTCAATACTAATCTCCCCAAACTCACTCCTAGAATGCAGAAAATGACACTGTACAAATAGTATCCTCTGACTGACTACCGCACTTCCAAGGACCAAGGATTGAATGATGGTTTTAAAATGACAAATTATTCAATTGATCACATAGTGAAAAGTAGAATTCAGGTGGAACCAAATTTTATATCAGCAAAAGCAGTGAAGAACATTGTAAGGTTGATTGTCCTAAAACCACCAATTTAAGCAATCTGGCCTATTTTTGGCAGTGCTAAATTTGAAAAAAAATATGACCGCATTCCAAATAGGTTTTGATGAGGATTGCAAAAATTTGCAACATTTAATCTACATTTGTCAATTTTATACAAAATTCCAAAGTGGAAAGTAACTTGTGACCCAAACCAAACCTCTAAGTTTCCCCATGTCCACACCATGTGGTACTAACTTTCACTCATAATGGTATCCAAAACCACCAACTATTTCTTTGCAATGCTTGGCATGCCATTGGTCTACTTGAATAGTGAAATTGGTGATTTAGGGACTCAATTGTGGTGGCCCCAAGAAAGGTCTACATGTCATAATTGGGGGAGGTGGTGGTTTTAGGAAATCCTACCTTATGTGTTGAACAAGAAACAAGAAATTTGAAAGTCCATAAACGATCTACTCAAAATTTCTAAAAAAACATGAGGTCCAATCTAGGTAGTCAAAGTTTAGCTATACATCTAATGTACTGTTGTTAGTAATTGAACAAGCAGCTAGTTGCGTAGTCTCTGCCATAGTATTTACCGTAGATTTACTTTTACACTTTGTTTGTACTGTTCAGCCATGTAACTCCTTGAAAACGAAGCGTTTCCGTAGTCTCTACAATAAAGGCAAGCTCAAGATTGCTCAGGTAATTTCCCTACATCATACAAGGTATGAGCAAGAAAAGTGTTCTTGTTGATGACTCTCGGGAGAAGGAACCAATCGCGCAAAATGGTGGCAATGGTCCAGCCCGTTTGCATCATGGAGCCGATTCGGTACGACCGAGCCGTAATGAAATGGGTGCGCTCATGGCGCTCCAATTGAAACTCCAACAGAGCCTGGTGGATGCTGCAGCTGGAGCCTTGTGCATTCTGCGGCTTCAGTGCCGAATACAGTTTCTGTGTGAGGATGACAGCGTCTTCCAAGACCATGCACGCGCCTTGCCCCATGTTGGGAGTCGTCGGGTGCGCTGCATCCCCTGCCACTGTCACATTCCCTACCACCAGAGCCTCCGGGTTTGTGTTCAACCGGTGCCGGATGGTGGTTTTGGACATACTCTCTGCCGGTGTGTTGTTGATGATGCGCGCCATGTTGGTTGCTGGAAATCCCGTTTTGATCAGTTGCACAGCCTCTTCCTTCACCTGCTCTGGACTCATGCCCTGCCAACCTAGAGTACCAGCGCCATTTCATACCATAAGAGAGTCACCCTACTGTGTCAGTAGTAGAGTGTTCCGCAAACTGGATGCCACTTACAGCCTTTTTTCGGGAAACGTAAATTGAGTGAGGTTTGAGTTATCCATGAAACTAGAGGTGTCAAGTTTCAAGGCTCCAAAAAAGGTGCCCAAAAACTTTAGACCCCCTCAGTTTTCTTGATCCAACCAATTTTAGTTATTTCAGGGAGCCCCAAGCTTTGACTCCGTCCCCGAATTAGCTTTATGCTTCTACCAAATTCAAATCAATGCTTCTATCCCCACCACTGGCTCATCCGGCACATGCTCTGTTTTTTTTTCCTAATTAATGAACCTCACTCAATTTACGTTTCCCAAAATTTCAATAAAACCAAGGCTGTAAGTTTGCTATCGTGAAAAATGTATTTCAGATCATGAGAACAAATTTTATATCACCGGATAAGTTTGCATAAGTTGGTAAAAAAGAAACAAATATATTGAAACAAAAGGAAGACCTAGCTGCCATGAAAAAATTGAGACCCAATTTGGGCTTCTTGGTCCTTTAGGGTTAAGAGAGGAAGGGCAAGGAGAACAATGAACAATGAAGACTTACCTTGGGATGAATTGTTCCATACAAGGAACCAAAAGACTTGGGTGGGGGTGGAAGGAAGATATGCAGCGCGCATTCCTTTTCCCACGAACATTTGAGTTTTGTCTTCAAACTGGTGGCCATCTGGAAAGATTGCTATTCCTCGGATGCCAACATAGCCGACAGGTTGTGCTTTCGGGAGCCCCATCCAAGAGGCTACGCAAGAATTGATGCCATCAAGCCCGATAACAACCTGAAGGAATTATAAGTTACATTAGGTCAAAACTGATAAAGGTAATATAGCTGGACTGCCTATGAAGACTTCATTCACAAGGCCTATGAAGAAGGTGCTAATGTGGAGAGTTTTTAATTTTACCTTAGCAGAGTAGATTGAGCCATCTTGGAGTTCGACATCCGTGAATCCTGTTCTGTTTTCTGAATTCTTGACACCAGTCACACGCGAGTTGAATCGGATTGTCCCTTCGGGTAACTCTCCAGCAAGAACTTCAAGCAGAACTTTCCGTTCCACAGCTCGCACATCGTGTGGCCTGTTTCAATTCCGGAAATGATAATGGGGTCCGTATCATGCTTGCTTAATTGCAAATTTGCATAGTAATCCGTGACGAAAAAAGCACAGATAAGTGCCAAAAATGAGTTCGATCCTAAAACATAATCAGCAGTTACGAAGACCTTACCCTCCTTCACACTCAGCAAACACCACTTTCGTTAAGCTTTTTCCTCGACTATTTAAAATTTCCCACCTGCAATCAGAACACACGAACACTAATATTTAGAAAGAACATTCTACCTCAGTTTCCCAAAGAGTAAGGGCCGCTTCACACTATGGCCGAAGGTCGAGAGGCCGTCGATTTCCACCAATCAAATTGCAAGAAACCATGGGTTCGGCCTCTCGACCCCGTCTCTAAACCTGGTGGTCTTGAATGTGGGCCACTGTTCATGCCCCCCCCCCTTTCTGAAATACCTTCGGTAGTTTTTTGGGCAATTTCTTTTGCAAATTTGGGGCCTACGGTCCCAAATTACCCTAGGAGGACCTATTTGGGAATAAAAACCCATTGGAGGAGGGGGTTGTTTTTTGAAGAGGGCCCGTGAACCGACAAAAATAGGGGGCACTTTTGTCCCTATTCATTGAAGACCACCGGGGATTTAGAGAAATCCCTCTCTACCCTTCACACTAGAGGCCAAAGTCCAAAGGCTATGGACCTCCAAAATGCTTACATGGCAACACTTTTTGACCAAGGTGACGGCCTCTCGAGAGGAAGTTTGGGTCGGACGGGAATGGAAACCCAAACTATAGTCGAGAGGCCGTCAATTTCTTTTCATAAAAAATGAAAACTATATTTTATTGCCTATTTTCAGTAGGTTTCTTTGGACTCTCAATCCCACGGCCTCTCGACTTGGACGACCATAGTGTGATGCGGCCCTAAGATAATCTTGTTAAAGTTGTTCATCGTGCTCTTGACAGTAACTTAGCATTGTTTGCTTCAAGTTCAAATCCTTGAAAGCATCAATTCCTTTGTTATGAGCACACTGCAAATTAAAGGGTATCAAGAGCAGGGAGCATACTCAAGAAGGTTGGTGAACCAGGTTCGAAACTTTTGACCGATACCGAGAACATCAAGGACGCGGAACGCGTTGCTCCAGAGAGCGATGGCCGATCCCCCGAGTCTGAGTGAGCCTGATTGCTCCAACACGACCGCTTTCAGCCCAACCCTAAAACCACCAAAGATCAGTCATACTAAATCGGTAGTACCTCTACCACAAACCCCACTTAGTAAGAGCCTTCCCATTTCTTGCAGGGCGAGGGTTTCGACATGTCCTGCAATGGATGGTTTAGATCAATGCAATTGCGCAATCTCGACGAACAATTGAAGCTTCAAACGCAAGTGAATGGCATTGTATGTACATGCCTGTGAAGAGCGAGGGCGCAGGCGAGCCCTCCAACACCACCACCGACAATCACGATTTCCTCCTCGTGTTCGACGCCATAGCTTTCATTGGTATCCATGCTTGATGAGAATGATCCAAAACAGGAGAATTAAAGAGGAAACAGTGAGTAATCACACCATCTTTGCAATATACCAAAGTTCTCCACTAGATCAACAAAGTACCCCACTAGATACTAGCTCTTCAGCTCTTGATCATTACTGCTTCCTCACAACCATTCGCTACACTGATAACAATCCAAGAGTTCAGCGTCATGAAACAAAAGCTCCAGATTTTTTAAGGACGGTCCAATGAACATACATGCCCTCAATCTCGGCACAGACTGTTGAGTTGAGTTGAGATGAGAAATCTCGGCACAGAAATCCAGATGAGAAACTGTACTAGTTACATGTCATATTATACATTCAAGTTACATCTAAAGCAAGCCGTGGAGACCGAGGAAATGGAAACGTACATACAGCACACAAAACGCTCTACCACTACCAAAACAGGGTGCTGCTTTTTACAATCGATTTGGCACTTCACTAGAAGAAAAGAGGGACTTACACACTGAGCATGTTCACTCAGATGTGACCAAATTCACTCAAATGTGGCCAAATTCACTCAAATGTGGTCAAATTCACTCAGAATCCCACTCCAGGCTGCTGAGTGAACAAGTCCCTCGTTTCTTCTAGTGCTTGAGTGTCGGAAAATAGTTTTTTTTAGTCACAACATACACCACAACGAGAAGGTGTCCTTTTCACTTGGTAGGTGAGTCATACGGCGCCACTTCGTTCTCACTGGCAAGGCTCTCAACATTTGGTGATTGCGATTCATCACGTATGACAGGTGTGTACAATGAACTTTGACACAATTTTAAGTGAGAAAAGTGAAGCCTTTGCTAGTAGTGATAATAGAGCAATGGGAGGCAACACCCTTTTGTAATGTGACGACAATTAAGTTACACATCAGGAACTTCAAGGCATGTGAACATGGTGCCATCATGGTGCATTGAAATGCAATTAAGATAATTTGGTGCCAACCTCCATACCAACCTATTTTGGATAAAATGACACTAAAATGACCTATATGCAACCTTTGGTTTCAAAATGGCACCTAAATAGTCCGGCCCAACTTTTTTGATGCAATTAGAAACTAAGTACAGATGGCAATGAGATGGTAATCATGGAATACAAATGACATTCCTTCGTTACTTAAAAGTGAATCTAAGCTAGTGAAGATTCTCTTGTTTTCAAAAAGGTACTCCATTGCACTGCTCAATTATGCTATGGTGTATGTACACCCTTTAAAACACTACCTAATTTGAACTGGTGCAAAGCATACTTTTTCACTCAATGCTAATTAATCTAAGAAAAATTTAATTTTTCAAATAATGTACTATCTTGATACAATATATATTATCTTATAGTGCAAATTATTTACACATTTATATATACTACTCCTATAATAAAAATTTGATTTTACAGACTTGTTCAAATGTGCATGAAAGAAGATTGCCATGGGAGAAAGCCTCACAATTATACCATGTTTTATATTCACAAAGGAACAAGTCTTTGGATTGACATGGCCATCCTACAAAACAAGGAAGATCTGAGTGGCATAATCTATGAATCTCTCGGGGAGCACTCCCTTGTATATTTTGCATACACGTGCGATAATGACCTATTTATTTGGGGGGTTATTTACCTTGCAAAAAATATTATAAGGTGATGGTATTTTACATGTAAAAAGCCTGAGAATATTATATGTGATGGTATTTTACATGTAAACATGTTTCACTTTTTAAAAATCCCCTATTTTACATCTACATTTTTTACAAAATTTATCTACAATAAATATATTGGACCCTATTTTTTATCGCATGTTGTTTCTAAAAAAATTTGCCAGTGAACCCCCCGAGATGAATCTCTAAAAAAATAAATTCTTCACCTATTGGACACATGTAGTAAACCATTTTGCGAATTTCTTGTGGATGGGAACTTCGGGGGATCAAATTCAATGAAATTTTCTCAAAAGGATTGTTTAGAGTTGCATTTACGGTACAACATTTTACAATCACAGACACTGTAATCTTGAGCCAAGTTCCATGGGTGAAGTATCTCATTAAAAAACAAGTTTTTAAGGACTTATGGAGACCAAGTTCTACATTTCAAACAAGCTTTTGAGAAAAAAGTGGTCATGAAGTGTAGAAGTTCTCAGGCCCAAGACTTTATGACAACCTCTCCCTAACCAATCAAGCGGGGGCCGCACAGGGAGCCCCAATACAGTTGAGTTGAACTTAGTTAGTTGAGATTTTCAATTATTTATTGAAAGTTTTCAATTGAAATGTAGGCCGCACATGGAGTTGAATTTAATTAATTCAGTTGAAAATTTTCAACCCAAGTTTGAATGTTTTTCAACTGTAGGCTGTACAGGAAAACTAGTTGAAAATAAAGAGATGGATGAGAATTCATAATCAATGCACCTTTAAACCTTTTATTTATAAACTGATCATTTAATTGCAATTATTAGTTAGTGTGTGAACCTATGCTATCTTACTTTTTAATTTGTACTTAATTGAATAAATTATTTGAGAAGCCATATTCAAATTAATAAGAATGTATTGAACATTATAATATGGCATATATTCATTATTTTGGAATATAATGATATGTTTCAAAACAAATTAGATTATTATTTTTTAAATTACAATATTTTGATACAAATTAATCTATTTTGCTATAAATTGGATTATTTTAAAGAATTAGATTATTTTTTCATAAATTATATTATCAAGAAACTAATTGGATTATTTTTGCACAAATAGGATTGTTGAGACATAAATTATATTATTTTATATAAATTGGATAATTTTGACATATTCTACATTATTGACATTAGTGAGACATTCCTTTTTGATACCCATAGCGGGCTTTGACCCATTAATTCAATTTTTTTGCTTTGTCTTCAAAACATAAAATCTAGAATTCACTCTGGATTCATGTAAGGGAGGAAGAGAACACAAATGTATACATTTTAGAACACAAATGTGTATAACTGATACATGTAAGCGTTGGTTGGTGATGGTTATGTTTAGCTTAGGCGGCTCCACTTTAATTACCATTTTATGTTTAGCTAGCGAAATACAACCATAAAGAAAAATTATTTTTAGAAAGTGCTAAATTTGGATCCAAAAACTCATTCCTTTATCGCCAAAATATTCATTCATGTTGACATATTCCTCGGGGGGTTCACTGGCAAAAAATTTAGAAACAACGTGCGATAAAAAATAGGGTCTAATATATTCACTGTAGATAAATTTTGTAAAAGATGTACATGTAAAATAGGGGATTTAAAAAAAATGAAACATGTTTACATGTAAAATACCATCACATATAATATTCTCAGGCTTTTTACATGTAAAATACCATCACTTTATAATATCTTTTGCAAGGTAAATAACCCCCCAAATAAATAGGTCATTATCGCAGGTGTATGCAAAATATACAAGGGAGTGCCTCCCCCGAGACATATTCTTATCCATTTTCATTCAATTATGACGTCTTCATCAAAAATCTATATGAATGTGCTACATTCTTTGTTTGTTTAGTTTGTCACTCGTTTGAAAAAAAGCAAAAATAAATAAATATAAATAAAAAAATAAAAAAATAAAAAAATAAAAAAATACATGAACCTTATTGAAGAGTACTGCACCTTACCTGAACCTGTTCATGTCAATTCAGTTTTTAGCACAAAAAATGCACCCCCCAATTATTTATAAATTAGATTATAGAAAATGTGCGGAGCATTATAGAAATCATCCAATTTTCCGTAAGCATGAGAAGAAAACTTCACTCAATGGTGGAGGGAGAACCGTTGAGTTTCGTAGTGTGATTTTCAACCGTGGTGTAGGGGACCACAGTAGCGTATTTTTCTCTCTTGGGGGGACTACACTAGAGAATTTTTGATTTGGTGAGACCACAGTTGAGTATTTTTCTTCCACTTCAACTGAGCCTCCCTGTGCGGCCTTCAATTGAAATCAATCTCAACTGTAAAGCACCTCAAATTTCAAGTGAACGGCCCTGTGCGGCAAACACCCCTCCACCCCTTCCCAAATTTGTTCATGTTGTACATCAAGCAAGTCCATAAAACATGCAGAACTTCATGGCTGAGTATGAGACAAACCCAAGTTCCACTTTTTTCCTCCCTCGAGCCTACTCACATGAGCAACTTCTCAAACCTACTTGTTGAACAAGTAAATGAAAATGTGGGAGAAAAGCTCCGCAACAAAAGTCAGAGACAAAAATGACAGGGTCTTTTATAATTGTTTTTTTGCCGACCCTGGTACGGTACTGGCAGACTAAGAAGATCCGAGTGAGTAGCAGCCTATGAATCTCTGAAATCACCTGATGACACATGTAAGTATTTTTGCACATTTCTTGAGAATTTCATGGGAACTTCGGGGGCCAAATTCAATGAAATTCTCTCTCTAAAGAATTGATTGAAGCTGCATTTTACGTTGCAACTTTTGACCATCAGGACCAGATCACAAACACTTAAATTTTCTTGCAGAAACTGAGAAGGCAGGACAAGCTCTGTGCAACACACAACATTCAGTAGCCTTCCAAGAAGGTGCCTTTTAGTTTCATCCACCTTTATATATGGAGTGATCACTGATTTGTAATTGAATGAACTATTGAATCAAATAAACAATTACAAAACACTGTTGAATTGTGAATGAATCAAACATACAATTACAAAACATTGTTGAATTGTGAATGAATCAAACATACAATTACAAAACATTGTTGAATTGTGATTGAATCAAGTATACAATTACAAAACACTGTTGAATTGTGACTGTTCACCATGGTTGATTGCTCTTGCTTAACGCCACGTGCCCCCATAGCTATTGATTGGATGTGGAATATCCCACATCATTTCATTGGGAGGATGAAATGATGTGGGATATTCCACATCATTCTATTGGAGGGAGGCAGCAGTAACAAAGGCTACTGAATGTTATGGCAGAAGAGGAGATCGACAAAAGAGAGTGACGCTCTCATGAATCCAAAGGTGGGGGTAAAGCACCACAATCAAATTGACTGCTGCCGAAAACAACAGAAGCACGGAAAGCCACAGGCAAGGCGAGGTGATCCCGGACGAAGCAGACGACACGGGAGTCCCAAGACAGGAGCGAACCGAACACGAACGACTTCACCGTGAGCCGAAACGTGCGAGCCCATCTCTCGGCCTCGTATTCACTCAACGCGTCGCCTATTCTACGAGCCACCACCGACGGGTTCTGCTTTTCCGGTTCTCGCAGCGCCTCGCAGAGCTTGCGAGTCAAGATGACGGCGTCCTCCAGCGACGTGCAGCCCCCTTGCGCCAGGTTGGGCGTCATGGGGTGCGCGGCGTCCCCAGCCAACGTGATCCCGTTCCTGGCTTGCTGCGGCGTCACCAGTGGGATGCTCCACCGGTCCCGAATGCTGCCGCGGTTGAAGCCTGCCAGCGGCGTCATTTCTATGCACTCTTGGATGTCCCTTGGCCAGCCTTGCATGTATCTCAATGCTTCTTCCTTCACCTCGCTCGGGTCAGTCATTCTTAAAGGAACTGTGCATTACAGTATCAACCAGACAACAAGTTAGCAAGCAAATGGTGATGATCATGTCATTTGCTGTTTTAATGAAGATCTCCGTAGAGAATTTATGTGTTGTAAGTTTGTTATGTTGACTGTCAACTCGGTCCTTACATGGACGAGGTAGCTAATCCAAAAACAAATGTGTAATTTTCATATGTCTCTTTTCAACTGGTCGTTCCCGTATAATCGTTAAAATAATCCTGACTAATCCTCAGAACAATCTTGAGTAATCATATGATCATTACATCAGCTGCTGTTTCAATGAAGACTGTCAACTCTGTCTTACATGGACGAGGTAGCTAATCCAAAAACAAATGTATAATTTTCATATGTCTCTTTTCAACTGGTCGTTCCCGTATAATCCTTAAAACAATCCTGACTAATCCTCAGAACAATCTTGAGTAATCCTCTAAACAATCCTAAGTAATCATATAATCATTACATCAGCTGCTGTTTAACCCTTAAAGGTCCAGAGAGCCCTTTACGACCAGTATTATACAGGCAATATTCCATTGTATTTGACATGGTTCCACACCTCCTATGGGTTTAAGATCAAAAGTGCAGTTAAAATTCACGTTGATGTGATTTTAATGAGCTATTGGAGTCTAAATTTGGAACTTTCTACACAACAAATGTCCAATATACACCAACGTATCTACTATCCCCATCAGCCCTTTTAAGGGTTAAGTGAAGATCTCCGTAGAGAATTCATGTGTTGTAAGTTATGCTATGTTGACTGTCAACTCGGTCCTTACATGGAAGAGGTAGCTAATCGAAAAACAAATGTATGATTTTCATATGTCTCTTTTCAACTATACGTTCCCATATAATCCGACTATGAACTGTATTGTGTATCAACATGACATTCTTGAACAACGTTGATCAAAGGCATGAATTGAACCTTTGTAGAAAAGGGACCTGATCAAGAATGTTATGGGGTTGAAAAAACGAAATTAAGAGAAAAAGCAAAGAAGTGGCTAGTTACCTGAAGATGTAATGTTGAAAACGACAAACCAGTAGACTTTATTCTTTGACACAGGAACCAACCCTGCCCTGACGCCTTGGCCTATAATTTGTTCCACCCTGGGCTCAAAGTTATGTCCAGATTTGAACTCAGACAGTCCTCTGATTGCCATCTGTCCAACAGGTTGAGGTTCAGGTCGACCCATCCACGAGCCTACTACCGAACGAGCCCCGTCACACCCAACCAAAACCTGCCACGTAGTCCACAACATATATTTTTTAACCAGTTCTAGAAAGAAACCATAGAAAACACTTCTACTAGAGTGAGCTATTAGTGATAACTTTCATTAACCCCAAGAAGCCCAAATTGGGCCCCATGTTCTTTTAGCAGTTTTGATTAGAGACTTGTTTTTTTCAAATTCATTTATTTTTTGAATAATAGATGCAATGTTCTTAGATGATTTTGGTGATATAAAATTTGGTCTCATATGATTTGTATTTTTCACAACATGATTAATTGAATTTGTCATATTTAAACCATGATTCCTTGGTCCTTTAAGGGTTAAAATCTTTCTCCCAAAGTAGAGATATTCTATCCGTTGGTGAGGATTCAAAGAAGGCCTAAAGGTTGTAAAATGTTATATAATTTACAATGAGAACATAACAAGATGACGAGTAAATATTCGATGCCTATGGCAATGGGACACAAGACATGTGTTTAGAAGTGTTGTTGAACTCATATGCAAATTGACATGACAAAGAAGGAAGCCAAGTGAACTTCATGATGATGAAAACTAAGGCCTGACATGAAAAGCAAATGCCATGAAAATGAACTAAAGCTTTGCAATGCTTCAGCACTATCATTGACGAATGTTGAATTTGTTGATTGTTGTCATTAGTCTTAGGATGAGAACATTAGTATTAGGTTGATGCCTTCACATGTGAACCCTTTCACATCCTAAGAGTAATGTTGAATGTTCAGTGTTGTTGTCTTCATATGAATTGCCTTTACTACATGTTGAATGTTCAATGTCAAAACCTTGCACATGTTGAATGTTGAAGACTTCACATGTAAACTCTTTCACATCCTAAGCCCTTCATTTCTCCGGGTCACTTGTCTAAACTACACTTAAACAAGAAAACAATGTAATTTCTTTCCTACTTTATGGAACCATCTCCAATGAATACATAGTCGATGGAATTAGTATAGGGCAATCAACCCCAACTACAAGTCAGGGTTGATTGTCCATCGTAAAGCAGTGCCAAAAAAACCCTAAAAATTACGGAGGAATTCCCCGTAATTATTAGGGTTATGTCCATCCCTGGAACGGGCCAAAAAAACCCTAATTTCTCAACATAATGCAACGACATTTGGCTTGAAAAATTTCTGGCAGTGCTTTACAAATTCGTGACATGATGAATGCTGTGGAATGGTGTAAGTTGAGAGAACCCACCTGGGTACTGATGACCGTGCCGTTGTCCAGCTCGACCTCAGTCACGAATTGCGCGTCACGAGGTTTCCGGATGTTTTTCACTCGAGAATTGAACACAATGGTGTCACTGGGGAGCGCCTGGGCCAGAACCCGCAGCAATGCCTGCCTCTCCACTGCTCGTAATTCATGCGGCCTGTTCGCCAGACAATAATTGAGAAACTAAATAATCCAACACTTGCCTCTTGAAAATCTTAAGAGCCCAGGTAAACTTCCTGTGCTAATTTCTCAAGCTTTTTAGTTGCAGGGAGTCCTCCTTAAGGATCAGATTCATTCACTAAACTTGAGTGCTACTCCCTCCGTCCCAAAGTTATTGTCATGTTTGAAAGTCATGTTTGAAAAAACTTTTTAAGTAGGTAAAAAAAATACTTCCTTGTGGCTAATTTTATTTAGGTTGCAATAAACACATGCAATGTTCTTCAATCATTCTATTGACATAATTTGGAACCTTTTATAATCATGTCTCTTACAATATGATCAATGAAATTGGCTCAAAGAAATACCAAGCAAACAAGTTGGACAAAAACTTTGGGACGGAGGGAGTAATTTGCATCTCCTTGATAAACTCTGCATTAGATCATGATCAAGTACTCACCCTCCAGGAAGGTCAGAGTTTCGGAATTCTTTGATAACTTTCCCTTTGGGTGTCCGCATTCTTCCTCTGCCAAAAAACACATATTCCACTCTGTTGTTAGATTATACTCGACAATGTACTATTCAACGCAATTTTAAAGAAACCCGTCAGATCTTACAAGCCATGTTGCAGCGTCCTTTACAGCATCGAATGAAGGAATTTGACCAAGTTGTGAAGCAAGAAAGAAGCATAACAAAAAGAACATACAGATTCCACAAATATAGGATCTCAATGCAATATTCAAGAGAAGTGGCTCATTGCAAGTGTCTCTACCCCAAATAGAAACGTGTATAATTTTCATGTGTCTCTTCTAGTACAATCTTCTCAAGAAAAAATATAGTGAATGAAAAATTCAAAAACTGCCAAACTCAAAGTTCTCCTAGACGTAAGAAACTCATTCTCTGGAATGACGGTTCCAACAAAGTACTAAATATTGCTTTTGACATATGTCTCATTCTCATTGGACTCCAGGATTTTCTACGTTTGAAACCCATTGTAAATGCTATGAAAAGGAAAGAGAGGAATACCCAACACAGTTGAGAAATGATCCTCGAAGCTGATCCGAAACACCAAGTGCATCGAGAGCTCGCCATGCATTGGGAAACAGAGTCAGGGAGGTTCCCTCGGTTCGCAAGCCTCCGGATTGCTCCAGCACTAATGCTTTCACTCCCACTCTTTTCACATTCACAACAATAGCAATAATTAGAAACGGCACTTCATTCATCCCCTAATCAATCAATATCGTCCACGAAGCGATTTGAGAACATGTATTATTCCCTCTGTTCTGATGTCTTTTTCCTAATTATGGTGATAAGAGGTAGAAATTAGCGCCCATGTAGGACACCTATTGTATGCATCCTCGCAGCTCTAAATATCAAGTGTATGTGATGGAAAAGCTATCAACAACAAGAGTACAATAGGGGTGTCACACCTCATTCTTCCCATTCTCAATCTTCAAAGAATGGGGACGTGGCACGCTCTCCTTGAATGGCGGAGGGCACATTCTCTGAAGATTAAGGAATTCCATTCTTCTTCTTCACGGGTGAAGAATGGAGAATGGAGAATGGAGAATGACCCATGCTTGGAGGATGAGTAATCAACTAACAACCTCTATTCTCCATTCACAATCTCCACAAACCACAAAAGGGGTGTTACACTTTCTCCATGGAGAAGCTATCCTATTGGCTCCTCTTTTTCCTTATTCTCCATTCTCCATTCTCCGAGGAGGAGTGACAACCCCTACTAAAGTGGTCACAAGCTCAATTCAATTCGTGAGTAAGCAATAGTTATTTTGGTAAAAGTCTTGCAATTGTGAGCGTGGATCGCAAATGCCAACAGGTAGGAACCATGTCACAAGCTCACGCTAAGACAACCCCAATCAACTTGGAAAACTTTGACACTTCACAACGTTTGCATAGAGTATCCAAATCACGCATTCTTTGGTGCGTTGGAATCCTCTCGTTCAACATTTGGCCACTCGAAGAAGTGAAACGATAGCAAATTCAATCAGACGAACTCCAAACCGATGCATTGTTCTGTCTAAACCAATTCTTTCTGCAATTCCGTGGACACCAAGCGCAGTTCAATACCTGTGCAACGCCAAGGCAGTGGCGAGCCCCGCGAGGCCCGCGCCCACAATCAGCACCGTCTGCACGTCGGTAGCCACGCCGTCCTTGCTCCTCTCTTCCACGGGCGCCGTGCTCATCACCACCCTGCTCCTGCTGCCGCTGCTTTTACACTGTAACCCTAATCTGCGGTTTTGCACTGGGAGCTTGGGAGATCGCAACAACAGGTGGTGCAAATGCAGCGTGGGCAATGGGCATCGGTACTGTGGGTTTATCACACTGTTACAAGCGGATGTCATCCTCCCGGATGTCAAACCACTCAATTTTTTGGTGCTTGAGAATTCAGCACAGCCTGTGGGAATTTGAAAGCCACGAGAGAAGGTGAGCTGGGAAATTGGGTAGCGAGGGAAATCAGCAAATGGGAGTCTGTGACAATCTGGCGGAGTGAGTGAGCTCATCCCGCATTCTGGCTTGGGCATCCAGTTTTGGTGAGGATGTGCGGCTCAGGGACTGTGAGTGTGTGCGTCTATTTGCATGATTGCCATCTTCTTTGATCCTTTTCAGTAGCCTCTCAGATAGTGACACTTGGCATTTCCACTTGGCACATTCCCTTATCCATCCTGCAATTTGGCCAACCCTCAATCCCTCATTAAGGTTGATTGTCCTAAAACCACCAACTTAAGCAATCTGGCCTTTTTTTTGGCAGTGCTAAATTCGGGAAAAAATATGATCGCATTCGAAATAGGTTTTGATGAGGATTGCAAGATTTTGCAACATCTAATTTGCATTTGTCAATTTTATACAAAATTCCAAAGTGGAAAGTAACCTGTAACCCAAATCATACCTTAAGGTTTTCCCATGTCCACACTGTGATACTAACTTTCACTCATAATGATACCCAAAACCACCAATTATTTCTTCACAATGCGTGGCGTGCCAGTGGTCTACTTGAATACCGGTAGTGAAATTGGTGGTTTTGGGTCTCAACTGTGGTGACCCCAAGAAAAGTCTGCATGTCATAATTGGGGGAGGTGGTGGTTTTAGGACATCCCACCTTATGGTATGATTGCACTTGGCCTCAGAGGTGGTCTTAGAAGGCAGTCTTATCACCTTAATAAAGTGTGTGTTCCCACCTACATTCTTTAGTAATTACTAATCTTACATGGATGTCCACATGGCACACTTTAAAGAATGGGTATAAGCTTACATTTAGGAGGACAAAAAATACTTGAGCGATAGTAGCCAATTGTTAAGGGAGCACCAAAATTGAAAATATTCTTAAGTTTTGAACACTTATGAATGGTCTTAACTAATATGGCTCTTGAGGGGCCATTATGTAATCCGGCTATTATTGATGACACCTTTCCTAAATATATTCCTCCCAAAATTATGGGGGTGTTAAGTTCTGATTCGCGTTCTTTAGCTCTTTGCAAAGGCCCGGTGCGAACGGGACTTTAACTCCTTAGCTCCTAAGCGTGCAAAGAGTCCTGTGAGGCCATATTTGATTTTTTTTAGTCAAACTCTAATTTTCACCTAGTTCCTAATTTCAAATGAAAATGATCTCATTTAAGAAAGTGTGGGAGCTATCTTTTACTTTCAAGTTCAATTCATTATTCTTCAAAACAATTAAAATTGCACATTCTAGAGCACTTTAAAGCTGACAACCTTAGAATACCAATATACACTACAAGAGAAGTTTTTCAATGGAATTTTTTTTTATGTAAGCTCAAAAAGCGTGCCACCTACATTTGGTTTGTTCATCGCTATTATCAACATTTTTTCTTCCAAAATCGTAATATTTTGGGCATGTTTGCGATTGCTGTGACAATTACAAGAAAAAAGCGTTAAAAAATCTAATAAATTTCATTTTTATTTAAGTAATTATGAAAAAATTAGTGCAAATGGGTTTATCCCTTTAACGCGCTTGCATCCAGAATGTGGACAACGGATGATTTCGAGTTCCGTCATTTCTGTCTACATCGACGATTTCTGTCCGTCAAATTTATGGAAGCTTGTACATTGATGAACTTTTGAGTGTCCAGACGTGATTTCTACAAGAAAAGGATGTGCACCTAATTTTGTAGAGGCTCTGAATTTCGTTGATGTAGCTCAATTTAGTGAAATTTTAGTTATAACCAGTTAGAAATCTTTACACATTTTATGCAATATAACAATTAATAACGATCATAAACACCGGCTTAGCAAGTAATCAACAAGTCACTTCAACGAAACATTAATCTTTCGGAATCAATCATTGTTGTTGTATTTAGTTTTGGAACACCATATTTTGTGATCACCAAGACACAATACATCTTTGTATGCTTTTCCAATTTCAAAGAATAATCATGGTTTTAGAATTTATAAGAATAATTTTTATGAGAGACTTGTTAATTTTGCTCAAAAATTTCAAAAAAACACTCATGATCAAACCTTATAATTATGTCAAACATATGGTAAATTATCCTAAAATTTGATATATAGTCTCAATACTAAGTATTCACACTACCGAGAAAAAAGGAGAACAACCATGGGCAATGACGTTCCGCGAAGGTCTATAAAGAGGCCCATTGGATATGTTTCATGGTCCAAGTTTTTTGCAGCATGTCGAGCAAAAATGGCTCTCTTGCTATGAAACCAAGAGAGCATGGTTACAAATTGTCTTTATAACAAAAAATTTAGTACCCTTTTCTCCCCAACATCGCTATAGTTACGCATACATTAAAAAATCAACTCACTTTCTTTTTTGGTGCATTGTCTTCTTCTCTGGTCCAAGTTCACTGTACACCTAGTGCGAGGTCTAAAAGTGCATTTTTATGAAGTATGAGCATGGAAGCATAATTTTCAGTAGCCTTTATGTTCTTTGCCTTTCCTCCATGTCCTCTACCTTACCTTCATGCACTTTGCTCATTTCCTTGGAACCCCAAGTGTCGAATTACATACTGTTGAAGTCTTGTTAAATGTGGAATAGGTTGCACCATTTATTGTGGGCACACAATGCCACAATAAGCTACTGAATGATATGAGTGTGACCAATCCCATGAAGTGTGTATATGAAAATAATTTATTTTTCATGGTTATGGTTTGTAGTCCAAATCCTAAAACTTGTCCTAATATCGATGTATCTATAATTGGAAAGTGAGTGCAACCGAATGTGAATAACCCATTGCAACTGTTGGGAACAACTTTCCGTCCAATAGAGTTATCCTATAACTCATTGGTCTTGAGTTTGAATAAAATACCATGAGTTTTGCTTTCATTTAATCTTATTTGTTCACTCGAAAAAATTATAAGGTATATAAGAACTTAGTGGTCATCTCTTGTTATTAGGTGCGTACGCGTTTGGTGGTCTCTAACTCAAAGAACAATCAAATAACGTCAATTTTGATGGCAAAATAAATTTTCACAAGTTTAAAGACTATCAAGCTTTTGCACAACCAATAATGAGAGAACACCAAGTTCTTCCATACCTTATTCTTATTTGTAGTGAACAAATAAGAATATTTTAAAGCACAATTTATGGTATCTTATTTACATATTAACATTCTTGACTTTGTACCCCTACTAAAATTTTAAAGATTCTCCCTGATACTCGTTGATGCTCTTTGATTTCACATCTTAAGTTTATCCTACTTGCTTGACTCCTACTAAATTCCTTCACAAAATGGCAAGTGTTATCTTTCATTCTAGTTCCAAGGAAAGTTATTGTATCAATAAAAGATCAACCAAGTAGAAGGTAGTGCAATATTCTACTGCTGAAGAATGTTATGAACTCAAAACCCGTGAGTTATAAGATAACCTCTAACACGTCCTCAAAAATTGACTAAATCATTATAATCCATTTCTCAGTCTTTAGCAATATTCCCATTTGCTTCCATTTTCTAGACCAGACTAAACTCGAGATGAAAAGCAAGAAAAATAACTCTTCTAGATTAGAGTTTTGGGTTTAAGGGTCAACAAAGCATTTTGTTAAATTCTATTATAGAGTGTTAGAAAATCCATCTTTGTGTTTTGTAAAAAAACCCCAAAATTTTCTATAAAACCTAATATATCTTAAATCAGGTTGCATTAAAGGCATGAATTTCAATGGTTTACACACATTCAAGACCTCATAAAGAATAACAATGCTCATCAAATGATCTTACATTCTCTTTCTTGATTAATTGGCCACCTTGAGCACTTAAATCACTATAAACCTTAAGCAAGTGAAGGCAACGATGAGACAGTGTTTAAAAGCTCTATTAATTTTGTCTAACACAAGAATGTATTATGTTTAAAACGTGAAGTATGTTCAAAACTATAGAACAATTATAAGGCCAAAAGTGCTATGGAATTTATTTTTTAAGCTTTGATTCACGTCATGTTATTTTTTATTTTTCATTTATTTTTGGTTTATTTGGCACATACGACATGGAATAAAATTTTAGACACAATATTTAGACTACAATGTCAAATCCCAAATTCCAATGGCTAAAAATCAAAGAACAAATGGCTGAGGCTAGCTACGCTATGTAGGCATAATATGCTACATAGACCAAATATGCCAAGTAGATCATGTCTGGACAACAATTTGCACTTATTTACAAATGACAAATGGTTTTGTATGAATGATTAGTTTTGTGATGTTGGCACATGCTTTTGTAGTTTTATTGAATTGATATTGACTTCTTTTTAGTTGATATCAATTGTTTTCCAATTTCTAATAAAAATTTATTGAGTCAACATTGACTTTGATTCCAAGGTTGGTATAAGCATTAGTTGAACATTGCTTAGGAGTTGCTAACACAAACTACACCAAGGAGTTTCAAAAAAATTCTTGAATTTGATCCATGTCCTTAATTTAGAAATTCAAAATTATTATTTATTTATTTATTTTTCAAATATTTTATTGTATTCAAATATCAATAAGCCAATGAAAGTTATTGTGGACTACACAAAATAGAAGATTTGCAATAAAATGTTGAAATAATGATGGTATATGAGTTTATATTATATAAGCTTACAATAGTACATTTAATTCAAACTAGGGTAGTTTGAAACTTTTGAATTTTTAAGTAACCACATTTTTCCTATGCATTGGTTTTGTAACATAGACATTGAATTTTTTTCGATTGTTTTATGGAAGGTAGAAATTAAAATATTTAATATTACCAAAATTTAAAAGAGGTGTATTTTTATCATAATTTAAATTCATAACACCTGCTTGGTCTCATGAGATTATTGTATAGGATAAGTGATGACCAAACATGCATCACTAACATGAAGTAAAAACCTTGGTGCAAGTATGGAATCATTTATACAAGGATATCGCATAAGGATGTTGCTTGCTCTTAGTTGACCAAATGATGAATATAAGGTGCCTCAAAATGAAAGAAAATCTCCTAGCACGACCTTTACACTTATATGTTTGAATCATATCGTATTTGCTTGTGTGACAACAATGGTCGTCAAGGGTGGGATGAATAAACACTTAATTCATGCTCGCCTCAAAAGAGGACCGGAGTTTTTACTATTATTACTATGGCTAGCGGATAAATTGTCCATAGGTGCCTTATAGGTAGGTTGTTTTAATGTTAGTATAATTCAAATAAAATAAAATAATTTAATGTTTTTTCATCCATTTAATAATGACAACGTACTTGAAAACCTTTCAAGAATGTTTTAAAAAGAAAATGTTTAGAAAGTTTTCACAACTATAGAAAGTATTAAACAACCACAAAATAACAACCAAATAAACTTGAAAAGTTGGTTGTTATTTTACAGTGATTATTTAATACTTTCTATAGTTGTGAAATAAAATAAAATAAAATTTGAAAAGTTTTGAACGGTCACTATCTAGCTTGGAAAGAAGACTACATTACCAAGCTTGGAGAACAAGTTAGGTTTAGAAGAGGTATCTTGATTTGGGTATAAAGAGGTCATTTCTTTCTTCACTTTGTAACGTCCTGTCATCTCCAATTGGTCTTGGCCTTGTTCTTTGTACGCCTTTCTAAGCGCTTGTTATTTTTAATTCATGTACTTGTTCAAGATTTCAAGGTTTTGAGATTACTAGTTTCAAGGTTGTAGACTGCTTGGTCTTGGTGTGCGTATAAGGTGCTTTTCTTTGCACGCTTCTATGTTGTTTGTTCTTCATAGTTGTGGTTTTAGATGATTGCTCCTCGCATGTTTCTATGATGCTTGTTCTTCATACGCCTTGAGGATGCTTGTTTTTTGCCGGGCTTTGGATGCGTGTTGTTTGCAAGCTTTTAGGATTCTTGCTCTTTGTACGCTCCCAAGTTGCTTACTTTTCACAATGTACTTAGTAATCTTGCTCTTTGCATATTTCTACAATGTTTGTCCGTTGTTTGCCTTTGGAATGCTTGTTTTGTGCAAGCATTTAGAATACTTTTTCTTTGCAAACTTTTAGGATGCTTTCTTTTTTGCATGCCTTTCACATACTTCTAGGATGAAATTTCTTCACATGCCTTTTAAAAAAAATCTCTTTATATCTTCTACATTGCTTGGGTTTGTAGGCTTGTAGAATGCTTAGCCTTTTTACACCTCTAGGTTGCTTGTTCATAGCATGCCTTTGAGAAATTGTTTTGTTCACATCTTTATTGTTCTCAACATGGCTTTAGAATGTTGGTCTGATCATTCTTTTAGAATGTTTGTTCTACACACGCATTTAAGATGTTCTTTCTTTACTTGCCTTTACAATGTTTGGTTTCTTAGATCTTAGTCTTTGCACGCCTTTAGATGCCTATCCCTTTAGAGACATATCTAAGCTACTGCTACATACATTTTCTTTTGTTTTGAAGGTTTGAAATTCTTTCATTGAGTCTATTCCTCCTAGAAAATCCAATATTTCTTGTTGTTTCGATTCCGTTGATATGTTTCACTCATCTGTTGATTTGAACAACAATCTATTGATTTAGACAAAAACCCTACGAAATCAACAGAAAAGTAAATCACATCAACGTGATTGAAACAACAGAACGATTGAATTCTCTAATAGTGATACAATTGTACCTGATTCCTTTCTCGAGATTGTAATTTGATTTTAGAATTGAGGAAATAATTAAAGTAGAGTCGTTTTTGGAATTTACAATGCATTGAAATGTTTTTTGTGTTTCCAATGATTGTTGTTCTTTTCAACACTTTTTGAGGAAACTTTTGTTTGAATTTGGGGATTTTTGGTAATAAAGGAATTATTATTTATTCTATTCCTAACTTGATATAATCTTTATGTGTTATGGACTATGAAACGTGTACACACGTGAATAGTTTGAATTTCCAAGCAAGATGTGTTGATTACTACATAACACTTGTTTGTAAAGTAGGATTAATTCATAAGAAGCAATAGAAGATTGTCACAATGTAGTTCTTGAATTCTTGCCTTTGTTGTGTAATGTGAAATTTCAAATGAATGGACTATTGATATGCATAGGTCTTGATTAAATAAGTACGATGGTTTGATATCCAACTAATGATTATGACTATTGTACATGATATAGGAGAAAATATATTTAAAAGCGAGCGAGTCAAACATAAAAATCAGAAAGCAAAGGATTGAGATGGAACATCTAGGTTTGGCCTTTACTATTTCTAGAGCTAGATGTTATGGTTTATGCAATTAAGTACCATAGTGTAAACTTAGAATCTGTGAAGTTAAATTAGAATGTTTCCAACTTCAACTTCATTTAAATTAGAATGTTTTCAATTAGAATAAATCCATAATTCTTTGACAAGAGTTCATGATAATTAGTTTCAATTTCAATTTTAAAAACGAAAAGTTTATTAATATTTAATAACCATTTGACATCAATTTTTTAATCTCTTCACATCTCAATATTCCACAACGGCTCTTTCAACTAAATTCTATAGGTTTTCTTGGAATGAGCTTTTATCCAATACGTCAATTGTCAATCACCAAACAATCTCACAACCAATGTACAATTACATAAATGCTTCTCCTTTGTGATTTAATAATAAGTGATTGTTTTCCTATAAATTTGTAAATCCATTGAGATTTTTTAGTATTCTTTTTTTAGGTTCAAGCCACAATTGACATCTTTCTTAATACTCTTTTTCAATGAATAATATTTCAAACAAGAATTCACATATATATTATTCAATTGTTAATGTCCTTGCTCTAGTATAGAAACCAATGTATTGATCAGTAGTTTCTATGGAAATAGGATCATTATATTAAAAAGAAATGTGACAACTAAAAAACAAAGAAGGGCATAAAGAAGATTAAGGAAATAGACAACAACTTAGATATTCAAAGAAGACTGGAAGCAAAAGCGTTGTAAAATTCCTTGTTTCTCTCCTTATTTGTTTCCTACACAAAACAAAGTCTGCATTCCTCTCGAATAATTTCTCACATCTCTCTATAATACAAGTCATTAATACTTAGAGATAAATTTGACTATACAAGATATGTAATCAAATTGGTATCGAGTTGTATCTTTATCACAAATTGGATAATTTTGTATGCACAAAGATGGAAATATGAAGGGTCAATCTGAATGTTAGGCTTATAACAATTGTCAATAGTCTTAAATCTATTTAACATTAACATACATATTATATGTCTTCTAAATTGCAGGACATATTGAGAGTGGTGATCAAGGTGACCATCACCAACCTAACGAGCTTTCTAACAAGCCATTGTCGCCTCTTCGCCTAATCCCCAATACATTTACTTCGTGGTCAAATTCGCCGAAGAGTTTGTCGCCGCTGCTTAGAGAACTTGACGAATTTGACGAGCCTAAAGAATTTAAGGAATGTGTTGAACTTGAAACTCTAAGTGGCACAAAGCAGAAGCTCCATCTAAACAAGCCGACCGACATTGAAGAGTCTATGGAGCAAATTGGTTTAAAAAGTGATCAACAAAGTGTTGTAGCGCGAGAGGCACATGTACACAAGACAAAGCGGTTGCATGTGACAAATGAGACTGCCTCGGTACTATATCTCGAGTGTATTAAAAATAACGCAGTCAACAGCGCTATAAATAGCAGTGTTGTCCTTGACGGGTGCCAAAAATTCATGCCCGCCGCTAAAGACGACATGGCATGCGCGGTCTGCGGTGGCAACCGGAGCTTCCATCGTGTTCAAATCCTAGACTAAGTCCACGTCCCTTTTTCAAAGGCACACACTTAGTAATCGTAACCAAGTAATTGAATGGCGGAGAATCAAGTAATAAAGTAAACATGGATGATTTTTTGTATAATTTTTTAATTTTTTTTGTTGTGTTTAATTTTTGCCAAGTCATTCAAAGCATCACGGAGTGCATCGAGAGCTTCTTGTACATTGGAAAAGAGAGACAAGGAGGTTTCCTTAGTTTAGAGGCATCCGGATTGCTTTGGCACTAATGCTTTCACTCTTATTCTTTTCACGTTCACAAAAATAGCATTAATTAGAAACAACACTTCATTTATCCCATGTGAAAGTGAAAATGAAAGTGCGAGTATTTTTCCCAACTTTTGTGCTCAATTCTGCTTCGAGCCATTTGCAAGAGCTTTGGAGTAAAGCCATGGCTCTTATCTTGCCTTCTTGGACATTGGAAAGACCCGGAAATTTCAATTCGTGAGTATTTTGATGAAAATCTTGCTATTGTGGGTGTGGATTACACATGCCAAAAGTTAGGAACCGTATCTCACAAGCTCGCATTCAAACATCCCTAATCAATTAAGATAACTTTGACACTTCATAACGTTTGCATAGAGTAATCTTAACATCAGCTCCTCAGAAGCCACTCTATCCTTGTTCCTTTCTTCCACTGGCACCGTCACTATAAGCAGAGGCATCGTTTCTTACCTTTCACTGTACACACTTGTCCTCCGTGACGAATCGCACTCATTAATTCCATCCAAAAATATACGCCACATAAGTATATTGTCCTCTCTAAATTTGCCAACTGACATGCCAAAATGAATGAAAAAATATTGTTAAAGCTCCACATCTATTTGATTGAATCTTGTTTATTTGTATATATGTGATTACTATGGTGATCAAGGGTGGGTGGAACAGACACATTATTCATGTTGGCTTCGAAAGAGGATTAGAGTTTTTAGTATTATCACTATCATAGCAAATGATTCAACTACTTGGTCATACTTGCTTCATAGGTAGATCATTTCAATGTTAGTGTTTAATTAAAGATTTTTTTTCAACATTTCATTTTTCTATAATAATTACAACTTATTTGAAAACCTTTTGAGCGTGCTTTTGAGATCAAATGTCTGAAAAAGAAAATGCTTAGAAAGTTTTCAACAACTATGGAAAGTATTAAAGTATCACAAAATAACAACCATATAGAGTGATGAAGTGCATGACAATGGAATAAAACAAAAATTGGATTTTTTGAATAGTCACTATCTAGCTTGGAAAGAAAACTACACTGAAGGTTTGGATAACACTTGGGAGGAGCACTCCCTTGTATATTTTGCATACACGTGCGATAATGACCTATTTATTTGGGGGGTTATTTACCTTGCAAAAAATATTATAAGGTGATGGTATTTTACATGTAAAAAGCCTGAGAATATTATATGTGATGGTATTTTACATGTAAACATGTTTCACTTTTTAAAAATCCCCTATTTTACATGTACATTTTTTACAAAATTTATCTACAATGAATATATTGGACCCTATTTTTTATCGCACGTTGTTTCTAAATTTTTTGCCAGTGAACCCCCCGAGGGATAACAAGTTAGATTTATTGAAGAGGCATCTTAATTTGGTTATAATGAGGCCATTTATTTCTTCAAATTATAACGCCCCATCGTCCCCAATAAGTTTTTGCCTTGTTCTTTGTATGCCTTTACTTATTTATAAATGCTTCTTGTTTCTAATTCTTGTACTTATTCAAGATTTCAAGGTTTAAAGGTTACTAGTTTCAAGGTTAGTACCTCGCTTTAATTTTCGGTCCTTTGGTGTATATTCCTTGAAATTTAAAGCTAACATGTAATTTCTTTAAGTAAAACTTGCATCTGTTGTGGCTCCCTTGGTGTGTTAGGTTCTAGAATGATTATTCTTTATATATATATATATATATTCTACAATGCTTATCCCAAATAGACTTGTAGATTGACTGTTTGGTTTTGGTATGCTTTTCGGGTGCTACCCTTTGCATACTTCTATGTTGTTTCTTGTCCATAGTCATGCTTTTAGATGATTGATCTTTGCATATTTCTAAATTTTTTGTTCTTCACACACATTTAGGATGTTTGGCTTTTGGTGGGCTTTGGGATGCTTGTTGTTTGCAAGCTTTTAGGATTCTTGTTCTTTCTACGTTCCTAAATTGTTTGCATTTTACAGCGTTCTTAGTAATCTTGATCACTTGCATATTTTTATGATGCTTGTCCTTTGTTTCTATTTGAGATGTTTGTTTTGTTGAGCTATAAGAATTTTTTTTGCAAGCTTTTAGGATGTTTTTTTTTTAAACTTTAAGAATGCTTGCTAACCTTGATTTATACCTTTCACATATATACCTCTAGGATGATGTCATTTCACATGTCCTTTTTAAAATTGATTTCACTTTACGTGTTTCTACAATGCTTGGGTTTGTAGGTTTATAGAATGTTTGGCATGTTTTACAACCCTAGGTTGCTTGCTTGTAGCATACCTTTGGAAAAGTGTTTTGTTCACATCTCTAGGATTTTTGTTCTTAGCATGACTTTGGGATGTTGGTGTGTTCATTCCTTTAGGATGTTTGTTCTAAGCACACTTTTAAGATGTTTCCTTCTTCACTAGCCTATACAACGCTTGGTATGTTAGATCTTAGTCTTTGCAGGCCTTTAGATGCCTTTCTCTCTAAATGCCTATGCTATTACTGCATGCATTTTCTTTCATTTCGAACTTATTTTACTGTAGAAGCACGTAAAGTGAAATTGATTTTAAAGAAAGTCTTTAAAAAAGTGCATTTTCTTTTATTTTGAACTTATTTTACTTTCACTTTCTTAAGACTTTATTTCCATGGATAATATTACAAATGATCATTTCCACATATATTGATCAATCAATTGGTAATGTCCATGCTCTTATATAGAAACCTATATTAGATTGAGTAGTTTGATATTGAATAGAAATATTATAATTATTAAAAAGAAATGTGAAAGTTAAAAAACAAAGAAGAAAACATGTCCTTTTTTAGCGGTTCACCTTGTCTACAATACATTTACGTCGTGGACGAAAGCGCCGAGGAATTTTTTTCCGTTGCTTAAGACAGTTGATGAACTTGAAGAACGTGTGGAACTTGAGGCATTAAGCGACAATAATCGAAAGCTTTTCATGAACAAGCCAAGCGACATTGGAGGCTCAAAAGCATCCTATAAACAATCAATAATCAATAATCAATCTGTCATAGTGCCCACATGACGAAGTAGTTGCATATGACGAATGGGACCACCACGGTCTACTATTACGAGTGTAATAAGAACCACACGATCAACAGTGACAACGTTGTCAATCGTGATGTCATTCTTGACGAATGCCTGAAGTTCATATTCGCGGCTCAAAACAGCATGGTTGCACTTAATGTGTGGCGTACAGATACCATCGTAGCTTCTAGCGCCTCCAAGTCCTAGACCACGTTTTCCCCGATTCTAAATTGAATTTTCGAGCATGCTCTCTACAAGCCATTCAGTTAACACAAGAACTTACGGCATCCATAAAATATTAACGTTTAGTGACGAAGAAAATGTCCATGCCAACATCGACAAAGGCAATGTCCACACCAACATCGATGATGACAAGGACATTGTTCACACTAATGACGACATTTTCTACACGAACGACCACAACGACGATGTCCGGGCTAGCTAACAAGGAAATCGACCACGTCAACAACGTTGTATTCTAGACCAACAACAATATTGTCCACGCCATCAATGATATTACCTACACCAACGACAATATTTTCTACACCGACGAGCTAGGACATTGTCCTCACCAACGTCAATATTGTTCACGCAACCAACAAAGTTGACGTAACAATGCCAACGCCAACGCCAACGCCAACGACGACTACGACTTCTATGCCAACGATGACTACGACCGAGATGCCACTGCCAAAGAGATGATGCCCTTGGACGAACAAAGTCTGGAGTAACAAGAGATGTTACCAGACAATGGTGATGTCCAACCTGCCATTGATTGAGAGGCCGCATTCTAAATTCACCACGGAAGAGTGTAATCAAATGCGGAAAAACATTGGGTGGCACATGACTAAATGCAACTTTGCCACAATCTAAAAGTTGAGAGACAACTTGGGTATCACATCAAATAAGCTCACGTTGTGGTTGAAAAAATATAGACCAAGTTGCTAGAGAAAAAGATTCACCAATGAGCAATGTGCAAATGTCGTGAAAAATATCTAGTGGCACTTCAAGGCTTAACTCCTAAATGTCCCATGGGGATAGTATATTCGCTATCGTATAATTGGGATTTTCTACCAACAAGAAACTCTAAATTGGGATCTTAGTAGCTTGTTAGAACCGCATTGATCTAAATTTCAACTTCTCTTTTGACCTCAAACCCATTAGAGCTGTGGATTCATTCCAAATACAATCAAAATACAACGTATTCTATTGGCCGCAAAGGCACGTTCAGACGTTTAAGGGTTAAGGCAACTTACTCTACCGCAATCCAAGAGTTGAGCAAAACTTGGATATCACATCAAATAGCCTTTAGTCGTGAATGAAAAATCACATACCAAGCTGCAAGAGACAAAGAGTTACCGCCAAGTAGTATGACCAGATGCGTGCATTTGTGAAAATTATTGCGTCATACGTGAATCAATACAACTTTGCCGCAATCAAGAGTTGAGCAACAAGTTGGGCATCACATTGGATAATCTTAGGTTGTGAATTAAAAACTATACTAGAGTAAAAGTTTGGCGTGAATAAAGTGTATGTTCAATGATCCACTGTTGTTCAATGTCAACCAACAAGGGACCTAGTGGTGTAGGATTACTTCCCCCTTTCAAGGATAGACACTATTAGTAATTATAACCACGTAATCAAATGGCCAAAGATTGAGTGATAAAGCAAACGTAGATGATTTGTTGTATAAGGTTTCTATTGCTCGTTTAACTAATATTTAGAACCTAGATACTCAACTCCAAACTTTTGGAATCTTGAAAAGCACTAATTTAAAAAATGGAGATGCGACCAAGAGGCATCACTCATTCCAAGGGTTTTGAAATGAAGCTAGTTTTAGTTGTTTGAATTACAAAGAGACACTTTATTTACTCTGGCACGAGAGAGGATCAAAATTATATTTATGTATCTAGTTGTTTCACTTGGCATGCTAGGATCAAAATTATATTTATATATCTAGTTATTTCACTTGCTTGGACAGTCTATATTATTTTGAATGTAAGTGAATAAAATAGTGCGACCTATTCATAACATGTGACTACTTGTGATGCCTACCAAAACTCTGATTTTTCATTCTTTCATTAATTATTTTAAGTGTCAAAGTGTTTTAAATGCCAAAGTGCACTTATAGGTGGGAAAAATGACGATTAAAGAAGATAAATGTAAAAAAACATTCAAATCGTGCGGCCATTTAATATAACTGAGTGTCTTGTGATAGTTCGGAACAAGGGCAATGATTATTGTAGGCTACCTAAGCTTTTTTTTAATACGGGAATCTTAATGACTAGCGACACTTTTGGAATTTCCTTGCAAGCCTCCTTGAGAAATTTGTTAGAATTCATATTTTGTAATCATGAAAATATGATTTAACGATTCTACTAGATTTGCTATAGCTTTATATCTTAATGTACAACTTGTGTTTATTTTAAAAGATGCTTCAAAATGACTTCAAGAAATGTAGCAAATTGCATGCACACACACAATGCATGTGTTTCAATTTCTCAATAACACTTCACCCCTAAATTCTGTGCAAACAGCCTTATGAAACTATGTGTGGGCGTTTTTTCAGTCAAACTAGGATTTTCACCTAGTTCCTAATTTCAAATGAAAATAGTCCCAACTAAGATTATAAAAATATGTGTGGGCTCTCTTCTACTTCTAGTTTAATTTACTATTCTTCAAAATTATTAAAATTGCACTTTTTTCTTCACTTTGAAGCTCAAACCCCCTAACATTCATATACACACTACAAAAAAAGATTTTCTCTCTCTTTTATATAAGCTCAAGAGACATGCCGCCTACACCTTGTTGTTCATCACTATTATTTACAATTTTCCTAGAAAATGCATACTATTTAAAGCATTTTTAGAATTACTAGGATTTTTACATGATACCACTTTGAAAAAACCTAATAAACTTTATTTTTATTTTAAAAAATTATGAAAAAAATCAAGGTAAATCAATATAACAATTGAGTTATCCAAAATTAAGACTGGTGATCTTACCCTAAAATATTAAAGAACCAGAGTCTATGCCCTCTTTTAGTGTAACCGAAATCAAAAACAAATAGTGAAGTCAACAGTCAACACCCTCCAAACTTCAATTTTAGACATGAGCTCCAAGTTGACAAAGCCAACTAATCAAACCAATCACCTAATAATATCTCAAGTTTGCCACATACCTTGCCATTATCTCAAATTGGATACTAAGGCATCACTTCCAAGCCTGAGCTCTCTTTGAACTCATCTTATTCTTAATATTGCCTTCTTTGTAACGGCAAAACTAGTTCACACTCCTTTTGATTATATTTTGGATTCTTTGGAAACCATGTCACTTTACTTGGCTGCCATATAGATACAGGTCGAAATCACCTCACGTAACAATCATGTATTTTCTCATCTTTTCGCTCACTTAGAATGTTGATGCTCGAAGGTTAATAAGTTTATACTTTTACACACCATAGAATTCGTGTTTCTCAATAATAGGACGCACTGCATTCTTACATGGCGTGACTGTTACATAGCTCCATTGACTCCTACCCATTGAAGTGATGGAGGGTTCATTCAAGCTAATACGAACCACCTAAGTTGATCAGCAATGCTTTTTCAATTCTTTTTCAATGTGATGTTTGATTTAAATTGTAATTTAAAAGAGGAAAGTGATATGTCAATGTTTCCAACATGTATATAAAACACATATATAGTACAAGATGAAAGCAATACTGTGAACAATTAGCTACCAAAAGCACTAGAATAGCTCTGGGTGGTTTTAATGACTCATCAAGGACTTTTCTAAATGAAAAATAACACTTTTTTGGTATACATTTTGGGATAATTGAATGAGAATGATAATTATGTGAACAAAAATTGAAAAAAAGCACACTATATTTAAAATTGTTCTTTGATTGAAAATCATGACTTTCTTGTCTCTAGCTACTCTCCAAAGAACTCTCCAAATGACTCTCTAAAGCACTCAAAACGAGGGACCTTGGTTCTTATTAGCTAAACTGGACCCATGAACCTTACTATGGAATTGATGATAGTCAACGCTCAACAATGCGTGCTCGGAGCATGCAATTGTGGACAGACTATCTATGTCTAGGGCTTCATGTGGAAGGAGGCCCGGTAAGCAAATCCTCGATGATGCTCGATCTTAGGAATGATCTGGGTCTTCGACTCCCTCGACACAACATCATACTGCACCAAATAGTCCTCACAGCTCACCCAGATCACGCTTCCTTTCGCCGTGCAGCTGAACCAGTTCCCTTGGCCTCGCTCCGGCTGAATTCTCCGTTGATTCTTCACCAAGCTCTTATCAAACAACGATGTCGGCGACCTTTATACGCACAACCCGTCCTCGGGGTTGGAATTTCGATGCGTACCAATCCATCATCCATGTCCTCCCCATCTAGTTGAAAGACATAGAACTGCAGGGGCATGTACTTCGAGTCTGGCGCCGAACCATAGACTGTCCAGTCGACACTTTGTGCGACGCCCTTCCACGGATGCACGAACTCATCGATCCTGGCCGGAATCACTGCAAAGATGTGGCCCCTGCATTCCACGAGCTCTAAGTTGCGCAGGACGTACCTTGGGTACCACGGAGCCCGGGGCTGAAGATCCCAGCGATAGACCCCCTGAATTTCTACACTGCCATCAAGCAATGTGATTAGTGGCAAATATTTGCACGGTTTCCAATCCTTGGTGTCGATGTCCATTTCCAGGAGCCGAATGACCCCAGAAATATTTGGGTTTATTTGCCAATCTGTGGCGGTAGCCCTTCGAACGTCGGCGAAGTAGAGACGCCTACGCACACATGCACTTGCATAGTAATTCACGTCCACAGGGTCAGTTGTTGCACCAAACTCAGGCTCTGTCATGGGTGCAGGGATACGACGTTCATAATGCCAACTGCCGGACCTGGAGTCGTAAAAATAAAAGCCCGTCAATATGTGTACAGAGTCGTAAACATAATTGGTCCTCAAGCCGCACGTATAGAGAAGCACTTTGTAAGCGTTCTCCTCATCGTCCACCATTATCTGGCCTTGCATGTAAAAATTGGAATTCCACGATCGATGTAGACCAGTGCCCTCAAACGCCAGAAGTACCCGGAGTTTTTTCGTCACCGGGTTCATCACCATCAACGATGGCCAGCCATCTCTTGACTGTCTGCAACCTATTGACTCGACGACTTCCCGGCGCCGTTTGCGCGCTGTGCAGGATGGTAGCATATGAACGAGGAGAAGGCCACCGGAGCTGGCGATGACGTCGTAACGGGGTTGGCAGCAATTAAACGGCGCCGAGCTCGGGGGAAAGGCGAGGGGAGGGAGCTCATGGACCTGTAATTCTTCAGACGAGTAATCTGCAGTCGCATGCCAGATTCCAGACAAGGGCCATGACGGTAGTATCGATGATGCTGTACGGTTTTGAATCACAGGGTTGAATACTGGGAAGTACCAATCGCGACTGTCGTCCTGGCGGCGGACACTTGTGATGACGGCGATGTTGTCGCGGAACCAATCTGCCCACGATGAGCAGACCTGCGGCAGTCTCAAAATCTCCACTGCTGCGAGACGTTGTAAAAAGGCTGGTTGCGAAAGCGCTCCATCTGGAGAAGCGAGTAACTGAGCTGCATCGTTGGAATCATGACGCGCAGCATCGATAACACGCACCAACTCCGCTTTCCAATCCTTGGGATCGTGAGCTTGGTTTGATGGTATCGCAAGATCAGTGAAAGTGACCGAGAATGCTATCGAAACCTCCTGATCAGCTGGTGTATCCATCATAGTGTCGCTGGTCGCCAAAGCTGCACATGCACGAAGGGATGCAATTAAAAAGCAGACGCACCAGTTAAGTAGAGGAATGCTATGAACAAAGTGTGCCAAGCCGATAGAAGTTTGGGCTTTAATTTCTAATGAGTTGACTGTAGGGCGAGGTGCGAGGAGAGGAGGAATGCGAAAAGCAAGCAAACGCACGAAGGAATGCAAAAAGCAGACTTACCAGTCAAGAAGAGGAAATAATGAGCCCTTTAAACAAACTTTGCCAAGCGGATGGAAGTCTGGGCTTTTCTAATGGATTGATTGTGGGGGCAAGGGGCGAGGAGAGGAGGAATGCAAAAAGCAAGCAAACGCACGAAGGAATGCAAAAAGCAGACTTACCAGTAAAGGAGAGGAATGCTTTGAACAAACTTTGCCAAGCCGATGGAAATCTGCGCTTTTCTAATGGGCTGACTGTGGGGGCAAGGGGCGAGGAGAGGAAGAATGCGAAAAGCTGACTGTGGGGTGAGGGGCGAGGGGCGAGGAGAGGAGGAATGCGAAAAGCAAGCAAACGCACGAAGGAATGCAAAAAGTAGACTTACCAGTTAAGGAGAGGAATGCTTTGAACAAACTTTGCCAAGTTGATGGAAATGTGCGCTTTTCTAATGGGCCGACTGTGGGAGCAAGGGGCGAGGAGAGGAGGAATGCGAAAAGCAAGAAGGCACACAAAGGAATGCAAAAAGCAGACACAACAGCAAAGGAAAGCAAAGGAAAGCCTGAATCGTCTGGATGAACCCTAAAGCCGATGGATGTTTGGGCATTTATAATGGTGGGAGCGAGGGGCGAGGGAGGTTCCGTAGATTTTGGCTCGGTAGTTGGTATAGAGTTTAGTTACTTGCAAGTCGCCAATGGATGGACACACTCGCTGTCACCAAGGGACGGACGAGGCCGTCCAATAGATAGGTCGTTGCCAAGGGACGGATATGCCATTTTGTTGACAAATCGCCATCACCATCAATAGTTTCACTTTGGCTCTTGAGGTGGGCTCATTGCAAGCCTATCTTTTCGAAACGAAAATTAATGATTTGATTTCTGCGGTTGCTGCCCTCGACTGTTAGGGGAAAGTGTCTGTATGAAAGAATATTCCAGGTGCATGAAAGAAGTCTCCGAGTGAACTGAAGTACCCGCCATACATTATTCCAATCAAACTTTCATGCTTGATCAGTCACTCTGTATGAGTTGTACTCTAAGATGTTTTGTTGACCTTGGGATAATGCGCGCATGGCCACACATAGGGCAGCTGCTTCAGTGCTAACTATAGTTTTGCAGAATTCGATGACACTCTGACTGGCGCTCAACCCCTTCGATGTGATTGCACGCAGTTAAAAATCACGTATTTTTAATTAGATGCAGGCTGGATCCTTGCTATGAGCCCCAATGAATCTATCAAGAACATTCTCTAGCTATGCATGGAGATGCATTACAGTCAGCTGGCAACGGTGAGCTAGACGAGCGTGAGCAAGAGCCAAGCATGCACCCTGCCTATGAACGCGAAGGCGATGGAAGTTTTGTATGTGAATGGATTAATTTGTGAACTTGGTGGTTGTGCAATTAAGTGACTGGCGTGCTTGACTTAGTGAATGTGCAGTTCGTTCTGGCCTTCTAGGGAGCGTCCAGATTGCCGTTTGAAGGATGATCGAGTTGGTACTCTACGTGAGGTAATCCACATTGTATTCATGTGAATGTCAATGTTGTGCTCAGGTTTTCGACATGTCAATGATACGTTGAAGTCTTGATATATATATATATATATATATATATATATATATATATATATATATATATATTATATATGCAATCCAAGGACATTTGGTGTGCAAAGTATATTCATTTAAATATCTGGCCGCCAGAGACTTTGAGAAGGAGTTGCACTCTTAACTTGCAAATTGTGTATCAGGGGAGTTAAACTAATTGAGACAAACAGAGTACAGTATGTACAGTGGGGTCCAAGGTAGAATGGCGTTTTTGGTTTCGCAGTGGAAAAAAATTCAAGTCTGCCCACTTTGAAAGCCTCTAGAGAGATCAAAAATTGATATTTTCCCTTGAAAGTTTTACCATGAACTTGAAATCAAGTTGTTAGTATGCCTACCAAATTTCAAAGCCAAATAATTCACCAAAAAATGTTATTCAAAATCTACCAATATAGGTAGCTGTGGAAAAAGTTTCACTCCTACCAACTTTGACAGCCTTCCGAGAATTGAAAAAGAATTTCTTGCTTTGATTTTGTTTTGGTAGAAACCGATTTGTGTTAGTAATATATGGTAAAAATATCAAGTCTAAAAGATTAGTGAAAAAAAAGATATTCACAATCTACTAACATGTGTAGTTGTGGGAAACAATGGGGGAAACCATTTCATTGCTACCAACTTTGACTACTGTGTTGGTAGATTATGGATAACTTTTTTTTGGTGAATCTTTTGGCCTTGAAATATGGCATACATATAATTAACTTAAAGATAACTCTTTCGTAAGACTTTCGTGATAAAATACCAATTTTTGAGCTCTCGGGAGGCTTTCAAAGTTGGCAGTACTCAAAGTTGGTAGCAATGAAATGGTTTCCCCCATTGTTTCCCACAACTACACATGATGGTAGATTGTTAATATATTTTTTTGCATTAATCTTTTGGTCTTGAAATTTTTATGATATGTTTTTGACATAAAGAGGTTTTTGTTCCGAGAATTTCATGGCAAAAAAATAATAATTCAATCTTTGGGAGGCTGTCAAAGTTGGCAGCAATGAATAACTACCAATGTTGGTAGATTTTGAATAACTCTTTTTTTGTGAATTATTTGGCTTTAAAATTCGGTGGGCATACTAAAAACTTGATTTCAAGTTCATGGTAAAAATTTCAAGGAAAAATACTAATTTTTGATCTCTCTAGAGGCTTTCAAAGTGGGCAGACTTGAATTTTTTTCCACTGCGAAACCAAAAACGCCATTCTACCTTGGACCCCAGTGTACATTTGGTTTTTAATATATAACCCCCAATATAGAATTTGCAAGTTAAGAGTGCAACTCCTTCTCAAAGTCCCTCGCGGCTAAATAAACCAATATACTTGGCAAATCAAGTGTCATGATAAATTTATGTTAAATTGGTGTTATCCAAACTGTGAGGTATTAGGATATTGTGCATGGGGAGGGCTAGGTGGATTATTTACTAGTATGGTTGCAAAAAGTTGAACCTTAGCTTGAAGACAACAAATTAATTGTCTTAAATAGGTACATGTTAGCACAAAGCATTCCTTGGCCTGATATGGCTCAATAGCAACGTACTTGATGATATTTGGAGTATTGCCAAATCGCCGAATCGACATCATGGGCACAATATCAGTATATCACGTGAGAAACAAGCTGTTAAAGTGAATGACGATGTTAGAGTATGGCCATTAATTGTCTTGTACTTGTATATAGATATTGAGAGCAACTCTAGATGAACACTCCAACCTCTTATTAATTTGCCTGCTTGGGCCACAGTCATATTAAGAGTGAAATAATGACAAATGTGTGTCAATGATATTGTGATGTGGCAAATGTGTAGGATATACTAAAACGTTGTGAATCTACAATTATAAAATTTGAAGGTTACAGTATTATGCTTTACACATTTGTGTTGGTCATAGAGCTGGAATGAGGATTGTTACTGAACTTGGACAAACTTGCACAAAAGTCCTGAGATACTTACTGCTGACAAACATGCGAGGCACAGCTTTTAGCTTTGGCTTTGCAGTCCTGAATCTCAACCCTGTAACAAGGTTTCTTACCAGGCCTTTAATTTGCTTGCTTTCACTTTGTTCTTGATCTTCACCACTGCTCATGGAAGAGCTACTAAAATTTCCAGATGCCTGGCATTAAATAGAATTTCCGCCCTTTCCTCTTAACCCTTAAAGGTCCAAATTGGCCATTCCGGCCAATGTACACAACTCGGGGGGGCACTCCCTTGTATATTTTGTATACACGTACGATAATGACCTATTTATTTGGGGGGTTATTTTAGCAAAAAAATTTAGCAAAAAATATTATAAGGTGATGGTATTTTATATGTAAAAAGCCTGAGAATATTATATGTGATGGTATTTTACATGTAAACATGTTTCACTTTTTAAAAATCCCCTATTTTACATGTACATTTTTTACAAAATTTATCTACAATGAATATATTGGACCCTATTTTTTATCGCACGTTTTTTCTAAAATTTTCGTTAGTGAACCCCCCGAGGTACACGACCGTATTTCATTGTATTTGGAATGGTTCTACACCTCCTATGAGTATTGTATCAAAAGTAAAATTAAAATTCATGTCTACATGGTCTTAAAAGCTATTGGGATCTCAATTTGGAACTTTCTACTCATAAAAAATGTTAAATATATGGCAACGTATCTACTATTTCCTAAATCCTTCAAGGGTTAATTGATTACTAGCTTGATCTATGGTTGGTTAACCCTTTAACGTCCCATTCCTTTGCAGAAAAGTCAAACTACACTTCTATACACAATTCAGGTTTCAAGAATTGATAAGATATATTTTTTGATATTTTTCATGCATGAAATTGTATGTTTCCTATTACTCTTAAAATTTTCTGATTTTTTTAAATACAAAATGAAATTTCTACGAATTTCTAGGTCAAATACTTCAAGAAATTCATATTAATTACAAAACATCTTCAAAAAATATAAAATTTCTAGAACATGTGCAAATGACAATGGAGAATTACATGATACATTTTTGTAGAATTTTTGAATTTTAATTTTAAAGTTCAAAAGGTGAACATCCTATGCAGTGCAATTCAAACCTTGAGAGAAAAACCTCTTTATGTTGAAAACATATGATAAAAATTTCAAGGTAAAAAGATTAATGCAAAAAAAGATACTAACAATCTACCAACATGTATAGTCGTGGGAAACAATGGGGGAAACCATTTCATTGCTACCAACTTTGAATACTGGCAACTTTGAAAGCCTCCCGAGAGCTCAAAAATTGGTATTTTAACACGTAATTTTTACCAAAGAATTATCTTTAAGTTAATTATATGTACGCCAAATTTCAAGGCCAAAAGATTCACCAGAAAAAAGTTATTCAAAGTCTACCAATATAGTAGTCAAAGTTGGTACTAATGAAATGGTTTCCCCCATTGTTTCCCACAACTACACATGTTGGTAGATTGTTAATATCGTTTTTTTCATTAATCATTTGGCCTTGAAATTTTTATCATATGTTGTTAACATAAAGTGGTTTTTGTTCCAAGAATTTCATGGAAAAAAAAAATTAATTCAATCTTTGGGAGGTTGTCAAAGTTGGCAGAAGTGAAAAAATTTCCACAGCTACCAATGTTGGTAGATTCTAAATAACTTTTTTTTGGTAGATCTTTCAGCCTTGAAATTTGGCATACATATAATTAACTTAAAGATTATTCTTTGGTAAAGATTTCGTGGAAAAAAATCAATTTTTGAGCTCTCGGGAGACTTTCAAAGTTGGCAGTACTGAAATTTTTCTCACTGCGAATTCGAAAACGACATTTTGATTGTTACCCCCGCTGTACAGTACATTAATATTCATAGTTACTGGGATACCAAGTATAACACGGAATTAGCTATTTACGCACTTGGCCATATAATCATGCACTTCGCACCGGACACTCTAAAAATTCAAATCCAAAAATATTACCAAAAAAATTGGGCAATTTTTTTTCTCAACAAGTTCTTTCCAATAAGGATAAATTGCAAAATCATATACATTTTCGATAAGGAATTTTCTTTTAAAAAATGCATTTTTTAAATTTTATGTCAAATTTTTGACCTATCACAACAAAATTATCTTGTGATATTGATTCTGCACATACTTTGTGAGAGGTATCAAAGTGGGAATTCTGAATCCCTCGTTTGTGCACGCATCTTACACAATCATTCAAGCACATTGTATGCATTTAGATATGGGGTACAAACATACACATAAGATTTAAATATTCTTTCTATTACATTAAAATCGTGTACTAATACACGTTTTATATTAATAGTACATAATTTTTTCCTAGTACCTTGACATCTACTATAGAAAAACATACATTGTATAACATATACAATTCTATTCTAGTAAGCATCTACCTCGTTTTGCATCCTCTCATCATCCATGCCTTCTACCTGTAATGCAATATATTCAAGTATGTGTGGCTTTGCTTCATTGGGAATAGTAATTTGGTTCTCACTTCGAACTCCTTGAATAAAAATGAACTTCACCTTCAAATGCCCACTTCTTGTTTTTGCTAGTACATCTCTCCACGAAAATATAGCAGCTTCTTTGTCCACCCAGCCATGTCTCTCACCAGACGGCTCCCAAAATGCTTCTATGCAGTTCCTGTATCGTTGTGGCTCAGAACTTGCTTCATCCGTCATACGTCGCCTCAGAATAGGCCAGTACCATATCACTTTCACTTTCATTGCCCATTTGCCTTGTCCAAATTCTACCAGCTTCCCCATATAGAATGGTACTCCAGTCCTTACTACATTCCGCTCCACTGTTAACGCCACGAACTGTCCAATCTCCAAATCCCTCTCTGGATTGAAAACTGGAAAAGGATCATTTGTTGTCTCCAAGGTAGCTGTAGATGTTGCTTGGCCCACAATCTCGGCCTCTGTTCTTCTAGGTGTTCTTGTTACCGCTGTAGTAGATAGTCTGCCCTTTCGAGGTCCGAAATACCCTCGAGGTTCTGGGTTCGGCATTGTTGCCATAATCGAGTCTACTACAGCATTTGTATTACTTGTTGTATTGGAATCAACGTTATCTGTTGTTGTTTTCACCGTGACATCGTCTCCTGTTGTGGTGCCTTCATGGGCCAAAATGCAACAACATCCCTCTTGGAAGTCCTAAACGGGGCCCTCAAATGTTCTAGGAGCCTCCATGGGACCCCTAGATTAATCTATACTGTCATGCGCTCTTAGCAGTGCCCCCCCGGGGTCTGTAAAGCAAAATCAGCTCACTAAACGGCTCTAAACATGGCCCCCAAGTGTTTTATGAGCCCCTAGGCGGGCCTTTGGGGTCTACTGGTAGCATTATGCGCTTCCAACGTTACCTTTATAACCCAAATACAAAAGCAATTCACTCTGAGACCCCAAATGGTCATTTCAAGTGCTCTAGAAGCTCTTTTAGGGCCCCCGGGGTCGACTGCAAAGTCTATGCGGTCTTTGAAGCTAAACTGCCGCTCAAGTGCCTAAATAAAGTTCATGTCCTATTCAATGACTGGATTTGGTATTATTAAAGTACTTAGTTTTTTTAAAATTGCAGATAAAGAAATACATTAATTTTAAATTTGCGTAGATTTATGTTCAAAAGCGGCGTTACATAAATGAAGTCATACATTAAATGAGAACAATAATTTCACAAAATCACAATGTTTAGATAATTTCAATTCAACCTATTTCAACAACTTCTGCTCAAAACTTTGTTAACATGTTGATACAAATCAGAATTTCATAAATTCAGAATTATCACTTTTAAAATTATAACACAATATCGGACATGGCACTAGTAAACCTCACAATATAGATAAAATATTGAATTCAAAATCTACAACTCTCATTTCAATATGAATTCTAAAATATTTCTCTATATAGAACTTTACGATGACTTTCCTCACATTGTTAGACTTGGAGACACTTTTGTGTGATTAGGAGCTAAAAATAAGCCCAATGAGGGCTCCAGTTAGAATTCCAATTGTTCCTAAGGTTCATATACGACCATTGTCAAAATACACTTGTAGTTTGCAATAGTTCAGACCGCTGATGCTTATAACATGTATTAACCCCTAAACGTTCTCACCCTTTTCAGATTTGGTAGTTTTTCAAAGATGCATTATAAAATGCATCTAAAAGGGATATTTTCAAGTTGATGATTAAATAAAAGTTGTACATTATGCATTTTAGATTCTATCCATACGGCTAGATCTGTGATTGCTATCACCAATATTTGTGTATTCAATTTTAAACTTAAAATTTAACACTCTTTTGTAATATGATCTCGAACTACATATTGACAATTTAATAATGAAATTTGTTGTGATGAGTTTAAATGTAATACTCTAAGTGTAGTTATTTTTGCAGATTTTTTGGTTGCTTAATTTTAGTACTTAACTTTTTCCAGAGCACTTTTAGACTAAAATTTGCAAAATTTTGGGTGAAACACTACAACATGAAATGAGGCATAAAAATTTCACAAATCATCCCCTTTCTAATTGGATCACACATGCACGAAGCTAACTTTCTATAAAAGTTTCAATAAAAAATCCACACTGCAAAAAGTGCATAATGGATGCGAAAATGAACTTTAAATCCGTACATCATGCAAAATATGCATGGTTGGGCGGTTATGGGTTAAATGATAATTCAATGGTTTAAGTGTAAAGTATTACCGAGAAGTCTTGAATTTGTTGTTGACAACTCATAAAACCCCGTTGATCAGTACTCCACTACTGTTGAATAAATCCTCCCAGATACATACCTTTCACAAATCAAAAGGAAATGGAATAGATTGTTAATTCAATAACTACGATCATTTTTTCTATAGATTTTCTAAGATGAAAGCTTCATACAAATTTGAATCGATGAGAAATAGAATCGTTTCTAAAATTATTACACTTCATTTCATGTGCTAGTTATTCATCAAAAACTTCTATGATCTTAACCCCTATACGTCACAATTTCAGTTTCTAGACAACTAACAGATTCAAATGCATCCTACATTCTCAACAATACTTGAATGAAAGTCATCCAATTTTTAGATGGCACTTCACCAAAGTGTTGACCTGTCTAATAGTTGGATTTAGTAATACTTGATTACATATTTTTCTAGAATTACAAATGTAAAAGTGTCAAATAGTTGACCAAGCCAAAATTGCATCGATTGTAGTTCAAAAGTAGCTTTGCAAAAATGAGGTCATAGCCATTTGAAAACCAAAAAAAATCAAAGTGTCACTAGGTATAAAAGTTTTGTATATCAAATCATTCCAACCAATTGAACTCAAAACATATTAAAATTTTGTTTGAAATCCAATTTAGAAGTAATTTGTAATTTGAACTTCTACATTCTATAATTATACATTGGTGATAGTATTAGTAAATCAAACCATACAAATAGAATCTAAAATTCAAAATCTAGAACTTTCATTTGCACATCAATTCCAAAATTTTCTTCTAAATATTCCTTCATTATGATTTTTCTTTGATTGTCAATTCTAGATACACTTTGGTACATTTCGGGGTTAACATCACAAAAAATAATTGAAGAACAATGGCTTACATAGTTGTTTATTTGGTTTTGTATGATATACGCCGCAGTTATGATGATGATTTGCAACAAAGTTGAATTGATCACTACACACATGCTTCTAAATTTACCAACACATGACCCTTAATAACCACTCTTCAAATCTTTCAAATCTTTCAATTTTAATATCTTTCAAATCCGTAAGCCTAATATCTCCAAGAAATAGATAATTCACCTGAATAGTATTAGTCCACCAGCAACGACCATCACTCCAGACACAACAATGTACGAACTTGCATGGGCTCAGACATAATTTGTTAGTTAGTCTTAGTAATTACACAATTATCTTTAAAAGACCAAGAAGCCCAAATTGGTTAACAAATATAGATGTATTTATGTATACTTCCTCTATTAGTTTATCACCAGACGTGCATTGTTCTACAATAATTTCTGTGATATGAAATTTGGTTCCATCTTAAGTATTCATTTTTCACATATTGATTGATTGAATTCATCATTCTATAACCACAATCCTTAGAAGTAATTAGAAAAAAAAATTACGGGTTAATTTATAACATTGGGAAGACAACAATGTACATTAATAAAAATTGATTCTCTATTCAAATAATTCAAAAAATAACAAACTAACAAAAGTCCAAAACTTTCAAATAAAATAATAATTATGAGAAAAAGAGAATAAATAGTAAGAACCAATTCAACACCAGTAAGAAAAAATGATAACAATGATAATAACAATTCATTTTGTGTAAATCACAATTCCATAATAAAAAGGTAAAAAATCAATAGGAAAAAAAAAAGTGATCAAGTAACCAAACAACAGTAATGAAATTAAAAGAACAAAAAAAAACAATAGTTAGAAAGCACTAAATAGGGTAAAAGTGTAAACAACCAGAAAAAATAGTAAAAAACTAGTAAACACATAAAAAAAACCAATAAAAATGGTACATAACCGTAAAACGGTAAAAAAAACAAGTGAAATAGAGTAAAAACAGTAAAAACGGTTTAAAAACCAGTAAAAATAATAAAATGGTAAAAAAAACAGTAAAAACAGCTCAAAATCAGGAAAAACAGATTAATTGCAAAAACAAAAAAAAAAACAGCCGGCCAGCAAGCAAGCCAGCCAAGCTAGCTTGTGTGCTGGCTTTAACCGGCATGTATGCTGGACTTTTAATGGCCAGCATACATGCTGCCTTTTAAGGTCCAGCATGTATGCTGGCCATTAAAAGGCCGCAAGTCAGCTGGCTATTGCCAGCATGGAAGTTGGCAATAGCAGGCTATAAAAGCAAGCCACCTGGCCCGCTTTGAGGGCGGCGGGCTAGCTCTAAAGGCGGTCAACCCTTTTGGATTGACCTCCCTCACACTCATTCAAAACCTTGAGGGTGCGCGGCTGCGCACCCTCTTTTCCCATTTCAACTTTGGAGTGAGCTCCCTTTCTCCCACCTCTCTCACTAACTTTTCCCAACTTCAACTACAGCGTGTGGGTAGTCTTTTTTTTTTAAAATACATCAAAAAAATCCACTAAGTCCTAAATGCTCTCACATCATACCTTGAAGAGCTTCATCTTCATTGTGATGTGAGAAATGAAGTCCCTCTATATACAGTATATAGGCAAGAAAATTTTGTTAAAGGAAATTTTAGGAAAATCATCATTGTTTTTAAACTAATTATTCTTCTTGTTTCATTTTGATTGTGACAGGATTTCTGAAGGGAAATTCATTTGCACGCTGCGGAGTCTCGAAGCTTTGAACAACAAATCTTCCACCTACAAGTAAACATTTCTTTCAAGATTTTGTTTTTTCACCCGGGGGGCACCCCTAGGACCCCGTGGACCTAGGGGTGGACCCCGGGGGCCACACGTGGACTCCTAGTCCACTTGGGGGCTCGGTTTGGGGCCCCCAAGTGGGCTGATTTTGTTTCCCCGCCTCGGGGCGTACCCCTAGGACCCCGTGGGCCTAGGGGTGGACCCCGGGGGCCCACGTGGACTCCTAGCCCATTTGGGCGCCTGGTTTGGGGCCCCCAAGTGGGCTGATTTTGTTTCCCCACCCCGGGGCGCACCCCTAGGACCCCGTGGGCCTAGGGGTGGACCCCGGGGGCCCCACGTGGACTCCTAGCCCACTTGGAGGCCCGGTTTGGGGCCCCCAAGTGGGCTGATCTTGTTTCCCCACCCCGGGGCGCACACCTAGGACCCCGTGGGCCTAGGGGTGGACCCCGGGGGCCCCACGTGGACTCCTAGCCCACTTGGGGGCCCAGTTTGGGGCCCCCAAGTGGGCTGATTTTTTTTCCCACCCTGGGGCGCACCTGTAGGACCTCGTGGGCCTATGGGTGGACCCCAGTGGCCGAGCGATGACCTACTCTAAGTTATAAAGGCAAAATTCGTCCGTTGATTTATAGATCTAGAATATAATGACTATGGATTTGTAATCGATTTTATTATTATAAATTGAACTGAATTATGAATAAGTAATTTTAAAAGTAATAGAAAGAAGAAACGCATGTTTAAATCACGGAGAACATTATATTAAGATCACATTGCTACATTTGTTTTTTCTCATAAATCCAATTAAGAAAATTACAATGATCTTTAAGCAGTGAAGGAAATCAGCAACAAATAACTTTTTATTTAACACTTTAATGCCTAGAGCCCACTTTGAATTTGGTAATTTTGCAAATATGCAATATAGAATGCAACCTAGAGGGATGTTTTGAACTTGATATATGAATAAAAGTTGTACATTATGGATATTAGATTCTATCATTACAGTTAGATATATGATTGCTTTTACAAATAATTTTGTATAAAATTTGAAATGTGAAATGTGAAATTATTTTGTAATTCAATTACGAATAAGATATTCACAATCTACGGATGAAATTCATTATGATTGATTGAAATGTAATACTCTAAGTGTAGTGATTTTCGGAGATTTTTTAGTTGCTTAATTTAATGATTTAAGTTCTCTTATAGCACTTTTACACTGTAATCTTGAATTTATTTTTTTGAATTACTACAACATGAAATGAGGCATAAAAAAATCAGAAATCATTCCCGTTCTTATCGAATCACTTATGCATGAAGCTAACTTCCCATAGAATCTAGAGTATATAGTCCACACTGCAAAAAGTTCATGACGGATGAGAAATTTCGGATTAAATCGGTACATTGTCCAAAAAACGGATGCTTAAGCAGTTAGGGATTAAGATGATTTTTTCTTACAAATAAAAATATATAAATTAAGTACAATTTTTTAGATAATTTCATTGATTTTGAATAGGCTTTAAATAGTTTGAAATGCAACTTTCAAGAACAATGTTCAATGTTATAATTTAGGAAACTATGATTATTAATTTTTATAATTTATAATTTGATTTTTTAAAGGTTGTAGGGTATATGCCGGTATTGTCGTGTTGAATGAAATACACATAAATAGAACAGGCCAATATTTTTGGAAATTGTAAGTAGTTTTGCTAAATTTCACATAGATTAATTTTCAAAATTGCCAAAACGCAGAATAATTACCAATATTTCACATCTTAATACCATTTGAGTAATTGAGTGTAAGGTATGAAGGAAGAATGAATTCGTCCTATGATCAAATTCATTCTAAGTCACTTCCAAATGATATGGGGTAAAAACTTCCAAGCCCATGTGAAGTCTCATTACATCAAAGTTTTAAGTAGATTTTGGTGCACAATTAAGCATAGGAAATGATCTTATTTTGAAATACTTTGAATTAAAAAAAGTTAGAAAGCCAACACGTCTTCCATCTACAAAAAGAATTTCGTGGATTGGTTTTTTTTTAATGAGATGTGAACAAATTTTAGTAAGGTAGTGAAGAATATGCATGACTTGAATGAGGAATGATTGTGTTGTGATCATACTATGGAGACGGGGGACGGGGGACATGACTATGGAGACGGGGATATTGATTTCACTCCACGTCCGTTTCATTGGGCCCTACCGAACCGAGGTATGACACTTGCAGCGGACGGATTTTACTATGACGTTGATGGAGTCAGATACGAGCGTTGCGGGATTGAGGGACACTATATGTATGAGCAGGCGGCGTCCATCATGGAAGAAGCGTCGCCTGTGCACTTGGTATCATCTCCGATGATCAACGCCATGGTAGCTCAAGCTTTGGAATATACAAATCCTGATACCCCTTCAGATGTTCGTGTGAGATTGGAGGAGCAGCATATAGCTAGTGAGGAGGGTCGGGACGACGGAGCACAGTCATCTGAGAGGATTCCGGAGACCCAGTTCCCATTCGAGTAGTAGTTTTCTTTAGACTGTGTGGATTAGTACTATTAGTTGCACTTGAGATGGTCAACTTGTACTTCTCTATTATATGGATTTATTATTTATATTTATATATATGCATATCTATATGTAGATGTGTACTTTATGTGGATATGTGGAGTAATGATGTCATTGTATGAAAACGCATTGCAAATTGTATGTGATTGTAATACATAGGAAATGAGGAAAGTATTGCTAAAAGATAGTAAAATATTGAATATTTATTGCACGTTTGAAGGGGTTTTATGAAAAACACTTTGCAAATTAAAAAAATGTATGAAATTCACATATTTGGTATTGAAAATTCGTAAAACATTTGATTTAGTGCAATGCAGTGCAGTGTTTTTATTGAAAACAAAAATCACACGTTTTTTTAAAAAAAAAATTTGAATTTTGAATTTTTGGGCACAATAAGCCCACGAAATGACCGCACTTGGCCAAGTGCGTAATTAGCGAATTGCGTGTTGTATACAGTTCTGGCAGGCTAGAGATGAGTATGTCACCTAGCTTATAATAGTCTGGACTAAAGTTAGAGATCCCGGAAGAGGAAATTTGGAATTCATATAAAAGAGTTTCTTTTTGCAGGCCCGATATATTGAACACCAACTTCCCGAACTGGTCACTTTGGGGAGGGCTTGCATTAGCTATGCCAAAACGTTGTTGGTATTATACAGTGTTTCAGTGCAAGCTTTTGCAAGGTTTATTGGCTCTAACCTTAAGAGAGGAGGCATGGCATGAACACTCATTTTTTGGGTTAAATATCACTGTTGCAAATATATTCCGTCCAACAATTAGTTGATTCCGTCCAGTTCTTATCGTCACAAGTTCGTTTGCAGTGCAATACTCCTTGCTGAGCATGTAGGAAAATGTCTTTTATTCATTTGAGATAAAAATTATAAATTTACAGAAGTAATATATGGTGTTTTAAAATCAAATTGGGAATATTTTGGAATATACATGGAATATATTGTAAATATATTAATATATTGTAAATGGTAAAATATTCTGATTATTTCATAGGCTCGCATTAAATACCCTTTGTTCACTCATATGTACCCAAATTTATACTAAACGACTTCCCGGAGTTTAGGGGAGAATTTTTTGAGGTGATGAGTTGAATTGGGAAATTTTAAGAGCAGCTTTTTTTTATAATTTATAAATGAGATTCTCTTGAAACCCTACAAAAATATGCCAAATGTCATAGCCTCTCGTAACGTAGCTACTTGTTATATAAGCGGGAATAGGTTATACATATGGAAAATTATTGTGGAAACATGTTGTAGGAATTTATTGTGGATAATTCACTAAAAGAATTTACTGTGTATAATCTACAATATACTATATCATATTATCATATATATATAGTATAATATTATATGTAATATATAGTAAATTGTGTAATATAACATATCACATATATCGCCCGAGGAGTGCACTTAAAGTTAAAATTAGGAATACATGTGAGTGCATTTTAATAGCATACCCCGTACAATACTTGGCCTTAAAATATTTTCATAATTAAGATTTTTTTATTATTATGTATATATCTATCATTTTGTATAAATTTCAAGATCATTTTTTTTTTAAATTTTATAAAAAAAATTGATAGAAGTTTAAACTAAATGTGTTGTTTTTTGCTTAAAAAAATATTTAAAAATATGTACAAGTGGTTATTTTTTGAAATTCATACAACAAGAACTTTAGATTGTGTTGAACAACTTCATATTTATTTTTACAATTTCTAGGTGATTTTTTAATACATAATTATATAGGGGGATCAAAAGTACGCACACGTGATTCCTAGTCTTAACTTTAAGTGCACTCCCTGAGGTATATCGTACAATATATATTATATAATACAACATACACTATAGTAATGGACCGTCTAGTGTACCGTAAAGCAATGGCCCGGGGAGGTCACTACATTGTCAAGTTGAACACCACGTGCGAACAAAGTTTGCTACCCCTATATTATATGCCATAAATAATTTTAAAAATTATGATATTTTTTCTACATATACGTAACCATTGATAACATCTTTTGTATATTTTTTTGAAATTTTTAGTCATCTTCATTTTTTTTAGTAATTGTTTTAGTTCATTTCTACGTCATTCTAGTTAGAAACGGTATGTTTTATAAAAAAAGAAAGATCATCAAATTTGGTTATCTTTTTTTTACTATGTAATAGATACTGAGTATATCTACTCATGAAAAAAAATTGATAAAATTTTGACCCATTTTGGTGATGCAACTTAGAAAACTTAGATTTATTTTGTTCGCACGTGGTTTTCAACTTGACAATGGAGTGACCTCCCCGTGAGCAATGGTCGGCTTCGCAATAAGTATCTTTGACCTCACTCACCCCTTGACAAACTTTATAGGATAAATAGCTTGGCTTGAGAACATCGTGAGAACGTCATTGGGAACACAAAACGTTACTCTCACCTCCAAAATTGAACAAAACTAGGAAGTTCTCATAGATTCAAGATGTCCAAGGAAGAGAATCCAAAGTAAAGACTAAATACCACCAAGATGATCATTACATCAGTGAGGGATGCACATGTGTATACATTCTTCTATACGCAAAATAGTACAGAGTAGTTTTTTTCGATGCAATGCCGGCTTATTGTTCACCCAAGAGCTTTGAAAGGAAGCTAGTTTTAGTTGTTTGGATTACAAAGAGACGCTTTATTCACTCTGGCGCGGAGGAGGATCGGAATTATATTTATGTATTTCGTTGTTTCACTTGTTTGGATAGTCTATAATTATAGTTTTGAATGTAAGTGAATAAAATAGTGCGCCCTATTCGTGACATGTAACTACTTGTGAAACCTACCAAAACTCTTATTTTTTTATTCTTTCATTACTTGTTTTAAGCGTTTTAGGTATCAAAGTGTTTTAGATGCCAAAGTGCACTTATAGGTGGGAAAAATGACGATTAAAGAATATAAATGTAAAAAGACATTCAAATCGTGTGGCCATTTCAAGTTAAATACATGTTCATTTCATATAAGAGTGTCTTGTGGTAGTTAAGAACAAGGGCAATGAGCAAATGATCATTATAGGCTACCTAAGTTTTTTTTTAATACGGGAATCCTAGTGACTAGCTACACTTTTGGAATTTGTTGCAAACCTCCTTCAAATATTTGTTTCAATTCATTTACATACTTTGCAATGATTAAAAATATATAATTTAAAAATTCTATTGGATTTGCTATAACTTTATATTTTAAAGCACAACATGTGTTTATTTTAAAAATATGCTTCAAATTGACATTAGAAATGTAGCAAATTGTATGCAAATACATAATGCATGTGTTTCAATTTCTCAGTAACACTTCACTCCTAACGTGCAAATAGCTTTATAGAACCATGTGTAGTCGCTTTACAATCAAACTAGGATTTTCAACCTGATTCTTAAATTCAAATGAAAACGGTCCAAACTAAGGTTCTAAAAATGTGTGTGTCATTCCGTCTTTTAGTGTAATTGAAATCAAAGCAAATAGTGAACTCAACAACCTCCAAACTTCAATTTTAGACATGACTCCAAGTTGTTAAAGCCCACTAATGAAACCAATCACTTTATTATATCTCAAGTTTGCCACATACCTTGCCATTATCTCAAATTGGATGAGGGCCATGGCCTCCAAGCCTCGACTCTCTTTGAACTCACCTTAGTCTCAATTTTGCCTCCTTTGTAACGGCAAACTAGTTCACACTCCTTTCTATTTTGGATTTTTTGGAAACTATGCCAATTTGCTTTGCTGCTTTACATACGGGTCACACTCACCTCAAGTAACATGCAGTTCCTCATCCTTTCAGTTAACTCTAATACTTTAAAGTTTGACCGGATAATTATAGTGTCGATGCTTAGGGGTTAACAAGTTTAGTTTTACACAACATAGAGTCCGAGTTTTTCAAAAATAGGATGCACTGCCTTTATTACATGGCGTGAAGTCCTGTTACATAGCTCCATTGACTCCTACCCATTAAAGTGATAGAAGGTCCATTCAACCTATTGTAATACGAACCACCTAAGTTGTCAACAATTCTTTTTAGTGCTTTTTTCAAGGAATCTTCAATGTGATCTTTGATTAAAATTGTAATTAGGGAGGAAAGTTATATGTCAAAGTTTCCAACATGCATATAAAATTCATTGTACAAGACGAAAGCAATATTGTAAACAATTAGCTATCAAAAGCACTAGAATAGCTCTGTGCTACTGACTCACTATCGTAAGGACTTTTCTCAATGACAAATAATACTTTTTTTGTATAAATTTGGGAAATTGAATCATGAGAATGATGATCATATGAACGCAAATTGAAAAAAAATACACTACAGGATTGTTTTTGAATGAAAATCATGTCTTTCGAATGTCTAGCAAATATTCAAAGAACTCTCCAAAAGACTCACAAAAGCACTAAAAATGAGGCACCTTTGGTTCTCATTAGCTTAAATGGACCCTGGAACCTTACTATATATGGAATCGATGACAGCAAACGCTCAACAACTAAATGCGTGCTCGGAGCATGCAATGGTGCACAAACAGTCTATGTCTAGGGCTTCATGTGGAAGGAGGCCCGGTAAGCAAATCCCACTCGATGATGTTCGATCACTCGATGATGTTCGATATTAGGAATGATCTGGGACTTCGACTGCCTCGACACAACATCATATTGCAGCAAATAGTCCTCACAGCTCACCCAGATCACGCTTCCTTTTGCCGTGCAGCTGAACCAGTTCCCCTGCCCTCGCTCCGGCTGTATTCTCCGTTCATTCTTCACCAAGCTCTTCTCAAACAACGATTGTCGGTGACTTATATACGCACAATAATTCGTCCTCGTCATTTGAAATTCGATGCGTATCACTCCATCGTCCACGTCCTCCCCATCCAGTTGAAAGACAAAGAACTGCAGGGGCATGTGCCTCAAGTCTGGCGCCGAACCATAGACCGTCTAGTCGACACTTTGTGCGACGCCCTTCCACGGATGCAAAAACTCATCGATCCTGGCTGGAATCACTGCAAAGATGTGGCCCATGCATTCCACGAGCTCTAAGTTGCGCAGGACGTACCTTGCGGGGGACTGAGCCCGGGCCTCAACTACCAAGAAAGAGACCACCGGAGCTTTGAGACTGAGATCAACCAATCTGATTAGCGGCAAGTCTTTGCACGGTTTCCAAACCTTGGTGTCGATATCCATTTCCAGGAGCCGAATAACCCCAGAAATGTTTGGGTTTATTTGCCAATCTGTGGCAGTAGCTCTTCGAATGTCGGCGAAGTAGAGACGCCTGCGCACACATGCACTTGCATAGTAACGCGCGTCCGCACGTTCAATTCGCGCACCCAGCTCAGGCTCTGTCATGGGCGCAGGGATGCGACGTTCATAGTGCCAACTGCCGGACCTGGAGTTGTAAACATAAAAGCACGTCCAGCTGCACGTGTAGAGAACCACTTCGTAAGCGTTCTCCTCGTCGTCCACCATTATTTGGCCTTGCACGCAAAAATCGAAATTCCACAAACGATGTGGAGCAGTGCCCTCATATGCTGGAAGTACCCGGAGTTTTTTCGTCAGCGGATTGATCACCATCAACGATGGCCAGCCATCTCTAGACTGTCTGCAACCTACTGACACGACGACTCCCCTGCGCCGTTTGCGCGGTTTGCAGGATGGTAGCATCTGAACTACGAGAAGGCCACCGGAGCTGGCGATGACGTCGTAACGAGGTTGGCAGCAATTAAACCGCGCCGAGCTCGGGGGAAAGGTGAGGGGAGGGAGCTCATGGAACTCTAACCCATCCGAGGAGTGATCTGCAGTCGCATGCCAGATTCCAGACAAATCCCATGACGGTAGTATCGATGATGTTGTACGGTTTTGAATCACAGGGTTGAATACTGGGAAGTACCAATCGCGATTGTCGTCCTGGCGGCGGGCACTTGTGATGACGGCGATGTTGTCGCGGAACCAATCTGCCCACAACGAGCAGACGCGCCGCAGCTTCAGAATCTCGAGTGCTGTGGGACGTTGTAAAAAGGCTGGTTGCGAAAGCGCACCATTTGGAGAAGCAAGTGACTGAGCTGCATCGTTGGAATCATGACGCGCAGCATCGATAGCGCGCCCCAACTCCGCTTTCCAATCCTCGAGGTCATGAGCTTGGTCTGAAAATATCGCAGGATCAGTGAAAGTGACCGAGTCTGCCATCGAAACCTCTTGATGAGCTGGAGGATCCATCACGGTGTCGCTCGTCGCGAAAGCTACACACCCAAAGGAATGCAATTAAAAAGCAGACACACCAGGTAAGTAGAGGAATGCTATGAACAAACTGTGCCAAGCCGATAGATGTTTGCAATGGGCTTTTCTAATGTGCTGACTGTGGGGGTGAGGCGCGAGGAGAGGAGGAATGCGAAAAAGCAAGAAAGCACTCGAAGCAATGCAAAATGCAGACTTACCAGGTAAGGAGAGGAGATAGCGTCTTGAACAAACTAACTATGTCAAGGGGATCGAAGTTTGGGTTTTCTAATGGGCGGACTGGGGGCGAGGCGTGAGGAGAGGAGGAACGCGAAAAGAAAGCAAGCAAGCACACGAAGGAATGCAAAAAACAGACACACCAGCTAAGGATTGGAGAGGAATGCTCTGAACAAACTGTGCCAAGCCGATGGAAGTTTGGGCTTTTATAATGGGTGGGGCTGACTGTGGGAGTGTGTCTAGGTAGTTGGTTTAGAGTTCTGGTACTTGCAAGTTGCCAAGGGATGAATAGACGGATTGATCTTCGCCAAGGGACGGACATTAAAGACAGTTCAATAAAGGTCGTTGCCAAGGGACGGATAGGCCGTTTAGTAGACGGACTGGCCGTCACCATCAATACCGATAGTTTCACTTCGGCTCTGAAGTTGGGTTCATTGCAAGCCTATCTTTTTTATACAAATTTAATGATTTTATTTCTGCCATTGCTGCCCTCGGCTGTTGGGGGAAAACTGTCTGTATGAAGGAATATTCCAGGTGCATGAAAGAAGTCTCCGTGAACTAAAGTCCCCGCCATGCATCATTTTGATCAAACTTTCACGCTTGACCAGTCTGCATGATTTGTATAAGATGTTTCTCTGACCTTACACACAGAGTAGCTTCAGTGCTAACTATAGTTTCGCAGAATTCCATGTCACTCTGATTGGCGCTCGACCTCTTCGGTCAGATTGTATACAGTTATTATTCACGTGTTTAAATAGCTCCAAGCCGGATCCTTGCTATGAGCCCCGGTGAATTGATGAAGGACGTTCTCTATACTGGCAACGGTGAGCTGGACGGGCGTGAGCAAGAGCCAAGCATGCACGCTACCTGTGGACGCGAAGGCAATGGAAATCACGTATGTGTATGGATTAATTTGTGAACTTGGTGGTTGTGCGATTAAGTGACTGGCGTGCTTGACTTAGTGAAGGTACAGTTAGTTTAAGAGCGTCCAGATGGCCATTTGAAGGACTATCGAGTTGGTACTCTACGTGAGGTAATCCACATCGTATTCATGTGAATGTCAATGTTGTGCTCAGGTATTCGACATGTCAATGACATGCTGAAGTCTTGATGTATATATGCAATCCAAAGACACTTGATTTTCAAAGTATAATTATATTCATTTATCTGGCCGCCAAGGACTTTGAGAAGGAGTTGCACTCTTAACTTGCAAATTGTACATCAAGGGGTTTTAAACTAAAAACCAAATGTACATCAGTTTGCCTCAATTTTAGGTTTCAGTCATGCAACATGATGTGCACACAAAAAATGAGATTGATTCAAATGGGATTCCCAATGTTGGTCAATGAGAGTAGAGTTCGACTTTTTGGTTACTTCAAGAGTTTTTACCATCAAGAGTTTTTACCTACCTCATGATAAACTTATGTCAAATAGGTCCTATTCAAACTCTGAGGTATTAGGATATTGTGTATGGATGGCTAGTTGCATTATTTAGTAGTAAGGTTGCAAAAAGTTGAACCTTAGTTAGCTTGAGGACAACAAATTAATTGTCTTAAATTGGTACATGTTAGCACAAACAGTGTTCCTTGGCCTGAAGTGACTTGATAGCAATGTACCTGACAATATTCGGAGTATTGCCAAACGTTGGATATATATAGATATCGTGGACACAATATCACGTGAGAAACAAGTTGATGTGAATGGCGACGTTATAGTATGGCCATTAACAGTCTCGTATTTGTATCTAGATATTGAGAGCAACTTTAGATGAACACTCCAACCCCCTTATTAATCTACCCTGCTTGAGCGATAGTCATTAATTAAGAGTGAAATAATGACAGGAGTGTGTTAATGATAGTGTGATGTGGCAAGTGTACAAGATATTCTAAAACGTTCTAAATCTACAATTATAAAATTTGAAGGGTGCATTATTATGCTTTACACATTTATGTTAGTCATAGAGCTAGTGTAGAGCTGCAATGAGGACTTGTTTTTTTTTGTTCAATTTTGTTTTATTAGATGCAATGTTCTTAATTGATTGAAGTGATGTAAAATTTGGTCTCATTTTATTTGTATTTTTCACAACATGGTTAATTGAATTTTTCATTTAAAACCATGATTCCTTGATCCTTTAGGGGTTAAAATCTTTCTTCCAAAGTAGAGATATTCTATCCATTGGTGATGTATCACATAAGGCCCAAGGGCTATAAAATGTTATATAATTTACAATGAGAACATAACATAATAACTCGTAAATATTTGATGCATATGACAATGGGACACAAGGCATATGTTTAGAAGTGTTGTTGAACTCATATGCAAATTGACATGACAAAGAAGGAAGCCAAGTGAACTTCATGATGATGAAAACTAAGGCCTAACATGAAAAGCAAATGCCATAAAAAGGACTAGAGCTTTGCAATGCTCATCACTACCATTGATGAATGATGAATGTGTTGATTCTTGCCATTAATCAATCTTAGGATTGAGAACATTAGTGTTAGATTGATGAATTCACATGTAGATCCTTTCACATCCTAAGACTAATGTTAAAAGTTGAATATTGATGTCTTCATATGAATTGCCTTCACTACATGTTCAATGTTGAATTTCAAAGCCCTTCACATGTAAACCCTTCACATCCTAAATCCTTCATTTCTCCAAGTCACCCGTCTAAACTACACTTATACTAAAAAAATAAAATAGAAACCTACTTTACAAAACTATCTCCAATGGATACATAGTCAGTGGAATTAGTATAGAGCAATCAACCCCGACTAGGTTTTTATTGGAAATTTTGACAAATAACAAGGGTGCTATTGACGTTCGAGTCAAAAGTTCACTTAAAGACCGAGTCGAGGTTGATTGTCCATCGTAAAGCAGTGCCAAAAAAACCCAAATAATTACGAAGGAATTCCTCGTAATTATTAGGGTTATGTCCATCCCTGAGACGGGCCAAACAAACCCTAATTTCTCAACATAATGCAACGACATTTGGCTTGAAAAATTTCTGGCAGTGCTTTACAAATTCGTGACATGATGAATGCTGTGGAATGGTGTAAGTTGAGAAAACCCACCTGGGTCCTGATGACAGTGCCGTTGTCCAGTTCGACCTCAGTCACGAATTGCGCGTCACGAGGTTTCCGGATGTTTTTCACTCGAGAATTGAACGCAATGGTGTCACTGGGGAGCGCCTTGGCCAGAACCCGCAGCAATGCCTGCCTCTCCACTGCTCGTAATTCATGCGGCCTGTTCGCCAGACAATAATTGAGAAACTAAATAATCCAACACTTGCCTCTTGAAAATCTCAAGAGCCCAGGTAAATCTTCCTATGCTAATTTCTCAAGCTTTTTAGTTGGAGGGAGTCCACCTTAAGGATCAGATTCATCCATTAAACTTGAATGCTAATTTGCATCTCCTTGATAAACTCTGCATTAGATCATGATCAAGTACTCAACCTCCAGGAAGGTCAGAGTTTCGGAATTCTTTGATGACTTTCCCTTTGGGTGTCCGCATCCTTCCTCTGCCAAGAAAACACGTATTTCACTCTGTTGTTAGATTATACTCTACAATGTACTATTCAACGCAATTTTAAAGAAACCCATCAGATCTTACAGGCCATGTTGCAGCGTCCTTTACAGCATCGAATGAAGGAATTTGGCCAAGTTAAGAAGCAAGAAAGAAGCATAACAAAAAGAACATACAGAGGATCTCAATGCAATAGTAAAGAGAACTGGCTCATTGCAAGTGTCTCTACCTCAGATAGAAATGTGTATAATTTTCATGTGTCTCTTTTTGTACAATCTTCTCAAGAAAAAATATAGTGATTGAAAAATTCAAAAAACTGCCAAACTCAAAGTTCACCACGTCTAAGTTCTCCTAGACGTAAGAAATTCATTCTCTGGAATGACGGTTCTAACATACTACTAAATATTGCTTTTGACATATGTCTCATTTTCATTGTACTCCAGGATTTTCTACGTTTTAAGCCCATTGTAAATGCTTTGAAAAGGAAAGAGAGGAATACCCAACACAGTTGAGAAATGATCCTCGAAGCTGATCCGAAACACCAAGTGCATCGAGAGCTCGCCATGCATTGGGAAACAGAGTCATGGAGGTTCCCTCGGTTCGCAAGCCTCCGGATTGCTCCAGCACTAATGCTTTCACTCCCACTCTTTTCACATTCACAACAATAGCGATAATTAGAAACGGCACTTAACTCATCCCCTAATCAATCAATATCGTCCACGAAGCGATTATTCCCTCTGTTATTATTCCCTCTGTTCTGATGTTTTTTTCCTAATTATGGTGATAAGAGGGAAAAATTAGCACCCATGTAGGACACCATCCTCGCAGCTCTAAATATCAAGTGTATGTGATGGAAAAGCTATCAACAACAAGAGTACAATAAAATGGTCTCAAGCTTAATTCAATTCATGAGTAAGCAATAATTAGGGGTTGTCACACATCCTCCACCCCATTCTCAATCTTCAGATGATGGGGACGTGGCACGGTCTCCTTGAATGGCGGAGGGCCCACTGAAGATTGAGAAATTTCATTCTTCTCCTCCATGGGTGAAGAATGGGCATGAAGAATGGATAATGGAGAATGGCCCATGCTTGGAGGATGTGTGACCAACTAACAACCTCTATTCTTCATTCTCATTCTCCACATACCACAAAAGGAGTGTCACACTTTCTTCATGGAGAAGCTATCCTATTGGTTCCTCTTTTCTCTCGTTCTTCAAAAAAAATTCATTCTCATAGGATGCGTGACAACCCCTATTATTTTGGTAAAAGTCTTGCAATTGTGAGCGTGGATTGCAAATGCAAACAAGTAGGAACCATGTCACAAGCTCACACTCAACACCCCCAATCAACTTGGAAAACTTACAGCGTTTGCATAGAGTATGCAAATCACGCATTCTTTGGTGCGTTGGAATCCTCTCATTCACCAACAAGAACAAAAAAAACACTTGACCACTCGAAGAAGTAAACTGAACAGAAACGATAGCAAATTAAATCAGAAAAATTTCAAACCAATTGATGCATTGTCTACGACCACTCTGTCTAAATCACTCCGTGGACACCAAGCGCAGTTCAATACCTGTGCAACGCCAAGGCAGTGGCGAGCCCCGCGAGGCCCGCGCCCACAATCAGCACCGTCTGCATCTCGGAAGCCACGCCGTCCTTGCTCCTCTCTTCCACGGGCGCCGTGCTCATCACCACCCTGCTCCTGCTGCCTCTGATTTTGCACAACCCTAATCTGGGGCGCACTGGGAGCTTGGGAGATCGCAACAACAGAGGGTGCAAATGCAGCGTGGGCAATGGGCATCGGTACTGTGGGTTTATCACACTGTTACAAGCAGATGTCATCCGACCGGATGTCAAACCACTCAATTTTTTGGTGCTTGAGAATTCAGCACAGCCTGTGGGAATTTGAAAGCCACGAGAGAAGGTGAGCTGGGAAATTGGGTAGAGGGGGGAATCAGCAACAGGGAGTCTGTGACAATCTGACGGAGTGAGTGAACTCATCCCGCATTCTGGCTTGGGCTCAGTTTTGGTGCGGATGTGCGGCTCAGGGACTGTGAGTGTGTGCGTCTGTTTTGCATGATTGCCATCTTCTTCTTCTTCTTTGATCCTTTTCAGTAGCCTCTCAGATACTGACACTTGGCATTTCCACTTGGCACATTTCCTTATCCATCCTGCAATTTGGCCAACCCTCAATCCCTCATTACTAAGAGCATCTCCACCCTGCCGCGTTAAAGGGACACAGCAAGCCCTTAACGCGGCCTTGCTGCAAAACATGCACCACTCCTCTCCATAAATGCGGCCTCTAAGGAGCGGGCTAAGGAGTGGGCTCTTTAAACTTTTCACTACACTCACTATCCTCGCGGGTAGAGAGAGCAACTTGGTGCCCGCATTCCGGGATCTTGTTTCCCTTATCCACCTCGGATTCTCTGACAGTTGTAATTCCGCGGATTCTGGACCTTCAGTCACCATTGAACTCATCCTCCGCAGTCAAGCTCGGGTAAAGTCGCCCGCCCCGTCACCCATGGAATCCTTGAAATAGCGCGACCTCCTTCTTTTTCTAACTCAACCGTTTGTTTCGCGTACCATCTAATCCGGCATGGGTGGGGGACATGGCCGCGACAGTAAACGACATCGAGATTGGAGCCCTTCAAGCATTGGATGGTGAGCCAATTCTTCTGCGGCAGGGTGGAGATGCTCTAATCCCTTAACCCCTAACTATGCAAGGAGCCCATATTTGATTTATTTCAGTCAAACGCTAATTTTCACCTAGTTCCTTATTTCAAATGAAAATGGTCCCATTTAAGATAGTGTGGGAGATGTTTTCTACTTTCAAGTGCAATTCATTATTCTTCAAAACAATTAAAATTGCACAATCTAGAGCACTTTAAAGCTTCCAACCCTAGAATTCCAATATGGACTACAAGAAAAGTTTTGCAATCGATTTTTTTCTTATGTAAGCTCAAAAAGTGTACCACCTACATTTGGTTTGTTCATCACTATTATCAACATTTTTTTATATCATACTATTTTAGGCATGTTTGTAATTACTGTGACAATTACTATAGAAAAACGTTAAAAAATTCAATAAAATTCATTTTTATTTAAGTAATTATGAAAAAATTAGTGCAAATGGGTTTATCCCTTTAACGCGCTTGCGTCCAGAACGTGGACAACGGATGATTTCGAGTTGCGTCATTTCTGTCTACATTGATGATTTAATTCTGTCCGTCAAATTTATGGAAGCTTGTACAGTGGGGTGACACCGAAATTGTCCCCTTGTGCAATTCCAGGGAAAGTGCCCACACTGCTGCCAACTTTGACACCCTCTCGAGCGCTGGAAAATTGTTATTTATACATGAAATTTTAGATACAAAATCATTGTTATGTTGACAACATGTGTACCAAATTTCAAAGCTAGAAGATTGATACAGAAAAAGATATTCAAGATTTACTAACAAGGGGTAGTTGTAAGAAATGTTTCATAGCTACCAACTTTGACACCCTCCCAAGGATTGAAGAAAAAAATTTCACATGGAATTTTTGGAGTAGGAACATCTTTATGCTGTTTACACATGTGAAAAAATTCAAGTCCAAAAGACCCACCAAAAATATGATATTTCAAATCTACCAACAGGTGTAGTTGTGAGAAACAAAGTTGCTTCACAACTTCCAACTTTGATAGCCTCCCTAGGGCTGAGAATTTGTTATTTCAATATGAAATTTTTGTCACATGATCTTTATGATGTTGATCACATGTATAAAAAATTTCAAGGCCAAAAGATACACACAAAAGTAGTTATTCTATATCTACCAAAGTAGTTGTGAAGCAACTTTGTTTCTCACAACTACACATGTTGGTAGATTTGGAATATCATTTTTTTGGTGGGTCTTTTGGACTTGAATTTTTTCACATGTGTAAAAAACATAAAGATGTTCCTACTCCCAAAATCCCATGTGAAAAAAAAATTCTTCAATCCTTGGGAGGGTGTCAAAGTTGGCAGCTATGAAACATTTCTTACAACTATCCCTTGTTAGTAAATCTTGAATATCTTTTTTTGTATCGATCTTCTAGCTTTGAAATTTGGTACACATGTTGTCAACATAACAATGATTTCTTTTCTAAAATTTTATGTATAAAGAACAAATATCCAACGCTCGGAAGGGTGTCAAAGTTGGCAGCAGTGTGCGCACTTTCCCTGGATTTGCACAAGGGGACAATTTCGGTGTCACCCCACTGTACTTTGATGAACTTTTGAGTGTCCAGACGTGATTTCTACGAAAAAAGGATGTGCACCTAATTTTGTAGAGGCTCTGAATTGCATTGATGTAGCTCAATTTACTAAAATTTCAGTTATAACCGGTTAGAAATCTTTACACATTTTATGTAATATAACAATTAATAACAATTAATAACAATCATAAACATCAGCTTAGCAAGTAACCAACAAGTCACTTCACCTAAACATTAATCTTTTGGAATCAATCATTGTTGTTGTATTTAGTTTTGGAACACCATATTTTGTGATCACCAAGACACAATACATCTTTGTATGCTCTTCCAATTTCAAAGGATAATCATGGTTTTAGAATTTATGAGAATGATTTTTGTGAGAGACTTGTTAATTTTGCTTGAAAATTTCAAAAAAAAACTCATGATCAAACCTTATAATTATGTCAAACATATGGTAGATTATCGTGAAGGCACCACGGGCCTTGGCTTGGTGGTTAGAGCTCATGGCCCCCAATGAGGAGGTTGTGGGTTCTATTCCCCATGCCGGCGTGGTGCTCTCTTACTACTATAGTCCACCCAACTATGATGGGGGGTCCTTGGATCTTGTTGTATGGGTACTCTAAAGCCCTTAAATTTGAGGGGATACCATGTCCGGTATCTTCAAGGCACTAGTGGCTAGCTAGGTAGTAGCATAGTGTGTCACTATATTGTTCATCCTTGAAAGGGGAGAGTAGTATTGTCTTAATTTCCCTTTGTCCGGTGGGCATCGGGTCAATGGCATTACGAACGGACACTTCATTCACGCCAGCCCCTTGCTAAAAAGGGACCGGAGTTTTTATCTAGATTATCATGAAAATTTATATATAGTCTCAATACTAAGTATTTACACTACCCAGAAAAAGGAGAATAACCATGGGCAATGACGTTCCGAGAAGGTCTATAAAGTAGCCTAGTAGATATGTTTCATGGTCCAAGTTTTTTTGCACCATGTCGAGCAAAAATGGCTCTCTTGCTATGAAACCAAAAGACCATGGTTACAAATTGTCTTTATAACAAATTTTGTAGTGCCCTTTTTTTCCCCAACATTACTACAGTTACATACATTAAAAAATCACCTCACTTTCTTTTTTGGTGCATTGTCTTCTTCTCTGGACGAATTTCACTATACACCTACCAAGAGGCTTGAAAGTGCATTTTTATGAAGTATGAGCATGGAAGCATAATTTTCAATAGCGGCTTTATGTTCTTTGCCTTTCCTCCATGTCCTCTACCTTACCTTCATGCACTTTGCTCATTTCCTTGGGACCTCACGTGTCCAATTACATACTGATGAATTCTTGTTGAATGTGGAATAGGTTGCACCATTTATTGTGGGGCACACAACGCCACAATAAAGCTAGTGAATGATATGAATGTGACCATGAAGTGGTGTCTATGAAAATAATTTATTTTTCACAGTTATGGTTTGTAGTCTAAATCCTAAAACTTGTCCTAATATCAATGTATCTAGAATTGGAAAGTGAGTGCAACCGAAGATGAATAACCCATTGCAACTGTTGGGAACAACTTTCCGTCCAATAGAGTTATCCTATAACTCATAGGTCTTGAGTTTGAATAAAATACCATGAGTTTTGCTTTAATATAATATTATTGTTCACTCTAAACAATTATAAGGTACAAAAGAACTTAGTAGTCATCTCTTGTTATTAGGTGTGTACGCGTTTGGTGGTCTCTAACTCAAAGAACAATCAAATAACGTCTATTTTGATGGCAAAATAAATTTTCACAAGTTTAAAGACTATCAAGCTTTTGCACAACCAATCAATAATAAGAGAACACCAAGTTCTTCCATTCCTTATAACTATTTGTAGTGAACAAATAAGAATATTTTAAAGCACAATTTATGGTATCTTATTTACATAACATTCTTGACTTTGTACCCCTACTAAAATTTTCAAGATTCTCCCCGATACTCTTTGATGCTCTTTGATTTCACATCTTAAGTTTATCCTACTTGCTTGACTCCTACTAAATTTTGTCATAAAATGGCAAGTGTTATTTTTCACTCTAGTTCCAAGGAAAGTTGTTGTATCAATAAAAGATCAACCAAGTAGAAGGTAGTGCAATATTCTACTGCTAAAGAGTGTTATGTAGACTTGATTCCCTATTTAAAATTATTTTTTATTTTCTATAAACATGTTTTTTCTATCTCGGGCAGCCCGTAAAAAAAGAGCAAAGATCATAAAATGGTTGATCCGTCCCTTAGGAGTTAAGCAACTGAGGGCAACAATAAGACAATGTTTAAAAGCTCTAATAAGTCCGTCTAACATAAGAATGTGTTATGTTTAAAATGTGAAGTATGTCCAAAACTATAGAACAATTACAAGGCCAAAAGTGCTATGGAATTTTTTTCAAGCTTTGCTTCCCGTCATATTGTTTTTTATTTTTCATTTATTTTTGGTTCGTTTGGCACATACTACATGGAATAAAATTTTAAACACAATATTTAGACTACAATGTCAAATTCCAAAGTGCAATGGCTAAAAATCAAAGAACAAATGGTTGAGGCTAGCTACGCTATTACTAATTAGAGATAAATTTGTCTATACAAGATATGTAAATAATCAAATTGGTATCGAGTTGTATCATTATCACAAATTGGATAATTTTGTATGCCCAAAGATGGAAATATGAAGGGTCAAGAATGTTGGGCTTATAACAATTGTCAATAGTGTTAAATCTATTTAACATTAACATATAGACTATATGTCTTCTAAATTACAGGACATGTTGAGAGTGGTGATCAAGGTGACCATCACCAACCTAACGAGCTTTCTAACAAACCATTGTCGCCACTTCACCAAGTCCCCAATACATTTACTTCGTGGTCAAATTCGTCGCCTCTGTTTAACGAACTTGATGAATTTGACAAACCAGAAGAACTTGAGGAATGTGTTGAACTTGAAACTCTAAGCGACACAAAGCGGAAGCTCTCTGTGAACAAGCCGACGGACATTGAAGAGTCTCTGGAGCAAATTGGTTTGAAAAGTGATCAACAAATTGCCGTAGCGCCACAGGCACATGTGCACATGACAAAGCGGTTGCATGTAACAAATGAGACAACCTCGGTATTATATCTCAAGTGTATCAAGAATCACGTAGTCAACATCCCTGTAAACAGAAGTGTTGTCTTTGACGGGTGCCAAAAATTCATGCCCGCCGCTAAAGACGACATGGCATGCGTGGTCTGCGGTTGCCACTGTAGCTTCCATCGCATTCAAATCCTAGACTAAGTCCACATCCAATTTTTAAGGGTACACACTTAGTAATCGTAACCAAGTAATTGAATGGCCGAAGATCAAGTAATAAAGAAACATGGATGATTTGTTGTATAATTTTTTAATTTTTTTTGTTGTGTTTAATTTTTGCCAAGTCATTCAGAGCATCACGGAGTGCATCGAGAGCTTGTTGAACATTGGAAAAGAGAGACAAGGAGGTTCCCTCAATTTGGAGGCATCCGGATTGCTCTAGCATTAATGCTTTCACTCCTATTCTTTTCACATTCACAAAAATAGCGTTAATTAGAAATGACACTTCATTTATCCCCTAACTGATTAATATTGTCCACAAAGCGATTTGAAGACATGTATCATTCTCTCTTTTCTAGAATGACTGATTTAACTCTTTTTCTAGCAGCTCTAAATGTTTCACTGATATGCTTAGATTAAAGATGGTTTAGAAAATGGTATTGATGACTATAGATTTCACTTGTGGATTGCCTACGCGGCTATGCTTATAGGGTTTACAAACAAGCCGATAAGTTGGCAAGCTATGAACCGTCATTCAACAGTTTCAAGATAGGATTTAATATTTTTTTAATATTTCGATGATGCAACTTACTTTTTTGTATCTTGGGATGGTCTTTCACATGATAGTTCCATTTGTTCCTCAAAGATCTATAAAGTGTATGTTCGATTCACCCTTGGTTCAATGTCCACCAACAAGGGACCTAGCGGTGTAAGATTACTTCCCCCTTTCAAGGGTGGACACTATTAGTAATGATAACCAAGTAATCAAATGGCTGAAGATTGAGTAATAAAGCAAACGTAGATGATTTGTTGTCTAAGGTTTCTATTTCTCGTTTAACTAATATTTAGAACCTAGACACTCAACTTCAAACTTTTGGAATCTTAAAAAGCACTAATTTGAAGAATGGAGATGTGACCAAGAGACATCACTCAATCCAAGGGTTTTGAAAAGAAGCTAGTTTTAGTTGTTTGAATTACAAAGAGACACATTATTTACTGTGGCACGAGAGAGGATCAAAATTATATTTATGTAATTAGTTGTTTCACTTGCTTGGATAGTCAATATTATTTTGAATGTAAGTGAATAAAATAGTGCGCCCAATTCATGACATGTGACTACTTGTGACGCCTACCAAAACTCTTATTTTTTATTCTTTCATTAATTATTTTAAGTGTCAAAGTGTTTTAGGTGTTTTAGGCGTCAAAGTGTTTAAATGCTAAAGTGCACTTATAGGTGGGAAAAAGGACTATTAAAGAAGATAAATGTAAAAAGCATTCAAATCGTGTGGCCATCTCAAGTTAAATACGTGGCCATTTAATATAAGAGTGTCTTGTGATAGTCAGGAACAAGGACAATGATTATTGTAGGCTACCTAAGTTTTTTTTTTTTTTAAATACAAAAATCTTAATGAGTAGCCACATTTAAATTGGAATTTCCTTGCAAGCCTCCTTAAGAAATTTGTTAGAAATCATTTACATACTTTGTAATCATGAAAATATGATTTAACGAATCAACTTGGACTTGCTATTGTTTTATATTTTAATGCGCAACTATCGGTATTTTTAAAAAGATGTTTCAAAATGACTTCAAGAAACGTAGCAAATTGCATGCACACACTCAATGGATGTGTTTCAATTTCTCATAATCTCAATAACACTTCACCCCTAAATTTTGTGCAAATAGCCTTATGAAACCATGTGTAGGCGCTTTTTTAGTCAAACTAGGATTTTCACCTAGTTCCTAGTTTCAAATGAAAACAGTCCCAACAAGGATTGTAAAAATGTGTGTGGGCTAACTTCTACTTCTAGTTTAATTAACCATTCTTCAAAATTATTAAAATTGCACTTTTCACTGCACTTTGAATCTCAAACCCCTAACATTCTTGTACACACTACAAAAGAAAATTCTCTCAAATTTCTTTTACGTAAGCTCAAGAGCCATGCCGCCTAAACTTTGTTGTTCATCACTATTATTTAAATTTTCCTTGAATTTTCATACTATTTAACCCCTAAATGTACCAAGGTGTCCCTGGAATTGACAATTTGAGAAAAAACATTATAAACTACCATTTAGAAGAATATTCTGGAATTGATATACAAATGAAAGTTCTAGATTTTGAATTTTAGATACCATCCGTACGGTTTGATTCACTAATACAATCACCAATATTTAGTTATAAAATTTGAAAGTTAAAATTAAAAATTCCTTCTAAATTCGATTACAAACTAAATTTCAATATTTTTTGAGTAAAATTTGTTGGAATGAGTTTGAAATGAGATACTCTTAAATGAAGTGATACTTTGAAATTTTTGTGTTTCTTAAATTTATGACCTCATTTTTCACGATTCCACTTTGAACTAGAGTCAATGCAATTTTGGCTTGGTCAATGACTTGACATACTTCTACATTTGTAATTTTAGAAAAATATGAACTCTAGTATGACTAAATCCAGCCATTAGATAGGACAACAACTTGGTGAAGAATCTCCAAAAAATTGGATGAGTTTCATCCAAGCATTGATGAGAACATGAGAAGGCTTTGAATTCATTCGTGATCCAGTTTGTGGACTTTGGGACGTTTAGGGGTTAAAGCATTTTTAGAATTACTAGGATTTTTACATGAATAAAACTTTGAAAAAACCTAATAAACTTCATTTTTATTTAAACATTTATGAAAAAAAATCAAGATAAATCAATATGACAATTGAGTTATCCGAAATCAAGACTAGTGATCTTACGCCAAATTATTAGAAAACCAGAGTCTATGGCCTCTTTTAGTGTAACCGAAATCAAAAACAAATAGTGAACTCAACACCCTCCAAACTTCACTTTTAGACATGGGCTCCAAGTTGTTAAAGCCAACTAATCAAACCAATCATCTGATTATATCTCAAGTTTGCCACATTACCCACATACCTTGCCATTATTTCAAATTGGATAAGAGCCATCGCTTCCAAGCTTGAGCTCTCTTTGAACTTACTTTATTCTCAGTTTTGCCTTCTTTGTGACGGTAGAATTAGTTCACACTCACTTCTATTTTAGATTCTTTGCCTCTTTGGAAACCATGTCAGTTTACTTCGCTGTCTTAGATACAGGTCAAAATCAGCTTATGTAACATGTATTTTCTTATCTCTTTGGTTAACTCTAATACCTTAAGGTTTGACCAGATAATTATAGTGTTAACGCTCAAAGGTTAATAAATTTAGATTTACACACCATAGAATTCGTGTTTCTCAAAAATAGGATGCACTGCATTGTTACATGGCATAACTACTACATAGCACCATTGACTCCTACCCATTGAAGTGATGGACGGTTCATTCAAACTAATACGAACCATCTAAGTTGTCAAGCAATGATTTTGCAATACTTTTTTGAGGCATTTTCAATGTGATGTTTGATGTAAATTGTAATTGTCTAGAGAATAAAGTGATATGTCAATGTTTCCAACATGTATATAAAACACATAGTACAAGATGAAAGCAATATTCAAAACTATTAGCTACCGAAAGCGCTAGAATAGCTCTGGGTGGTTTTAATTACTCATCAAGGAATTTTCTAAATGAGAAATAACACTTTTTCGGTATGTAATTTTGGGATCATTGAATGAGAATGATGAATGATCATGTGAACGAAAATTGAAAAAAGCACACTATAAAATTGTTCATTGAATAAAAATAATGACTTTCTTGTCTCTAGCTACTCTGCAAAGAACTCTCCAAAAGACTCACTCAAGCACTCAAAACGAGGCACCTTGGTTCTTATTAGCTTAAATGTACCCTGGAACCTTACTATAGAATCGATGACAGTAAACGCTCAACAACTGAATGCGTGCTCGGAGCATGCAATGCTGCACATACTATCTATGTCTAGGGCTTCATGTGGAAGGAGGCCCGGCAAGCAAATCCTCGGTGATGCTCGATCTTCGGAATGATCTGGGTCTTCGACTGCCTTGACACAACATCATACTGCACCAAATAGTCCTCACAGCTCACCCAGATCACTCTTCCTTTTGCCGTGCAGCTAAACCAGTTCCCTTGGCCTCGCTCTGGCTGTATATTCCGTTGACTGATCACCAAGCTCTTCTCCCACAACGATTCTCCGCGACCTTTATACGCACAACCCCTCCTCGGGGTTGGAATTTCGATGCGTACCACTCCATCATCCACGTCCTCCCCATCCAGTTGAAACACATAGAATTGCAGGGGCATGTGCTTCAATTCTGGCGCCGAACCATAGACCGTCCAGTCGACACTTTGTGCGACGCCCTTCCACGGATGCAAAAACTCATCGATCCTGGCTGGAATCATTGCAAAGATGTGGCCCATGCATTCCACGAGCTCCAAGTAGCGCAGGAAGTACCTTCGGTAGAACCGAGCCTGGGACTGAACCAATCTGATTACCGGCAAGTCTTTGCACGATTTCCAATCCTTGGTGTCGATGTCCATTTCCAGGAGCCGAATAACCCCAGAAATATTTGGGTTTATTTGCCAATCTGTGGCGGTAGCCCTTCGAACGTCGGCGAGGTAGAGACGCCTGCGCACACATGCACTTGCATAGAAATTCACGTCCACAGGGTCAGTTATTGCACCAAACTCAGGCTCTGTGATGGGTGCAGGGATGCGACGTTCATAGTGCCAACTGCCGGACCTGGAGTCGTAAACATAAAAGCCCGTCAATATGTACGTATAGAGAAGCACTTTGTAAGCGTTCTCCTCGTCGTCCACCATTATCTGGCCTTGCACACAAAAATTCCAATTTACTGATCGATGTGGACCACTACCCTCAAATGCAGGAAGCACCCGGAGTTTTTTTGTCACGGGATTCATCACCATCAACGATGGCCAGTCCGACGACCTCCACTGTCTGCAATGGACTGACTGGACGACTCCCGGGCGCCGTTTGCGCGCTTTGCAGGATGGTAGCATCTGAACAAGGAGAAGGCCACCGGAGCTGGCGATGACGTCGAAACGAGGTTGGCAGCAATTAAACGGCGCCGAGCTCGGGGGAAAGGCGAGGGGAGGAAGCTCATGGACCTGTAACTCTTCCGACGACTGATCTGTAGTCGCATGCCACATTCCAGACAAGGGCCATGACGGTAGTATCGATGATGCTATACGGTTTTGAATCACAGGGTTGAATACTGGGAAGTACCAATCGCGACTGTCGTCCTGGCGGCGGAAACTTATGATAATGGCGATGTTGTCGCGGAACCAAGCTGCCCACAACGAGCAGACGCGCCGCAGCTTCAGAATCTCGAGTGCTGTGAGACGTTGTAAAAAGGCAGGTTGCGAAAGGGCTCTATCTGGAGAAGCAAGTGACTGAGCTGTATCGTTGGAATCATGACGCGCAGCATGGATAACACGCATCAACTCCGCTTTCCATTCCTCGAGGTCATCACCTTGGTTTGATCGTATCGCAGGATCAGTGAAAGTGACCGAGTCTGCCATCGATACCTCTTGATGAGCTGGTGGATTTATCACGGTGTCGCTAGTCGCCAAAGCTGCACAGAAAGGAACGGAAAAGCAGATACACGAGGTAAGTCAGGGAATGCTAAGTATGAACAAACTGTGCCAAGCCGATAGAAGTTTGGGCTTTAATTTCTAATGAGCTGACTGTGGGGCCAGACGCGAGGAGAGGAGGAATGCGAAAAAGCAAGAAAGCACACGTGAAGGAATGCAAAAAGCAGACTTACCAGTAAAGGAGAGGATTGCTCTGAACAAACTGTGCCAAGCTGATGGAAGTCTGGGCTTCTCTAATGGGCTGACTGTGGGGAGGAGGGTCGAGGAGAGGAGGAATGCGAAAAAGCAAGCAAGCACACGAAGGAATACAAAAAGCAGACTTACAGGTTAAGGAGAGGAATGCTCTAAATGAACTGTGCCAAACCGATGGAGTTTTGGGCTTTCCTAATGAGCTTACTGTGGGGGCGAGGCGCGAGGAGAGGAGGAATGCGAAAAAGCAAGAAAGCACAGTCACGAAGGAATGCAAAAAGCAGACACACCAGCTAAAAAGAGGAATGTTCTGAACAAATTGTGCGAAGCCGATGGAAGTGTGGGCTTTTATAATGGTGGGAGCGACGGATGAGGGAGGTTTCATAGATTTTGGCTCGGTAGTTGGTTTAGAGCTTTGGTACTCTTTGCAAGTCGCCACGGGATGGATAGACTGGCTGTCACCAAAGGATGTACAAGGCCGTCCAAGTAGACAGGTCGTTGCCAAGGGACAAGTAGGCCATTTAGTAGACGGACTAGCCCGTCCCCATCAAAAGATTCACTTCGGCTCTGGAGGTGGGCTCATCCCAAGCCTATCTTTTTTATACGAAAATTAATGATTTGATGTCTGCCGTTGCTGCCCTCGGCTGTTGGCGGAAATTGTCTGTATGAAGGAATATTCCAAGTGCATGAAAGAAGTCTCCGTGAACTAAAGTCCCCGCCATACATCATTCTGATCAAACTTTCACGCTTGACCAGTCACTCTGCATGACTTGTGCTGTAAGATGTTTCTCTGACCTTGGGATATAATTGCGCGTATGGCCTTACACAAGGCAGGTGCTTCAGTGCTAACTATAGTTTCGCAGAATTCGATGACACTCTGACTAGCGCTCAACCTCTTCGATATGATTGCGTGCAGTTTAAAATCACATATATTTTATTAGATGCACGCCGGATCCTTGCTATGAGCCCCCGTGAATCGATCAAGGACATTCTCTAGCTATGCGTGGAGATGCATGACAGTCAGCTTGCAACGGTGAGTTAGACGGGTGTGAGCAAGAGCCAAGCATGCACCGTGCCTGTGGACGCGACAGCGTTGGAAGTCACGTATGTGAATGTTTTAATTTGTGAACTTGGTGGTTGTGCGATTAAGTGACCGGCGTGCTTGACTTAGTGAATGTGCAGTAAGTTAGTTCTGGGGAGCATCCAGATTGCCGTTTGAAGAACGATCGAGTTGGTACTCTACGTGAGGTAATCCACATCGTATTCATGTGAATGTCAATGTTGTGCTCAATGACACGCTGAAGTCTTGATATATATATGCAATCCAAAGACACTTGCAGCTTTGCAAATTATATCCATTTATCTGGTCGCCAGGGACTTTGAGAAGGAGTTGCACTCTTAACTTGCAAATTGTATATCCGGGGGTGTAACTAAAAACCAAATGTGCATATTGTACTTAACCCCTAAAGGACCAGGGGGGTTTTTAGCTTAGCTCTTGTTTTCTTGACTAGCTCTTATAACAAGCTCAATTCTTCATTGGTGTGGGATAATTTTGACAATCCGCACCGTTGAAATCAAAGAAGACTTACATAGCTTTTGTATGAAAGAAAGATCAACAAAATCGCACAATTTTTGAGAAAATGTCACCGTTGAGAAGATTGATGGGACTTGTTCATGGTATTTTGTACACATGCTGAAATCGGATTGATCGAAAGTGCTCCAAAAAATCTGAAATTTGTACTCTGAGTAGAAATCATCATTTTTAAAATGTGGAAAAAATTTCAAGTGATTTGAAGGTGCGAGGAAGAAGATATGAAGCTCTGAAGTGACGCCTAAATACCCACCGTGCAACTCAAAAAAATCACCAAAAATTGCACACTTCATGAAATTTCGATCAAGAAGTACTCACGGATTCAGCTATCAAAAAGAACTAGGGTCTCTTTGTTTCTCACTTTACAATTCACGGTCCAATGTTCAACTCGAAATTCCTTACTTTTTAGTTCCAGAAGCCACGTGGTGGCCTCGTGGTCCTTTAGGGGTTAATATGCCTCAATTTGAGGTTTCAGTCATGCAACATGATGTGCACACAAGAGTTTTTACCAGCCTCATGATAAGCTTATGTTAAATTGGTGTTATCCAAATTGTGAGGTATTAGGATATTGTGCATGGATGACTAGTTGCATTATTTACTGGTATGGTTTCAACTTTCAAAGAATTGAACCTTAACTTGAAGAAAAAAAATTAATTGTCTTAAATTGGTACATGTTAGCACAAACAGTGTTCCTTGGCCTAGTATGACTCAATAGCAACGTACTTGATGATATTTGGAGTATTGCCAAATCGTTGGATCGACATCATGGGCCCAATATCACGTGAGAAACAAGTTGTTGAAGTAAATGACGACGTTACAGTATGGCCATTAACTGTCTCGTATTTGTATCTAGATATTGAGAGCAACTTCAGATGAACACTCCAACCCCCTTATTAATCTGCCTGCTTGGGCCACAATCATATTAACAGTGAAATAATGACAAATGTGTGTCAATGATAGTGTGATGTGACAAGTGTGCAGGATATTCTAAAACGTTGTGAATCTATAATTATAAAATTTCAAGGGTACAGTATTATGCTTTACACATTCCTGTTGGTCATAGAGCTAGTGTAGAGCTGCAATGAGGATTGTTTCTGAACTTGGACGAACTTGCACAGAAGTCCTGAGATACGTACTGCTGACAAACTCGCGAGGCACAGCTTTTAGCTTTGGCTTTGCAGTCCTGAATCTCAACCTTGTAACAAGGTTTCTTACCAGGCATTTAATTTGCTTGCTTTCACTTTGTTCTTGATCTTCACCACTGCTCATGGAAGAGCTACTAAAATTTCCAGATGCCTGGCATTAAATAGGATTTCCGCCCTTTCCTCTGAATTGATTACTAGCTTGATCGATGGTTGGTTAGCCTCTCTCCAATTGAACGTGCTCCTGCATAGAATCTTTTTATGAAAGCAGTACTAGCAAGAAACCTCAATGCTATGAAAAATGATTATTGTCTCTTTCTCGGACTAAACCCAGAGTAGACTGAGGGCTGGCATCCTCTTGCTGATTACTTGGAGAATGATGCACATCTCTTTGCATGTTCTGAGCTCAGCTGAAGCAAAGATGCGCCATACTTAAGCACAACAGATCAGTACAGTACATTAAGAGCATCCTCAGTCGTCTCCCTCTAAGCTCACGGCAAACCAAGACCTATCTTTTGACTGACCTAAAATTAGAAACTGAAATTACCATCAATAGAAGTGCATCTAAATAAAAGTGAGACATTTCTCAAGAAAAAAAATTGTAAAAATTTGAGGTAGGTGAAATATCCCATTGAAAACACCACATTTTCAAAATTTAAAGGGAGTGCATCAAATTTTGCTTAAAAATGGAAAGATCCTCCCTCTAAATTTCAGAAATATAGAGGGAGTGTGGGAGGACTCATGTTTTTTGAGCATTTTTGAACAGGTCTCATTTGTTCAATTTCTTTTTACCAACACATGCAGTGTTCTTCACAACCGTGAAATCTATATTACATGACTGAACTGGATGAATAGTGATTCAGATTCTCACGGCTGTCTTTATGTACTAATGTACACACCCATGCCATGCATCTCAAATCCATACTCATTAATTCTGATCAGAACTCGTGACTCTGCTGCAGCTCATATGCTCATCATGGCTTGCCAAATCCTTTACACTACATGACAATTATAGTAAAGTTAACCCCTAAAGGACCAAGGATTCATCGTTTTAAAATGACAAATATAATTTAGAGTGGACCAAATTTTATATTATCGGAATCACATAAGACCTATTCAAAACTACCAAGACAAATATGAGGCCGATTTGGGCTTCTTGGTCCTTTAGGGGTTGATTGCTGAAGCTCAAACAAACACAGTAATGCGCCAATACGACAACCACTTCACAGTGGTAGTTTTATATCCACAAGACCAACAAAATTCGATCAGTAATGCTCGTTGCAATTCTGCAATGGCCACCGGGTTACATTCAAAAATTGACTCTGAAATAACTACAAAGTGTTGGACCTCAGATGCATTCCTCACACCTGACAATTGCAAATTCATTTCAGAACCCGTTTCAGGTCAATTGGGATTATGAAGTGATTTGATTTAAGTGTCCTCGAACTTATTCATGAAGGAAGAGTTTTCATGTATGTAGCAATGAGTGTGAGGTGAGTGGAGTTATGGAGGCAAGATTGAACGTTGACAGTGGCAGGAAATACCAGGACCAGGATACCGACAGATCTCCCCAATGTCATCTAGAATCCAATTTCATGGGTTTCTCTACGATCGTGGAATTAATGAGACCGTCGTGGAGAGTGCGAAGAGCGTCCTCCTCACGGCTACTTGTGTGGTTGGGTCATCCCATGAGGCACCCAATTGAAAGCTTGTGGGACATGACGAACACGACCTGGCTAGAGCAGCGTGAGAGACGATGAACAGTCCCCACGGTGATGAACAGTGCGAGCGAGGCCGGACGGGAGAGGTCGGGTGGACTTCAGATTCGGGACTTCAGATTCGGGACTTTGGAGTGGGCCGTGGGCTCCTCACCGTGGATGACCTGCGGATCACAAGAAGGGGGGGGCCGCACAGGGCCGTTCAGTTGAAAATTGGGCTCTTTCCGGTTGAGATTGATTTCAACCGGAGGCCGCACAGGGAGGCGCAGTTGAACTGGGAGAAAAATTCTCAACCGTGGTCCCCCCATGCGAGAAAATTTCTCCACCGTGGTCCCCCCACGTGAGAAAATTTCTCTACCGTGGTCCCCCACACTACGGTTGAAATTAACATATATATATAAATAACTCCGGTCAGGAGGACCGGCGTGAATAGAGTGTCTGTTCATCCTACCATTGATACACTGCCCACAGGACAATGAATCCAAGGTTAGGATTACTCGCCTCTCTCAAGGTTAGACACTATAGGGAACTAGAACTACTACAATAAAACTCAAGGACCTGATAATAGTGGAATATTTTTGGATAATTGGTTCAGAGAGTTGAGAGAGGCTATAAAAGTATATTTATGGTGGGTCATAATTGGATGGTAGAGATTGGTTGTTTTCTATTTTTCTTTTATAGAGGAGGATAGACATTGCATGATGGATGGCAATCGTATTTATGTCGTGGAAGGTGGTTTTGATTTGGTGTTTGGGGATTTTGAATTTTTCTTTGAGGATTTTTATGGATGGGATGTGGGTAGAGGCACGGGCACCAGCGGTGATGACGATTAAGGGGGCAATGGTCCAACCTTTGGCAGCAATATCATTTAGTAAAGGTTGATATTTTTGGATTTTATTGTTGATAGTGTCAGGAGAAAAGCGGTCATTACAATATGTAAATTCAATAAATTGTATTGTGAGGGATGGATCAGGCTGTGATGGGGCAGGTTGATCATATGGGAGTCCTTTGATACATAGGATGTCAGGCTTGAATCGTGCATTGCATTGACATCTAGAGGATTGGCATGTGCAAGGGAGGAGCCAGTTGGGAACTGTGTTGTCTGGGGATTTGTTTTGAAATGTTCCTGCATTCATAAGGATGTGGCATCGGGATTTGTTAGAAGAGACTACGAGTTTACGTATGGCCCAAACGACTTTATTGTGGCACTTTGTTCGGAGAGCATGGATGTGGTGGTGAGTGCATTTTAGGAGGACATGGAGCCAAGTGTCGGGATCAAGGGAGGGGCATATGGAGCATGAGGAAGAAGGAAATCTTGTGTGTCCAAAGAATAGTTGTTTGCGGGCATTGCCCATATACTGGCCAGTGCGGAATTTCAATATACAAGTTTTTTGGGCATCAGAGATATTTGGGTTCGTCCAGAAAGCATTAGAGGGTCGGTTGTCAATAAGGTTATTGGAAACCCATTTATCAAGGTTAGGGAGTTTTTCCGTGATAGTTTTTAAGTTAGTTTCAAGATCATGTCTTATAATATGGGTTTCCAGGGATCGAATGGGGCCTTTGTCAGGGACCTCTTCCATGGATGGCCTATCGAGTTTTTGATAAAAATATGGGGTGGAGTGTGCAAATTCGTGTGGGAATTCTGCATTGTGATGTTCTTTTGCTCTGCCATCCTTGGCTAGTGTGTCTGCTTGTTCATTTCCGTCTATATTTGCATGGGCTCTGACTTTATATAGGAATGTTGGTTGGGTACGTTTTTGGAGAAGGGAAACCATGATGGAGAGGATGGTTTTATCTGCATGGTTGGTGTGATACGTAGGATGTTTTATTTGTGTTTGTAGTAGGTAGAGGCAGTTAAGGCAATCAGTAAATATATAGGCGGGCTCATGCTGGTATTCTGTAGTTAGTAAAATGATAGTGTCATATATGGCCATAAGTTCTGCACGTAAGATGTTTTGGTGACCATATAATCTGTTTGAGAGTTGGGCTTCAAGCTTTGTGGGGTTATAGATGCCGTATCCAGCTGTTTCACGGATCCAGGTGCCGTCACTAGCTTGTTTGGGTGGTTCGAAGGAACCATCTGTGTAATAGCTGTATTGGGGGGAAAATTTTAGAGGGATGTTGGTTTCATAGTTGGGGAGAGGAGGGATGTAAGGGGGGAGGGATGATGGGATGGGAGGAGAGAGGAGTTTTTGCCATTTTGCGTTGGGGTTGACTGTAGTGTTTGGAGGAGTAGGGGGGGCAGTTTGAAATTGGGCGTGGTTGATGTTGAGAGTTTTGGTGATGTTGTGGAGAGTAGTTAGTTGGTCACTAGTACCAAAGGAGGTGGATTTATGATGGATGCAAATGATATGTGTGGAAAGAGGTTCAATGCGTTTCTTGTATAGTTCTTTGGGGATGGTTGGTTCATCATAAATGAGTGTATCGGGTGGAAAGTGAGCAATGACATGTGTGTCCGGAAATGGGCCATTAAGAGGTGTAAGGTTTTGGTACCAATTAATGTCTGGGATCGTGAGGATGGTGATGTTAGAGGGGTCTTGTTGGGTAGATAGGCGGGCCCAGTGAATTGCTTGTTGGGTTTGTAGTATATTGTGTGGATGGGCATAACCGAGGCCATGCCATTTATAATGGAAGGCAGTGCCATGGGAGCCGAATATAGTATCTCGAGGGAAGGGAGAGTAGAATGTGTGAAGAAGGAGCGAACATGTGACTGGGGAGGAGAAGTATGAGTGGGAGATATCAAATGTTGTGATAATAGAATCTAGGAGAGTTGTGGGAAGGGTGTGATTAGAGGCTTTAAGTGGGTCTGTTTTGGGGAGGCGGTATTTGTATCTTTGGTAGAGCCAAACTAATTCTGTTTCAAAAGGTTGAGGGGGAAGGGTGATGGAGTGGGATTTGGTTAATGAAATTGAGTATTGGCGCCAAAGCCATTTGAGGCGGGTGGTAGGGATGGTAATGAGGTGGCGGCCATTGGTTTCATATATATGAGCTAGGTCATTTTGTATTTGAACGGTGGGTTTTGTGGTTAGAATGTCTTTGGTTGGGTTACAATCTTGTATGTAAATGTTGACTTGTGGTAGAAGTGTAGATGGTGGAATAAATCGGGTGTCTCGGGGTGAAGTGGTGGTAAATGAATTTTTTAGAAGATTTGTATAGTGTTTTTGTTGGAGTTGGGTAAAATATGTGATGAGAAGGGTGGTGTTGTGAGAGATGACTTGAGGTAGATTGAATGGAAAAAGATTGCGTTGGGTTATCCATTTGGTATATGAGACATGATCCGGGAGTAGCCATTGACATAGGAAGGTATCATAAGTTTTGGATATGTTGTATTTGTCAGTGGTTTTGACAGTTTTGTGGAGTATGATGTTAGTTATGGGGAAGGTTTGTGGGTTGGTTATGATGTGGGCCGGCGGGAAGGGGTACATTTGGGGAGGAGGTGGTTGGTGGTTTGGGGGTGTGGGAAGATTGCGTGGGGTGATATTGTGGTTGTTGGTAATATATGCAGGCTTGAGGGTGCGGGAGGGGGGGTGGATGGGACATGGGGTTGGGCATGTGGAAAGGCATGGGAGTTGGCAAAAGAGGGTATGGGCTATGTGTAGGGCAGTTTTTATGGTGTTAGTGGGAGTTGTGTAGAATATTTTGAAGTCCTCTGGAGACATTAGTTGATGGCCATTTGGGAGGGTAATGTGTTTAATTTCAGTGATATTGTAGAGAAGGAGTTTATGGAGTAATTTGAGGGAAAGGGTGGGGTTTAGATATGGAGCCATTGTCGGAACTGCAGTCATCCATGTCGATTCAAGGGGAGTGGTGTGTAACAAGAAGTTATCACGGGTGTTGTTAAGGTGTGCACCTCCAGTGGCGTGTAAGAGATATAATGTGCGTGTAATTGGAGATCTGTAGGAATCTTGGGGTTTTATTCGGGGGATCTCTAACGCCCCACCGTGTTTGGCAAGGATGTATTGTGTTAGTCCTTTATATATGGTACCAAGTTTGCCATTATCATTAAGAGCGGAACGGAGTTGTTCTCCGATACAGCGGAGGTAGGCATTTTTGAGGGAGAAAGCTTGTATGCCAAATAGTTCATGAGGAAGTTGAGTGATGATATTTGCTGTGCTTTTGGGCAAGCCACAGATGGTTTTTTGGGTGGCAATGATTTACTTATCGAGTTTTTTAATGGCCGGGAGTGAGTAGGGGACTGCATAAAAACTATAGGCTATTCCGGCGCGGATGACTGTATCCAACATGTTGATTTTTTGTTGCATAGTTGCGGGGCACTGGGTTAGTTGTTTGCATTGTTTGGTAAGTTTTGTTGTGGTAGTGTGTATTTGAAGTTTCCATTTTAGAGATGGGACTAGTTGTATTCCGAGATAAGTGTATGGTTCGTTTTGGTGTAGGATTGGGATTTGTTGGTTGCGGTAGTGTATATTGAGGTTGTGGAGTTTGGTTTTGAAATCTTGTGGATTAAGTTTAGATTTGTTTGGGCAGCCCGTGATGGCACATTTTGGAATTCCGAGGTCCATTCCAGCCCATTGACAATATTTATCTAGTTTGTTGAGTTGTGTTTGGAGGGAGGGGGCATTGTGTGTTATTATAGCAAGGTCATCTGCATATGCAGCAGTATTTATGGTGGAAGTGGAGGTTGTAAATGGGTAGCCATGTTGGCCTTGTTGGAGCCAACGGAGCAGTGGTTCTAAGAAGATAATGAACAAATAAGGGCTGAGTGTATCTCCTTGGATTGTGCCTCTTTGAATTGGTATTGGTTGGGTTTTCCCAAAATGTGCCCATGTGTATATGGTGCTAGATTGTGAGTATATATTGCCTATAAGTGCAACTGAGTCCTGGGGGTAGCCAAGGTCTTTGATAATTGCTAGAAAACGAGCGTGGTCTATGGATCCGAAGGCATTTTTAAAGTTGATATAAAGGAGGTATATGTCTTTTTGGGAAATGTGGGCATCTTCTAATGCAGAGGTAAGGGTTTGTAATTGTCGGGAAGTGCATCGTTCTGCTCGGAAGCCTTCTTGGCTATCGTGTAGGATTTGGTGTTGTTCGCCGTAGACCGAGAGTAAAGATGTGAGAGTACTAGTAAAGAGTTTGTAGATAGTGTTTGCTAAGGCGATTGGTCTATGGTTAGGGAGGAAGGAAGGATTGCCTTTTTTGTATAGAAGGATTGTAAGGCTAGTTTTCCAGGAGGCTGGGATTTGTTTTTGTTTATAGCAATGGGTGAAGAATAAAAATAAGAGATGGTGAAATGTTTCTAGGAGGCTTTTGAGGATGCTATTTGGTATAGTGTCAGGGCCAGGGGCTTTGTTATTAGCTAGATTTTTGAGACATAGATCATAGGTTGCGCGATCGAAATAGGTATATAATGGTGTTTGTGGGGTTCCACGACTGTCGAGTATGATACCTTCGATATCATGCCTTGGGTATTGACGGACCGCACATGTACAATGTGTTGGGTGAGTCGGGGAGAAGTGACATGTTGGGACTGTGGGTTTGTTACTGAGGGATTGTTGAATATGAATTTCGTCTGCAATGTCTTGGGGGTGGGTAAGGATTTTGTTGAAGCGGTCGGTAAGACAGTCTAGAGGTGGAGTATCAATATTACGGAAGACTTTGTTATTAATTTTCTTAGGGCTCTTGTTGTATAATTGTCTGTATTTGGAAATGGCCTTTTTAACGCATTCTTTAGTGTATTTGGTGGTAATTTTACGGGCTTCAATTTTGGCGGTTTTTGCAAGTTTGGAGAGGTCAGTGAGCCAATTGTCAATGGGAAGGTCAGGTGGTGGGGGGGGCGGAAGGTGAGGGGAGTTGTGGGCTTGTAATTGTTGGAGTATGGGGTGGGATCGCCAGTTGTTTGTGGTTTGTGTGATGTATATAACTTTTCGAAGTAGATGGTACGTGTGTAGGTGTTTTTTCCATGGTTTGTGGAGTTTTCTAGGAAGGTAGCCGCCTTGATTGGCAGTACAGGGAGTAAGTCGAGGGAGGGGAGGGGCGCTACATGTGTTTTGAATGGTGTTAGAGATTTTTTGTATGAGATTATCGAGAGAGGTGCAAGCCGAGTGCCATTGGTCCGGGGTTAGTGTTGGTAGTGCTAGAATGGTGGTGAGATCATTGATTTGTAATGAATTTCCTTCTAGGAATTGAATTAGGAAATTTTGCATATTTTGGGGGGGAATGGGGTTTAGAATTCGTGTGTTTGGGGGTGCGGGGGTGGGCATAGGACGAGCTAGGAGTGTGTTTATGGGGAGGTGAAGTGTGATTGGGAAATGGTCGGAGTTGAGGTTGAGCGTTTGATTGGTGATGGCAGTGTATAGGGGGTTATGTGGTGAGTGGACATAGAAACCATCTATTAGGCTGAATTGGTTATAGTTGGATCCACCTTGTCTGCTATAGAGTGAGGAAGAGGGAATATATGTGAGATGTAATTTGTCAGTGAAGTCTCTTCACTGGTGGTCTTCTGGCTGCGGGGGTGTGTGTCCAGTTTCATTGTGTCGTCCTATGAGAGCAATATCTCGGTTAAAATCACCATATAGTATGTGGGTGTGGTTTGGATGTTGGAGTATTTGGTGTTTGATATGTTGTTGGATGAGTGGTATTAATGGGAGATCGTTTTCGTGGGAGGGCATGTATAGGTGAAGAAGTAGTATAGGTTGGAGGGGGAGATTTTGAATAGTGATGAGCTGTAGATATGGGGACATGTTGGCGGGGGATGGGAGTTTGGTGACATTTCCGGGGAAGGCATATTGGGTATGAATAAGGGTGAGGAGGCCACCTCTAGTAGGTGTGTATGGAATTCTTTGTTGAATGCATCTGGTGAGGGCATGAGTGTTGTTGAAAAGAAGTTTGTAGTGTGGGAAGAGGTTTTGAATATATCTTGTAGATTTAGTGGCTGTGAGTTTTGTTTCTTGTATTGCTATTATGGCCGGTGGTGTTTGAGTGTGAGTGATGAGATTTTGTAGACTAGGTAGAGCAGTATTAAGAGACGCAGCATTCCAAGTGATAATATGTGTGGAGAGTGCAGAGGTGTTGGGTTGCGATGTTTGTTGAGTGGAGGAGTGAGGAATTGGGAGAGGGTGAGTGTATTCTGGGATGGGTTCATGAACTCGGAGGGCCTCTTGAAGTAGAGGTTGGGGTAGGTAAGGAAATTTAGTAGAGAGAGTGTGGAGGTTGAGAGTTTCAGGGTTCTGGTGGATAAATTTATATAGTTCTTCATGTATGGAAGGTGGGGGATGGATGAGATTTGAGTGGGTGTTTTTGAATTTGATATAGGGATGGGTTTCTTGTATGTGTCGTTCCGGGGGGTTTGGAAGTTTGGCAAGGGCATTGAGTAAGGTTGTAGTCCAATATGGATGAGGGGTTTTTGGAAGGGTGTAGTTGCTGATAGCGAGATCGGGTGTAGTGTAATGATTATGGCATATAATATTCGTGGAGCTGGGTGGGAGTGAAAGCGTAAGATGAATTTGTATAGGTGTGGGTAGATTCTAATTGTATGGTGGTGGTCCGGATGCGTTTGTCTAAGTAGCGGAGCAAAAGTTTGTGCCAGGTAGTGGTATTCGGGATGAAGTTTAATTGTGCAAGGAATGAAATAGGTTTTACATCTATGTTTGTGTAGGGCTGGGAAATGTTTTAGTACATTTGGCATTGGTCCTGGATTGGACTCAATGTCACCACAAAGGAGAAGGAGTAGAGAATTAGGAAGGGTGTAGTAAGTAAGGGTAATTTTGCGGGGTTTTTGATGGGATGTTTTAGAGAAGATGTGAAAGTTAATGGTAAAATAGTATGTTGTAAAGGGAGGGGTAGGTGGATTTGTGGGTGGTGGGTGAGAGAAATAGGAATTTGGATAGTGTGTCCATGTGAGGTTGGTGTAATGGGGTGAGGTTTGGTTGTAAGGTATTTTGTATAAGGGGGAGTTGATGTGAGGTGGGATGTTGGGGGATTTGGAATGTGGATGTTTTTGAACACCTGTGTGAGTGTGATTGTTGATGGAATTGGTGGGGGGGGAATCAAAGGGCTGAATATAGTGTGGACGAGGCCGGGAGGCCGAGTCCAGTTAATATTTTTAGACCTTGGATGATTGAGTAGGAATGGGAGCTGAATGGAGAAGAAAGGAGGAAAGAGTGACGGAAAGTCTGGTGTTATGTGTGTATGGGGCTGATTTGGGGTCTTGATGTGGAAGGAGGGTTGTAGGAATATGGGCAGTGGAATTAATGTGTCATGTGTGGGTGAGGGTGGGCTATTGTGCTCAGATAAAGAGTTTGAGGGGGTACAGAGAAGTTTAGTGAGTGATTTTGAAGAAGGAAGGGAACTGGCTGGAGGAAGGTCAGAGCTAGAGGGAGTATAGATGTTGGGTAGGTAGGGAGCAAGAGTGAGGTAGGCTGAAAGGGGACGGTAATTGAGGGATGAAGGTGCTGAGTTGGTGAAAGAAGTACTGTGGGAGGTGAAGGAGGTAAAATTAAGGAAAAAGGTTGGTGGGAGGGTGTGGTAACCTGGAGACATGGTAAAGGACTGAGGTAAAGAGGAGGGGTGTGGTGAATAAAAGGGGTTGTTTGGTGATGGGATGGGGCAGGGATGGCCGGAGGAGCTTGCTGGGACAGGGTGTGTGAAACCTGGGGCAGTGGTAAATTAGGAGGGGGGTCAGTGCAAAGGTAGTGAGGACGGTGAAGGTACTGGTTTGGAAGTGGGAACAGTGAGTGGGAGGTGAGGAGCCATAGGGTCCAGAATGTAAGAAGCCACAGTAGACAAAGGTAGATGTAGAGATAAAGTCTCGGTATTTTATTACATCAAGCCAAATACATATAAGGGATAAAATCAGGGGAGTAAGCCCGAGTGGTAATGGAGAAACTGGGCTACAGGTAGAAAAAGTAGTAAGGGAAAGAGGGAGTAGAAAAACCAAGGATATGAAATATGATAAAGAGCTAACCATCATGAGTGTTTGTATCGGTGAGTCTAGGGGGTGGAAGGGGCCCTCCGAATGGGCCTTTGTTAAGAGCCGAAAAAATGCCCCCCACTTGGGAGCTATATTCGAAGGAGGCAGAAGCCAAAAGTTGAAGTTGTTCGATGAGATGGTTGTGGTGACTGATCTGCTGGGTGGAGAGGTGGGTTGTTGAAGCTTCCACTTGGGAGGTAGTATGAGAGTTGATGTCGACTCCGAGGGAGGAGATGTGTGAGTGGAGCCGCCCCTCCACCGCTTGAATGGTGACTTCGAGTTGGTCAAATGTTGGTGTAGGAGGAGCTTCGTTCTTGTAGGCAGTGATAGCCTCGGCAATCACCTCACGAGTTGGTCGTTGATCTTGTGCCCGGGCCGTTGGAGCGGGATTGGAGCCCGCTAAACTCTTCACGTGCGGCGCAAAATCAATGAGTTTGCCAAGACATGGCACGCCGCGGCGGTTGCACCAATGGGTGTATACCGCGGCATTAAGACACCTAATGGTGGCCACTCCATCATGGCGTCCCAAAGAGTCCCCTTCCGCCCGGTTGTAGGTGACGGAGAGGACATTCTTTGGACTTAGCATCTTGTGAAGGGCGGCGGTGACTTGGACTTGGGAGTATTCAACGGGGAGTCCACGGACTAATATAGATGTGGTAAGAGCTTCGGGAGCATTTGGATTAGAAGAGCGGTCAAGAGAGGGGGAGGTAATAGTGAGATGGTGGCCAGAGAAAAGAATGGGAGTGTCAAGGAGGTACCGTTTGGATGTGTCAGAAGCTACCGTAATCTCCGCAGATTCAAGCTCTTTTGTGCGTTTGGTCACTCCTATGAACTCCAAATTGGCGCCCGCAAGGTAGCCTAATCGAATGAGTTCGCCAAGGAGTTGTCTCGAGGTGAATCTGGATAAGATGGGACTTTGAAGTTCCAATCTTCTGTTTATGGCAGTAGATGGAAAATCAAAGCCCTTTTCGACTTTGCCAATGACATATGTAAGATCCTGGAGTTGGAGAGTGAAAATTCTTTCTCCTTTGAGAAGAGCAAGACCATCAGTGCTAGGGTTTAGCAGATCTACCTTGAGGAAACCTAACCAATTCTTGGTTTGCGGATGAACTAAAGCTGACACAGGCTCACGAAAGCGGTTAGCTAATGGAATTCGCATAGAGTCAAAACGGGCAAGAGCAGCAGCCTGGACTTCTGACTTTTTCATCTCATTATAGCCTACATCAAAGCGGAGGACTATCTGATGGGTGTGAGAGAGGCCGGTGTGAGGATCTACAGCAATACCAAAGGGGACTTGGGTTAAATGGTAGAATTGTCCCGGAAGTCCATCCGACCGATTGGCCGGATAGAAATGTTGCGGGACATGGGGAAAAGAATGACGACACGACTGGTATTCTAATTTTTCTGACTCGGGCATGGAAGAGGCTAGGTTGGTAAGACCATATGTAGAATATTCAGGTGTGCCATTCTGGATATTAATAGTTTCATGGACAGAATATGTGAGCCAAAGAGAGTTTGTGAAATTGGCAAAGTTGGTGGGAAATACCGGTTGTACTGGGCAGGACTTGTCACCAGGGCGAGTAGGAACTGGGACCTGTTGAGGATCGTTCTGGGCTGGAGGTGCTATCTGTTGGTGAGAAGGAGTAGCTGCCGGCCAAGCAGCAGCTGAAGGAGGTTGAGCTGGGTCGGAACGGCCGTGAGAGGAGGCGTTGTGACCAGCAACGCCAGGGCCTGAGAATGACTGAGGCAAGCTGGGATTCGGGGTGAGAACCGGATCTGCAGTTGCCATTGGCGGAGTTCGGTATGTGCCGGTGGATTGAGAAGGTCTTTCTGCAGTTGAATCATCGCTGTCATGGTCCATCAGAAGTTGCCGGCGGCGCCTGGAGCGCGTTGAAGGAGTTGTGTCGGCCGACTGGGAGTTGATGTGAAGGTTCTGGTCTTGGGCAGTCATCGCCGCCTGGCTGTTGGAGGTCTGGCCTTGCATGGTTGGGTCGGTGGCTTTCTGCAAAGCGAGCGTTGACAAGCGAATGACATCTTTCTTTTTCTGGGAGCCTGTAGAGCGGGTCTGCAGGGCTCTGGCAGAAAGGGAAAGTTGGGAGTCACCTGACGTGCTTACTCGCCTTACCATTGAACGTACTCGAGCCATAGAAGAGTTGAGAGCTGGAGGCATACAAAGTGAGTTAGTAAAATGTAAGGAGGTAGGAAGTGAAAGGAGTGAGGGGAATGAAAGTAAGGAAGTGGAAGGAGTTAGGTACCTGTTACTGGGAGGGAGTGCGCAATGGAGGAGTTGTGTGGCTGGTATATTTATACTGGTAATTTTGAGCTAGGTTGGGGTGTTGTGAACTTGCGTGAAATCAGTTGACTTTGAGTGGATCAGGTGGATTTGGTGGATCGGGAATGTAGGAGGCAGCGGAGAATTAGTGAGTCGAGGGAGTAGGTGAGAGATTTGTGGAGTGGGAGTTGGCAGCGGTGGGGTACGTGGAGTTCTGGAGCGGTGAAGTTGTCGTTTTGTGTGGAGGGAGGAAGGTGCGGCAGGTGTTACTGGTGAGGAGGATGGTGGCGGTGGAACTGTGAGTGGTGATTTCAGGCGTGTGTAGGTAGAGAGATTGTCGGGGTGATGGGCCGAGCAGTGCGTGGACGGTGGGGGAGAGTGGGAGTTTACCCATGGATCGGAGGATTTACCGGCTGGGGGGTAGATTTGAGAAATGGGAGAATGTTCACACGAGTGCGGGGAGAAGGAGCGGTTCGGTGTCAGGGCTGGGATGCCTGGTTTGAGGTGGAATGGCAGTAAGTTGTGGTGTTGGAATCGGAAAGGTGTGTAGCGATGGTGGCGTGGGATGTGAAGCTGCCGAAGGCAGAGTGACGAGGTGCGATGGTAATGCGGAAGGGAGCAAGGCTGTAGGGTGTGCAAAAATTGAAGACAGAAGTTGTTGGTAGAATTAGCGTAGAATGTAGCATGTGCTGAAGAAATTGTTTGTAATGGTTGGTGTTTTTGAACACTAAGGATAATAAAGAGAAAGCTTTGGAGTAAAACAAAGGTGTGGGAAGCCATGTGTGATTGTGGTGGTTATGAATTGTGAATGTGATATGGTGGTGATTTGTGGCTAGGTGGGTAGGTAGCAGCGTAAGCCAAGTTTGGAGATTGTCTGTTTTGAAGGGTAGCTGGAATGATAGTGTAGTGTATTTTTGAAGACAGGTGTGGTAGAGGAGAGTGTGAGTGATGCCAGTCAGTATGTGGTGTGAGAGTGGATGTATTGGAGGTCAGAATGTGGGTCAAGAATGCGGGTTTGTGATGGTCGAATTGCGTGGTATGAGAGTGCAGGTGTGTGCGGATTTGTCAAAGTGGTGGGAATAATTTATTTATTTTTAAAAAATAATGTGTGTGTGGGTTAGATGGTGCAGGTTTGTGTGCAGTATGAGTGTAATAGAAAGGGGTGAAGGTGGTAGGAGGGAGTTAAAAATAAATTTAAGGGGAGGGCAACAGTAGCACGGACAATAGCCTGAGAAGGGTACTGTATGGAGCGGAGGGCTCGCAAGCGTCCGGTCTAGAGGTGATCAAAGAGACTAAGAACTTGCAGAGAAACGCAGAACTAGATGACGAATGAATGGTATCAGGTAAGCGCTCTGGTGATTTCTATATCTATGGATGTCTCGACACTAGCACTAGTCTGAGAGTTGTCTATCGTTTCGCCATGGTGACTAGAGCTGCAGGCTAAGTAACTACGTGATGTAGTCGGAGAGATGAGTGGCTTCGAAATACTACAACCGTGGTTCTCTTGATGAGAAGAGCTAGCTTGCGTGGGAGATGTACACAACTTGCGAGAGAAACGAGCAACTTGGAGAGGCTCGGGATGTGTACAGTCCAGTTATTTGTGATAGCAGATGGACTAAGGCTCAAGAATTTCTAGTGCTCGAGAGTCTGTCTTGGGAAAAGCTGTCTGTCTACGGCGAAGAGAGTCTGCGAGGGCGGCGTGCGAGTCTCAGGAGGCGAAAAAATTCTAAGTGTCGAGATTCATCTAAGCAGAAAACGCGGAGCTCAAAAGCTCCCCAGCGAACTGAAAAACATAACATTCAGGCCCTCTTTACACTAGAAATGAGAAGTCGTCCTCCCTAACAAGTACAACTTGTTGAAATTAACACTACGAAACTCAACGGTGCTCCCCCCCACCGTTCAGTGAAGTTTTTGGATGATTTCGCTCCACGCTTACGGAAAATCCTCCTCTTATTTTCCATAATACAATTTATAAATAATTTGGGAGGATGGGGGGGGGGGTGTAATCCAGTTTTTTTTAAATTGACTGCTGGCTATTTTGAAGGTACAGGTATATACATAAAAAATTAATTATTATAATACTAAAAAAATACATACTGAAAATATTATTTAGTATATACTGAAAATATATTATTTTCAGTATGGTTCGTATAAGGTGAAGTAATAAATGTTGAGTAAGGTTCAGTTGTATATATATTTCAAAATAATTGAACTATATGGTTATCTGCTGGCTATCTTCAAAATAATTTACTGCTGGCTATTATTAAAATTTTCAATTATTTAAGTATTTAAGTATTTATATTATTATTAATTATTTTAAGTATATATTTATATATATTTAAAACTACATATACATGATGTGTATTTAAAATTACATATTTATATATATGTGTGTGCATTTAATGGTATTTGAAATTATATTTATTTATTTATAATACAATTTGTGTCAAAATTATCCAATTTATACAAAATAATATAATCTATGTTTCAACAATCCAATTTGTGTAAAAATAATCCAATTAGTTATTTGATGATATAATTTATGAAAAAATGATCTAATTCTTTAAAATAATCCAATTTATAACAAAATACATTAATTTGTATCAAAATATTATAATTTATGAAAATCAATCTATTTTTTTTTAAACATACTAAAATAATGAACTATATGCCAAATTATAACAATAAAATTTTATTCATTTGACTTTCAAAAAATTTATAAATAAATAATTCATGAATAAAAAGTTTAAAGGTGCATTGATGGATTATGAATTCTCATCAATCGCTTTATTTTCAACTGGATTTCCTGTGCGGCCTACAGTTGAAAAACACTCAAACTTGGGTTGAAAATTTTCAACTGGATTGATTAAACTAAATTGCCTGTGCGGCCTCCAGTTCAGTTGAAAACTTTCAACTGATAGTTGAAAATCTCAACTGGCTAAGTTCAACTCAACTGAACTGGATTCCCTGTGCGGCCCCCCCCCGAAGTTTCCAAGACATTAGCCGGGGCTAACGCACTGTGCGTTAGCCCCCTGATTAGCCCCCCCCCCTTACACACGCGGCAAAAAATCCAAGATTTCTTTCTACTTTGGACTTTAGCCCCCCAAAATGGTCCTATTACCGGGGCTAATCTTTCGCGAACTAGAAGGAAGGGCAGGTTTAGCCGGGGCTAAAGTGCCAAAGATTAGCCCCCCGCCGGTTTAGCCCCGCGGGCTAACAACTCCAAAACTTCCTGTCAGTGGATGACCTGTGGATGACCCAGGCAGCCCGAAATAGGATCTGCCAAGTACGTCGGGGTCCATTTAACATGACCCATTTTTGCTGGCTTGATATATTGAACACCCTCGATTCCAACTTCCTGAACTAGTCACTTTGGGGAGGGCTTGTATTAGCTATGCCAAAACGTTGTTGTTATTATATAGTGTTTTAGTGCAAGCTTTTGTAATGTTTATTGGCTCTAACCTTTAGAGAAGAGGCATTGCATGAACAACCCATTTTTTGGGTTCAATATCACTGTAGCAAATATATTCCGTCCAACAATTAGTTGATTCCGTCCAGTTCTTATCGTCACAAGTTCGTTCGCAGTGCAATACTCCTTGTTGAGCATGTAGGAAAATGTCTTTTATTCATTTGAGATAAAAATTATAAATTTACAGAAGTAATATAGGGTGTTTTAAAATCAATTTGGGAATATTTTGGAATATTTTGGAATATACATGGAATATAATCTAAGTATATTAATATATTATAAATAGTAAAATATTCCGATTATTTCATAGGCTCCCATTAAATACCCTTTGTTCGCTCATATGTACCCAAAATTTATGCTAAACGACTTCTCCAAGTTTAGGGGTGAATTTTGACGTGATGAGTTCAATTGGGAAATTTTAAAAGCAACTTTTTTTTATGAATTATAAATGAGATTCTCTTAACCCCTAACCGCCCAACCATGCATATATTGCTTGATGTACAGATTTCATCCGTGATTTCTCATCCGTCATGCACTTTTTGTAGTGTGTTTTTTTTATTGAATTTTTTATGGGAAGTTAGCTTCATGTATGTGTGATCTAATCGAAAAGGAAACAATTTTTGAAAAATTTATGCCTCATTTTGTGTTGTAGTGTTTCACCCAAAATTTTGAAGATTTTAGTCTAAAAGTGTTCTTGAAAAAATAAACTCATAAAATCAAGCATCCAAAAAATCTCCAAAAATCACTACACCTAGAGTACTACATTATAAGCCATCACAACAAATTTCATCCCCATATTGTCAATATCTTATTCGTAATCGAATTACAAAATATTTTTTAATTTTATGTTTCAAAATTTATAGAAAACTATTAGTGGTAGCAATCACAGATCTAACTGTATAGATTGAATCTAAGTTTCAAAATGTATAACTTTTATTCACACATCAAGTTTCAAATATTCATGTTAATTGCATTTTATAATGCATCTTTGCAAAACTGCCAAAATTGGACATAGGTGAGGACGTTTAGGGGTTAAAACCCAACAAAATATGCCAAATGTCATAGCCTCTTGTAACGTAGCTACTTGTTACATAAGCGGGAACAAGTTATACATGTGTTCCCAATATGTTCTTGTGGAAAATTATTGTAGGAACCTGTTGTAGGAATTTACCGTGGATAATTTACTACGAGAATTTACTGTGGATAATCTACAATATACTATATCATATATATTATATTATATTATATTATATATATAGTCAATTTTATAATATAACATATCACGTATATTGCACGAGGAGTGCACTTAAAGTTAAAATTAGGAATACATGTGAGCGCATTTTAATAGCATACCCCGTACAATATTTGGCCTTAAAATAGTTTTTCAATTAAGATTTTTTATGTGCTAAATCATTATGAATATATCTATCATTTTGTATAAATTTCAAGATCAAAAGTTTTTTAAATCTTACAAAAAAAAAATGATAGAAGTGTAAACTAAAATGTGTTTTTTTTTTGCTTCAAAAAACAATTTATAAATATTTTCAAGTGGTTATTTTTTTAAATTCATACAACAAGAACTTTAGATTGTGTTGAACAACTTCATTTTCTTTTTTTACAAATTTTAGGTGATTTTTTAATACATATATAGGGGGGTCAAAAGTACACACTCACGTGATTCCTAGTCTTAATTTTAAGCGCACTCCCTATGGTATATCGTACAATATATATTATATAATACAACAAACACCATAGTAATTGACCGTCTAATATACCGTAAAGCAATGGCTAGCTTCGCAATAAGTATCCTTGACCTCACTCATCCCTTGACAAACTTTATAGGATATATAGCTTGGCTTGAGAACATCATGAGAACGTCATTGGGAACACAAAATGTTACTCTCACCTCCAAAATGTTGCCCAAAGACAAACATTGCTCTCAAACGATGCTAAAGTTATATAAACGTTGCCTACAAACGTTGCAAAACTCCCACATTTTAGTAGTGAAAATTGAACAAAACTAGTAAGTTCTCATAGAATGATTCACGATGACCAAGGAACGAGAATCCAAAGTAAAGACTAAGAATACCACCAAGATGATTATTACATCAATGAGGGATGCACATGTGTGTACATTCTTCTATGCGCAAAATAGTACATAGTAGTTTTTTATGCAATGCAGGCTAATTGTTCACCCAAGAGCCTTGAAAGGAAGCTAGCTTTAGTTGTTTGGATTACAAAGAGACGCTTTTTTCACTCAGGAGCGCGAGGGAGGATCGGAATTATATTTATGTATTTGGTTGTTTCATTTGTTTCGATAGTCTGTATAGTTTTGAATGTAAGTGAATAAAATAGTGCGCCCTATTCGTGACATGTCACTACTTGTGAAACCTACCAAAACTCTTATTTTTTTATTCTTTCATTACTTATTTTAAATGTCAAAGTGTTTTAGGTGTTTTAGGTGTCAAAGCATTTTAGATGCCAAAATGCACTTATAGGTGGGAAAAATGACAATTAAAGAAGATAAATGTAAAAAAGCATTCAAATCATGTGGCCATTTCAAGTGCAATACATGTTCATTTCATATAAGAGTGTCTTGTGGTAGTTAAGAACAAGGGCAATGAGCCAATGATCATTATAGGCTACCTAAGTTTTTTTTTTAATACGGGAATCCTAGTGACTAGCTACACTTTTGGAATTTCTTGCAAAGCTCTTTCAAATATTTGTTACAATTCATTTACATACTTTGTAATGATGAAAATCTAATTTAACAATTCTAATGGATTTGTTATAGCTTTATTATATTTTAAAGCACAACATGTGTTTATTGTAAAATATGCTTCAAAATGACATTAAAAATGTAGGAAATTGCATGCAAACACATAATGCATGTGTTTCAATTTCTCAGTAAGACTTCACTCCTAAACGTGCAAATAGCCTTATAGAACCATGTGTAGTGGCCCTCATCCAATTTGAGATAAATACCTTGAGGTTTGACCGGATAATTTTAGTGTCCACGCTCAAGGGTGAACAAGTTTAGTTCTACACACCATAGAGTCCGTGTTTTTCAAAAATAGGACGCACTGCCTTTATTACATGACGTGATTGTTACATAGCTTCATTGACTCCTACCCATTAAAATGATAGAGGATCCACTCAAGCTAATACAAACCACCTAATTAAGTTGCCAGCAATGCTTTTTGAGTGCTTCTTTCAAGGCATTTTCAAGGTGATGTTTGATTCAAATTGTAATTAGAGAGGAAAGTGATATCCAAATGTTTTCAACATGTATATAAAACACATAGTACAAGATGAAAGAAATAATGTAAACAATTAGCTATCAAAAGCACTAGAATAGCTCTATTAGCAATGGTTTTACTCACTCATTAAAGGCTTTTCTAAATGACAAATAACACTTTTTTGGTATAGATTTTGGAATAATTGAATCATAAGAATGATGATAACATCAAGGAAAATTGAAAAAAACTACACTATGTACATGATTGTTTTTTGAAAGAAAATCATCACTTTCAAGTCTCTAGCTACTCTTCAAAGAACTCTCCAAATTACTCTTCAAAGCACTCAAAACCACTCACCTTTGGTTATCAGTAGCTTCAATGGACCCTGGAACCTTACTATGGAATCGATGACAGTCAACGCCTAACAATGCGTGCTCGGAGCATGCAATGGTGCACAGAATGGCTGTCTAGGGCTTCATGTGAAAGGAGGCCCGGCAAGCAAATCCCACTCGATGATGCTCGATCTTCGGAATGATCTGGGTCTTCGATCCCCTCGACAAAACATCATACCGCACCAAATAGTCCTCACAGCTCACCCAGATCACGCTTCCTTTCGCCGTGCAGCTGAACCAGTTCCCCTGGCCTCGCTCCGGCTGAATTCTCCGTTGATTCTTCACCAAGCTCTTCTCAAACAACGACTGTCGGCGACCTTTATACGCACAACCCCTCCTCGGGGTTGGAATTTCGATGCGTACCACTCCATCATCCACGTCCTCCCCATCCAGTTGAAACACATAGAATTGCAGGGGCACGTGCTTCGATTCTGGCGCCGAACCATAGACCGTCCAGTCGACACTTTGTGCGACGCCCTTCCACGGATGCAAAAACTCATCGATCCTGGCCGGAATCACTGCAAAGATGTGGCCCATGCATTCCACGAGCTCTAAGTTGCGCAGGAAGTACCTTCGGGAGAACAAAGCCCGGGACTCAACCAATCCGATTAGCGGCAAGTATTTGCACGGTTCCCAGTCCTTGGTGTCGATGTCCATTTCCAGGAGCCGAATAACAGCAGAAATCTTTGGGTTTGTTTGCCAATCTGTGGCGGTAGGCCTCCGAACGTCGGCGAAGTAGAGATGCCTGCGCACACATGCACTTGCATAGTATTTGACGTCAAAAGGTTCAGTTATTGCACCAAACTCAGGCTCTGTCATGGGTGCAGGGATGCGACGTTCATAATGCCAGCTGCCGGACCTGGAGTCGTAAACATAAAAGCCCCTCAAGCTGCACGTATAGAGAAGCACTTTGTAAGCGTTCTCCTCGTCGTCCACCATTAGCTGGCCTTGCACACAAAAATTGAAATTCCACGATCGATGTGGACCAGTGCCCTCATATGCTGGAAGTACTCGGAGTTTTTTCGTCACCGGATTCATCACCATCATAGATAGCCAGCCCGACCTCGTCTGTGTGCAATGGACTGACTGGACGACTCCCCGGCGCCGTTTGCGCGCTTTGCAGGATGGTAGCATCTGAACGAGGAGAAGGCCACCGGAGTTGGCGATGACGTCGAAACGAGGTTGGCAGCAATTAAACGGCGCCGAGCTCGGGGGAAAGGCGAGGGGAGGGAGCTCATGGACCTGTAACTCTTCCGACGACTGATCTGCAGTCGCATGCCACATTCCAGACAAGGGCCATGACGGTAGTATCGATGATGCTATACGGTTTTGAATCACAGGGTTGAATACTGGGAAGTACCAATCGCGACTGTCGTCCTGGCGGCGGAAACTTATGATAATGGCGATGTTGTCGCGGAACCAAGCTGCCCACAACGAGCAGACGCGCCGCAGCTTCAGAATCTCGAGTGCTGTGAAACGTTGTAAAAAGGCAAGTTGCGAAAGCGCTCCATCTGGAGAAGCGAGCAACTGAGCTGCATCGTTGGAATCATGACGCGCAGCATGGATAACACGCGCCAACTCCGCTTTCCAATTCTCGGGATCGTGAGCTTGGTTTGGTCGTATCGCGGGATCAGTGAAAGTGACCGAGTCTGCCATCGAAACCTCCTGATCAACTGGTGGATCCATCATGGTGTTGCTGGTCGCCAAAGCTGCACATGCACGAAGGGATGCAATTAAAAGCAGACACACCAGGTAAGTAGAGGAATGCTATGAATAAACTATGCCAAGCGGATGGAAGTTTGGGCTTTAATTTCTAATGAGCTGACTGTGGGGCGAGGCGCGAGGAGAGGAGGAATGCAAAAAAGCAAGCAAGCACACGAAGGAACGCAAAAAGCAGACACACCAGCTAAGGAGAGGAATGCTCTGAACAAATTGTGCCAAGCCGATGGAAGTTTGGCCATTTATAATGGTGGGAGCGACGGGCAAGGGAGGTTCTAAAGATTTTCGCTCGGTAGTTGGTTTAGAGTTCGGTACTTGCAAGTCGCCAAGGGATGGACAGACTGGCTGTCACTAAGGGACGGACAAGGCCGTCCGGTCGTTGCCAAGGGACGGATTAGGCCGTTTAGTAGAGGGAGTGGCGGTCGCCATCAATAGTTTCACTTCGGCTGTGGAGATGGGCTCATTGCAAGTCTATCTTTTTTATACGAAAATCAATGATATGATTTCTGCCGTTGCTGCCCTCGGTTGTTGGGGGAAACTGTCTGTTTGCAGGAATATTCCAGGTGCATGAAAGAAGTCTCCGTGAACTGAAGTCCCCGCCATACATCATTCTGATCAAACTTTCACGCTTGACCAGTCACTCTGCATGACTTGTGCTGTAAGATGTTTCTCTGACCTTGGAATATTGCGCTCATGGCCACACATAGGGCAGGTGCTTCAGTGCTAAGTAACTACAGTTTCGAAGAATTGGATGTCACTCTGACAGTCTGACTAGCGCTCAACCTCTTCAATCGGTCTGATTGCATGCAGTTAAAAATCACGTATAATTATTTTATTAGATGCACGCCGGATCCTTGCTATGAGCCCCGGTGAATCGATCAAGGACATTCTCTATGCATGGAGATGACAGTCAGCTGGACGGGCGTGAGCAAGAGCCAAGCATGCACCGTGCCTGTGGACGCGACGGCGTTGGAAGTCACATATGTGAATGGATTAATTTGTGAACTTGGTGCTCGTGGGATTAAGTGAACACACATTTGGTTAAAATTGAAGCACATTTCATCTAAACTAGACTACCAGATTTAAAAAGTGATTGGGAGTGATCTTATTCCACGAGTTAGAGTAATGTAAAAAAATTAAGGACCTATCTGTATTGGGAAGGATAGCACTCTCCATCACTTTTCCAATCTGGTCCAGTTTTAATAAAATGTGATTCAATTTTAACAAAATGTGTGTCAGTGACTGGCGTGCTTGACTTAATGAATGTGCAGTTAGTTCTAGAGAGCATCCAGGTTGCCGTTTGAAAGACGATCGAGTTGGTAATCTACGTGAGGTAATCCACATTGTATTCATGTGAATGTCAATGTTGTGCTCAAGTTTTCGAAATGTCAATGACACACTGAAGTCTTGATATATATATATATATGCAATCCAAGGAAATTTGGTGTGCAAAGTATATTCATTTGTATATCTGGCCGCCAGAGACTTTGAGAAGGAGTTGCACTCTTAACTTGCAAATTGTGTATCAGGGGAGTTAAACTAAAAACCAAATGCACATACTGTACTCAGTTTGCCTCAATTTGAGGTTTCAATCATGCAACATGACGTGCGCACAAAAAATGCGATTGATTTGGGTTCCCAATGTTGGTCAATGAGGTTAACTAGAGTTTGACTTTTTGATTACTTTCAAGAGTTTTTACCAGCCTCATGATAAACTTATGTTAAATCGGTGTTATCCAAATTTTGAGGTGTTAGGATATTGTGTATGGATGGCTAGCTGTATTATTTACTAGTAAGGTTGCAAAAAGTTGAACCTTAGGTTGAAGACAACAAATTAATTGTCTTAAATTGGTACATGTTAGCACAAAAAATGTTCCTTGGCCTGATATGACTCAATAGCAACGTACCCGACAATATTCGGAGTATTTCCAAATCGTTGGATCGATACTGGAAACAGTGAATAGTTGTTGGGGAGACAAAACTACTCACCAGCACTAACATAGCCGATGTGCCTGGCGCGGTTTCAATCCTTTTTCAATTATAGTAAGTGAAAAACGACAGATTTCCTACTTCTAGAAGTCCTGAGATACGTACTGCTAAAAACCTTGCGAGGCACAGCTTTTAGCTTTGGCTTTGCAGTCCTCAATCTCAACCCTGTAACAAGGGTTCTTACCAGCCCTTTAATTTGCAAGCTTGCTTTCACTTTGTTCTTGATCTTCACCACTGCTCATGGAAGTCAGAGCTACTAAATTTTCCAGATGCCTGGCATTATAAAATTTCCGCCCTTTCCTCTTAATTGATTACTAGCTTGATCGATGGTCAGTTAGCCTAGACTCTCCAATTGAACGTGCTCCTGCATACATAAACTTTATGAAAGCAGTACTAGCAAGAAACTTTAATACTATGAAAAATGATTATTGTCTCTCTCTCGGACTAAACCCAGAGTAGAGGGCTGGCACCCTCTTACTAATTACTTGGAGAATGATGCACATCTCTTTGCATGTTCTGAGCTCAGCTGAAGCAAAGATGCGCCATACTTAAGCACAACAGCTAAGTATGTCAGTATATTAATATTCAGTGTCTGGGATACCAAGTATACAGATATATTAGTTCTGGCAGGCTAGAGATGAGTATGTCACCTAGCTTATAATAGTCTGTACTAACGTAAGAGATCCCGGAGGAGAAAATTCGGAATACAATAGAGTCTCTTTTTGCAGGCCCGATATTGATTTTAGTGACTTTTGATTTTTACAATTACACCACACCTTTGTCGCCTTTTGTACGCTATGGAATACCGGGTCTGCACGGCAAATTTTCTATACAAATCATGTTCTAAATATGTCTTAGAAGTACAGTCCAAATGCTCTGCCTCCAAGCAAGAGTGTTGTCCACACACAATAGCGTCTCTCATTCAAACATGCATTGATTACCCTCACTGTGAAATTGAACAAAACTAGGAAGTTCTCATAGATTCAAGATGTCCAAGGTACGTGAATCCAAAATAAAGACTAAGAACACCAGCAAGATGATCATTACATCAGTGAGGGATGCACGTGTGTGTACATTCTTCTATGTGCAAAATAGTTTCTGATGCAATGCAGGCTAGTTGTTCACCCAGAATTCCAGTGTGGAAAAATAAGCTTATTAATGCCAATAAGCTTTACTTATTCACATAACGTTAATATTACAGATATCGAAGCAGATCCTCAAACCGTAAAACTGTTTTTCTTTCACGGTGAGCTTCCTGCCAGGTCTTCTCGCACCTTCTCCACTCCAACCTGCGGAACCGGCTTCCCCTTCAGATCGTCGTCCGCGCTGTCCGTCCTCCCGGCGTCCTCGTGCTGCTTCATGCTCTCCGCCACGTCCCCGGGACCCTCCGCGCCCTCGGTGACGGACTCCCGGTCGCCGCTGTTCATGTCCTTGGTGCCCTCGCCCACGGTCCCCGTGACAGGCGTGGCGCCCGAGTCCCACAGGTTCCTCGACGCCGTAAACCGCCGCAAGGCTCCAGCAACATTCTCTCCCTTACAAAAATTCACCGCCCGCATTGCCATCGCTAGCTGGACACCGAGAAATTCTGCAACAACGTAACTCAAAATGAAGCAATACTGGTTCGAAAAATCTCCAGAGAAAACTCGTAAGCGAATTTGTTCGTGGTGATCGATGAGGCGAGAATCGCTACACGAGAGAAGGATCTTGTGTGGGGATTTCAATGTTGCCATTTCCACCATCGGAGACGGCCATCGACTTGCATGCTGTGATCGACGTGATGAGTGGGTTCGAGGGACAAGTGTCTCGTTGAAAAGACGGTGACGTGGCGCCACGTGTGTAATGAGCCCTGCCACGTGTACGTCCTTTTAGGAAATACGTGAGGGCTATAAATGGCTGGAAGAATTGGGTATAGCATAATAGAGGAGTGCAACGGAGTACCCTTTTGAAAACAGAATTGAAAGAGAATCTTTACTTAAATTCACTTTTTTAACCCCGAAACGTACCAACCTTTTGAACAAAAGTAAATTTTAGCGTCAAAAGTAGATATTAGCATGGCTCAAATATACATGAGGTATACATGAGAAGACCATTGCAAGAATAAAATCTACTCAACAAATTTGACATACTTGTAGTTGGAGTCCTCTTCAATATTATCAACAGATGCCCATCACAAGAGGTTTATTGTAATTGGTAGAGAATTTAATAGACTTTCAAAAGTGAACTGGATGAAAATCATTCGAGGTTGTATGAGAAAGTCAGAAGGCTTTGAATTTGTTCGTGATTCAGTTTCTGAACTCTGGGACATTTAGGGGTTAAGTAATGGAAAGAATGCCATTTGTATTCTATGAATTTTAGGACTATCGTGTCATTGTCACGTAAATTTTGTTTCTAATTGTAACTAGATTGTGGTCCCATTGCAAAAGGGTGTTAACTCCCATTGCTCTATTATGCTATGGTCCTGATAAAACCTTTGTTAGAATCGTTTTGCTACAAGAATCGTTTTTTATTCCTACATTAGAAATTTCTTAAGGGTTGTAAGAACAAATAAAGTAAATGAAAGGATTTCACATGAAGTACCATGAAATCGATAGTCTCACCTCAAATGTCATCATACAATAGTAAAAATTAAAATGGCTTCGTGCAAGAGTATTAAGTATTGTGAGTATGAAGAAAAATTGAACCTATCAGTGAATATGTGTAAAGGACACAAAGGTAAAGGTAGAGGTGAAGAGGGTTGGTTTTGAACGTGAATGGGTATGGTGCTAACAGACAAATTGACAAATTTAGAATGGGCGTGCTATGCAAATGCACACAACCGAGCACTTTACCTTTAGAATACATTGCAATAGTTACATGACATGACATGACTGGGGATCCTACTTTAAAATACTGTTGCAATACTACACACGACATGCGGGGTGACATGGAGCCTAAAATATCTTGCAAAGTATTTTGAATTAATAAATCATTGATCATTTGTAGTAACACGAGACATTTTATTCCATACATATAATATACCAAAATCATATGTACACAATAGCAATCCAAGAGACACTATTATAGAGTGAAAATCATATCATGTGAATTAGCAAAATACCATGTTCAACAGTATATATACAAATGCATCTTTGGGAAATGATATTGAATTGTTTACCTTTCAACTATAACCAAAAAATGGAGGTCCTAGAACCAACTCTCAAAAAAAATGTTGGAGAATATATCATGCTAAATTTGGTTAAGATAATAAATAATAATAACAATAATAATAATAAATTTATTTATTAAAAAATCATTTTAAAATATTCACTAGAATCAGTGTTAAAAAAACATTTAGATTTAATTTAATTTAATTTGGGACTACTTACTCATATAGAATACATATGAAAGTTCAGGAAAGTCACTTAGTGTAAATTTTGGGTACATATGAGCATACAAAGGGTATTTAATATGGGGCTATGAAATAATCGGGATATTATACTATTTATAGTATATTTAGAGTATATTCTACCTATATTCTAGGAATATCCTTAAAATATTCACAAATTGATTTAAAACACCCTATATTACTTCTATAAATTTACAATTTTTATCTCAAATGAATAAAAGACACCCTATATTTTTTCTCTCATAGTTATTTAAATTCTTGACAGTGACTTCCCCGGGTATGAAAACAATCTATGTGTTCAAATTGGAAGTAATTACATATAACCCATACATATTCAATCTCGTTAGGGCTTCTTCCAACTCACCTTTTATATAATGAACAATTTCTCTCATACATGAGTTTCATTTATAAAGAGAGATTGCACGTGGTAAACACCTTGTATTTATGCATGAGTTTCATGAAGAAACTTGTATAGATTTCAACCCTATTCTTCTATGAATTCTTTTGTATTCATTGAGTGTTTAAATAGAGCCCATGTTGAAAGGGCTGAAAGGCAATGGACATTTTGTGGAATCATATATCTCGATAGAAAAGGATGAACAACGTAGGAGGTCAATGTAGGAAGGCAACACAATGATGTGAACTATTAAATTAACATAAAAATATATAAGATTTTGGACTTTTATTATGAAAACAGAGGGAGTATGATTAATCAAGCTCGAGATTGGTGTTAACATTTTTAACCCCTAAAGGACCAATCAACCATATTATGCTTGATTTTTGGTCAAAGGCCCCAAAAATCAAGTGTCTTAGCTTTATTGTAGTTGGTGTTTTCATTAGATGTTTAAGTTAAGTTATGATACATCTTTTGACCGTTGGGATTGGAGAATAAACTTCATTTGAAGCTTTTCCACCGTTGAGAACTTTGAATTTTGAGTGTCCAAAATACAAAGGGCTTTCTAAAGATGCTTTAATCATAAGTCTCTTTTAATTTCTTCACCTTCAATTTTTTACTCCATGTAAATATAACTTTTATCTACCTTAAATATAATTTTTGATATTAAATTTGACAAAAAGATATTTATTTTGAATTTTTACCTTGTTTACATCATAAAATTTGTAAATATTCAAAATATCTTCCAATCATGTTGAAATTCTTGTCATACCTTCATAATGTCGATGATTATCTATGAAAAATTATAAATCATTCAATGTGATATTTAAAGTATGCAAATTATAGTGCTTTGACTTTTACAAAAGAGGTGAGGACCTTTAGGGGTTAAACTAGGATCCCAATTTTGTTACATTTATCCTCCATGCATAGATATCACCAAAATGGATTTAGACAAAAAAAATTAAAATTAAAATTAAAAAAAATCACCGTTTACTACCAATGTGATATTCAAATTGTAATATCACCCAAGAAAAAAAATGTCACTGTTTTTTTTAACTTTAAGGTTTGATTTAATCTTCAAACATCAACAAAGTGAATGATGAAAGTTTTTAAAATTACATTTTATACAATCAATATGCATTAACCCTTAAGTGTCCAGACTACATTTATCCGGTCAAACCCCATGAATTTCTCACATTTTAAAATGTATTATATTTTTTGGTTTTTTTCTCATATAATTTATACTAAAATCGATTTACATTTATTTTTTCATAATTGTTTAAATGAGAATGAATTTTTAAAAGTTTTTAAAAGTTTTTCTCTTTTAATAGCCATATTAATTACAAAAGTGCTGAAAATAGTATGATTTTTAAAGAAAATATGTAAATTTGATTGAAAAGCTTTTTCTAAATTGTATGTTGGAATTTTAGGGCTTTGAGCTTTAAAGTGCTATAAAAAACACATTTTTAATTTTTTTGAAGAACTATATATTCGATTAGAAAGTAGAAGACGATCCCTACATATATGTAGAAAATCCGGTCCTTTTTTCAAAGCGGGGGTGAATAAGTGTTTGTTCGTAATGTCAATGACCTAATGCCCACTAGACAAAGGGCCATTGGTACAAAACTACTCGTCCCATTCAGATATAGATACTTTAGTGACAAGTATCAATACCCGCAAATAAGTGACAAAGTAACTATTGGATGGATATTAGTTGGGTTTTTGTTTGGTTAGGCCCTCTTTACACTAGAGGCGAGGGGCCGTGAGAAAATAAATTTCAGCCAATGGGATGCGTAGAAATCGAGAAGACCAACGAAGGTCACTTTACACCCGAAATTTTCAGTCCAAGGGACAAAACGAGGAGAAAATGACATGGACAGCACTTTTGTCCTCGGTGGCAGCAAAAAGGCACATTTTTCAAGTCCCCCAGATTTTGCGTCAGGCCCACCTCAAGAGGTGGGCCTGACGCAAAATCCGGGGGGCTGTTTGGCCAAAATTCTCACAGCCAATCATTTTCATTTTTTAAATAATTTTTCAGAACGGCCACTTTTACTGACGGCTAGTTTTTTGACCCGTTTTCTACCCACAGCTATTACTATTCATTCCCGATTTTCGTCCTTTTACATTACAATTCATTAGTGTATTCATATACAAGCATATGATAGCAAAAATGTCAAAAAAACAACCGGAAGAGCCTCATTTGAGGCCCTAAAGAATGAGGACAGCATAGTAAGTGGCCGGTAAACCCATAATGTTTGTCAATCCATAATGTGTATGCCGGGTATAAGCCCCCCTCCCCCCCCTTCCCCCCCCCCTCCCCCCCCAAAAAAGAGCATAGAGTCTAGAGTCTCGGCCTTGGGGTAGAAAGGAGTGGTAGTGGGGGTAGAAAGGAGAGATAGTGGGGTAGAAAGGAGAGGTAGTGGGGTAGAAATGAGAGGGGTATTAAAAAAATCAGCACATTGTTTTAGGGCCCCTTCTCACTTTACACTATATCCAAAGGACGTCAAATTCAAAGTTTGGCTTCTCAAGAATGAGCCATGGCCCTTGGCCGGTTTTCTCCACGACTTCTCGTTTCTAGTGTAAAGAGGGCCTTAGTGGTCTCTAAGTTATGAGTGTCGTGCTTGGTTGGTAAGGGCATTGTATGACAATTGTATGGTCTAAGTTCAATTCCTGGTGGACTTGTTTGGAGCAGTATAGTGATACACATAACTTGATGCTGCAAGTGAGTTATCCTAGGCAGGAAAGTTTGTATTGATCAACCAACCCTATCTTACTTCAGTTATCTGAGACAAGTGTTTACATTGTGCTAAAAATACAACTCCCACCCTTTCTTGGTTGAGAATAATTTCATTTGAAATTAGAAACTATCAAGGAAAAACGATCAAACATGGCCCCACGGGCTCCTTGCAGGCTTAATTGTTGAAAAGGATTCAAAATGGACCATAATGTAATGTAATGTATATGAATTTTTTAATTTATTGTATTACCGTATCTCAAATTCAATCACTGTTAAGAGTCCACGTATACTCTAAAAGGCAAAGTGACGATGCCAGCTAGGCTTCAGGCTCCCTGACGGAGATAGGAAGACATTCATCCGTATCATTTAACATTCATCCGTATCATTTAACATTCATCCATATTAATTTGTACAAGGCAGGGTCAGCGTCAGAAATTATAGCGTCCGTCACGACCGTGTCGGACCAACCAAGAGAGAACACGCGCCTGCCGAAGCTCCGGCACAGTGGCAGAAAAGTCCACGACAACTGATCAGATCTCGCAGAGCTTTTTGTTAAAAAAAAATGGGATTTTTATACATCTTTTCTACTGTAAAGTCCCTGCATCTGTCGGTTTAGAGGTATTTAATTCCAAGCAAATTTGCTATTAAATGGCTTCAGGTACAAGTACTGTATTTCCCTGCTAGAGAGCTAGAGTTCTTCAGAACTTAGCTTAGTTTTTTCTTGTGTCAAACATCGGTTTCCTTGAGTGTGTGTCCTCTGTCCAATTCAAGCGTGTTTTGTGCTTTTCATTGCCTGACTGCTCAGGTGCGACCATTTCTTCCTCGTGAGCTCATAAAGTGCTAATTGATTTGTGTTTAAGTCTGTAAGCGTGAGACTAATTCAGCACTCCTTTTTTCTTCTCACTTGACTTCGTTTTCGTCAATCACAGTTTACAGTCTGTGTTTGTTCAATTCCGTTCTTTGTGAAGAAGGTTGCTACTTTCAAGAAGGTTTGTGTTTTGAAACTATGCTGTGGTTTTCTTTCCTTGTTGTGTGTGTTCTGTATCGTTGTTTCGCTGATTAATTCAAATTACTGTGGATTTTGTGGAGCTTTTTATAAGAACCAAGAGTGAACTAAGTAGCCCCACTTTTTCTTCTGTTTTTGAAGATATGGGGATACTTTGAAATTTGAGAGACATTGGAATCAGAGCTACTACAGAGGTCTTTAGGGCACCCGAAGAGTCGAAGTTTTGCTTGCTAGGGTTAGTAGTAGAAGATAAATGGTACTGACTAGGTTGTTAGAAGAGCATAAATTGTACACCCCTGCTTTTTTTATTTCTCTCTAAGAAAGATCAGTGACTGTGAAAAACGTCGTCTGTCATCTGATTTGCAATTTTAAAAAAGTAAAAATAAAGCTTGCATCGTTAATGAGCGTCCGAGTTTACAAGAAAGAAAATTGGCTTCAGCTTTGATATAATTTCCTTCTGTCGGTACAATTTTGTTTGCTTAGCCTGTGTTGACGTTGGAATGGCAGTCTGAAAATCTGGTCCATTGTTACACGTACTCATTTCAATAGAGCTCCCGAGTCTTATGAGTTTATGTGTCTAGAAAGCTTTGGTGTTAAAAGTTGAATTTGGAACTGAGCAGGTTGTGAGGTCGTGATTTGCAAGGCAGTGCAATGGCTTCATCTGCGGCACCCCGGCCAAGGGCTGCCGGGCCTCAGGATCCCAAGGTAACGCAGGACCTCAAAATTTGACATCACTTGCAAAAAATTTGTCAAATTTTTGGTTGCTATGGTGAGCTAGTTGCTGTTGAAACTTGGCCTTGCTAATGTGGCGTGGTCAAATTAATTCCTTGCTTGGCGTGCAAGTGCAGCCATCGGTGAGTACTGCCGAAACTTCTGAAGCAACGTCAAGGAATTTGAAGCTGGTGTTTGTCACAGGTGAGTTGTCAATGTCTAGATTTTGATCCCATCATGCACCATGGATTTGTTCAAAGCTGCATATACCTTCTGACCACACCAAAAATTGCAATTACAGTGGCTTTTTACCGCTGCAAACCCACCAACTCTAAAGAAATCTCGCATTATTTGAAGACTTTGCAACCCAGAGTGTATTTGTTGCCCACAGTAATTGCACTTTTGTAAAGTTAGTTGCTGGTAGTTTTACTCCTCTGGTGTGAGCAGAACTCACATTGAGATTTATGAAAATGGTTAAGACCTTTGAAAGCTGACGTGGAAGCTCGGTTTTTTAATCAATCTGATATGCCATTAATTGGGGTTTACTCAGGTGGGCCTGGAAGTGGGAAGGGCACACAATGTACCAAGATCGTTGAAAATTTTGGATTTGAGCACCTCAGTGCTGGCGATTTGCTACGTATAGAGCAAAACTCAGGCACTGAAACTGGGTATGATTAATACATTCATCAAGTTTAATTTGTGCAACAATTGTTCATGCTACTTCTATTCTGTTGTACTAGAAAAGCTTCAATGCAGATCACTCTTCACATTTCCTAATTCAAAACTTATGATGAGAGGATCCAAATTAAGAGTTAAAATTATACTGCCTTTCTCATTTTCTTCTCTTTCACTCCAGGACTGTACTGACTCAGACAACATTTTAAACGTGCCAGGAATATGATCAAAAACTTGATCAAGGAAGGGAAATTAGTGCCGTCAGAGACGACTGTGAAACTAATTCAGAAAGCAATAGCAAAGAGCTCCAACAATAAGTTTCTCATCGATGGCTTTCCACGGAACGATGAGAACCGAGAGGTTTGGGATCGTGTGGTAAGTGCCTTAACCTCATTTCCCTTTGATTCTTTCCTAGAAATTATGCCTTGCATTTTTTAACTAATAACTACTGCATTTGTATTTGTGCTCTCTGAAAAACCTCACCCTGCGCAAAATATGTGCAGGCTGGTCTTAGCCCGGAATTTATTCTCTTCATCACTGGTTCAGAAGAGGAGATGCAGAGAAGAGTGTTAAGCCGGAATGAGGTACAGTATTATGTAAATTCAATTATTTCCCGCTTTGTTAGGGTCTGCTATTTCGTTCTTTGGTTTTCTTGTATTGTGTGCATCAGTTTTCGTGCATTTCTTGGTCATAATTCTCTCATTGCCACATAGTGCATTGCTGTTGGAAAAGAAAAGGCTCTGCATTGCCAGAGAGCCGTAAATTTCCATGGATTTCATGGCAGGGGTTGATTTGTTGTGGATGTGGAAGCAGGGTCGAGATGATGATAATATTGAAACGATAAAAAAGCGGTTCAAAGTATTCAATGAGCAAACGTTGCCTGTTATCAAACACTATGAGACTATCGCTACTGTACACAAGGTATTGTAAGCCGTAGCAATCCTAGCTTGTAGTGCAGATGGAATACCCCTAGAAAATTGCAACATACAACATATGCTATCCAATTGTATTTTTGGAAAGAGTTTTGAGACTTATGCCGGAAAAAATTTAGATTACTATGGATAATATCGAAAACGTTATTGCAATCAATAATTAGCTATATATTTAACATACGTTGAATGCAATGTTAACCATGATCTTGATGTGCAGATTAATGGCTTACTGACACCTGATGAAGTTTTTGCCCAAATTCGACCCTTGTTTGATCCTATTGTACAGGTGCAGTATCCTCTCCTCCAGTATGTTCTATTCTGTATTTTATCAGTATGCTCAATATTTCCTTTACGTTGTTGAGTTGTTGGATGATTAATTTAATGATTATATTCCACAAGGGTAGGCATTAGTGAATGTATATATGAAGAGAGTGTGAATATATGAAGAGAAGTGTGTTGGAATTCATGTCTGGGGTTTACATTTTTGGTTGAAAAATTTAGTTGCGAATTATGGGAGGTCTGTAACAACATGAATCTGTAACGATTTGTTCAATAGGAAGAGCTTCTTCAAGCAACTGTGAACCTCTTAGAAGGCCTGGACACTGGCAACTACAAAACGTATCAACGCTATTGCCACCCTGCAGTGACGGTTTTCGAACCTCAATCTCAAGGTAAATTACACTCAAGATTCCGTCTATTTCGTGAGTCAAGCAATGGATAGTGTTGCATGGGTACGTGTCATTGAACTATAAGTACGTGAAATAAGTGCTTGGATTCAGCAAAAAAATCGCTTGAAATTATGGGACCAATGTTCACTAATACCGGTAGTTTAGTGATGAACACACTCAGTACGTCATTTAATTCCAACCCTAGCGACACCTAAGTGTCTTAAAGTTGGCTTTTGTACATGCTTTTGTAAGTACATCCAATTCTGACCCTGGTTCGAAGCGACCTGTACGTGTTCTTGCCTACAAAAAAAAATATTAAATATAAAGGTCTACAGAATTTGATATTCAAGGTTGATTTTGGGTACACATGTATTCAATCTCCATTTTTGAGAGGATTCTAACACACTAAAAAATTTGTAATATTTGAATACCATGTGTATTTGATAGAGTACTCCATGGGCTCTGCTACGGCATGTAGCGGATCCATGTTATCTCCTAGGCGACGAGGTGACAGCATGCACCCACTACAAGCCCATGGAATACTCTATCTAGCATAGCCTACGACACATGTCACTCATTAGTAGTTTGATTTTGAGGATTACACTATGGAGAGTCGAGAATAGAAAGAGATGAGGAGTCTTCTACAAAGATTTGGAATACACTACAAAGATTGTGTGCATAGGAAAATTACATTACGAATTGTAAGTGCATTGCTTAGAACTAATCTGAAGCTGCCACAGCTGGTCCTGATTTCCTGGTGTATTCAATCTTCATTTTTGAAAGGATTCCAACTCATTAAAAAAAATGCAATATTTAAATACCATATGAATTAGTTATGAATATTCAAAGTCAGAAATCCCATGGTGTGGCTTTTAGCTACAGTTTCCGATTGTTAAAATTTGTCTTTCTTAATGCATTAAATCTCCATTTTGGAGAGGGAAAGGAAGTCCTTGTATACATGTATTATTCATGCAAAATGTGTGGATTATTTTGGTGGCTGCAGGTCAGCTGGTAGAAGGAATGGACCTACGCAACTTCAAGTTCAACTTGGGCCAAGCCACAGGGCGGCTCTCGCTGTCGCAGAGGCTCCGTTCAACGGTAGTGGCTCCCAAAGTGTCGATTCTCGGCACCGGAGTTGCACTGGTACTGTACACGCGGGTGCTGAAACACCTGGAAAGCCGTCCTGAGGATGGGGACTCGGAAGCGTACAACGAGACCGGAGTGTGGCAGCGCCTCAAACAGGAGGACGGTCCTGTGGATTGGAAGCTTGTGCATTACCATCGCTCCGTCGCACCCACCGTCTGAGCTCTCACCAGTCTCTTCCCAGTCTCTGCATGCTTTCTATCACTTCCATTTTGTCATATATTTTTGTTGTGTAAACTTTATGATTAGTACAATGGAAGTGTGACCTCCTGCACAGTCACTACTGGATGACTGCCGGAAGACTTGGTTTCTCGTCTGCCAGATGCCACATTGGTGGATTTCCATTTTTTTTGTTTGAGGCCATTCCTGTGCTTCCTGCTTTCCTCGGTGCTGCCTCATCAAACTGTAGGAGACTCTTTTCACCCCTCATGACCCACGCAACCATTTAGTGGTCGCTTCCTGTTTTCGGGCAGGTGTAAAAAACGTTTTTTGCAAATTTTTATTTAGTTATCTATGCATATAGTTGTCCCTCTCTATCATGACATGTTTGGGAAGTCATGTTTGGGAAGCCCTAATTTCAAGGTGGCAGGCATGGATTAATCACGAAAACGACTCTATCACACTTGTATTGCTTGAAACAATAATATTGTCATATGAATGGAGTGTCGTATTATGGAGGGTAGAGTGGATTAACTTTGTATGGGTGTTTTACGAATTGAAATTTCTATCACATTTGAGTTTTGTTCACAACCCCTTGGATTACTAGGGGTTAAAAAACAGACAAGTGCAATTTGTGTTTACCCGAAATCGTGTTTAAAGTGACGCTTTCATTTTCACTTTGGGATATCTTTTTGAAGGGATGTTTTGAAAGAGGTATGTCTTAAAAGAGGTGTATTTTGAAGGGCCAAATTGTGTTTGAAGGGCACTCAAGAATTCAATCTTGTGCATTGACAGTATGAGTGGATTTTACATCGTTGATCTTGTGAAAATAACCGCTTACTGCGGTATTTGTCTACTCTTGTTGAATTCGTCGACCACTCACGCACCTTCCGTGAAGAGTGTTGGTATCTCTCATTGAAGTTATCAATTATATTCAGAATTCTTTCATTACATTCTTGAACCTATAGTAAGCCTATCCCATGTTTGTAGAAAATTACGGTATGCAATAAACCTCATCAATTCCTCACATTTTAAAATGTACTATATTTTTGGTATTTTCTCATATAAGTTATTGTTAATTCAATCCAACTTTTTTCATAATTATTTGAATTTAAAAAAATTGTAAGATTCTTCAAAGTTATTTTCTTGTAAAAATCATAGTGGTTACCAAAAAGCTTAGATTAGTTTGAAATTTTTAGGCAAAAAGTAAACAATAGTGATGAACAAGGGGTAGGTGGCTTGCATTTAGAGCTTACATAAAAAGAAATTTAATAGAAAAACATTTTCTGCAGTGTATATTGAAATTTTAGGGTTTTCAGCTTTAAAGTTGCTGCAGTTTTAATAATTTTGAAGAACGGTAAATTGGATTAGACAGTAGAAGGTAACCCCCACACTTTCTTAGTTGGGACCATTTTCATTTGAAATTAGAAAATAGGTGAAAACCAGCGTTTGACCAGAAAGCGATCAAACGTGCCCCCACGCTTAACCCTTTAGTGCCCAGGGTGCTGTAGCTCAGAGCCCTAGATTTCAGTAGATTTTTTCACTGTGGTTGAGACTACCAAAAATAGAATGGGTTAAATTAGAAAGTAACCGTACAATTCTATTCTCAACTCGAGAGCACACATCTTATTAAAATTTGAGAATCATCCAATGGTGGGATCGGAAGATTATAGTATGTATTCGAACTGTATAATGCACGTTCAAAAACGAGATTTTAGGGGGTATGTAACTTCAAAGTTAAATATAATTTGAGGTAAATTTTCAAAAATAAAAGCAAAGAAGTTCAGCTATGCCCTATGTCAACACCTCTTCGTTGCAATCTTTCATATTAAAAATAGACTCACACATAATTATTGTGAAATTTATAAGTGAAAGTGACTTCTCCATGTACGGTTTAGGACAAAATTTTATACGTTGAAAATTGACAGGTGTGGGTACATTAGTCAAGATCGGATTACACACTAATGGAAGATGAGGAAGAGAACACAATCCAAAAAAATAAAACAAGATAACAAACTTCCAAAAACAAGAAATACTACACAATACATATGTTGTATTTGTAAATATTTCCTGTATTTTCAAGTATTTGCAATATTTTCGCGTTCTATTGATAGGTATTTTGATAGTTGTACAATTCCAAATTGAAAATTTCTTTTTCTGGAAGGTGCGTAATGTATGTGGGCAAATCTGAACTTCAAAACTGAAGTTCCAATTCTTCACGGATTCTCTGCTATTTGCATTTTGGACGTTGTAGTGACCATAATGTGGTTTGCTGAGTCCTAAAGGGTTAAGGGTTAAAAGAATTGGAGGTCAAGACACAAGTTGTGTTATGGTGACATTTGCTAAAATGAGTCGCTTGATGCATGTGGGTTTTGGCTCACTTCAATTGTAATGAAAGTGAAATTTGTAGGTTCTCTTCAAGCGTTCTACAAAATTGACCTCAATGCCGAGCCAACTCAGCCAAGGGGCATGAAAAGTAAATGAGCCCCATCATTTCCAAGCATTAGTAAGAACATTGATAAGACACCTATTGTAGAAGGAGCAAATTTTGAAACATCTATCAATAAAAGAAAATCAATACGGAAATTAACACTTTTAAGAACAGCTCCATAGACTAGGACCATCATGTCATTAAAAAATTTCGCAATGAAAACCTCCCCTCAAACAAAACAAATCTGCCTAAAATGGTGCACACTACACACCAAGTAACCTTGCACTCATAGTACCGGCTTCAAAAAGCACCTGATTCTCCACTACTAAGTAAACCAAGGCAGCATTTAAGGAGACTACTAATGACCTATGAAAGTTTTGTCTGTCTGCAATCCATCACAAGGAGGTTTACTAAGCAATAATGCTGTGCTGCAACTCAAAAAGGAAAACCCTATTAACCTGATAACTGTCCTTTCACCTTAATTCCTGGAAATGACGGCCTGATTGCGATTAAAGGATCTCCATACCCAACAGGTTCTGCAGGAACAAAGCGAAAAAATACATCAAAATCCAATCACTAGGAATCCATACAAACAATGTTACTATACAATCTAATTATAATTCAGCATCACCGATTTCCGAGACAACCGTTATTACGACTCTTATAATTGCAAGAAAGCCGGAAATACACAACGGTAGCAAGTTTGGACAAACATATTGACCGCTGCAACGTCTGTGACAGGAGGAAAATAATATAGAATATTACAGCAATTTCCAGCCACTGCTAAGGCATCCACAGAACATGCACTTAACCAACACTGATTCTCTTTATACAGCAGCCACTATCAGTAAGAAAATTTAGAGCGAAGTTGTTCACGTACCTCCATCTTCCCACAAGATTTTCTCAACTTCGCCAGTAATATCAGCCTGCAGAAGAGAAAGAGAATCCAATTGAAGCATCCCAAAAGAAGCTTTGTATTACATCTACGTGCAATTCATATGAACAAGACGTGATGCTAACTAGTTCATCTGATATCTGTGCCTGGATTTATGTGTTCCAGAAGTCGTTTGGCAACGACAAAATCATGACTAAAAAGAACATGACATCACAAGGCGAAGAATTAGTGTTACCTCTACAGGTTGTTGCGTGCCAAGCTGCTCCAAGTAGCAAATCACTTTCCCCTTCTGAATTACTTGGCCCTGTAGAATGTCAATGCACAAATTACTAACCCAGTACAATCCACGTCATCTCAGGGAACGAGTGCTGCTCCCTGAAATGTACACCTCTTGTACATTCTCTCCAGAGAACACACACAGGATGTACCGGTATACAAAGCTTTCCTATCCGCAGCAGAAGAACGAACACCAAATCTAATAAAAACATGTACAATGCCTGCTGATCATTACACTAAGTTCCTATGATACAATGCCCGCATTAAAAGAGCCTCAGATTCTTCAAAAAGTGATCCTATTACTAGTGCAGAGAAAATACATACCTCTTCGCAGAGAGGAGGACCACTTTTTCCCTTCACCGTTCGTCCTTTCCTGAAGAGACCCACCTGATCGCCAACAAGTTCAAACAAGATGAGGAAAGCCCATCAGATACTATTTTTTTGAGGGGGCTATTTGCATCTGCTGCCTTCCCTAAGGACGCAATAAACATCAGCAACCCTAATCTTCTAACTGCATGCTGATTAGAGTGAAATAGTTAAGGGAAGGCATTGCAAAGTGGAGGTAAGAAAATGGAAAAAAAGACGCTCCGACGCAACAATAAAGGAAGAGGAGAGAAAGAAATGTAGTAAGCTTTTGATATACCTTGGGAGAGGTGATGAACAGAATGCCTGCATCAGCAGCGTCTTCCATAAGACTAAAATTGGAGATGGGCCTGGACGGCGCCACAGACAGCTTGGTCACCTTGGTGGGCTTCGGAGCGGCAGGAACGGCAGAAATGGATTCCACCATAGCCTTGCCCAATACTGGAGGTCCTGCGGCAACGGGCTTGGGCGTTGGTGCGGGCTTGCCAATCTCTCGCCTCACTTTCAAGCTAAATGACCCCACCTGTGAACCGCCATCACCCCCATCAAAAACTCCGCTACGATTCAATTGCCATTGACAAAACTCCATCAACAAGGGGATGAAATTGTACCTTCAGTTGGACCTCGGCAATGTTGGACGTCTCATCGCAGACCTGCATCAGAAGGTTCTGGACCTGAAAAACAACGCTCGTGAGTAATGATACGACAATGACGACGGCGATGAAAACAAGAAAAGGCTGGATTCAAATCTGTACCTCAAAAGCACTCGGGGTCAGAGGGTTAACTTCTTCTTCTTCCTTCTCCTCCTCCTCCTTATCGTTCTCCTTGTCCAAAACCTCCGATTCCTCTTCCAAGTAATTCGTCGCCACCGCGCGACACCGAACCACAGGGGTCACGAAACATTTCGATGCTGCGACAATGCTGTTGCAAGAAGAAGAAGAGCGACGAGCGGAGATCCCGATGCGCACGAGCTCCGCCGGGGCAGTGAAGCTGCTGCTACTCTCCAAGGCAACTGCTGCTGATGCTGTCACACCAAACCGTCCCGCAACGAGCGCCATAGCTGCTGCAGATCACGGAAAACAAATGCAAAATGCGATCCCTCAAACCCCCTGGATGCTGAAAAACCCCACTGGAGGCTGCCACTGGCTTGTTGTCTTTGCCCCTGTCCAAGACCAACCTCGTAAATGCCGACGTGAGATTATTTACCCAATAGGCGAATAAAAGAATGCGAGCGACCTGGGTTGAGGGATTTTGACTGAGACTTATCGCTTGTGTCCAGCTCCTCGCATCATCCCGCTAGAAAAAGAACAACCATCGTTGTCGTCGACTGGCAATGGCTCAGAAGCGTTCGTTGTGTGGAGGAGCCGAACGCCTCGTAAACGCCGACGGATGAACCTTGGACGAACCATGATGGGATGGATGTCATCCACTTTAGTGAATAGATTTCGTCTTCTATACGATATATGAATGCATTTCAGTCGTCTTCAAGGTGACTGGATGTCGTCTGCATCTGGATGGATTTCGTCGGTTCAATTGAGAAGGAGATGAAATGAGCTGCATATTGTATGCTGTTTAACCCCTAAGGAGCGATTCTTTTATGGCTATACTTTGTCAGATTTCTCTACAAAATATGGCATTCCTCTTTCGTCAAGCAAAAAAAAATGAGAAAATCTTGAATTTTTTCGCTCGATTTTCTCTATGGTTTTTGTGAAGATAGCCAAATTTTGTGAAGAAAAGTACGTAAATGTGAAGAAATTCTATCAAAATATGATTGTAAGTGAAAGATTTTGCCAAATATTCTTTCCCAATTTTTTTAACGTCACCTGTTAAATTTCAAGGAGAAAAAAAACACTAGAAAATCACTGCCCTAAGCGTGCAAGGAACCCAAGGTATCTTTGGTTGTTTTTCAGTCAAACACTGATCTTCACGTAGTGCTTAATTCCAAATGAAAATGGTCCCAACTACGAAAGTGTGGGGGCTATCTTCAACTTTATATTCCAATTAACTATTCTTCAAAAAAATTAAAATCACTTCTTTAAAGCACTTAGAGCTCAAAACCCTAAAATTCCAATATACAATGCAAAAACAATTCTTTATCAAATTTCTTTATATATAAGCTCAAAAAGCATGCCACCTATACCTTGTTGATCATTCATGTTAATTGAATTTTCCCTAAAAATAATTAAACTATTTTAAACATTTTTGCAATTACTATGATTTTACATGAACAAAATATTTCAAACACCTTCTTCAATTTATCTTTACTTACTTAATATTGAAAAAAAATAAGGATAAACACTACTAGAAAATTCAACTATAATTCTGTTGATACAATCGTGTTGATCAGGGACACTTTTCTGTTCATTTGGTCGAGTTTTTGTTCGAATCAACAAAGCGCTGTCAAAATCAACAGAAAAGTATGCCTTTAGGAATCTCTGGTACTTTCAACTTTATGATTGTGTTCCAAGCAGAACATAACATCCTTATGCACTCATTCCATATATTTGGTGTAGCTGGTGTATTCAGCGGCTCTCTATTTAGTGCTATATATGGTTCCTTATTAACTTCAAGTTTAATAAAAAAAACTACTGAGAATGAGTCTACTAACGCAGGTGACAAGTTTGGTCAAGAAGAAGAAATTTACAACATCGTAGCTGCTCATGGTTACTTTGGTAGACTTATTTTTCAATATGCTAGTTTTAACAACTCTCGTTCCTTACACTTCTTTTTAGCTGTTTGGCCTGTAGTAGCTATCTCGTTTACTGCATTAGGTATCAACACAATGGCTTTCAACCTAAATGGCTTCAACTTTAACCAACTTGTTGTTGACAGTCAAGGCCGTGTAATTAACACTTGGGCTGACATCATCAACCGTGCTAACTTTGGTATGGAAGTTAGGCATGAACGTATTAATACTTACAACTTCCCTCTAGATTTAGCTTCTGTTGAAGCTCCTTCTGTAAATAGTTAATATTTTAGATATAATTCTAAAATAACAAAATTATATAAAATAGAATAACAATTTGAAAAATAATGACCTTAGGGCTTTAATTACTAAAGTCATTATTTTCTATTTAGTAATAATTAATAAATATGAAAAAAAGGCAAACATGGACAAGTTGATTAAAGCAGTCGATTGTGGATCCACCACGCGCAGGTTCAATTCCTGTAATTTTCCCAATTAAAATAAATTTGAATTAAATTAAATTTCATTAATATTATTTATAAAGAATAATTTAATAAATAAATAATTTAATTTTTATTAATTAGTTGAAAAAACCTTTTGTTTATGTCATTATAAATAGAATAACATAAATATATTAAATAAAATAATAATAGTTAAATTTCAATTTTAGCTAAAATACTAGCCAATTTTTTTATATATAAAAGAAATTTAGCAAAACCCCGTTACAATGTGGGAGCTGGCCATGCCCGAAGTCCTTATCCTAACCGCAACACCGGACATGCTAAACATGCAGCTAGTAACTGGATTGAAGTCGTAACAAAGTAGCCGTCCTGGAAATTGCGGCTGAATCACCTCCTTTCTAGGAGGGCTAATGCTTATTGGACAATTGTATTTTAAACTGCTTAGACGTAACGCTTTATACTAAAAAACCAAGAGGCCTCATCATTTGACTAAAATTGTTCCAATAACTTCCACAAATAAAAAGTAAATCATTTCTCCGGCAAATATCAACAAAACGGAATCATCAAAATAGTCGCATTCTCTAGTAGTCAAATAACTTTCAAAAACATACCAGATACATAAATCATGTTCGTCCACATATGTATTTCAAGCAGATCGACCAAATAGATGTACTGTAGCCCAGTACAACTTAACCCCTACAAAATAGGTGTTACTAGGAACAATATTCTATCATACATACATAGAAAAAAACACATAAGCGGCTGAAAATGTTGATGTATATCTATATTTAGAACAAAATGGATTTGTATCCAAAGGCTTCTAGACATGTACTTCTTTGTATTCATGGGATTTTTAGAGGGGGGTCATGAACGCACGTGATTCTCAATTACAATGTAGAGAGTGCACCCCCTTGGCTTTCTAGCCCTTGCCTACGGTAGCCCAAAAGTTTCATTTTTGTTCGCATGAAGCATCCGTGACTTGAATTAAAAAAAGAGCAATGGGATGTTTTTCATCCATATGGAACCGTGTGGATGCAAAGTATACATTCAAGGAAGCGGAGAAACAACCTCCAACAAAGAAACAGTCTTGAAAAAAGCAAGTCCGAACCATCTATATAATTGGACGGTCATGATGACCAATCTTGATCGAGGAATGGACGGTCAACATCAAATGATCTAATAAACGGTCACGTGGTCTCGTCAAGTGATCTAATAGGACTCGGCAATCGGTAGCTAGTCTCGTCAAGTAGTTGTATGTGAGTGCATGTATAAATCCGTGTTCAATGGGGGGTCACTTGCAATTTACTCGTATGCCCTCTCTTGCTATTGTTCTCGTTGTTGCTTTCATCGGGCCGTACATACGGGATTACAAGTTGTTGTACATACCTGATACGTGGATAAGGAGTTGGAGAAATGGAGGCCGTGAATTCGCCGCATGTTGGGCTTGTGGATGGTGACGTTGCTCGCATCGGCAAGGAGCCCGTTGCGCATGATTTGGGATGCCCCCTAGCAATGGGGGCCGTTGCGAACGTGGAGGTTCCAAAAACGAAATGGCGCATGGTGAGGAAGAGCACGGCTCCAAAACTGTGCTTGTTTAGTGTGAAAAATCATAGCCACTATGATTTTAAGCCCGTGAATCGGGAGAAGCTCATGCAGGTGCACGCGTTGGTGCCCATGTCAGATTTGATAGCGCTAGCCAAGGCAGCTCGAAACAAAGCTCGCGGGTGCGAAAATGTTGTTGCAAGAATTTCATCAACAAAAGAGGCTACATCCTCTTAGGACTGCAAAGGCATGGGGAATGCTTGTTGCCGGGGAAATGAATGAGCCATACGGAAACACATGTCGGGACTACAATGACTGCATGATGGAGGCGCTTGTGTTAAAGGCTTGTAGATGTTCAATGTGGTAGCAATTCCTTAGAACTAGTTTGCAAATATGTATATGTTCATTTTGTAAGTAAACATGCGCCAAAGTTACGAATTGGCATTGCTCATAAGAGGCACACAAGATCAAGTATTTGAATCTTTACTTTATTTTTTATTTTTTATTTTCATTTTGTAAATATTTGGAGCAAGCTACATCGCACAACTCGCTAACATTTAGAAATGTATGCGTATGTCTGTTACATAATGTTTCTCAATGCACAAATATTATTTAAATGTAAAGAAATCAATATTGGTTTTAGAAATATTTTACGCGGTCTCCACCTTCCATATTGGGGGTCCGAGGGAAGGGGGGGGGGGGTGGTTGTATTGCATTGTACGTGTTCATGTATACGTGATTGTACAAAAAGGGGTATTAATTTGAGCGGTGTCGTATGACGTATATTACCTGGAATAAGCGGCTGAAAATGTTGATGTATATCTATATTTAGAACAAAATGGATTTGTATCCAAAGGCTTCTAGACATGTACTTCTTTGTATTCATGGGATTTTTAGAGGGGGGTCATGAACGCACGTGATTCTCAATTACAATGTAGAGAGTGCACCCCCTTGGCTTTCTAGCCCTTGCCTACGGTAGCCCAAAAGTTTCATTTTTGTTCGCATGAAGCATCCGTGACTTGAATTAAGAAAAGAGCAATGGGATGTTTTTCATCCATATGGAACCGTGTGGATGCAAAGTATACATTCAAGGAAGCGGAGAAACAACCTCCAACAAAGAAACAGTCTTGAAAAAAGCAAGTCCGAACCATCTATATAATTGGACGGTCATGATGACCAATCTTGATCGAGGAATGGACGGTCAACATCAAATGATCTAATAAACGGTCACGTGGTCTCGTCAAGTGATCTAATAGGACTCGTGGATTCGGTCTTGTAAAGTAATCTTATAGGACTCGGCTATGTAGTCTTTAGCCCTCGTTGTGAAAGGGTGATGTCAGTTAAACAGGTCATGACTTCGTACGAGGCTGAACATTTGCATTGGTTTAGAAGTTTGATGGATTTCCACGATGCTTTGTTTTTACCGGACTTTTAACTTAATATATTTACTCGCAACATACTTACCGTTTCGGCACGCACCTTCAAGGTGGTTTAGAACGTCTCTTCCACCGTGTACAGTTTTCTTCACTACGAACGAGGTACGTGAGGCAGGGCAGCAAGAATCATGTAAGAGAATGATCCACTAATGAGGATCTAAACATAAATCTTGCAAGAAAATACATGGGTTTTTGGAGCTTCTCGGATAGATTGTTACTTGTACCATGTAAAGGATGAATTCTAACTACTGCACCTATCGCGGCAAGCCGTTATACTGAAAGCATACAGTGCTTCACGCAGCTGAGCAGTAACCACTTAGAGTGTTTATTTGAGTCTCAGCTGGCATTGAGCTACGTGGCACAAGATACTTGTAATGTCAGTGTCGAAAAATAATGTAGATGAATACAATCAGCTTCTGGAATACAAACCAATGAGGCAGGTGCAGATGTGAATATGTACGTGTGTTTAGGTTAATATTAGCTAACTTGTCATAATGTATTAAACTATTAGTAATTTCAATACTGGCAGTTGTGAAACTCAGGCGGCTGCTTTTGTAGACTTACGGTTGATTAGCTTACACTAACCAAATTTTCTGATGGACCTACGCACTGAGAGCTGTTACATGGAGATGACTCAATAATTTAGGGCTGTGCTAATTTACAGCGACTTGAGTAATCTCTTACCTTATGACGGCTGATTGAATAACAATAACAAATTCAGGCACGTAACCTCCCTGCCAGGCTTTAAGGTGATGGCGGCCATGGCGTTATAAAATAGTCAAGCATTTGATTGTACAATGTAGACTCAAAAGCCTGGTGGTTTACGAAACATGCCATCATTCAGTCTCATACATGGTAGAAAGGAAGTACATTACTTCTTCACAAGAAGCATTGCAGACACATGGTAACTTATTTGGAGAAGTTAGAGCGTTAGAACTTCAGTTCAAATTTCGTTTTCCCCGGGTCAGAAATCGTTTGAGTTTGCTATTTGGGTCGAATAATCTTTGTTAACCTTTAGCTTGTTTACGCAGGAAAAGTGGAGGCATCAGCTTTCTCTCGTTGTCCTTTGGAAGAAAACGATGGGCACTCCTTGGTCGAACGGTGAGCGCTGTGCAGGGAAGAAGACAATAGGCCTCGACGTTGTTGCATCTCAGGAGCTTTCCAGTCACGGCGACCAAGTGGACGCCATGGTGTGCGATCCAGCCATCTCCAACAGCACTTGCATTGCAAGTGATGATCAGGTGCGTTTTGAAATCTACAAAAGTATGGATGCATTGCGATTGTTGCTTCGAATTTTAGTTCACGCTTTCAGTCATCATGCAGAATTCAGGAGGCTGGAAGTGGTCGGAGGCAGAGCGCCAGTTTGCAGACATTGTGCATTTCTTAGTGTTCATATACTGTTTGATAGTTGTATGAAGAATCTAATACAGTCGAAGAGAAAACTTCTCTCGTGATAATCCTTGAGGTTTCATCCACAGGGTGTGTATTATGTGAATTATAGTTTCATTCGGGAAGGCAAAAGATGCGCTATTCTAGTGAATCGGCTCGTGAATACGTGCTTGTAACAGCTGCCATTCTACCTCAAACGTGTCATGATGTGCATTTCTTAGTGTTCATATAATGTTTGATAGTTGCTTGAAGAATCTAATACAGTCGAAGAGAAACTTAGACTCTCGTGATAATCCTTGAGGTTTCATCCACTGGGTGTGTAATGTGAATTGTAGTTTCATTTGTGAAGGCAAAAGATGCGCTATTCTAGTGAATCGGCTCTGTCATGAATATTCTTCAAACGTGTCATGATGTGTAGTGCGTGCCCATGTGGTCGCTTTCATAAAATTTAAAGTAGCTGAGATCATATGTGAAAACATTTCCAGATGCATGAAGGTTTGCACTAAGGTTGCACATGATTTTTATTCTACCATGGATTCTGTGAAGGAAAATTGCAAGGAGCCTGTGAATAGCGGCTCTGCTCCTGGTGAAGAAAACGCTGGCTGGCTTCCTGCGACATCGTTTAGAAGCGGCATGCTCACGAACGTCGTCGATGGCAGGCTTCAAAGTGACACTCTCTCTGATTTAGTGTCATTCTTCCAGAGGTTTCCTGCACCAGAAGAGTACCGCAACTTTAGCCTCACCGTGATCGTTAAATTTCTGGAAGACAGGAACGCGGAGACTCTTAAGGCGGCATCTCAGCATATAGCAGAATTGAATGCCTTCTACCGGTCAGAAGTGACGAAGCTAACTCGTACGCACAAGCAGCAAGTGACTGAAATTGAAGCCCGCTCACAAGACAAGATTTGGGAGCTATCAAGGGATCTGAAGAAAGTTTCTGAAGAATTTTCAGATGCTCAAGCTCAACTGAGGAATACGTGCAGCAGTTTGAACTCAGCTCAGTCAGAATTGCTTGACCGTGAAAACAAAATTCAGTCAATCCAAGCTCGATTGGATGAGGAGGCGAAACAGAAACAAGAGTTGAGTATGGCCCGAGACATCATTCAGAAGGATATGAATGCCCAGAGAGTGAAGCTCCGTCACAGCGAGGAAGCCGGACATGCCAAGGATCGGGAAGTGCATCGGCTCAATGCTATCGTTGAGGAAAAGGTAAAAGCTGTCGGTAGTATGGAAGCTGTTACAAGCACGTTGACCTAAGAAATGCCAGAAGCTGAAGGCTCAACTTGTAACAATTGAGAAGAAATCAGCTCAAGAGTCTCTGATGAGTGGCTCCTATGCTGATGGCCACGTCAATCCAAGCATGTTGGAGACTGCTTGCAAAGCTCTTGATAGAGTAACAGATTCCATAGTTCGGTATCTGCATGGGAATTCAATCACAGGCAAATTATCTCTTAAGACACCAGAATTGGAGAGCTTCATCAGCGAGCTCTCTCCGGCGAGGTCCACTGACTTCTCGAGACGTGCCCATGTGAAACACGTTTGGGGACACTGGATATGCGCTAGAATGTTCCAGGGTTTTGAACACGTCTATTTTGACGTAGGCGGGGAACGAGGTTCGCCCTTGGATTTCAAAAGACACGCGTTGGAATGCTTCCACAGCTTTCAGCAAAACAAAGACGTCGCCGCGGTGGATTATTACAACGCAAGTGCCAAGTTCCGAGAGTTTTGCATCGAGACTTATTCACTTTTGTTTCCCCTGGAGCTGGTCAATGAAGGGCTCCTATTGGACTCACTGCAACTCGTTACACGCGACCGTGGTGGAAGGTTTTCTGGTGATGGAGAACTCTATCTGTTGTTCTTAGACGTTGCGAAAGCAGTTTGGTTGCTTCATAAGCTTTCATTCTCATTTGACCCTCCTGCCTGCATTTTGAGGATGGGTCCGGGGACACCGTTTGACAAACAGTATCACGAACCACTGATAAAGGATGCGGACAACGCTCAAATGTCTTTAAAGGTGGTGCTCATGATCCGACCTGCTTTTCGTATCAGAAATACCATCGTCAAGAGCCGGGTGTTCCTGTCGAAGGCATCAGCTTGACCTGTAAGTTTGAAACACAGGCTGTTTACCAGAACTTCCAAAAATCAGGCAGGCAAATGTCCTAAGTTGCAGTGCTTCCCTAGCGGCACATTTTGTTTAATGTCCTAAAGTACAGTGCCGTTAGCTGTAGATATTCCGTTACTTGAACTGATCTCTTAGCTCTAGATAGTGAAGATCTGTGTGAAAGGTAGACCAGTAAGGTGGTGCAATATTTTGTTTGCAGAAGAATTTCTTTTTAATTTTGTTGTTACCAGGCATGATGGTTATGATATCCCGTTCAACTGATTCTACTAGGCAATTATACCTTTTGTAGCATCGTGCACTTGTAAGAGTCTTTGCTTGTGTCCATTTACATCCTGTGCATTCCACAAAAATAGGTTCAACTTGCCCAAACCTGGAATCTTGGGTGTAAAGATAAATTGATATTTTGATCATTCAAGGGTATCTTGTTCAAAGTTCCACAAACATCTCTCCATCAGTTTTGGAGAAAAATGAAGCTCTCCACAGTTACCGAGCCAAATACTCTCTAGCCGGGCCTGTTTCTACAATCCGATTATGCTGAAATTCAGCTAATATGTGTCCACCTGCGCCCGCCCACGTACTGCGTGCCAAATGCACGGTTATTTGCTAAATTGCATTGATTATAGTCCACTGCCATGGCCGCCACTGTCATGCTATACCTGAACCTATACTCACGCAAAGTTAATTACTGACGATCTCTTTGTGGCGGTGGAAGCTTTGAACTCAAGGGACAAAAAGAAGGCGCCTAACCCTAATCAAGCCTTGAATCCTAAATGGCAGCTAGGTCGTATGCTAGGCCCACGTAAGTTATATTGAAACTGTGGTTGAGATATTGATGATTAAAAACACTAAAGATCATACGGTTAAGACAAGTACGTGTAACTGTTAACCTGACAAGTTGGCTTTGTGTACTACTTAAACGTAGAGGTTCTTGCCGTAGCCATGTAAATTGCTTTGTCGCATTCGACATACTAGATTATGAGTTTCTTTTCGATCATTAACCTATTCTAAATTCTAAAGATTACTTATTTGTAGGTAGCACAGTGCCCATACTTAATATATATAATCATGAGAGGAGTTAATTGTTTGTGCTAAATTGGACTCAGATTTCTGGAAGGCCATTCGCTACTCTTCGTGTGCCTGTTGAGCGACTGGTAGTCGAGAACCTAAGTACCACATGATCTAGAGCTCATACGTTACTTCATTTCTTTTCCATCTCGGGCTCCAGGCTCTCTGGACTTGTTTGGAAGCCTTGAATTCATTACCTCAATCACAGTAGCTGCGTCAATTATTCGTCTTCAGCTTGTTGGCGTTGATTCCAGCCCAAACAAGTCATTTCTGCATGTATTGTGGTGCTTCTGGTAAACCGTATTAACCCTTAAACGTACCACTCCTTTGGAGGAAAGTCAAACTACACAATTTACTGAATTTAGCCTTCAAGATTTATCAAAATATATTTTGTAATATTTTTCATGCATGGAATTGAATGTTTCCTATCAGTCTTGAAATTTTCAGATTTTTTAAATTTAATACGGCAATTTTAACAAATTTTTAAGTCAAATACTTCAAAAAATAAATTTTATTACAAATTAGTTTTAAAAAATTAATATTTTTTTGGGAGCAGGTACAAATTACAATGGAGAATCACATGATATGTTTTCCATAGTAATTTTTTATTTCAATTTACTAAAGCTGAACATTCTATCATTCCTATGTAGTGTAATTCAAACCTTGACCTACAAAGCTTGCACGAGCAATAAAATACTCAATAATTGGAATTTTTAAGATTTGAAAAGTGGAGTTCAAACAAGACTTAATAAACTTCATTTTCTTAGTTGGGTGTGTTAGCAACAAAAGTCATCTTCAAGATCAAAATTGGGTTTGACCAACAAACATCCAGAAACTGGATGCGTGGACGTTTAGAGGTTAAGGGGATAGGCAGATGGGCACTTGCTTCTCCACTGCGCGTGGTATTTTAGACCTGGTAATAATGACGATGAGGATTGATGTACCGTGTGAATCACTCGCTTTCCCCGTTCCGGCAGAAATTAGTAACGGCCCGGAGTACATGCAGGTCATGCATTCTTACGAGGACGTCGAGGATGTCTGTGTGATTATCGGTAGCCCCACCGCCTGGGAGCGGGCCTCGAGGCATGTGCACACGGTCACAAATGGCAACACCGAGAAACAGGTCGATGTCCAATTCCAACCCTCTAATTATAGTCGTGTAGGTGCTGGTTGAATTACCTAGGCACTCGGCAGACGTTCGTGTGGCTATTATAATGTATGAACAATTGCATTCCCTTGCGTTCAAGTTTCAGAAAGAAAATGCAATCACTATTGATCAATGGGTGTGAAATAACCACATATATATACACAGTTGTGTTAGCCGCTCTTTTGGTTTGAAAGCTCTCAGTAGTGTGCGTACGGTCAGCAGGAAGAAATATGCATGCATCTGGAAAATCATGGTTCAATGGAGAAGGTTTACAACTTAGAGCGTTTGGATGTCCTGATTTGTCGATTCGAGGGTATGCAGAAAGATTTGGCTAATTCTCAGGCAGAATTGGAAGCTTCTCAGAGAAAAGTTCAAAAGCTGCAATCTGACGTAAATCGGAAGGACGTTTTAATCGAGAAGCTGCGCGCGCATCAAGCTGAGATGCACGCCACGAAAGCCAAAGTAGAAGAAAAGCTTCGGAATGCCACAGAAGTGAACGCTAAGGAAGTGAAACGGCTCAAGGCGGACATTGAGGGGAAGGATGAAATTTTGGTGGATTTGAAATCAGAGAGATGCCTGCTGAATACGAAATGCCAAAAGCTGGAGGCGCAACTTGCCACAATTGAGCAGAGAACTGCACAGGAGTCATTGACCAGTGGCTCACACGCAGACGACCATGCGAATCCGGGCATGTTGGAGGTTGTCTGCAAAAGGGTGGATAAAGCGATAGAGTCCCTGGCTAAGTTTCTGCACGGCAACTCCATCGCAAGCAGCTGTCCACTTGATTCAGAATACGTGGAGAATTTTGTAAGTCGAATCAGCCCTGCACACCCGGCTGCATTTTCGAGAGCAATCCAAGTGAGGCACGCCTGGGGTCACTGGATATGCCTCATAATGTTCCGTTGCTTTGAACATGTCTACTTCGACATAGACGACTTGGGGCTGTTCTCGTCGCCCTTGGATTTCAAAAATCATGCTTTGATGTGCTTCCAAAAGTTTCAGCACATGAAAGAAGTTTCTCCTTCGGATTTGCACAGCGAATGCCACTCGTTCCAAGCGTTTTGCGAGAAGAAGTGTGGAAACATGTTTCCCCAATGGCTTCTTCAACTCGCATTCAATCCCAGCCCGCCTGGAGACATTGCCTTCAATGAGCAAATATGGAATCTCTTCTTGGAAGTCGCTAAGGCAGTATGGTTGCTTCATCATCTATCATTCTCCTTCAACCCACCTGCCACTATTCTGAGGATGGCGAAGGGCACACCCTATGACAAGCAATTCCATGATTCTGTGATCTCTGATGAAAACAAGGATGGGATGTCTCAAATGGTGGTGCTAATGACAAGGCCTGCATTTCGGCTCAGAAACAGCATCATCCGGAGTCGGGTCTTTTTGTCGAAGAAACCTTGAGCTCACTAATTTGGTCTGTCATTTATGTGTGCCGGGCTAGACACCGAGCAGTGGTGCAATGTAATTATAAAAGTTCTAGTTCGCCAGTGGAACGTTGAGCAGTTCAATTAGTATGAGAGCGATCGATGATCTTACTTGTAGCTACTAAATATTGCCCCAAATCGTTTGAATTATAACGGAGACTATATTCAGTGAGTCAGTTAGTATGGGATAACAGTGTAGAATTTTCCAGTGTCACTGTTGTGTGACTTCATCAAATTTTGTAAATTCAGTACTCACTATATCTACGGCGGCAAGTTTGTTTGTAGCAATTCTCTTGTTCTTTATGCATTCTTCAACCATTGAGGTAAGAAACGTCAGTGATGCAGTCCCTCATTCTCATGGTTATTCGGAGAAATTAAATTTTGCATCAATTGAAAACTTGATATGACTCTACAGATCAACTTATAAATCTACACTGGAAAGTAACGGAACACTCTAAGTCGCGGCATTGATTCAGCACTGTAATCGACATTTACATAATTGATGTGACTACCAACAATCTATCTTTTACTTCTTTCGAGACTAAAAGTATAGTATACTCACCACAATTATATCAGTCGTCTTGTAAAATTTACAATCTTTATTTATTTATTGGAACAATGAAAACAAGTTCATAAATGTTTGATAACTTCATGGCATTGTTCTGTACACCCGTCAGTCTTTAGTTTCTCCGTCTGTGGTGCGGTTGTACTTCTTCCTTTTTGTAATAAACTGATCTGTTTCATTGTGCAAAAAAAAAAAAAACATGAATTTGCCTGCTCTAACCGAAGAGTACTATAACTTTGTAGAAATTGCTTTCCTGGTGTGACATAGCAATCAATATGTGAAAGGTCATCAAGGACAGAATCACTTAATTGAACTATTAAATTAGTATTAAATTAGTAGTAATTTTTTATTTACCACTTGCTAGTATAAGAGTATCCACACTAGCACTTTGGATGCCACTCTAGCTATGGAAAAATCGATGGCTCATTTACGTGATGTTGAGGGATGTTACATGGTGAGACCGTCTGACTTTTTGGATGACCTTCAGAGTGCAAACCAGAGTGGAGATGCTCTAACAACTAGAGTCATAACAACTAGCCATGTAACATGCATTTACTTTTTCAAAAATGAAAAGACTGTAATCACGGTCTGTGTGGTGAAGTAGAATCCATCACTGAAGATAACGTGCACCAGCTGTGATGAGTAATGCCTATCAGGCAGTGCAAATTTTAACCAGAACTGAAAAGTTCTTCTCAAGAAGTTACCTCTACTCTATAATTAATTATGGCAGCAAGCACTCACTGGATGTGGCCAGTTACAAACGCAGATTCACAATGAGTGGAGGGGCTCAACATGGGTAAGTTAGAGCTACCCGCCGACGTCAGATTGAATGGCGCTATATTGGCGCCTATTATAACTGTTGGCGCTGCAATGTTCATCTGTGTACATACTCCAGCATTTCACGCAACCTAATCATGAATTAACGTAATTAAGAATCTTAATCATGGAAGCAAAGATCGAGTCGGCGCCGTTTCAACTAACTGTTTTTCTATTACGTCTGACACTTGCATGCATGCACGAACTTTGAATTTTCATGAAGCGTACACACATGATGTCAAGAAGTGAGCCGCCTGTTGCAGGCCATTAAACAACAAGTGATGGCCTGTCCTAAACCAGCCTTTCATTAAGCGGTTCACACTTAGATTCTTCACCAACGTTGCTAGCACTCAAGTCCGGAAGAAGTCCCGCAATGTATTTAGTTGTAGTTTGCCAATCAGTTGATTCACATTCTCAATTTCATTCTGTGTTCGCACTGGAGTATCGGACTACCCTGGAGCGGTTGTAGGAATGCAGAGTATCAGAGGCTGAATCTTACGATCAGCGTGTTTCCAGAAGTTCTAGATTTGGGAGTGTAGTGTACTAGTTAGTGGCGATTGAGCTGAGCGGAACAATGGTGACTCTGGAGATGGTGCAGGAATCAAAAATTGTCGTGGGTTTTGATTTTGGTACATCGTACTCGGGCTTCGCATACGCCCTGCGAGCCGATCCAGAAATCGTTCGCACGTTCTACGAATGGCCCGGGCATAACGAAGGCGGAGGGGTGCAGTATTGTAAGACGCCAACCAGTCTTTTGTATGCGGATGCGAGTGACTCATCTGGAGATCCCTTCGAGCTTCGCGAGTGGGGCTGGCCTGCGTTTGTGAAGTACAAGTCTGCGAATCTGCCTGCTGCCTCTGAATCTGATAATACCACACCAGATTTTGACTACGAGGTGGTCGAAGACTTTGAGGATGTTGCAGATCATCGCAGTAGTCCCGATACGAGCAGGAGTCTGTTCACTTCAAATCATAGCCAGTCAGGCTGTGTGGGGCATCTTTTGACGCTATTCAAGCTGCATCTGGCCGCAAACAATGCTTTTATAGTGAGCCACACGCCAGCTCTGCCGGCGGGAATGACGGCGAGGAGGGTGATTGCAGATTTCCTGTCCGAAGTTGCGAAATTTGTTCTTGAGGAGCTCAGGAACACAGTCGGACCTCACATCACCCTGGAAGATGTCCAGTGGTGCCTGACTGTGCCCGCCATCTGGGACGAGGAAGCCAAACGAGAAATGAGGATTTGGCTGAAGTTGCAGGTCTCGTGCTAGGGCCGCTGAGTAAGAACGCCGGTAGCTTGCATCCGCTGCAACTCTTCATTGAGCCTGAGGCAGCTTCTGTATACTGCCAGCAGAAGATTCAACACTGGAAATGGACGAAGGGAGATAAGTTCTTGGTCGTTGACTGTGGAGGTGGGACCGTCGATCTTGTACTTCACCAGAAATTAGCTTCCAATCCGACTCTCTCAGTACGAGAGGTGCAGGCGAGCTCTGGAGATTTCTGTGGCGGCTCCCGGGTGGACGATGGGTTCATTCACTTCTTGAGACGCAAGATTAGCTGTTTCAAAGCGTTCGAGAAGAAATATCCAGCGACCTTGTTGGCGTTCCGCAAGACGTGGGAAGATATCAAGGAAGAATTCGACGGTGAGAATGGGGATAGGCATGTGGAGTTACCCCCAGCGCTTGCAACTATGTGGGAGAAGGAGCAAGGCATCGCGAGTACCACGACATCGACCTACGACGAGGTGAAAGTTACGAATGACGACATGAAGGCTATGTTCGATCCAGTTGTTACTTCGATTTTGGAGCTCATCGAAGGGAGGATGGTGTCTGATCTCAAAGCTATAGTCGTTGTGGGGGGTTTCTGCCAGTCACCGTACCTCATGAAACGTATCAGACTTGCTTTTGGAGGCAGAGTTCCACATATTGAAAGTCCGCCAGATCCTGGCAGCGCTGTGTGCCGTGGAGCTGTGACGATGGGGATGATGTCGGGGATCGTCGTGTCGAGGATCTCGAAGAAAACCTACGGGTTTCGTCAGGCGGTACCCTTCATACCCAGTGTGCACAGTGAGTTCTTTAAGGTGGAAGGTGATGCGGGGCAGTATTATTGCAACAACGTATTTGGAAAGTATGTCAGGAAAGGAGACGAGGTTCGCTTCGACGATTGTGTCCGAAACACGTACTTTCCAGTCACTGAATCGCAGAAGGAACTTCAAATCGAACTCTATTCTTCAGATGATGAGAACGTGAGGTTCATCACAGACGTTGGCTCCAAGAAGGAAGGAACCTTCACTATTAGTATTCCTACTATTGAGGAGCTCGGATTCAAGCCGAAAGTGGAAGTGTCTATGTTCTTTGGAAACTCCGAGATACAAGTTGCTGCCATCGGCAAGAACTTCAATGTCAGCACTGAAAATTAGTCGCTCACTGTTCGATTTGACGGAGACGGAATTTTCTGAAAATGTTTGGCCGTGTGGGACATTGTTGGGTACTCGGGCAAGACGTCTATTCTGAGAAGATTCAATGCTAGTATATATGATTGCACGATATTATGTCGCTTTAGTAAATAGCAGTATCCTTTAAGACTTTCAGGTTGCGCTTCTGTTGAGATGGTTCCGGCTTTCTCTGATGTGAACATTACAGAACAGATCGATTGAGCCTTAGATTTTGATGTAACTCACTCAGAGCATTTTCGGTAGACTAGTCTTGTGGACGTCAGTACTGTCACAATAGTCTAGAAGTTTTCTTTTGTGTAAATATGTGCTTCAGATAACTTTGAAAGGGTTGACAGATTTCGAATGTTGCAAAGGTTATATCCTTTCTCGTTTTGTAAATTTTCCTTACGGTAATACAAAGCCTTGGTTCACTTCAAGCTGCATCCACCGATTTATGTTTTTATGTTGAATGCACTGTTGTCGTGTACAGTACTCCCGACGATGCTCTAATAATAATGCGATTAGATTAGGGACATGGCAAATCACGGCTTCAATCCTGAAGCAACTGTGTATATGAATGTTTTCAACTGGTACCTGTTTGAATGATAATTATCAGTAACCTACAGTGAGAGCAAAGATGTTCTATCGCTCAAAACATGTTACAAACTATAAAATTCTTTGTACGGTTGGTATTTGTTCTAAATGCCCACAGCCCTCTCCAAATTTGGAGTCTAATTGCTAAGATACTGAATTATAAAATGCAATTAAGAAAGATTTTTTGAACGCAAGTGATTATGAATAAAAGTTGTAAATTATGAATTTTATATTCTATCCATACGGTTTGATCTATGATTACAATCATCAATACTTTTGTATAAAATTTAGAATTCAACCCCTAAAGGTCACAAGGTGTCCCTGGAATTGACAATTTGAGAATAACCATTATAAAGTATTGTTTGGAGGAATATTTTGGAATTGATACACAAATGAAGGTTGTAGACTTTGAATTTTAGATTCCATTCATATGGTTTGATTCACCAATGCTATCACCAATATTTTATTATTAAATTTGAAGGTAAAAATTAAAAATTCCTTCTAAATTTGATTACAAGAAAAATATTAATAATTTTGTTTAAAAATGTTGAATTGGATTTGAAATGAGATACTTTTGACATGGTGATTTTTGAAATTTTTGAGTTTCTTAAATCTATGACCTCATTTTTGCATGGCCACTTTTGAACTACAGTCAATGCAATTTTGGTTTGGTCAGAATTTTCACATACTTATACATTTGTAATTTTAGAGAAGTATGTAGTTTAACCCTTAAACGCTCCTGCGTCCAAAATCTAGACGATGGATGATTCTGGACGCGTCCCTTCACCACGCAGGGGATGTTTTTCATCCATTCAATTTAAAAAAAAATTCTTGTGCTAGTCGGTTACCATTTGTACGGTACGGATCTTCAAGATAAGATATTGAGAGTTTTTGAAAAATAGCAAAAGTGGTTTATGTCAAGTTTCATTCTTAGTTCAAAAAGTGAGACCTTAAACACGATTTTCCATAATAAGAAGAATCAAATAGTGAAAACCATACCATCTTGTAGTACATGTTATTCCAATTTTATTACAATATTTTAATTTTTTTTAATGTTAATTATGGATTTTAAATTGAATTTCAAGAGAAAACCTTGCAAAATTAATAAAAAAATATTTATAATAAATATGATGAATCCAACCGTATAGATGTTATCTTCACATTGACACTTATAACTTTGCTTTGTACATCAACTCCATTTTAATTTTTTATCAAACATTTTATAACGAATCTTTGAAAACAGTGTTGAATCAGGACCTTAAAGGGTTAATAGGACAACAACTTGGTGAAGTATTTTTAAGAAATGTTTCATGGTAAAAAGGTTCATAAAAAAGGAGATATGAATGAATACAATCATCCATCAACCCCACAAGGGTTAAAACTGAAAATTCTTTTGTAATTCGATTACGAATAGGAGATTGAAAATTTGTAGATGAAATTTGTTGTGATGAGTTGAACTGTAATATTCTAAATGTAGTGATTTTTTTTGAGATTTTTTGGTTGCTTAATTTTATGAGTTGACTTTTTCAAGAGCACTTTTGAACTAAAATCTTAAATTTTTTTGGTGAACCACTACAACATGATACAAGGCATAAAAATTTCACAAATTATCCCCTTTCTAATTGGTTCACACATGCATGAAGCTAATTCCCCATAAAACTATAATAAAAAATCCACTCAACAAAAAATGCATGATGAATGAGAAAACGGAGTTTGATTCTATATGATACCCTTCAATAAAAATCAATCACTTCCCAAAATGATGCATAAACTTTGACAAAAAGAAGAATTTCAATATCGCATTGTTTACCAAAAAATCTTTTAATTCAATATATTGTTATGAGTGTATTGAATAGATAATAGAATCTATTTTCATGGTATAACAAGTTTGCAAAATGAAAAAACATATTTTCACACATTTAAATAGATTTTTTAAAAAGTAAAATTTCTACCACCTAGTGCTACCACCACGGCATTGATTACAACCTCCATACAAAAATGCCCTTGGTGGGAGCACTAGGTGGTAGATATTTAACTCTATAAAGTCTATTCATGTCAAAATATGTTCTTTCATTTATCAAACTTGTTATACCATGAAAATAGACTCCATTATCTATTCAACAAATTTTATGATTGTCGAATTGAAAGATTTTTGAGTAAACAATGTGATTTCAAAATTCTCCTTTCCAACATCATTTTGGGAAGTGGCCATGTACTATGCAAAATTTATTGTGTTTGGAAGTTTGCTATCTTGTTCATGTTCCATTAGTGTATGTATTCCAATCTGGGTCAATGTACCAGTTCTTTTCATATTTTCACATATAAATTTTCGTCATAAACCGTATATGGATAAGTCACTGTCACTTATAAAATAATTCACAATAATTATATGTGCACCCATTCTTGACAATTATTAAGGATTGCAATGGAAAGGTGTTGATATATGTCATTCTTGAACCTATTTGTCACTTTCATTTTTAAAATTTAATCCAAATTCTGTTTAACTTTGAAGTCACACATTCACCAAAGTCTCATTTTTGAATGAACATTAGATACTTCAAAGACGTACTGTAATCTTCCGATCCAATGGTCCAATCTTACCAAGGTTTAATCGGCACTAGTTTGATTAAACTATGCTTACAGGGAGTTTGTATAATACGGTTCAGTAGAATTCTTGTCACTGTGCACTCTTTGTAGGATTTTGAGAATTTGAAAAATTCATTTTACAAAAAGAAAAGTATTTTTGTGACATCTAAAGTGGTAGAATGGACCATACCAATATAAGAGAATTTTTTTTATAGAAAATAATTAAAAGTTTGGAATTATATTTTAATGGAGGATGAAACAATGGATAAACTAGTACATTGTCACAAGAAGAATATGCATTCTAAATTCTAAAAGAGAAAGAGAAAAGAAGGTTGCGGATGGAATTTTGAGCTATAAATTTTTCTAGTGTTTAGATATGTGAAGAAAAATATCTTCAAAACTTTTCAATTTTTTTTGCATTGATTAAATTTTAAAATGTATTATTTTTGAGCTTGGGGGGTGACTCTACATTATGTTTGAGAATCACGTGTGTTCATGACCCCTTCCAAAAACCCCCTGTATACGAGAGGCTATATGTCTAAAATACCTTTGTATACAGATGTATTCTGCTTTAAGGGTACATTCACAGTATAATGAGCCAAGGAAACTGTAACCAATGATTAATTTATCGGATTATCAAGCAATAATCTTGTCATTTGAATTGATATTTCAATATAAATTAGTAACTACATATATTATATGTCATTCTACAATATACTAAAGTTTAACGATGTTTGAAAAGTTATTGATACTCCAAAACGATTAAAATATGGTCGTAACCAGTTGTTAATAACGACTAAATGTGCTTATTAAGCACTATAAATGTTCATTATATGTAGCAAAATGTCCTAATTTTTTTCTAATATCTATATAAATTGAAGATATGATTTTCTAAGCACTCATCAAGACTTGGGCCGGGTTGGCTCATTTTATTGTGAATGCACCCTTAAATATATGTTTAGTGTAAGTATATGTGAATATTTTCAGTTCTAAATGTGTTTATTGTATGTATACATACTATGGTACTGTTCAAATTAATACCCCTTCTGTGCACTCATGTATACTCGTACATGTTTAGTAGTGCACCCCCCGAGTTTTTGAGAGGGATTAACTGTTTCTCTATATAACTTTTCTTTTTTTGATGGATTTCTTTTTGAATGTACAAGAAAATGAAATTTTGTAAATTATATTATTTTTAGAAATTTTAATATAGAATTAAACATGAGCTATATTTACATTCAAAGTTTGATCATAAATTGATTAAACTGTTATTAAAATAGGAGATTTGAATATTTGATACCCATTCAAAATTTCCAACATAAAATCATTTTAACATTCTAAAATTTTATTTATTTTTGGTTAATATGTACATAAATCTAGAAGTTGGTTCACTCAGTTTTCATTGAATTATTGTTGCATAATTTTCAAATTGGTTTGAAAACTAGCTTTTTAAACAAAATGCTCAAAATGCACAAATGTGCACCAAGATGTAGTTTGTGCATACCTAGAGAAGTGAGCCACTATCAAAAAATTATATAATTATTAGAGAACATATATAAGGTGTCTTTTATTCATTTAAGATAAAATTTATATTAAATTTGTAGAAGTAATATAGGATGTTTCAAAACCAATTTAGCAATATTTTATGAATATTCCTGAAATATACCACAAATATTTCCTAAAAATACTATAAATAGTAGAATATTTATATCAATTATTTCATAGCCCCCATTAAATACCCTTTGTTTACTCATGTAACCAAAATTTACACTAAGTGTCTTCCCTGAGGATGCACAAAAAGGAGTTGGTGGACTGTACCATACAAATGCCCTATATTGATACAATTAAATACTATTAATTGTATCCATAATTTCAATATTAGAGATAGTTTAAGAAAAAATAAAAACATGTAATTTATCTAGAACCACGTTGGGCACGATAGGGTTAAATTACACAAATCATGAATTGTGTTCAACTAACTACAAATAGAATGACTTTGTTGAAGTACTAACTAAAGGAGGTTGAAAAATATAGTGATATTTAAATGTTCAACGTGATTAACCCCTAACTGTCTAATCCCTGACTGTCTAACAAATCGTTTTCAGCCTGATGTACAGAATCAAATTTTGATTTCTCATCCTTCATGCACTTTTTGTAAGTAAAAGAAATAATAAAAAATTATATGGCAAGATAGCTTCATGCATGTGTGATCCGATTAGAAAGAGGACGATTTGTGAAAATTTTGTGCTTCATTTCATGCCATTGATTCCTACCAAAAATTTCTAAGACCTTAGTTCAAAACAAATCAAAAGTGCTCTTAACTGAAAGTTTACTCATAAAATTAAGCAACCAAAAAATCTCCAAAAATCACTAGTACATAAGGTAGAGTATTATTTAGAGCATGGCCACCCATGCCCTCCCAGAGTTTCTCACACCCAAGAAGTACATGAAAAGTGCCAAGGGCCCTTCAAAAATACCTCTTGACTCTCAATCCTAGATTCCTAGCGTGTTAGAAAATGGGCCTTCAAATCACTATTTAGTTGACTTTATCCTCACAATCTACTTATGACCCCGTCTCTAAATCCCCCGGTGGTCTTGAATGCGGGGCACTATTCATCCACCCCTTCTTTTTCTGAAATTTCCATTTGGACACCTTCGGTGCTTTTTTTGGCAATTTGTTTTGCAATTTTGGAGCCTATGGCCCCAAATTACCTTAGGGTGACCTATTTGGGAATAAAAAACCATTGGAGGAGGGGGTTGTTTTTTAAGGTGGGCCCTAAACCGGACAAAAATAAGGGGCACTTTTGTCCCCATTCATTCAAGACCACCGGGGATTTAGAGAAATCCTACTTGTGATTGGTCCATTGACTATTTGATGTGTACTTTTGATATGTGAGGGGCGTGCAAGGGTGGGGGCCGGAGTGTAGGTGCAAGGGCTCTTCAAATGTAGATGAATAATCTCAGCGAGTTAGTCCTAGCGTGCATGGATGGGAATGCTCTTACATTTCAACCCATCACAACAAATTTCATCCATAAATTGTCAATATCATATTTGTAATCAAATTACAAAAGAATTTTTAGTTTTCGCGTTTCCAATTTATACAAAATATTAGGGATTGTAATCATAGATCTGACCGTAACTACGAATAGAATCTAAAATTCATAATGACATTCAACTTTTATTCATTCATCGAGTTCAAAATATCCCTCTGAGTTCCGATTTATAATGCATTTCTGCAATCAGTCTTGAGAGGGCTGTGAAGCGTTTAATTTAGGGGTCAACATGTCTGGACAGTTATGATTACCATGCACTCACCACAGCCAGTTGCTCATCCATGAGCAGTGTCGGCATTCAAAACAACTGTTGCTCGTTTTACTCATGCGATACATGAATTGAACCTATCAAATGTATTTCGTAGCTAATAAGTTCCATGACATTCTTCAATTCGTAACTATTTTATAATAATTACAGTTTAATTACTAATTAGCGAGTTATTTTACTCGAGTGGTCGCAGTGGATCCACAGATGGTTTGAACATGAAAAAATTAGCTGCGGTGATGATTCCGAAGTACATCGTCCATCGAAATAAGTTTTCAAGCACGTATAAAATCAATACTAACTATATGCTGACAGACTAAGACGTATGCATTGTGGACAAGAAGACTCCAGGCTGCATCAATTAGCTCATTAAAGATGAACTGAATTTTTAAACTCTTGTGATAAATTTTGAACTTAGTATCATCAAATCATGCTGACTCAAAACCGCTTGTACAAGTGCTTTTTATATTCAGCTAAAATGATTTGTTACCATAGCCGTCACCCATAATTAAGATGATTACTAGGTGATATTCAGGAATACTCCACGGTAGCTGGTACGTGATTACATAAAAGCACTCTAGTCTAACTCCAAGGGGCCTCCAATTCTCAACAGCCATAGCTCTGGTAGACATGCATGCACGTTACCGTCTAGTACGTTCAATTACCTCGCCGTCAGTTCTCTGAAGCAGCTGCTGTAATGCGCCGCTTGAACAACAAATCATAAGTTAATGTTGAGTGAATGGCAAACTCCAAGATTGACGTACTTAAGTTACGGTTGCAATCAAGATTCCAAGGTGCCATGTGCAATACGTCGATTCAATTTAATACTTGGGCGTTTCAACTACAGATGCGTGCCAGGAACGCCAACTTTGGAACTTCAATCTGGAATCTAGCTTGAATGTTCATTGAAGGAGCGAGCCGCCTCTGCTTCTGTTCTAGTACATTTAGAAAAACTATATTGATAATTTATGACAAAGGTACATTCATGTGCGATGCATACTCTATCTTGGATCACGTACTGTTCGGTGTTTAAAGATCGCAAACCAGTCACTCTGTGCTAAATGCCAGTTGTGAAGAGCCTCATTCTTGCTCACATTCGTGAGATTCGAAGTATGTCATCACACGAGAGTTTTAATTGATTCCGAGTGTCTTTCAGCTAAATAGTAGCGGACTGTACTGTGCACCTTATAAAGGTTTCTGAAGTTCGTTGAGTCTGAGTTGCAGCAGCGACAGCAGTTTGGAGCTGAGTATTGTAGAATCCACAGCCTGAGACGTCCGAAAATTGTTGAAGGAAGCTGAGCTGTTATATATCGTCAACGTCGATGGAGAGTTTGGGAATGATCCAGGAAGCTAAAGTGGTGGTGGAACTCGACTTCGGGACGACATTCTCTGGATTTGCATACGCCCTGAGAGCAGAGCCTGAGAAGGTTTATACCTTTTTATGAATGGCCCATGCAAGCCGAGGGTGGAGGGTTACCATACTGCAAGACACCAACCAGCCTGTTGTATTGCGATGCAAGTGATGCATCTGCAGGTCCAGCCTTCGAGCTTCAGGAGTGGGGCTGGCCAGCATTTGTGAAGTACTGTAAGTCCGGCACAAAAGCATCTGTTGCAGAATCTTCTGGGAACTGCAATTTGTCGGTGAAACCCAACTTGGACGTGTCAACACTGTGTGGAGGTCTTAAGAAACTCACCACTTCGGACGCTTCAGGTGTCGAATATTTTCTAACGCTTTTCAAGCTCCATCTCGCCACGAGAGACTCTACTAATGCAGCTTCTGCACCTGCTCTCCCGCCTGGAATGACTGCGAAGCACGCGATTGCTGATTATCTCTCTCAAATCTCGAAACTTATTCTTGAAGAGGTGCGAAACAAATTCGGCTCCCATATATCCTTGGACGATGTCGAGTGGTGCCTCACAGTTCCCGCTATCTGGGACGACCGAGCTAAGAACGAGATGCGCGATTGCTCTGAGATGGCAGGCCTCGTGCAAGGTCCGCAGAGCAAGGGCATTGGTAGTGCGCATCAACTAAAGCTCTTCAATGAGCCTGAGGCAGCGTCGATATACTGCCAGTTGATGCTGAAAGACCACGCGTGGGGCAAGGGCGACAAGTTTTTGGTCGTGGACTGCGGAGGTGGGACGGTAGATCTTGTCCTTCACGAGAAATTGGGAGCTGCGCCGTCTGTCTCCGTAAGAGAGGTTCAGGAGAGTTCCGGAGCTTTGTGTGGCGGTTCCCGTGTGGACGAGGAATTCTTCTGTTTCATGAGACGGACAATCAACTGCTTCACGAGATTCGAGGCGGAGTACCCAGCCACTGTGATAGCTTTCCGCCAGAGTTGGGAGACGATTAAATGTGATTACGCTGGTGAAAACGGAGAGTCGTCGGTGCATGTCGAGTTACCCCCGAAGCTTGCAACAATGTGGGAAGAGGAAGATGCCGTGCTTTCGAACAATGGATCCTACGACGAGCTTGAACTTTCAAGCGAGGACATGAAGTCCATCTTCGATCCAGTGGTGAACAAGATTTTGCAGCTAATCGAAGAGAGAATGGTGTCTGACCTCCATGCCATACTGGTCGTCGGGGGATTTTCTGCTTCTCCGTACTTGATGAGACGCATCAGAGATACTTTTGGTGGCAGAGTTGCTGCCATAACCAGCCCACCAAATCCAGGAAGTGCGGTGTGCTGTGGCGCGGTGACGATGGGGATCCGCTCCGACACCGTTGTCTCGAGAATCTCCAAGAAAACATATGGCATAAGAGTTGTGGTACCTTTCATTTCTGGCGTACATCCTGAGAGTTCCAAGATCAATGTTGCAGGCCGCGATTTCAGTAGAAACGGATTTTCCAGGCATGTCAGCAAAGGAGAAGAGGTTCTCTTCAACCAGTGTGTGAAGGAGGAGTACTTTGCGTTGTATAGTGATCAGACGCAAATCCTTGTTGAGTTATACTCCTCGGATAGAGAGGACGCGAAGTTCATTACAGATTCTGGTATGCTTATGGAAGGCACGTTCATAATCACGTGTCCAAGCTCGTATGCACTCGGTTTCATGCCGTCAGTGGAGATCGCCATGTACTTTGGTCGCACTGACATACAAGTCACCGCCAAGGGGAAGAACTTCGACGGCGAGAAGAAGGTCCAGATGATTCCCGTCAGATTTGAGAGGGTTCCCATCTACTGAAATTTCAAACCGAGAATTTTGGGGCGTGCTCAAATCAAGCTGGCTGTTGAAGTCGTACGAGAACACCATGTTCTACAATATTTTGAGGAGACTAACTTTTTGATAAATGTCGTAGGACTTCATCAGTTTAGACTCAAGGGTAAAGACGTATATATATTTTACTAAGGCTTCGAGGCTTTGAGTCTTTAAAATGACTGAATATGATGGCTCTCCCATACTTTTACGAAGGCTTGTGTGCAGATGGCATGCCAAGCTGGCTCCTGTAGTCTAGATTTGTATATATTATAATTATGTAAGGTGTGAAGATGTGCATAAGTTTTTCATGTCGCTGCACTGAAGCTAGTGTCCATTATTTGTTCCAGACCGGACTTTTAAGCGAATAACTTTTGCTACGGACGAGTTACAATCCAAGTTATTGTGGCTTTTGTAATGTCCCACACAGTTCTGTACTACCGATGTTCTAGAAATACCAAGGCTGCATTTCGTCAATTTTTTTGAATGTGTTCCACTGGACCATCCAAGTTCTCTCGAGCTATGCCAGCTCAATCAAACTTCAGTGTAAGAGTTTAACCAAGTACAAGGATCTTGTTGTTCACTTCTAGATTCTCGTGTGACTCCACTTTGGGCTGAATGAGAAACTTCGAATTGACAATGCACCAGAAATTTGATTTATTAATTAATAATCACAGGGTATGAGATGGGTGTGATATGGAGGGGTAGAGGTGCATGCCATGGCGGAGGTCACTGATCTCATGCCTTTGCAGTTGAATTAAGTAGATTCGACTACGATAATGTTTGGTGATTAATCAAAACGACATGTACAGTACATCGAAGATGGCACTTGTGCGCTCACAAGACTCCCATTTCTAATGCAAAGAGGAAAAACTCTCACAAGACTCCCATTTATAATATCCAAATGATTTTCTTCCAACTCCAACTGTAGGATCTTCAACTAAGCTATAAGAGGAATGTGTGGTTTTTATGTTAACAGCTTTGATTGCACAAATAGGAAGGTTGTAGCATTTGACTTCAATGGGGGTCATTTGCACATTATTATCTTGCTCTCTCTTGATCTGGTGCTCCTGGAGCTTGTGAGTGGGCGGAAGAACAGACATGAATAATGCGGCGATTGAGAAACGGTACTTTCCTGCTTGGGCAGTGGAGCGCATGCAAAGACAATCCTGGACTGAAATTTCAGATGCACGATTGAACGGGACTCTGAGCGCAGGGGATTCGCAGCAGGTGATGAAAGTGGTGAAGATCGCAATGTATTGCATCCAGGATAATCCCAGGACGAGGCCCAGCATGGACAAAGTGGTGCAAATGTTAGAGGGATTGGTGGACGTGGATGATCCGCCTCTGCAATACGATTTTCTCAAGTTCATCGCCCAGGAACCGGCTTCTTCAGTCTCCAACTCCAGTGCCTGTTTTAGCAGCCTTTCTAGACAAAAGTCTCAGAAGGAGCAATCTCACAGTCCTGTAAGAATGGGATCTTCTTGCCGACCGGATTCAGAGTTGAGCTCGTCTCCCAGATAGAAGAGTACATGTGCAAGCAGAATAAGATCTTAATCCCTAAAGGACCAAGGATTTCACAATTTTGAAATGACAAATTCAATTGATCATACTGTGAAAAAAAAATTCAAATGAGAATTTTATACTGAAGAATAATGCATATGTTGATGAATTTTACACTACCAGAAGCAGTGAAGAATAGTGCACATGTTGATAAAAAAACAAACAAATTTGAAATCAAAAGAAGTCCACAGAGAACCTACTCAAAACTGAGACCCAATACGGGTTTCTTGGTCTTTAAGGGTTAATGCTGTACTGAGCATAATTGAATCTTGTGGGAAACGAATGACAAAGGAGAAAAATCTGTGTAACCTCTTCTTCACCTGACCACACTACTTGTGTGAGACTTTGTTCTCCTTCATGAAAAGCTCCAACAGTGAGTGCTCCCAAACCCAACGCTGCTTTACTCGCTCCCTGGCAATCACGGATTGCCAAGAGTCACAAAATTAGTGTGAGATTTTACACCGATCCTTATACTAATTTCAGTACATACATCTCAAATGTACATTATTGTAAGAATTCTCAAGTACTCTCAAATATTGTGACTCAAACTTTTGTTCTAATACCACAATTACAGTGAGAATATTGAATTATTGTGACTTATAGTAATGGCAATAACCAGCGTAATCGGTGAATTTATAACATGATTAATGTATTGGCTACAACCGGGTTTGAAATGGCAACATAGAGGGCAACTAGATCCACTGCAGTAGGATCAATATTCTATGGTGAATAAGGGTTTGAAATGGCAACATAGAGGGCAACTAGATTCACTGTAGGATCAATATTCTATGGTGAATTAAGGGTTTGAAATGGCAACATAGAGGGCAACTAGATCCACTGCAGTAGGATCAATATTCTATGGTGAATAAGGGTTTGAAATGGCAACATAGAGGGCAACTAGATTCACTGCAGTAGGATCAATATTCTATGGTGAATAAGTTTATAAGTGCTTTGTTCTTCACTTGGCAAAGAATGCCAAGTCAACAGAGATTATTCCTCGACTTATCCACCTACTACCCCCTAACTCTAATTGAATGAAGAATCAAATGAATGAAATTAAACATCCCAAACTCAACATAGATTGTATCAACTAATGTAGTTTACAATAATACATGGACCATTTGATGTGACTTAGCCTTCAATGTCAAGTCACGCCTTTTGACTGTTGTATAAATAAAGATCACCATACACAATAAAGAGTATATATTATGCACTTTTGTTTAGTTTTGATTGCATATTTGATGATGGTTTATGGCACTCGATTTGTTGTGTATGGCGATCTTTATTTATACAACTTATTAAATGCTTCAAACACTTTGCAAATAAATAAAAATATTAAAAATAATTTAGTTGTCATTGAAAATGCAAAGAGTAGTAAAGCCCTTAAATATGAGTATGAAATTTTTTAGTAACTACCTTCGATGCCAATTCACCTCCTTTATAATCATTGAGTATCTTCTTGCACAAAAATAAGTTCCTTTAGAAACTTGGTATTGATGACTATCGGTTCCACACTTCCACTTGTCACTTTTCAATGGTTGTAGGGTTTGTTAGTGAGTTATGAGTCGACAGCCGCCGACAGTTTTAGGGCAAGGTTTTCTATAATGTAACTTAACCTTTCACATCTTGGGATGGTCTTTCCAAGACTGTTCAATTCCGCCCACTAAGATCATTATCTGAAATAACCTAGCCTTTCACATCCTATTCAATTTCATGGCCTTTCACTTCGTCACTGGTGGTGCTAAAAAGTAGCAAAGACTTAGTATCTTTAAGCCAAAAAATTCTCTAAAAACCCATTCAAGAAAAAGGGGGAGTCACTACAAGTGACTTCGATTGCCTTCAATGAAATTGTGAAATGACATGAAAAATGAAAGAATAACATTAACATTAAGTTTCCGTCTTCATATGCCACTTCACAACTTTCAACGAGTTCTGTCACTTCTGTGAAAGCAACCACTGTAGCGGCTCCCTAATGTTATGCTCAATCCCCCTAATGTTATGCTCAATCACGAACGCAGTCGGCGATTCTTCAGAAACATCCACAATATTTCATCCGGGACAGGGTCCCATTCACACAAGCATCACTCTACCGACTTGTCGGCATGGATCTACTCGACACACCCTCCGAAGCCACAGTCCAAGTGTCGCAAAATGAAATGCAAAAGCTCTCAATCGATCGTCTTGAAAACTTTAATTGAACAGAATTCATCCCGACCCTCCAACTCTCTACAGATTCTCGACAGTATTCTCGGGATAATTAGGGCGCTGTTTCAAATCCACCTGTCGTGAGTTCTGATAAGGATTCTGGTAGGAGCAGAAAATGGCTGGCACACGGAGACTATGAAGTCCATTGCAAGCTCGCGAATTTCTTCATATCTTCTGTGCGGCGCCTTAAGCTTCAGCACCTCACTCTTGCATTGCAGGCTGCGGAGCTCCACCGCCAGGCCAGGTAACGCCTCCAGCAATTCAGTTTGCAGAGATTTGTGTCCTCAGCAGTCTTGCTTTTTGCATGTGCCGTCCTTGCTTTGTATGCAATCTGGTTCTATTTTTGTGACCGACTTGATGGCCTTGTAAGATTGTGTTTTGGAGGAGGTTGGGGCATAATTTTTTTATCCAAGTGCATTGCTGTTGTAGTTTTCTTTTTGTTGCTTTTCTCTCAGAATGATCATGTTCTCTGACTCCATCGTCGTTGTAGTCTTAGGTCTCGTTGTCGCTGTTTTAGTGTGTTCTTTATTTCAAGTAGGCTTCCCAGATTCTTACAAGGCTCTATCCCTCCTGGAATGGAAGGCGCTACGTACAGATGATTCCAATTGCTGGTGGTATAGTAATTTTGTGCTTGAATCCCTTGCATGCAGTTGCTTGCACAATCTCGGTTACTTTTGTTGTAGTATCCACAACTTAACGCGGACAGATTAATCGTGGAGAGAAGGAATCGTGGTCGCTTGATCTCTATACGAGTAGAACTCTCGTCGTGATTTTACATTATATTGCATTAGAGAGGTTTGACTGTTTCTATGTTGTAGTCTCCGTAAAGATCAAGAGGTTTGTTCGTTGAAGAGAGAAAATTAATCCAGGTTAGCAGATAGAAAGTACAAGCTAGTGGCCACAAGAAGACAATGTTCTAGACTGAAGATACTGGTGTGTCTGCTTTTTGCATTCCTTCGTGTGCTTGCTTGCTTTTTTGCATTCCTCCTCTCCTTGCGCGTCGCCCCCACAGTCACCCCACAGTGAGCCCATTAGAAGAGCCCAAACTTCTATTGGCTTGGCACAGTTTGTTCATGTACCATTCCTCTCCTCAACTGGTGTGTCTGCTTTTTAATTGCATTCCTTCGTGTGCAGCTTTGGCGACCAGCGAGACCGTGATGGATCCACCAGCTCATCAGGAGGTTTCGATAGCAGACTCGGTCACTTTCACTGATCCTGCGATACGATCAAACCAAGCTCACGATCCCGAGGATTGGAAAGTGGAGTTGGTGCGCGTTATCGATGCTGCGCGTCATGATTCCAACGATGCAGCTCAGTCACTCGCTTCTCCAGATGGAGCGCTTTCGCAACCAGCCTTTTTACAACGTCTCACAGCACTCGAGATTCTGAAGCTGCGGCGCGTCTGCTCGATGTGGGCAGCTTGGTTCCGCGACAACATCGCCCTCATCACAAGTGTCCGCCGCCAGGACGACAGTCGCGATTGGTACTTCCCAGTATTCAACCCTGTGATTCAAAACCGTACAGCATCATCGATACTACCGTCATGGCCCTTGTCTGGAATCTGGCATGCGACTGCAGATCAGTCGTCGGAAGAGTTACAGGTCCATGAGCTCCCTCCCCTCGCCTTTCCCCCGAGCTCGGCGCCGTTTAATTGCTGCCAACCTCGTTTCGACGTCATCGCCAACTCCGGTGGCCTTCTCCTCGTTCAGATGCTACCATCCTGCAAAGCGCGCAAACGGCGCCGGGGAGTCGTCGAGTCAGTCCATTGCAGACAGGCGAGGTCGGGCTGGCCATCGTTGATGGTGATGAATCCGGTGACGAAAAAACTCCGGGTACTTCCAGCATATGAGGGCACTGGTCCACATCGATCATGGAATTTCAATTTTTGCGTGCAAGGCCAGATAATGGTGGACGACGAGGAGAATGCTTACAAAGTGCTTCTCTATACGTGCAGCTTGACGGGCTTTTATGTTTACGACTCCAGGTCCGGCAGGTGGCACTATGAACGTCGCACCCCTGTACCCATGACAGAGCCTGAGTTTGGTGCAAGAACTGAACGCGTGGACGTGAATTTCTATGCAAGTGCATGTGTGCGCAGGAGTCTCTACTTCGCCGACATTCGAAGGGCTACTGCCGCAGATTGGCAAATAAACCCAAAGATTCTGGTGTTATTCGGCTCCTGGAAATGGACATCGACACCAAGGATTGGAAACCGTGCAAAGACTTGCCACTAATCAGATTAATCGTTCAGCCCCAGGCTTGGAATCACGCAAGGGACGTCCTGCGCAACTTGGAGCTCGTGGAATGCAGGGGCCACATCTTTGCAGTGATTCCGGCCAGGATCGATGAGTTCATGCATCCGTGGAAGGGCGTCGCACAAAGGGTCGACTGGACGGTCTATGGTTCGGCGCCACACTTGAAGCACATGCCCCTGCAGTTCTATGTGTTTCAACTGGATGGGGAGGATGTGGATGATGGAGTGGTACGCATCGAAATTCCAACCACGAGGAGGCGTTGTGCGTATGTAGGTCGCCGACGGTCGTTGTGTGAGAAGAGCTTGGGTTTGAATCAAGGGAGAATACAGCCGGAGCGAGGCCAGGGGAACTGGTTTAGCTCCACGGCAAAAGGAAGCGTGATCTGGGTGAGCTGTGAGGACTATTTGGTGCAATACGATGTTCTGTCCAGGCAGTCGAAGACCCAGATCATTCCGAAAATCGAACATCATCGAGAGGGATTTGCTTACCGGGCCTCCTTCCACATGAAGCCCTAGATAGTTTGTGCACAATTGCATGCTCGGAGCACGCATTCAGTTGTTGAGCGTTGACTGTACGTCATCGATTCCATAGTAAAGTTCCAGGGTCCATGTTAGCTAATACGAACAAAAGGTGCCTCCTTTTGAGTGCTTTGGAGAGTCCTTTGGAGAGTAGCTAGAGACAAGAAAGTCATGATTTTCGTTCAAAGAACAATCTTGTAGTGTATTTTTTTCAATTTACTTTCACATGATCATCGTTGTCATGATACAATTATCCCAAACTTTATACCAAAACAGTGTTATTTGTCATTTAGAAAAGTCCTTAGTGAGTCATTAAAACCATTGCTGACAAAGCTATTCTAGTGCATTTGATAGCTAGTTGTTTACGATATTGCTTTCATCTTGTACTATGTGTTTTATATAGATGGTGGAAACATTGACATTTCACTTTCATCTCTAATTAGTAATTACAATTTAAATCAAAGTACCAAACATCACATTGAAAATGCTTTGAAAAAAGCACTCAAAAAGCATTGCTGACAACTAAAGTGGTTCGTATTAGCTTGAATGGACCCTCTATCACTTTAATGGGTAGGAGTCAATGGAGCTATGTAGCTATTTAACGCCATGTAATAAAAGCAGTGAATCCTATTTTTGAAAACCACGGACTCTATGATGTGTTGAACTCTAAACTTGTTAACTCTTGATCGTTGAGAGTATAATTATCCTGTCAAATCTTAAGGTATTAGAGTTAACTGAAAAGATGAGAAAATATATGTTACGTAAGGTCTCGGGGGGTGCACTAGCTCCATTTTATATTTTGCATGCATGTGCGTTTGGGACCTATTTATTGGGGGACTATTTACCTAGTAGAAAAGATTACAAGGTATGGTATTTTTCAAAATAAAGGTATATGTTTGTATTTTAATACACTCTATTAGTAATTATAAATTTTCGGGGGAATCATTTAAAATTACCCTATTTTACTTATACTCCATTTTTTCCTTATACCCCAAGTGGCCAAGTAATCAATTCTTTTGACAATGTCTCCTTTTTTTTCTCGGAGCCCAACTGTTGTTCCTTTTTTCACTTACACCCATTTTTCCCCTCCCGGTATGTAGGTAGAGAACTTTAACTCCACATTGAATACATTGGTTCAATAACGTTCAAGCTAGTCAGTTTGCAAAGTCATCCATTCAAACATTTTCAACAGAAAGTTACCTCTTTTCATCCACTAGCACAAAACCTATTCTAAACCCACTACCTATAGTAATTTTTTTCATGCTATTTTACATGTAGTTAGAGGCCATTATATGTGATGGTATTTTACATGAAAACATGTTTCACTATTTTAAAATCTCCTATATTATATATATGTTTTTTGCAAAATTTATCTTCAATGAATATATTAGACCCTAATTTTTTTCGCACGTTGTTAGTACGATTTTTACCAGTGCTCCTCCTGAACGTGAGGTGAGTCTGACCCAAATCTAAGGAGAATATGACCCGTATCTAAGGTGAGTCTAACCTTTATTTAAGGCAGCCAAACAAATTAGCATGGTTTCCAAAGAATCCAAAATAGAAAGGAGTGTGAATTAGTTTTGGTGTTACAAAGGAGGCAAAATTGAGACTAAAGTGAGTTTAAAGAGAGTTAAGGCTAGTAGGCGATGGCCTTCATCCAATTTGAGATAATGGCGAGGTATGTGGCAAACTTAAGATATAATTAGGTGTTTGGTTTGATTAGTTGAATGACTTTAACAACTTGGAGCTCATGTCTAAAATTGAAGTTTAGAGAGTGTTGAGTTCACTATTTGCTTTGATTTTAGTTACACTAGAAGAGGGCATAGACTCTGGTTTCCTATTATTTTAGAGTTAGATCATTTGTTTTGATTTTGGTTAACTGAATTGTCAAACTGATTTACCCTAATTTTTTCATAATTATTCAAATAAAATGAAAACTTATTAGGTTTTTCAAAGTTTTTTCATGTAAAATTCCTAGTATTTACAAAAATGCTTTGAATAGTATGAAAATTTTGGGAAAAACGTAAAAAATAGTGATGAACAAAGTGTCAGGTGGCATGGCTCTTGAGCTTACATAAAAGAAAATCAAGATGAAAACTTCAAAGTGCAAATGAATAAAGAGCGCAATTTTAATAATTTTGAAGAATGACAAATTGAACTAGAAGTAGAAGATAAACACGCAATTCGCTATTTACGCACTTGGCCATATAATCATGCACTTGGTCCCCGGAAGCATTAAAAATATTGTTGTAAAAATCTCTCTAAAAAACAACCATTTTTGTCGTTCCACAATTACTTTCATTGTAAACAAACAATTATTTAATTTAATTTTTATTCTTATCTTTATCTTTTATCTTTATCTTTTATTTTATTTTTTCTTTTATCTTTTCTTTATCTTGTTTCATTTATCTTATTTCTTTCTTGTCTTCAATTTATTTTCCTTCTTGTCTTCCTTCTTGTCTTCTTCTTTTTCTTCTATTTTTTTTCATTCCTCTTGTGGCAGCCGCAAATCCTTCGCCCGCACCAAAGACAAAAAAAGTAAAAAAAAAAGAAAAAAAAAACTTTTATTTTTTTTATTTTTTTTTTGGAGTTCGTCTTCATTTTTGTTTGGGGCTCGTGAACCCTAAAAATAGAAATTTAAAAACATAAAAATTTAGGGTTCAGCCACCAGCGGCTGAACCCTAAACGGCACAAAAAATAAAAATAAAAATAAATTTTTTTTATTTTTATTTTTATTTTTCTATTTTTAGTCTGCTGTGCGCTAGAGGGTGCGCGGCCGCGCACCCTTTGCCTCATTTTCTCCTCTCCTCCTCTCCTCTCTCCCTCTCTCCCTCTCTCCCTCTTCTTCTCTCTCCCCTCTCCCCTCTCCTCATATATATAGGGGAGAGAGAAGAAGAGGGAGAGAGAAGAAGAGGGAGAGAGGGAGAGAGGGAGAGAGGAGAGGAGGAGAGGAGAAAATGAGGCAAAGGGTGCGCGGCCGCGCACCCTCTAGCGCACAATAGACTAAAAATAGAAAAAAAAAAAAAAAACCTTTTTTTTTTTTTTTTTTTTTTCTTTGTTTTTTGTGCCGTTTAGGGTTCAGCCGCCAGCGGCTGAACCCTAAATTTTTATTTTTTTAAATTTCTATTTTCAGGGTTCATGAGTCCCAAACAAAAAAGAAGACGAACTCCAAAAAAAAAAAAAAAAAAAAAAAAAAAAAAAAAGTTTTTTTTTTTCTTTTTTTTTTTTTACTTTTTTTGTCTTTGGTGCGGGCGAAGGATTTGCGGCTGCCACAAGAGGAATGAAAAAAAATCGAAGAAAAAGAAGAAGACAAGAAGGAAAATAAATTGAGGACAAGAAAGAAATAAGATAAATGAAACAAGATAAAGAAAAGATAAAAGAAAAAATAAAATAAAAGATAAAGATAAAAGATAAAGATAAGAATAAAAATTAAATTAAATAATTGTTTGTTTACAATGAAAGTAATTGTAGAACGACAAAAATGGTTGTTTTTTAGAGAAATTTTTACACAAAAAATTTTAAGCAAGATTTGCTCATGAAATGAACACACTTGACCAAGTGCATAAATAGCGAATTGAGTGTTGATAGCCCACATACATTTTTAGAATCTTAGTTGCCTGCGGGGTTGCCTGGAACCATTTTCCATAAGGCTATTTGCAGATTTAGGGGTAAAGTGTTACAAAGAAATTGAAACACATGCATTTTGTGTCTGCATGCAATTTGCTACATTTCTAATGTCATTTTCAAGCATCTTTTCATAACATCAATTGAGGTTTTTTGCTAGTACTGCTCTCATAAAATTTATCTATGCAGTCCTGAGCACGTTCAATTGGAGAGAGGCTATATATCCATCGGTCAAGCTAGTAATCAATTCAGAGGAAAGGGCGGAAATTCTACAATGCTAGGCATCTGGAAATTTTAGTAGCTCTTCCATGAGTAGTGGTGAAGCGAGTAACAGATCAAGGACAAAGTGACAGCAAGTAAATTGAAGGCCTGGTAAGATACCTTGTTACAGGGTTGAGATTCAGGACTGCAAAGCCAAAGCTAAAAGCTGTGCCTTGCGAGTTTGTCAGGAGTATGTATCTCAGGACTTCTGTACAAGTTTGTCCATGTTCAGAAACAATCCTCATTGCAGCTCTACACTAGTTCTATGACCAACACTAATGTCTAAAGCATAATTATACTGTACCCTTTAAATTTTATAATTGTAGATTCACAACGTTTTAGAATATCCTGCACACTTGCCACATCACTCTATCATTGACACACACTTTTCATTATTTCACTCTTGATATGAATGTCGCCCAAGCAAGCAGATTAATAAGGGGGTTGGAGTGTTCATCTAAAGTTACTCTCAATATCTAAATACATATACGTGACAGTTAATGGCTAATATACTCTAATGTTGTCATTCACTTCAACAACTTGTTTCTCACGTGATATTGTGCCCATGATATTTGGATATTTGGCAATACTCCAAATATTTTCAGGTCCGTTGCTATTGAGTCATATCAGGGTAAGAAGAAACACTGTAAAAAACAACTTAGAGTATATGTTAATATGTACTCCTGTTTAGTTTTAATTGCATATTTGATGATGGTTCATAGTACAGACTCGATTTGTTGTATATGGCAATCTTTATTTTATACAACAACTTATTAAATGCTCCAAATACTTTGCAAATAAATACAAACATTAAAATTTAGTTGTCATTGAAAATGCAAAGAGTAGTAAAGCCCTTATATGAGTATGAAATTTTTTAGTTCCTTCCATACCAATTCATCGCCTTTAAAATTATTGATTATCTTCATGCATACTAAAAAATTCCTTTAGAAACTTGGTATTGATGACTATAGGTTCCACTTGTGACTTTTCAACAGTTTTAGGGCAAGGTTTTCTATGATGTAACTTAGTAGGCCTTTCATATCCTAAGATGGTCTTCTCACGAATGTTCAATTCCGCCCACAAAGATCATTATGTGAACTAACCTAGCCTTTCACGTCTAATTCAATTTCATGGCCTTTCACGACTTATTCAATTTCATGGCCTTTCACTCGTCACTTGGTGGTGCGGAAAAGAAGCAGAGCCTTAGTATTTTTAAGTAAAAAATTTCTTTTAAAAACCCATTCAAGAATAGGGGGAGTCACTACAAGTGACTTCGATTGCCTTCAATGAAATTGTGAAACGACATAAAAAATGAAAGAATAACATTAACATTAAGTTTCCGTCTTTATATGCCACTTCACAACTTTCAACGAGTTCTGTCACTTCCGTGAAAGCAACCACTGTAGCGGCTCCCCCTAATGTTATGCTCAATCCCCCTAATGTTATGCTTAATGTTATGCTCAATCACGAACGCAGTTGGCGATTCTTCAGAAACATCCACAATATTTCATCCAGAACAGAGTCCTGTTCACACGAGCATCACTCTATCGACTTGCTTACCTGAAGTCGGCATGGATCTAGTCGACACTCCCTCCGACGCCACAGTCCAAGTGTCGCAAAATGAAATGCAAAAGCTCTCAATCGATCGTCTTGAAAACTTTAATTGAACAGAATTCATCCCGACCCTCCAACTCTCTACAGATTCTCGACAGTATTCTCGGGATAATTAGGGCGCTGTTTCAAATCCACCTGTCGTGAGTTCTGATAAGGATTCTGGTAGGAGCAGAAAATGGCTGGCACACGGAGACTATAAAGTCCATTGCAAGCTCGCGAATTTCTTCATATCTTCTGTGCGGCGCCTTCAGCTTCAGCTCCTCACTCTTGCATTGCAGGCTGAGGAGCTCCAACGCCCGGCCAGGTAACGCCTCCAGCAGTTCAGTTCGCACAGATTTGTGTCCTCAGCAGTCTTGCTTTTTGCATCACTGGAAGCTTTGGAGAGTTTAGCCCCCGGGGCTAAACTGGCTTGGGGGGCTAAACCACCCCAGTTTAGCCCCGGCTAAACCCGAATCTTCCATTTTAGCCCCGGCTAATTTGTGTTTTAGCCCCGGCTAATGGTACAAAAAGGGGGCTAAAATGGGGGCTAATGGTACAAAAATTTAGCCCCCCCAATTTTTCACATAGTGCTAAGGGGGGCTAAAGAGGGGGCTAAACCACCCCAGTTTAGCCCCGGCTAAACCAGTCAAAGTTCCCAGTGCATGTGCCGTCCTTGCTTTGTATGCAATCTGGTTCTATTTTTGTGACCGACTTGATGGCCTTGTAAGATTGTGTTTTGAAGAAGGTTGGGGCATAATTTTTTTAATCCAAGTGCATTGCTGTTGTAGTTTTCTTTTTATTGCTTTTCTCTCGGAATGATCATGTTCTCTGATTCCATCGTCGTTGTAGTCTCAGGTCTCGTTGTGGCTGTTTTAGTCTGTTGTTTAATTCCAAGTAGGCTTCCCAGATTCTTACAAGGCTCTATCTCTCCTGGAATGGAAGGCGCTACGTACAGATGATTCCAATTGCTGGTGGTATAGTAATTTTGTGCTCGAATCCCTTGCAGTTGCTTGCATAATCTCGGTTACTTTTGTTGTAGTGTCCACAACTTAACGCGGACAGATTAATCGTGGAGAGAAGGAATCGTGGTCGTTTGATCTCTATACGAGTAGAACTCTCGTCGTGATTTTACATTGTATTAGAGAGGTCTGACTGTTTCTATGTTGTAGTCTGCATGAAGATCGAGAGGTTTGTTCGTTGAAGAGAGAAAATTAATCCAGGTTAGCAGATAGAAAGTACAAGTATCGCAGAAATTAGTGTCCACAACAAGACAAGGTTCTAGACATCTGGGGAACATTTGTTAGCCGGGCGAGAACTGACTTTTAGAGTAGTAATCGACCGCGCCGACGTAGCTTGCTTTTCCAGAAGCTTGCTCCTGGAAAGGGTATGGATGTTGGTAGACAGCTCAGCTGAATTGTGATTGTGCTTTACGTTGTTTTATTCTAACTGTGACTCCAACTTTCAGATTCCTCTTCGTTTGCATGCACCCGAAATTTCCGTTTCTGGTTAGGGTTGTACTTAGCGTCACGACGTACAGAATGTAGCCGTCGCAGTACGTGCATTCATGAGCACTATGCTCTCGTCGAGGTTTTCCATTGCAGTATTAAAGGTGTATGTAGCTCAGTACATTCTTTTTGGGAAATGCTAGTTGCAAAATGAGTATTGTGCATTCGTCACTACGTACAATCCGGTCACAAGAGAGTCCGTCTGATTCTATGCGTTTTAAAGTTTTAACCCTGACTCGCTTGAATCATGAATTCGAATTCGTACTAAACCCTGATTGACGATCGATGAGTGAACCCCTTCGGCTTGGATAATCTGGACAGGGTTGCTTAGATTTATGTCCGTTGTTTTACAATCCGTAACCTTTTTGGATCTTTACAAGTTGTGAAAATCTACTGTTCCTCGGTCCCGTCAGAGATGTCTTGATGGTGCAAAGATTGTTCCGTGGGTTAACTTTGTGGAATCTAAGCAAGCATTAGTATTTAAGTGTAAGTGGGCTAGCTTCGATCTTCTTGAGAAGGTTAAATATTGTATATACACGACAAGGTCTTAATCCTTGCCGAGGAAATTTAATGTTCAGACATTAGTATTTTCACACGGTAATAGAAATGATAGTGAGCCTAGCAACGCATTTGTGTATGTCTGCTTTTCGAACGAGTGTCGGTGAAGGTGATTACATGGTAGTCCTGACGGTCTTAGAAAAGACCTTGAATGCGATTCTCTGCATTCACGATTGTTCGAAGTATGTGAACGTGGACGCTTGATTGAATTTTTTCTCTCGTACTTCTTTATTTCCTTCAACGGATATCTACAACTCTTGCACGTTGATTCCTTTGGTGTGGGACGTACTAATCGGAACAACTTCGAAAACGTGTATCCTGATATTGCCTTGAATTTTCTTGAATCAACTAATCATGTCAATTGACCAGTAATCTAATGGGAGATTCATGTTTTGTATCAGCATTGCCAGTCGAAGATGGGGAAGTTTGCAGGGCTGTTGGCCCTTTTGGGATTATGGGTGCCCGTAGCTGCTGCGCGGAGTGAAGCAGCTCGACCGGACTCCTTGTATATTGTGCACATGGAGAAACCTGTCACTGTTTCTGAAAACCATGACGTCTCAGTTTACAGCGGTATGTACAGCAGCTTTTTGCAGAATCTGAGGAAGGAAGCACAGACCTTCTCAGAGGATGATGCATCAACTGCGCAGCCGGTGCATGTTTACCGCCACGCCTTCCATGGATTTTCGGCCCGGCTTACGAAAGAGGAGGTGGATGTCCTTCGAAACATGAAAGGAGTGCTCGGGGTGCTTAATGATACAGTAAGGCAGGTGCAAACCACCCGCACTCCCGAGTTTCTGGGCTTGAGCGACACCAAGGGACTGTGGCCAGCGAGTCACTTCGGCGAAGATGTAATCGTTGGTCTTCTGGACACGGGAGTATGGCCAGAGAGTGCGAGCTTCAGCGATGAAGGCTTGGGGCCCGTGCCAGCTCGCTGGAGGGGAATCTGTGAGGCCGGGAAGGATTTCAACGAGTCGCATTGCAACAAGAAGCTGATCGGCGCCAGATACTACGCCGCTGGATATGAGCAAATGTCCGGCGGGCCACTGAACGAGACGATCGAGTCGAGGTCGCCCAGAGACACCGAGGGACACGGCAGTCACACGTCGTCTACAGCGGCTGGCGCGGCGGTGGCGGACGCAAGCCTGCTTGGCTTTGTCGAGGGAACTGCGCGCGGAATGGCCACGAAAGCCCGAATTGCCATGTACAAGATTTGCTGGGACATGGGGTGCACGGACTCCGACATCGCTGCAGCCCTCGATCAGGCCGTGGCAGATGGCGTGGATGTCCTTTCGCTCTCTCTCGGTGGCCAGTTGCACGAGTTCTACGAAGACTCAGTTGCCATTGGTACTTTTGGGGCCATGATGAAGGGAATCTTCGTGGCTTGTGCAGCTGGAAATAATGGACCTTGGGCCTCAACTCTGGCCAATGTTGCGCCCTGGGTGACCACGGTAGCCGCGAGCACTGTCGACCGAAAGTTTCCGGCCGGTGTTTATCTCGGCAATGGCGCGGCTGTGGCCGGAGTATCATTGTACCGGTACAGTGGAAATGCTGCAGATGAGAAGGTCTATGGTCTGGTATACGGAGCTGACGTCGCCTTCAAAAACTTCACCCACGAGGATGCTCCCTTTTGTCTAGAAGGTGCATTGAATCCGGCGCTTGTGAAAGGGAAGATCGTCGTCTGTATGCGAGGCCAGATTGGCGGCACTCTGAAAGGTGAGGTAGTGAAGAAAGCAGGAGGCGTCGGCATGGTGCTCGTGAATGATGCTGTGAATGGGGAATCGCTTATATCCGACGCCCATGTATTGCCTGCCACAATGGTGGGCGCCGAGGACGGCGCTCTGATCCTGCACTACATCAACTCCACGAAAGGGCCCGTTGCCAAGTTAAAGTTCGGGCATCACGGCGGGACGCTACTGGGCGTGAAGCACTCGCCTGCAGTGGCGTCATTCTCGGGACGAGGGCCGGTCTTTTTGTCGACCCATCATCTGAAGCCTGACATCACGGCACCTGGAGTGAACATCCTCGCCGCGTGGACTGGCAGTCTCAGTCCGACCGGGATGCCTTCTGACACCAGGAGGGCGCCGTTTAACATCATCTCCGGAACGTCAATGGCGACTCCTCACGTGAGCGGATTGGGGGCGTTGCTGAAAGGCGCCCACCCGCACTGGAGCCCCGCAGCCATCAAGTCCGCCTTGATGACCACCGCCACCCTCAAGGACAACAGCAACGGTATGATTCGAAACCAAGAGACGGGGAAACGGGGAAGTCCCTTTCTTTCGGTGCCGGGCATGTGCAGCCCGAGCTTGCGTTGGATCCAGGGTTGGTTTACGACATGGGCACCGAAGATTACGTACACTTCATGTGTGCTAACTGGTACACGTACTACCAGATCAAGATGTTCACAGGGGAAGGCATCGAATGTCGTAGTGATGTAGTTTACAGAATTGAGGATATGAACTATCCAGCCTTCTCGGCAGTCTTCTACTCGAATCAGGCTGATGACAGTGAACCCATCACGTTCAACAGGACAGTGACAAACGTCGGACCCGCCAAGTCCACTTACAAGGCGACGATTGATTCCCCCGCCAACGTTTCCATTTCTGTGCATCCCCAGGAGCTCACCTTCAGTGCGGTGAATGCGAAGAAGGATTTTACACTCACCGTTACAGCTTCCAATGGTTTATTTGCTCATGCTCCGGCGCCTGGTGATTCTGTGACGGAGTTCGGAACTATCCAGTGGTCAGATGGAAAACATGTTGTGCAGAGCGTTATTGTGGTTACTGTTAGCAACTAGATAGTCTGTAAACCTGTTTGATTTCTAGCTTTCGCTAGATTCAGTAGTTAACTGCAATTTAATTACCGATCAGTACGGACGAATAATAAAAGTTAAGGTGCCAGCCAGGCTACTGAATCCATCATTTTCTCCTCACGCCAAAGCCAATATTGACCCCGCCAATACTTTGAAAACTTTTTTAAAAAGCTATAATTGGAAGCTTCAGTTTGACTCCAGTCCTATCAACGTCTAGTCTGTGTGTACAACTCTTGATCTGTGACACGTCTGTGCCCTGTCAGTCGAAACCATCAAGTCTATCTACACCACTTTCACATGTTTTTTGGATGATGCTCAACCGTAACAAGCACACTGAGGCAGCATTATTGGGCGGCTATGGCAATGTGGTATTTACTCAAGGCATTCTGGTATTGGCATTATGTAACAAATTGTATATCATACTAGTAAATTCAGGGAGTTAGAGGGCGAACTTAGAACTGGTGATGGAGACCGTGTACATGAGAGAGAGATTGGTTTCGGTGTTGCTATTGTTGTTGATGAGTGCGGGATTGAACAATGCTGAGTTTCAGTGCCCAGGAGCAATCCTGGCGTTAGGGGACTCGTATACCGACACGGGAGAGCTCATCCAGGCCTTCATTGGGGTTGAAGGATTTGACGCCGCGGACAGGCTGCCTTACGGCATCACGTACTTCGGGCGCCCTGTTGATCGAAACAGCGATGGAAGACTCATCATCGACTTTCTCTGTACGTGGAATTGCAAACCCACCAGTTCTTATTAGATTGTTGTCTGAGTGTATGTACAGGTAGATGCTTTCCGCCGCAATAATAACAATAATAAGAGAAGATGATCCTCAAACAGGACTTCGAAAACTCTTTGACGAGAATTTGGGGTTCAGAATCGTGCGAGGTCAAATCTAGGTAAGAAGAAAGAAAAAGAATCTCACCATTCAATTCGTTAGGGGAAGTGCTGCCAGCTTGGCCACCTTTGTTTTTTAACCCTTAAACGACATATGCTTGCCTGATACCACACCCAAAATCTCTTTTAAATTCCATTTGAAGCATGATTCTGTTTTTAATTTACTTTGACTCCATTCTAAAGAAGTACATATTTCTCTAAGGTGCTCAGTTTGGTACATTAAAAACCCCATTTGGTGCAATGGAGTAGAAGTTACGAGCAAGATTCTCACAAAATATAATTAAGCCCGTTGGGCTTGCATTGTCCTTGAAGGGTTAACAACTGAATGCATGCAATTTTTTCACTGATTCTGGTGATTTTAAATTTGGCCAATTTGAATTATATTTTTCACAATACAGTTGATTGAATTTTTCATTTAAAACCATGAATCCTTGGTCCTGTAGGGGTTAAACTCCAGTAAGTTTTATGCAAATCGCAATTTGACGCCTCGTAATCAGTTCCACGGTGTCTAAAATCTAGAAAGGCCTGGAGAAAAAAAACCCTAAAATCTAATAATTCATGGCTTCCCTGCTCAAGCTTGTTCCATCTGCAAAGCATTCTTGATGTGTTGTGATTCATAACTGGATCAAAAGTTACTAGAGACATTTTATTTTTCTCTTGCAGGCCAAGCATTCGGGCTTCGTCTTCTGGATCCGTACTTTGAGAATATTGCACCGGATTTTCGACAGGGGATCAGTTTTGCAACAGCAACATCAAGAGTGCGGCCTGAAAATCTGGGAGCTGCACCTTTCTATTTGGGTCTCCAAGTCAACCAAGCCATCCGTTTCTACAATCGATCTCTCAACGCACCTTCCCAAGCATTAGGTAATTATGCATCATCAATGACAGCATTCTCACTGTCAATAGTTACAAAAAATTTGAACGTCTTTCCAACGTTTTTCTATTATGACTGATAATCAAGGCTCTAGCACAAGTGCACAGGATATGTTGAGAATTTAACATAGATGAAATTGCAAAAGTAAGTTTCCCAAAAAAACCCAAACCTGAAACTATATTTGATTGGTCTTTGTAACAATGATTGCCAATACTCTTGTTAAAAGTGCACATAAAAACAATTTTGTGTAGTAAGGAGGTTGATGGTTGCTAATCCCTTCAAATCATAGCCATATGAGGAAACCGTATGTCGATTAGGAGGCTTTTCGTTCTTTATTAAATGTTCATAAAGTAGCAGGTCATTGGATTGATATGATCATACATACTCCTTCCGTTTCATAATAAGAGTCCACTTTGCAAAACATATTGCATTATAAGATGGAAATAGAGTCCATGTTGAAAGGGATGAAACGCAATGGCAACTTTGGGAACCGTGTGTCTCGATGAGAAACGTAGGAAGTCACTACAGGAAGGCAACACAATGAGTGTGGACTCTTAAATTGAAGCAAAAAGAATATGTGATTTTGGACTCTTATTATGAAGCAAAGGGAGTATATTACAAGACAAAGAAGATGTGGGTGACACAGATTGCAATTTTTGCACCTCTTGATACATATAAACATGTTTGTGAACTTCTCATAAGAACTTTAGGGGGCCACATTCAATAAATTTTTGTTAATGATTAACTTCAAAAACTGCATGATATGGTGGGTGATAGCTAACTCCATGAAATTCACAGCCCAAATTCATAATCATAATTTTGTTGGCTGATAGTTCCACAACGAGCGTTCTTCAGCGAGCTGGGTCTCTACTTCATATTTGATGGAGTGAACGACATCAGCTATGCCCTTCAAGCCAATTCTACCGTAGACAGAATCAGGAGCGTCATCCTTCCAGAAATTGTTTCCAATGTCTCCCTTGCCATCACCGTGAGTATAATTTCTCTCTTTAGGTTGCATAAAATTCTACAATCCCTGCCTCATAGAAAATTACCCCATGCGCCATGAAGATATCTATTTGTGCATCTTGATACCAATTTGATTTCAAAAAAAATTCTCACCTTGCATATTTTATACACAGCGGTTATACAACAGCACAGGAGCAAGGCAGTTCCTAATCTTGGGCGTTAACCCCTTTGGCTGCACCGCATTCGCATTAGGTCTGGGCTTGCCAGCTCTAAACCCTGCGTATGGCCCACTGGACCAAGCTGGCTGTGCTCAAGGGATCAACGACTTCGTGAAGGAATACAATGAACTCCTGCTGCTGGAGATTCGGTCCTTGCGGGCTCAGCTTTCACAAGCCACCCTTGTCTACGTTGACACCTTCTCCATAATATATAATATTGTCAGCAATCCTTCACAATATGGTGAGATATATATGCTTCACCAACTACACTCAAACCTCTTTATTGCAACCTCTAAAATGACATTCTAGAATACATATCCTGCACACTCACATTCAAACCTCTTTCTTATGGCCACTAAAATGACCTTCTAGAATACCCTACACACTTGCCACATTATCATTCAAACCTCTTTCTTATAGCCTCTAAAATGACAATCTAGATATTCTGAACACTTGCCACGCTATCATTTAAACCTCTTTCTTATGACCTGTAAAATGATATCCTACAATATGCTGCACACTTGCCACACTATCATTCAAACCTCTTAATTATAGCCTCTAAAATGACATTCTAGAATACCCTGCAAACTTGCCACGCTATCATTCAAACCTCTTTATTATGAAATGACATTCTAAAACATCCTGCGCACTTGCCACAAACCATTGACTGTTGCACACTTGTCACAAATTCAAACTATGTCATAGTGAAAAATTTAGAGGTGGTCAGATTAAAGAGGTTGAAGTGTATTCCTCTTTTGCTCTCAAAAACAGCAGAATAGATTCAGTATGTACCGGAAATAACTGAGATTCCTTGTGCAGGATTCAGCGAGGGAATTGAAGCCTGTTGTGGAGCAGGAGGTCCACCTTACAACTTCAACGTGTCGTTGGGAGAGTGTGGATCTGGAAATGCCACTGTGTGCTCTGATCCCTCCCAGTATGTAATTTGGGATGGGATCCATTACACCGAGGCTCTGTACAAGCTAGTGGCCACAACCATCCTGCAAGGCAAGTTTGTCGACCCAACTGGTTTCAACTTCAGCAGTCTGTGTGATCTGGACTTTAGAAAATTCAATGAAACGAAGACGCGTTAAAGCACGAGAACAATAAATAATAGATGGAGCAGAGAAAACGTTCCTTGATGAAAAGTAATATTCGAACCTTTTTTTGATGCCATTTGTAAGAGCTGCACTTTCGCAGCGAAGCACATAATCAGCAAAATCTGTACAACCTAAGCTAATAGAGACTGAATCATACATAACATTCTAGAGCAGTGTTGACCACCCATGCACTACAGTTGCCTATAATAGTTGGCTAAGTAATAATTCTTGAACTCATGATGTAAAAATATTTGTGCCAAAGAACTAGATGTCAGAGAACTAGAGCGTCTTGCATACCGCAATTCTTCCTCAAATTAGCATATGAGCCCAAGGTGTTAGCGGAGCTCTTTTTGAAGGCTATTATGTAAGATTTCTTTTAAGAAGTCCTTTCTTCAATATACATGATTCGAGTAATTCCCATACTCGTGTGACGACGCCACTCGCTGCAGCACTAAGTGCACCTTCAGCTGCTGCCCTCCTTGCGTCTAGACTGGTCTCGTCAGTGAGAAATTTGCGCAGAGTGTCAACCAATCCCTCCTCATCAACCTGTGCAGAAATCAAAGCAGTCATTACGCATGTCCTCACCGTTGCACATGAAAGTGAGAAGTGTAATAGCTCTATTCTCCTAATATATTGCTTTCCAAAATGAAGTCTAATATACACTTACTTGTTGCACGGACATGGGAGACATTTTCTGCATCTCCCACACCATCTCTTGGAAGTGACCAATGTGATGTCCTGCACGATATTTGGATTCCATAAGTATCTGCAAAAGTGTCTTCCTTTTTGAACATTCGCCCAGCTACTCTTTTCAGTATTAGTACCAGAAGGTTACCGATATGCATGGCTTCAATAAACTATCCGATGAGGTAATACTTTTGTACCTGTCAGGACAACACAGCCTGCAGCAGCAGCTTCCGCAATATTGTGACCCGCTAAACCTTGAACAAGAGAGCCTCCCACAAATGCAATTGGCACCATTGCATAAAAATGGTTGAGTTCACCTGATATGACATTTCAGACGGGAAGTGAGTAAAACAGGCGAGGAAAGGAGATGCTAGGCCACCCTATTTGTGCCACTATGTACCAATAGTGTATATACAAATTTTTAAATGTAAGACACTGATACATAGTGGTCACAAAGTAGTACAAATAGTCACATGGCACACATAGGGTAGTTTATCTTAGTACCAAAATGGAATAGAACAACTACAATCAGATGAGAAAGTGTCTTGATTGACAGAAGCAGAGAACATGTCTATTCTCACTGTGTAGGAACGAACCTAACGTATCTGCCACATAAACGTCAATGTTTCTCGACATTTGATGGCCTTCAGATCGTACTGCAACACTAAACCCTTGCTGTTGGAAATGCTGCTCCGACCATTCAGGGGCACACCACTTGGTTAGTCAATTAACCCCAAAAGGACCAAGAAGCCTATCATATGTTTTTAGCAGTTTTGAGTAAACCATATGGACACTTTTCTTTTGTTCAATTTTATTCAATTTTTTGACCAACACATACAATGTTCTTCCCTGATTCTGGTGATACAAAATTTAGCCCCATCTGAATCATAGTTTCCCCAATACGATCAATCAAATTAGCCATTTTAAATCTTTGAATACTAGCCCGTTATCAATTACTGTTAATAAAGCTGCGGCTTATATAAACGCAAGGTGTACTCACTGTCGTTATGATTTGTCCGCGGCTGGGCTGCCGGGGGGCAATTATGGTCAGCAGGTGTGGAACCCAATTCTTCAGCTTTTTGTGGACTCTGATGATTGCTGCGAGCATCCCACGAACACTTTCCCATGCTCATGTCAGCAAGAAAAACCAACAGTAAATAGAGGCAAGTCCAAGTGAATTTCTAACGTTCAAGGACATTATAGAAAGAAGAGAGTACTCTTATACATTATTGGACTGCATGAACAATTTTTTTCTGGTCTGTAAATTAGAGTAAACGGAATTACCATTTTCTTCTTCGGCGTGAGTAGACGCAGCGAGCCAGACTTTACGATCTACAAGGGCTGCCTCAATGTCAACCATTCCAAAGCCAGACTTCCTCCTCGCATCCCTTACTGCACTAGCTGCAAGTTGAATACAACTGAATCAGATCAACGAGAAGCAAATGTCTATGGTCTGTAATCTTCGAATGGAAACAGGGTTATCCATTGTCACTTATAGTGGTCTACAACATCCCAGTTTGAAGTTGCATAAGGAATTCATAGTGATAGAATTTTGATCTCAACAGATTTGGATCTTGTACCTCTATACTGATCTCCCAAAAATCATACTCCTACATATGTTAAAGTGCTTGAAATGACGCAAAGAATATCCTCTAACTTGATGTTGAAGTAACTCACCATACTTTAAGTTCCCCGCAAAGTGAATAACAGAGGGAGAGGCCCCCAAAATCTGATAGCGTATAGCCTCTTTGGTGCTCTGGTTTCCAAACCCGAAGAAATAGTTAGTACCGGTTATTCCACTAAACACGAACTCCATGCTTAGGAACCAATTAAAACCTTGTATACCAACAATCAATAAAGGTATGAAGATTATTTTCCGAAGTTCCCTTGGTCAAGAGCACAAGGGCACAACTGAATAAGAGCTTTCAACGCGGCAACTTCATGTGCATTGCCATGGCACGTGTTGCATTGTTATCAACAGGATTGCTATTGATTTAGTACAAAGCTGGAAAGAATACTACCAGGGGAGCTATAAGTGAGAAACGCGCTAGCATGGCAGCAACAAGAGGTTTCATAGGCGGTGCTGACCATCGCTCAAATGACTTGAATGACATACGTGCGTTCAGGAGTGCCAAAGGGATCTGCACAGACGTATATGCAAAGATTTAGAGACATGAAGAAAAAAGATCAATGAACCATCTCCCACCTTGACATTGGCTTCATAATATAGCTAATCGATTAATCTCATCCTGTCACTTCTCAAAAAGAGGCCACAAGATGTGACATTGCCTCACGATTCTACAGTTTGATCAAACAATATCTATCATAATAAACAGGGTTTTCAGTAAAATTAGATTATTTTGACAACATGGTAAAGAGAAGCTTCCCCTATCATGGAGAGGATTCTGTATGATCCCTATGACCATAGAGAAACTTCTTCATGAATCAAAGGAGTGCTATTGTCTAAAAGTTCTTGAAACAGTCTAATTGTACTGAAAATCCTGTTAATAGCTTGATGCTGAAAAATGGGATTGAAAGACGTACACCCTTCCGAGCAGCCTCAAGAATGAGAGTTGGCCATAATTCACTTTCCATGAAAATAGCAGCTTCTGGAGTCCAATGCTGCAAGAATCTTTCGACAGCCATTGGTGTATCTACTGGTGAAAACTGCACAATGAACGTGAAGTGAATGTGTCATGTTAGTGCTTTTGGTTAATATGAAACTAAGAAAAGAAAAACCATAAAAGAAAAACCCTTCGTCATCATAGTGACATTGCCTTGCTTTCTACAACCACAGTGCAACTCATACTGTTGATCCACATCGGAAAGATATATTCCATCATTTTGCTGCTCAACAAAAACACTTACAGAAACAATTAAAAGTATACACAGGAGAAACGAAATTGTGTCAAAAATTCACACTTGCACGCTATTGAGATGAAAGAAAAGGCCACCTGCAATATCACTTCCGGTGGAAGACGCTGCTCCAAGACCAAGCTGTGAGCAAAAGATTGTAAGAGACCTAAACCACGTCACAAACATCATTCATGCAAACAAGATAATATTCTACAATAGTGCACCCTTTCCACTGTAGCACCAAAAGAATCTAGAGCACTATACGATTGAAGAATTGGCCCACTTATGAAGCAACTTATTTCACATGAGATCACTTTCACATGAGTCCACATGCCGACCAAGGACTAAACAAAAAATTCTAACACGAGCCACACCTGCCTTAACAAACATAACATAAGCTCAAGATTGTGCACAAAAAGAATCTGGATTTCTTTTCTTGCCTCACTGTTTTGATTCATGTTATGGATGCTGCACGCTATCCCAGTGTTTTCAGTCCTTCCTAGAACTCAAGCTAGACATGGTTGAACCATGGAAAACCCATTCTCATAACAAATTAACGTTCCTGCAGAAGATTTACAACCTCTTCTGCAGACATGGAAAATGACCATGTTCAGGAGTGGCACTTACTGAGCAGCGGCAGTGGAGGTTGTCATCAGTATTGTGATGAACGGTAGAGCTTCCCGACAGCGCAGGATGACAGGAATCGCCGAAATTCCTTCTCCTGGAATGCAAACCAACATACACTTGTAATTTGTTTGTTGAAAGGGTTTCATTTGTTATCACAAAAAAGAAGAAAAGAAAATCAACACACACTCAAACCTCTTCATTATTATGCCTTCTCTAAAATGATATTCTAAAACATCCTGCACACTTGCACACTATCATTGACTGTCGCACATTCATAGCGACTTCAGGCGGTTCTGAAGATTAAAGAGGTTTGAGTGTACATTTTAACCCCTAAAGGACCAATGATTCTTGGTTTTGAAATGACAAATGCAATCGACCATATTGTGAAAAACAAAATTTAGATAGAACCAAATTTTATGTCACTGGAATCAGTGAAGAACATTGCATGCGTTTGTCAAAAAACAAATAAATTTGAACAAAAGGAGTCTACATAACACCTGCTGAATAAAACATGAGGCCGAATTCGGATTTCTTGGTCCTTTAGGGGTTAATCACTAGATCAACAACTAGATGCAAATTTCGGAAGCTCTGGTGCAGGGTTTAGGGTTTAAGGTTCTTTGCAATGTGGATCCAAAACGCACCTACAGAGACGGCGTGAAACCAGATGAGCAGTCCGGGCGGGCGCTCCCGTGACGGGCATCCCATCCGCTCTCGCAATCGCCAGTAATGCTCCCCGCCTTGCCAACGCCGGAGCTCTAAATGGAGATACAACAGCGGCGTGAGGGACGTCATCACGCCGGAGTACAGCACCCTCGCCCATCCTCCATCCATCGCCATCGCTCCACAACAATGTGCAACAACTCACCCCGCCCAAGCCAAAGCAAAATTTGAAGTAGGCGGGGTGAAACTTGAAATGGGCGGGGTGAAATTTGAAATGAAATTCGAGTTCCAAGTCCCCGCTCGTTGGCGCCTTGTGACCAACGGTCGACGTCCGCAGGGAATGGACAGTTGAATTGGCAGCGACCAACTTCCAACTACTTTCTCTGATTCTTCAATAAGTTAACAGCAGCAGTGGCTTCGTTTCTTCGCCATCTGCAAGCTCAACATCCAGGATTCCCTTTCATCGTAGCCTTCGACTCTGTTGGAAAGCGCTCAACACTCAAATTGGTTGATTGCTTGTGATTGTGGTGGGGGAGAGGGGTCCCAGTTGACTTGACTTTCGGAGAGTAATTAGGGTTTTCGTTTCAGAGTGTGCGAGCAGAGCAGGAGCCTTGGTATTGATGAGACGACGATGTGAGAGAACCATGAGCTAAGAACTAGCGTTGGTCTTTTTACTACCAGTTTTGGACCTTTTGCACATGGAGGTATGGGTATTTTATGACCTAATCTCTTTGATACGCAGCCTTTTCCTTGTAACTGCCACTGTAAATGCTGTTTCAAAGCCAAAGCTACGTTACAGCAGTTTCGAATGAATTATGGACTTGAAAGGAGCTTCGAGGAAGAATCAAGATGCTCCTACCCTTCACACACATCCTCTTACATCTTGAGTTAAAGAATTTTGAAGAAGGAAGCCTTTGACATAATCACTTCAATAGCTCCCTGACAGTAGCTCCCAAAGTGGCATGATGTTGAACAGCATTCGATTATACTCAAATCATTTCCCGTTTCGTTATGTGTTGTCAGATGATGAACTGTTACTCTTTCTGCTTTGTTGAAGATTATGTTACAATAGTTTCCAATCATGAATCACGGTGATTGAGAGGCTCTCGCTCTGTGACACTCTTTTGGTATTGAAATGATGTCGTTGGCCAGATTCTGTCGGAGATTGATGTGCTGAGATCAAACTTGGGCGATGACAACATTAGCAGCAAACATCCCGAAGTGAAAACTCTTGATACTATTCGAGGCAAGGAAACCTATATCATAGCAAACAACCTAATTCATTGTATTGTACTCCCTCTTTCCGGAAATAAAGTGTCCAAACAAGTACTCCCTCATGTTTTTTGTCACGACTTTCTTTTGATGAATTTTATTCATCCAATGTTATTGGTGAGATAAAATTTGGACCCATATGAATTATGCTTGGTTTCAAACGTTTCAAACGACACTTATTTCCGGACAGGAGTAGTAGTTTGTGGTTGTGTTCTCCAAGCTCAGAGTGGAATTGATATTGTTTTGTTTTGTGGTATGCACAGATATTGAGAAGGGATTGCAGGAGAATCTGCAAGAGTACATGGATTTTCTGCAAGTGCTGACGAAGGACAATTGCAGGAGGGGAGCCACGGCTGAGTGGGTGCACAAAGAGGCTGACACTGAAAGGCCGAGAACAGCTCCGCACATCCATGAGCACCTGCAATTAGCGCAGCGCGTTTCCTACGAGTTTGATCAAAGCACAGTGGCATCGGATAGCAGCTGTGAGAACGGCGAAGGAAAGAAATCTCGTTTCCATTCCGTGATCTCCGAGGTTGATTTCGAATGGGACTCCGTGAGGCCCAAGACCGCACTGCCCAAGGGGTACTTGCACCATGACTGCTGTGTGAAGAAGACCGAGCCCCGGAACATCTTGCAGGGCCTCAATGGCCGCATCAAAACGTGGTCCACCGAGTCCATCAGCGAATCCCACACGCCCAAGTCCGTTCTTTCGTCCTCTGGCACGGTTCCAAAAGCTCAAACTGATCAAGTAAGGAAGCCACGACATCATGATTTTTTTAGCACTTTTGAGTAGGTCATATGGGAGCTTTCTTCTGTTTCATGTTTTGACCAACAGATGCAATTTTCTTCACTGGTTTCGGTGAAATAAAATTTGAATTATTATATTTTCAACTTTAACCCCTAAAGGACCAAAAAGCTCAAATTCGGCCTCATGTTTATTAACATTTTGAAGTAGGTCCTATGTGGACTTCTTTTTGTTCAAATTTATTTTTTGTTTGACCAACACATGCAATGTTCTTCACTGGTTTTGGTGATATAAAATTTGGTCTTATTTGAATTAAGAATATGATCAATTGACTTTGTCATTTTAAAACCATGAGTCCTTGGTCCTTTAGGGGTTAAAACCGTGAAATCTTGGTTAAAGTGAATGTCAGAAAGAGAGATGGAAAGGTCTAATAATTATGATATGAATGATGTGCAGGTGAGTGTGTGTGTGAGGATGAGACCATTCAACGAACATGAAAAAGTTTGCCCACTCAAGCAGGTCATTTGAACTTCTTCACACAACGTTTCTGCAAGTAAGTTTTAGCAGCAGTTTTATGAATGTATCCTCCTAGTCTTTGACATTACGAACACGGTGAAAGAATTATTTTTGTTGTCAGAGAGCGGTTCAAACTGGCAAGTACTTGGTTGAAGGATTTGTGTTCCTCCACATTGATAAAGCGATGTTGCTTGCTTTTTCAGGTTTTGTGCTCTCAAAAGGACAGGGTCATTGTGAAGGATTACAATTATCTCCGGCAAGGCACTATGAAGACTAAAGAGGAGACGCTTCAATTTGACGTGGACTACGTGTTGGACGATAGCTTTCTGCCTCGCGGGGATCGACAGCGAAAGGAGGAGTCTCAGAAACGGATGTTTGAAACTCTTGGCCTACCTTGCATTGAGTATGCCCTGGATGGTTATAATACTACGGTAATGTATTCTTATCATACGAATGCAGAAAACACGGATGTCAAGTGGTGTTTGTACTTTCCAGTTGCACGTAAAGGTCGATAATCCTGGCAAGTGAAAAATCTACAACCTATTCAAATGTGGCTAACAATTGTGAGTTATGTGTAGATCATGGCGTATGGACAAATGGGCTCTGGCAAGACATACACTATGATGGGAGACGGTACTCTTTGCGGCAGAGGCCTTGTGAGTTCCACTTATTCATATATCTAAACTGGACACTTTGATGTTTGTTCACAAATCTATTTAAATGCGCGCTTCAGTTGATGAAAAGCATGTCTGTTTCTTCATTGATGTGATGGACTCAAACTAATGTTACAGCTTGGATTAGATTAACAAAACCAATACTCTGATTTATTTTTTCACGTAGCGTTCAGTTCTTCTGAAATTGATAAACTGGATGGTTAAACAGGTGCCAAGGATTGTGCATGAATTGATGCATCGTGTTCAGGAGGATCAAAAGAATGGCATTGTTTTTTCCATTCAGGTGCGATTTGGTTTTAAACAACAGACGCACTGGTGTATCATACTTTTCAAAAGGCTTTCTTGACTCACTTTATTTGCCTTTTTCTAACCTGATTGTTGTCATAGTAGAAAGAATTAAACCCTATTCAACTTGCTACTTTGATCTAGAATGTATCATGTGCTTTGAGAATATATGAAAGAGTAGCGCTCTCTAGTGTAATTCTAGTTTTTCGTGAAAATTACAAATTTAAGTTGGATAATACGTAAAAGGTTTTGGTACACACAGGTGAGCTACCTTGAGATCTACCAAGAGAAGGTACGGGACCTCTTGGCTGACAAGAAAATGGATTACACCCGTGATTACAGCAATGAAGAGTATCCAGTGAATATCCAGGTGGAGTCGTCATCGACAGATGGAAGGGGTTCAAGCTTCTCCTTTCATGGGCCGATTAAGAAGGATTATTTACGAGTTCGGGAGCACCCGGTAACAGGTAGACCATGTCATTCAAGATGTACACTGAATTCGTTAAAAGTGCACAGAGTCGTGTACACTCTTTATCCCATAGATATTTCAATATTGCATCTACATGATAATTAAAGCTGGAGGGGCTGTCCAACTCCTTTCTCAATATCTTTGATGATCAAAAACTGCTTGATAAGAATTCATGCTTAATGTGCATTGTTTAAAAGTCACGTACACTTTTTAAAAATTTAGTGATACAATTAATTCATGAATCGGGTATCAGTATCCTTGATATTTTTGTTGCAATCATCCTTCCGCTTGAGTCCGCCAAAGATTTAGTGGAAAATCAACATCTACCAATTTTTAACTATGTCGCTTGGAAACTGGACTGAAGTGATGGGATTCTCTTGATTGCAGGACCGTATGTTGAAGGTCTGATTTGGAAGGATGTGACGACAAGTGGTGAGATGGAAAACTTAGTGAAACAAGGAGCAGCAAATAGGACACTTGGGACCACTAGTGTTACACACAGGTTATCCAGCCGTGGTCACACGCTCTTCACCATCAAGCTTATAAGGGTATTCAGATTTTTTCTTACCTCCTCAATAGGTTCCGGTAGAGAATTTAAATATGTCTTTCAGAAATAATATGCTAGAGGATTCGCATATATAGATATTCAAGAGGGTGCTGGGTTGATCAGATGCATATGAATGACAACACAAAGGGCAGCAGCGTGAGCCATATTAACTTGGTGGATCTTGCAGGCGAGAATCCTTTCTCATGTGCAACTCTAATTGATTCCTATTTTCCCAATTGGAGAATATAAAGCAAGAGTTGTACAGATAGTGTATCTAATCCTTAACTGCTATATACCAAGCCTTTCACAAACGAAACTTCAACACTGCTGTAAATAGTCAAGGGGCATGGTTTATGTTTTCTAAGTAGCTAAAGAGAATGATGTTGGCATGGTGGAGCTTGGCAGGCAGTGAGAAGATGGCTTTGGCCCAGAAGCCTTCAGCTGAAAGAACCTACGAATCCAAATACATCAACCGCTCACTCGCGCAGCTCAACGAGGTTAGTTTCCATTCCATCTTCTTTTTCTCGAGGTGAATTCCTCATTATACGTGTAATAGGGTAGAGGATCCCGTCTTCAATATTGACCCCTATTACCAATAGCATTTACTCAACTATTCATACACGTGGGTGAACTTATTAGCAAGTGGTATAAGCATGACTTGGCTAAATGTCTGGCCACTACTCTTTGGAGTCGTCTACTGTCATTTAGAGTGATGTACAACCTCCTACTTTGAAAGTGCATAAGAAATTCATACATAGCGATGAAACTTTGATTTCAACAGATTTGGATCTCGTACCCAGAAGAGGTCTCTCTGCAGCTCTATATTGATCTCCCAAAAATCACACTTCTACATATGTTAAAATGCTTAGAGTGACGCAAATAGTATCCTCTACCGTATGTTTTGTATGGGTTTGCTTTGTTTGATGATGAGACGGATGATTGTCACGGCGCAGGTATTCACGAATCTGAGCTCCGGGAGGTCGAATGGAAAATTTGTGTCATACAGAAGCTCATCATTGACTTGGCTCCTGCGAGAGTCTCTGTGTGGGACCAGCAAGACGTTCTTGGTGGCCAACATTTCTCCCGCTGAGCAGGTGAGCAGTGAGTCTTTTCGGAAGAAAAGCAAGACTGGGCATTAGTGCATTCTGATATGCAGAGTTAATTGGTTGCGTTGTTTGTGCAGGATTTTCAAGAGAGTGTCCATACGCTACGGTGCGCAGCAAAAGCCAAGCGTATTCATGGCCCTTCAAGTCAGGATCCAGATGCAAAGAAGCAGATATTGATGAAAATGAATGAAGAGATACGTACACTGCAATATCTCATTGTAGGCTTAACGAAGAAAACGACGCCGCCGACATCCACTGAGATCATAAGACAAGTGACAAAACCGCGCAACGAAGAAGAAGGAGAAGAAGAAGAGCAGCTCCCTCTGCTTAGCCACATGGATGGCAGGAGAAGCTCGCAGCTTGAGTCGAATATAGCGCAGGTCTCACCCTCTTCACTGACTCCTGAAGCATTTGTAGTCTTTTCTATACATAACAGTGTTTTCAGTAAAATTAGACTATTTCAGACAGAATCTTGCTCATGATTCATAGGGAGGTTTCCCTCTGGGTCACAGTGATCATTCTGAGGCTTTCATGTGACCACTGTGACCATTTACCCTTAAAAGAACCAAGAAGACCAAATTGGGCCTCATGTTTTTAATAGCAGTTTTTAATAAGTCTTATGTAGACTTCCTTTTATTCAAACTCATTTGTCTTTTGATCAACACATGCAATGTTCTTCACTGATTCCAGTGATATAATAGTTGTCTAATAGTTCCTGAACAATCTAATTTCACTGAAAACTCTGATATAAATGAGATAAGGGAATCTGTGGTCACCTTTCATATTGTTCATTTCATACCCCATGTGAATGTTTTTATTGTACACTGAGCAAACCTCATATGTGGCATGCAGCAAAGAAGACCCTCGTCACGGCCTCAAGAAGCGAAGTCAGGCAGTAGGAATGCCAAAGAAAGATTGCAGAATGCAAATAAACGATTCTTGGTCACTTTCAAGGAGAATTCTTCTGTGCTCTTCAATTGAGGAAAAAACAGTATCCTAATTGGTGTTCACACTGGTAGAATTTGCTGTTGCTCATCCTGTTCTGTTTGCATCTGTGTAGTCGGTGCGCAACTAATTGCTCCATTTGGTTTCTAGAGAAAAAGTCATTGTCAGCTGCACACGTTTCTGAGTCGAACTAGTTCCTCTCTAAGACGTTGCAAATTTGAGAGGAGCATAAGATGTAGCAGCAAGCCCTTGCTACCCATGGAAAGACAAATTGCCCCCAACTAATTCACGATGGTCTTTGGGCCAAAGATTCTCATTGGATCCAGTTTTCTAACGCATGAGTAAGTGTCACCGAAATCTTAAAGCACCATGCAATTGCTAAGTATGTTTAAGGTAACTATATCTAAAAGCGACCATTTCCTTAAAGCGTGCATAGCTCAATCTTCCATAATAAGTAGATTCTGACAACCTACTATTGATGAGAATGTGCACAATCTGAACATCAGAGTTTAGGGTTGCTTTAAGGTCAACCTATAGTCAGCACTTTGAAAATTCATAACTTATGCATACAGTGTCCAAATAATGCATGCTAAAGTGCGTTGGAATCCTCTTGAACTTGCTAATAAGACCAACTGAAAATATTTTATGTTTTATGTGTGTAAATAGGTTCAGTTGGTAAGGTGAACGCTTTAACCCCTAAATGCCTGGGCCCATGACCATGGAATCATGTTTTACCTGTTACACTCAATTTGCCACTATAAATAAGATAAAAATTCAACTTTATATTTTTAATAGATGGATCCACGTGTCTACTACAAATCGTGAATTTTTCATAAAATTTGTTGAAAATTTGGAATTACTATGATTTTTTGAAGTGATTGTAAAGAAAATTCCTATCAATTACAAAATATGCTCAAATTCTTTGATTTTCTAAACAAAGAGGTAATTTACAATGAAGAACATTACAGTAAATGAAAATCATCCGTGTTACTATATTTAGAAAATCACTACACTATTGTAATACCCACCAAACTTGTAACTCTAATAAAATACTCAATTATCCAATTTAAAAAAAAATTCAAAGTGGAGTAGTTTTTAGACTATGTAAGCTTCATTTTGTTAGTTAAGCTCAAATGCAATAGAACTCATTTTCATGGCCTAAATTTAGTTTAAGCAAGAAAAGTATAAAAATCCAAAATACACTTCGTGGTGAACCATTTTTATTACTCTTTTGTAGTTGGGACCTCATGTAAAATCCCAAAATGACTTGAATTACTTGAATTTAATTTGAAGAGATGGCATGAGCAATGAACACCCTTCACACAAAAAAATGCATGGAATTCAACATTCTTTCTTCATCCAGGGACTAATACTAATCATCCAAAGACCACTTTTGGGTCTCGTAGGCTGTTAGGGGTTAAGGTATAGTTACCCTAGTTACCATTTCCAATTGTTGACCAAAAGGGTAGCCCCTGCTGTTGTTATAGTATATTATGATCTGGCTCTCTTTTATTCGAGAAATCGTATACATGCTAGAAAAATTAGTACTCCGATCCTAATCCTTCAGAGATCAATGTAGGGGCATGAAACACATTATTAGAGGCACTTTAATAATGTTATATGTATTATTCTAAGTGGCATAAAATAGGCTACTAGCAAATAAACAACAAAATTTCACTTCCAATATCAATTGCCCAATCAAGGGACCAATTACAAGCGAGCCAGGGCTTCAATGCTCATGGGATAAGTAGCATTAAAATACTCATCACCGCTCCAAAGCTTCTTAAAGATGACCCCTGTTGCATGATCTGTGGGATGGATAAAATCCCAAAACAGGTAATGAAAAGGCCGCTTGCAAAGTGACTTCACAAGACCTGCTGGCACTGGTAACCCACATTGAATTTCTACGTTCAAAAAACCAGCTCCACAACAACCACTTGTGACATTCGTGATCCCTGCAACCAACAAACAAACAAACAAGACTTTTTATTTAATTATGGTTCAATCCCAGCGCATTCTTCTCAAATACTTAACTTACATTATTCATGTAATTGACTAGGTAACCCAAATAAACATGGAAATAGCAGGCATATAAATGGCGACAATATTGAACTTGAAGTACAAATACTCAATTACTAGGATTCTCAGCAGCAAAGACACTAGTAGAAATCCTGTCAAATGTGACTTGTTTTAATGACTCAATTCCGTTGTGACTTATCCATAGTGAGTCACTATAGACAAGTCCCGGGATGCACTGTACTGAACACGTACAAGTATATGTGAGTGCACAGAAGGGGTATTAATTTGAACATTGTTGTATGACATGTACATACAATAAGCATATTTAGAGCTAAAAATATTAACGTATATTTACATTAAACAAATATTTAGGACAGAATAGATCTATATACAAAGGTTTCTAAACATATAACCCCTCATATATAGGGGATATTTAGAGGGGGGTCGTGAATGCACGTGATTCTCAAATATAATGTAGAGTGCACCCCTTAGGAAGACAAGTAAACAACTGACTGACATTTAGTTGTTAAAGACAGGTCACATTTGACAAGATTTCTAGTGAGAGACGAGGGTGAAAATAAATTACCAAAGTCCTCCTTCCCGGTGATTATGGCATACGCAATGTCATATCTGTTAGCAAAAACAATATTGAAATCTGGAATCGCTTTGTGTACTCCAGCGACTAGCTCCTTCAAGGCTGCGTTATATCCCACAACAAAAGCGTTGGCCTCGGCAATACATTCTCCAGGATGGGCAGAATTGCGTGCCCTCACTGTTGGTGTGCAACCACTTGGCCCCACGGTTGTAACAATCATCTTCCTTGCACCAGAAGCGTATAACTCCTGTCAAAAATTATACCAAATTATGATCAATACACAGTAAGTTCCATAGCATTATCTTCAACTTTTGCCACAATATTTAACCCCTAAATGTCCCAGCGTCCAGAAACTGGATCACGAACAGATTTGAAGCCTTGTAACTTTCTCATACAACGTTGGATGATTTTCATCCAAGTCACCTTTGAAAGCTTATTAAATTTGCTACCAATTACAATAAATCTCTTGTGATGGGGAGCTCTTGATAATATTGGAGAGGCCTTCAACTACAAGTATGTCAAATTTGTTGGGTAGATTTTATGCTTGCAATGGTCCTCTCATGTACACCTCATTTACATTTAAGCCATGGTAATATCTACTTTTGAGGCTAAAATCTATTTTTGTTAAAAGGTTTGGTACGTTTAGGGGTTAAGGTAACCTAAGGACCTTTTTGGGTAATTAATGGTCTGATATAGGTACCTTGGTTACGTGTAATCTTATGTGTGACTACGTGTAACTCATTTTATGCGTGCCAATTTTTTTGTTTTTAACACCATGTATGCAACTCTACAACACCATCTAATTTTTGTAATTTTTCAATATGAAAAAGAAATTTATCTAAAATCACACTATTTCAAGAGGGGTACCCATATCAGACCATTGCCCTTTTACAATTTTTGTGGTAATTTTAGAGTCATCAAGGTATGCATCCCAGTAGCAATATAAATTTCATTTGATGGATCCTTCAAACGTGAAGTGGGGCTCCTAACTCGTTTAAACTTTAGATTTGACATATATCCCATTCCTCCTCTTCGCCACTCCAAAGATAATATTTTTACGCAAAAGCAACTTAGGTCTGAAGGAATGCTAAACAGTGTTATGACTAAGAACGAACCAAAAAAAATTATACACAAGTATTCGCAGCATTTCAAGAAAATTGTACACACGGTTTCCTTTCTCAAAGGTTTAGTTCAGTTCAAATTATGCAGATGATGTAGTTGTAAAGAAAAGGCATCATAATTGTACTTACAATTAGTGTAGTTTCGTATGCTTTCAGAATCAGAGTGATATACTGAGTAGCATTCAAGGTTGTTAAACCTTGAAGAAAGGCAGAAACGTCGTTGGAACCGCTCACTATCAAGAAGATTGATTTTGAAATCAAACTTTTCGTACCATCCGTCCCAAGCTCTTTTTGTAGAACAGCTAGTACACTTGCATACTGTTTCAGTTGAACGCTGATTGGAACAGACTGCAATTGAAGATTTCAGCCGTAAGTTAAATGGGATAAAGAACACTGAGGTGAACTTATTCTACAAAGCTTCAAATGCACGAGCAAAAATGACAGTGTGATCATTAATTTGAGTGCCTTTTTCTAGTTCGAACTAGTGATAAAGAACTGCGTGAACTAAACATTATATGTCACCTCTAAACATATCTAAAGCTTACAATTTATGAATTCATATGAAAAAGTCATAGAACCATACGATTTAACATCACTAAACTCAGCATTTAACTATTTTGAAGGCCATATTCGTTATATTGAGGTGTTTCAAAGCTTTTGAGACGGAATGCTAATTATTCAAAAATTCATTTAAAAACTAGTAATGGAAATCAAAAAAATATAATGTTCAAATAGTGATTCAATCTATAATGAAATTCTAAAAGTTGATGTTCTTACCTATTTATAAAAAAATACTAATAAATAGATAAAATGGTTCATCTTCGAGTCAAAGATAAAAATGAGACTGCGAAAAGTCTCAATATAACGAATATGGCCTTTTATGGGTTGACATGATCTAGACTGTGTCGATCAACTTTGACTTAGAATGATGCAATCTGATTTTTGATTGCACTATACATGATATTGATTTGGCACTAACACTATTAATTTCTCTAGAGTCACAGAGATACTAATTTCAGATACATTACCGCAACATGGAGCAAATGCAATTCCCTAACACCAGGGTCTCATATGCGATTCCCTGTGACGTGACGTTTTCCCTACATACACAGGGAATTTGTAAAAAGACAAAGGGGAAGAACAAAGACACACAGGGAAACTGAGACACACAGGGAAAAATGAGACACAGGGAACACTCAGTTTTCCCTGTGTGTCTCAATATTCCCTGTGTGTATTTGTTCTTTCCTCTGGACTCTTTACAAATTCCCTGTGTAATGAAATTCACACAGGGAATACGCACGGAAACACACAGGGAATCCACTTTAAGTTCCTAGAGTAATTATGGTCAACAACAAGAGTATTTATGTCGAAACTTACTCCGAGGGGGTCGGTAGTATCAAGCACGCCACTTCCGCCAGAAGCAAAGTTAACTCCTTGCGTAAAGGAAGCATTCGGCTGCAGGAATGGCGGTGCAAATGGTAGTCCTAGTTTTATAGCTGCAGATCGAAAACTCAAAATCAGTTAAATTGCGGTACTGTGAATGTTATTGCAATATGGTTTTCAAGAGCAAATCATTGATCTTAACCCCTAAAGAACCAAGGAATCAGTGTTTTGAAGTGAGAAATGCAATCGATCATATTGCACATGAAAAATATAATTCAGATGGGCCCAAATATTATATCACCGGAATCAGTGAAGATCATTGTATGTGTTTTCATAAATTTTGAACAAAAAAGTCTACATATGACCAGGTACTCAAAATTGCTCACAATAGTAAGGCCTTCTTGGTCCTTTCGGGGTTAATCCAGATCGTGATGAACTTCAAAGAAATACAGATCCTGCTAGTTCACAGATAGTTACCGATCGACTTAACCCCTAAAGGACCAAGGATTCATGGTTTTAAAATGACAAGTTTAAACGATCATATTGTGAAAATTTATAATTTGATTGGGACCAGATTTTATATCACTGGAATAAGTGAAGAATATTACATACGTTGAATAATTTTTTAAGAAAAAATTAACAAAAAAAATCTTCATAAAACTTACTCAAAATTACTGAAAAAAACAGGAGCCACCTGGTGGCCTTAATTGAGCCAGCTAAAAAACGTAATGCAAACTTGACTCACCGAGGAAATCGACGATGTTGCGGCCATTTGAGAAGCGTCCCGTGGGCTTGTGGAAATACGTTTCTCCGTAGGGAGGAAAATTGGCTTTAAATGTCGCATTAGGCAAGTAATTGTTCGTCCCCACATCCGCCAAGGAATCCCCAAACACAAAATAGCCAGGGACGTCGAACTTCGGTTTCCCTTCCACTGACACACACAATGTACAGAGAAAAATCGCCACTAGTACTGCAAAGTGATCCATTCTGTGAGCGAGCTTAATCATTCCTCAGTCCACTATAGTTCACTCAATATTGTTAGTTCAATTCTAGATCGTTATCCTGAGAGTGGACTTGGTTATATATTCAGCAGTGAGGTCCCAAAGGTACGGTCACACAAGGCTGCCGAAACTTGCTCGAAACTGGCGGTAAAGATTCATTGCAAAAAGAGAAGAAACTTCAGAGCCCCATTTGAATTGAGAGAAAAAATCAGCTCCTGGAATGAGGGAACCTTGACTCGATGTTTGAACAATTGGGTGCCGCGAAGCTCACCTTGTCAACCCAGCTGAGTGTGTTTACTAAATATCTGTCGGTCACTCGACAGTCCACGCCGGTCCTGATTAGCATAAGTTATATTATATTCAGTTTTTGGTGATGTGTCATCAGCATACTGGAAGAAAAGAGCCTTTTGAATTGCGTGGTGACTCGATCACGAGAAGGCATGCTAAGGGGGGTTTCACACTATGGCCAAAGGTCGAGAGTCCGTCGGTTTCCACCAATCAAATTGCAAGAAACCATGGTTTCGGCCTCTCGACCCTTCACACTAGAGGCCAAAGTCCAAAGGCCGTGGACCTTCAAAATGCTTACATGGCAACACTTTTTTACCAAGGTGACGGCCTCTCGACCTCTCGTTTGGGTCCTACATTTTGCAAGACCCGTCACCATGATCGAGAGGCCGTCGATTTCTTTTCATAAAAAATGAAAACTATATTTTATGCCTATTTTCAGTAGATTTCTTTGGACTCTCAACAAAGTTTGGACTCTCAATTCCCACGGTCTCTCGACTTGACGGCCATAGTGTGAAACGGCCCTAAGTACTGTTCAAACAGGCAATCCAAATAAGTTAGTCACACTTCAACCGTGGTGTAGATGCATTACTCAAAGTGCATTCGTTGTGAGATTTGCAACTGAAGCACTCTAAAAAGTACTGTTGACGGAGTTTGATATTAATAACTGCATGACATTTCAGCGAATGTTGGCATAAGTAGGCGCTGTCTCTTCGAAGTTAGTTCGCCTTGGCAGACTCACTTTACAGTCATGGCGGCTGTTCAGCCATTGACCTCAGTCAAACTCCAACTACACTAAATAGTGTATTTAGTGTGAGGCACTGTAATTGCGAACATCACTCTAAATATCAAAGAACCTACTTTTGTAAAACACTAAATGTGAATTCTCACACTATTTATGAAGAATAGTAACGTTTCGACATTGTGATCTTTTGAGATATGGATATTTAGTGTGAGTAAGGAATAAAACTTGAGATGAAAGTTTAGATGGAAAAACTGAAAGTGCAAATGGCGACTGCGAAGAGAGATGGCGACGCATGCAGCCGCCAACACTAATTACCCACAAATTGACAATTAGTGTTAGACAAGTAGTAGGGGTAAGCACATTATTCATCACCTCACACTAAATACAGTATTTAACCCCTAAAGGCCCTTAAAAGCCAAAATGGCTTTTTGCTGGTTCGGGCAGCTTAGATGGAAGGTCTAAATTAAGAATTTTAGACTATAATTTGGCGTGGGCGTGGTCATACATACAATGTGTGTGGGGTAAAAATTACAAAGTCAAATTCGGATTTTATAATTTTTTTATTGAAATTTTTGGTTTCAAGTCCAACTGGGGCAGAAAAAAACTTTTTATTATAATTTTTTTTTCAATTTTTTGTTTTGGAGACATGCTCTTCACCACATTTAGGCTCAGAATTTGAAGTGACCCATGTTAATTATATTCTTGGCTTGACAAGGGCAGCCTCCAAAATAAAGAACAGCAACCTCCAAGGTTTTTTGTAATTTCACATCCATTTCTTTCGAAATTTGTCAAAATTTGAGATTTTGAAATTTTTTAAAAATAATTTCGCCTAAAATTTATAAAATCATAGAGGTACCTAATCACCGTTCATTTTTTCCAAAAATCAAATACAATTAATGTGATGCATGTTTCACCAAATTGCCATTTCTATACCTACTTCCGGAAATTAATTTGGATGAAGGTTTGAAACGCGTAATGAGTCTCTAAAATTTTGCATGAGCGTACCCAACTTAGTTATCTACATGGAAAAAAATTTGAGCAAAATGTTTGGAGTAACAATCTTCAAGTCCCCCTTTGCACTATGGAGACAATGCCTCCCAAGCAATGCCCCGAAAAACTTTTGCACAAACTTTGGATGTTATGATCTTGCAAATGATAAACATCCAACGGTCAATTTTTGAAACAGTAGCTATGAATAGGCTTAGGTACAAGATCTTACGGTTGGAATTCTAAAAGAAGTAAAAAAACTTGGTTCACATCCCCGGGAGTACATAGAGGTAGAAAATCGCAGTTTTGAGGTTTCAAGCTCCCAAAAACACAAGGAAATTTAGGGGTTAATGTAATGAAGTTGCAAATTCCACTAATTTAGATTCAGTGATAAGGTAGGATGTCCTAAAACCACCCACCCCCTACAATTATGACATTTAAGGGCTGTGAATTTATGAAGACACAGGGAGAACTGAGCATGATTTTTTACTCGAAGACAAATCCAAACAAAGACCAACATACTTTGAATCAAAAATTTTGAATGTTCCTAAGATTAGTTATGAATTTCTAAAGTTGAAATGACATGGGCTCTAAAGTAGTGCTCTTCACCATGGATACATCTAGAATTTCAAAATGCCCGTCCTTGGTAGAGTGTGGGTTTAGAACTATCGGGCACGTTTAGAGCCCTCTACCTTAGACCTTCTTTATTGCCATCACAGTTGAGACTCAAAACCACCGATTTCACTATCCAAGTAAACCAATGGCATGCCAAGCATTGCGAAGAAATAGTGGGTGGTTTTGGGTATCATTATAAGTGAAAATTAGTACCACAAGGTGTGGACATAGAGAAACCTAAAGGTCTGATTTGGGTGACAAAGTTCTTTCCACTTTGAAAATTTGTATCGATTTGAATATTGGGAATTAAATTGCAAAACTTTGTGCATTCCGTGAGAAATCTTCTTCCAAATTACCAAAAACTATTTCTCATAAATAACCTTGAAAAAATGAGGTCATATTTCTTAAGTTGATGGTTTTAGGAGGTCCTACCTTAGTACAGAAGACCCCACTGACACTACAAGGAGAATACAAGAAGGGGTTGCTTTTCACTTGCTATGGTTGATTGTCCTAAAACCAACAACTTAAGCAATTTGGCCTATTTTTGGTAGTGCTAAATTTGAAAAAATAATATGACCGCATTTGAAATAGGTTTTGATGAGGATTGCAAAAATTTGCAACATCTAATTCGTATTTGTCAATTTATAAAAAATTCCAAAGTGGAAAGTAACCTCTAACCTATACATCACATACCAATTTCCTAAGTTCACACTTTGTTGTTCTTAGATTCCGCTCATGAGCTAACCCAAAACCACCACTAGTTCTTTGCAATGCTTGACATGCCATTGGTTTACTTGAATAGTGAAATTGGTGGTTTTGAGTCTCAACTGTGGTAGTCCGAAGAAAGCTCTACATATCATAATTGGGAGAGGTGGTAGTTTTAGGACATCTTATCTTAGCTGAGTCAAATGGCGCCACTTCACACTTACTGCCTAAGCTCTCAAGACTTAGTGAGTGCAATTTGTTATGTAGGACAAGTCTGTACGATGAACTCTAACATTGTTCTGAGTGAGAAGTGACGCCTTTGCTAGTAGTGCAACGAATGACACTGCGAAACTGTGCAAAATGAGACGCGCACCCATGAGGCGGCAACCCCTCCAAGAGTTGAAGGAGTCTTATTTCACACAATGCCCTCTTAAAAAATGCCTAGGCGTTGCTCATTGTGCACCAAGTTCACATGTAAGATGTGTGTGAGAAATAAAAACTTCTCCAACAACAACCACCACGTGTGCTTGGAATAGAGTACATCAACTAATTACATATAATTTTTGTCACTACATGGAACAATCGTAATGACGGAGGATAAATTTACTATACTTAACCTTATAAAGTGTAAGTATAGTCTTGTCAGAGAATAGGACAAAATGCTTGATGTGAGAATCACCCCTCGCTATATTGAATATTTGGTGTGCAAATGTCAAACTCCACACCATAAAAAGTATTTTATCATTGAGAAATAAGTTTGGTGAGTAGAAAACAACTGTTGTTGGACGTGCTAAGATCAATGAAACTAATTTTTTGCCAAGCTCACTACCACGCAAGGAATACCCTCTTAGGACCTCTTTACTGGTTGGCGCCGATGGCCAATTAATGATGAGGAATCACCTTCATGGAGTCATTTCATTCTTATCTTATATTCTTATACTCCCTCTCTCCCATAAAAAGATGATGAAAACTACTTTGTAGCAAAGTTGTTTTCATCATCTTTTATAGAACAAAGGGAGTATGCAATTTCCATCCACCCAATTTACATAGAAAGAAACCCTTAGCACAGGTTTCCATGTGAAGATCGTTTGGGTGAAAGGCACTAGAAGACAAGAAATGAGGTCTCAAGAACCGCCCATATTCCACCCATTTCAATACAAATGAAGAATGTACTCTTGGATTCTCTTGTGTTTCCACTGATTTTGGTGAAGCTTCCACCTTTTGGGACTGACTACCTATACATGGAAGTTTGGCCTTCTGGCAAGCTTCGATGTAATGATCAGGCAACTGAAAGCTTCTACAAGACAAGAAATGAGGTGTCAAGAACCACCCAAACCACTGTTCGGGAAGTTTTTGAGGCAACCAGTCAATGTCCTCTATTTTCCAAAGGCAACCAGTCAATGTCCTCTATTTTCCAAAAGCAACCGGTTTTTAAAGATTATATCCCGTATATTTGGTCTATGAATACTAAATTATAATTATTTTTTAGACATTTGGTTCGGTGTTTTGCCTCTATTCTTGAAAATCAACCAGCCATTTCCAAAAATTAATCGGCTGACTTGTAACTGACTGTGAGTTCTTCCCAGACAGTGACCCAAACTCCATTCATTTTGGTAGGAATGGAAAACAAACTTTTAGATTCAACCGTTTTGGTAGTGAATTAGTAGCTTCCAGCTTTTCAGTACTCACCACCGGTACCTGGAAGTCTGGCTTTATAGACCAAGATAATTTGCTAATCACTCCGGCGTAACCATATCTTTTTTTTGCTCCACATATTAGTAACCCCAAAAGGACCAAGGATTCATAATTTTAAAATGAAAAATTCAACTAATCATATTTTTTAATATATAATTCAAATGAGACTAAATTTTGTATCACTGGAATCAGTGAAGAATAATGCATATGATGGTCAAGAAACAAACAAATTTGAACAAAGGAAGTTCACATAGAACCTACTCAAAACTGCTTAAAAAATACGAGGCCCAATTTGAACTTCTTGGTCTTTTACGGGTAAAATTAAAAAAAATTGTATATTTAATTCACATTCCAAGCTTCACTTTCAATATTTGTCATTTCTATCAATACCATTCGGTGAAATACCATTCAGAAGAACACTTGCAGCACTTTTTGGTAGGCAACCTCCTTCAAAGGTTAATGTATAGATAGTAAATTGAAAGTCAAAAATACACAAGATTAAATATAACAAAACATACGATAAAAGTAAAAGTAACATGTTAACCCCTAAATGACAGAGGGGGTAAGGGCAAAACATAAATGTGTTATAAAAAATTACTTCTTCAACTTTGATGAAGTTTGGTCCAAAAGAGAAAATGAGGAGCTTGATGTTTAGTAATTTTCCATACGGTCAAATATCAAAAAATAGCTTTTTATCATCTCATAATGAATTTAGAAGCATTTAACTTCAAATATTTATAAGAATCACAAATTTTATTTTTAGAATTTGAAATTTTGTATGATTTGTTAAAACTAGACATTCTATTCTAAAATCAAAAATTGCAAATTTTTCAACGGAGAGAACATCATTACTTTCCCCAAATAGTAAGTTTTCTAACACTAGAAAATGTAGAAGTGTTTTTCTTTGAAAATTTCTCCCGGGTGGAGTTTAACTCGGATTGACATGATTCAAATTGGGTTGGAAAGTAGACTTGATTACCTATTTCAAAGTATTTTTTGTTTTCTATAAAAATGTTTTTTCTATTTCGGGCAGCCCATAAAAAAAGGGCAGAGACCATAAAATGGTTGATCCATCACTTAGGGGTTAAACTCATCACTCGAAAGGGATATATTTCTTATGTTTAATAGAATTGTAACATGTGGAAATAGGTATTATGAAATTTTGAAATTGTTGAATGAAGATTATACTAGGAATTGTATTGAAAGAGCTATATAAAAATTATAAATTGTTTCATATCTATCTAGATAGACACTTGTGATTAGCAACTTATTTATATATTATCCAAATAATACATAGTTTAATGCATTGAAATCTTTTAACAAATGGGCTCAAAGGAATTCTAGTCTAATAATGGAAACAATTGAAAGCTACAAACATGGATTACTGCCATTATTCAAGTAGTATGGCACCTACAAGGACAATGGTTTATTCCAAATACTCATTTAAAGTCCACTTCTCATGACTATCGTGACTTTAATATCAGTACAACACTAGTCCATAAGATTCCCTTACATTACATGAGTCCTTAAAACTTCATTTTGAAATATACATAGAGCACTACCATGTTGTACCCACATAGCAAGTTCATACATACGGTAGTTGTGGCAAATAAGAAACTCTGTAAATCTTTTTCAAGATTAATTTTCACCATTAAAAAGAAAGAAAAGTGTAGAAAAATAAATTTCTAATTTCTAGAAATTTGTCCTATACCAACCTGCTATGTGGCTACGGTATTCAGATTGGATCATAAAAACTTTCATAAAATGAATTTTAACACTTGTGCTTATTGTTCCAATCCCAAAGCTGGTAGCCACGACTGACATGTTCTTGGTTTGTAAATGGAGACCAGCAACGGAGCAATGCCAATACTCTGTCTCGCTCGTACCACTCATCACAAAGATAACCTATTAGTCAGTAGTGGGTTCAAATTTACATTCCGACATAAGGAGAATTAGAACAACCATCACTAGATAGTTTTATTAACTCTACAAGCACATTACACCTCCCTCTTATACTCTAGCCCACTACAAAAAAAAACATCACAAACAGGGATGCCGAATTGGTGTGTTCCATCAAGCACGTACTTGGAACTTATCATGCTTTCCCAGATGGGACTCGACAAGATGGCAGCTCTGCAAAACCTACTCATGCAAAACGACCTAAGCCTTGACGAAATCATTGTTGGATGATTCCCAAATGACAGTGCCATCGCACAGGCAGACCTGCTTGTAATTCTCACCGACACCAGCGCTCCTGGCAATGACCGCCGCCGTGATACCTGATTTTGATTTATCTGTATCTCCGTAAACTACCACCGCACGGCCAATCGTATCTCTGACTTGCAACTTCTCTTTGGTGCCAGAATATTCCGCGACCCCCTCGTTGTTCACTTCCAGAACTCCCAAGTCACCTGCTGAGCCGCTAAAGATCTGACCTGTGCTGGCAGCACCACGAGTGAGATCTCCATATTCGTTTATAGACCACCCAACAGAGCCTTGAGGAAGGCCGCTGAAGGATGCCTCCACGCGTAACAGCTCCATACTCACTTGAGCAAACCTCACGACTCCATGAATCTGGGGACCTTTGAACTCGGCCACTGCGGCTGAAAGAGTAAAATCTGTACAAATCGAACAAGAAGGACCATCAGAATCATTCATATCTCTTACATTCATCCTGGGACAAGATCTACTTTCTGAAGTCGATTAAGATCCTAGTCACTCGGTTTCCAAGCGACTCTTGACAAACCACACGAAACCACAAAGAAGCTGATACCAAACATTAGATTGAGTTCACGTAATAAGCTCACTCCAAAAGACATGTCCAATTGATATTGTCCTTTTAAGGCATTGCACTCCTAATACGTCCTCTCTGTACGAACAAAAACTCGTCTCGAAATCTGGAATCACGTAGAAAAGGTAACAAATTCAAGAAAATTTATGATTACTGACAGGTCTATGGACAAAAGGCAAGGCGGAGTTCACATCTTGAGAGAATTGCACCAAGCGCAACAAATGTAATGACCTCGAATGAACCGTCTTCCACAAGATGACTTGACAGCAAATAAATTCAGGAGATGCCAATTTCAATCCTCGAGGAGCTGGAAACACATGATTGCCTTCAGCCTAATGGCTCCTATCAACAGATCGACGAGGGACGCATCATATAGTTCAAACGTATCACACATCACAAGACCCGATATACCAGGCGCCAGCATTTTCTGAATCAACACCAGTAGCCAACCACAAGTGACAGCGGTCCTGCCTAACGTGGACTCTACAGATGGAGTGCAAAGAAGAGTATTCAGTTTCAGTCCCTGAAGCAGAGAATCTCAGTGAAGCACCCTTGGCTCATAAGACGATTCAGACTGATAAAAGAGCAACACCGGAACAATCTTGCCCTCCATCAAGCTCAAAGGTTTCAAAGAATGAAATTCTTGATTTCAGTGCAACAGCCAATGAAGACCGGTTTAAGAATCACGAAGAAGAGCTACAAATATACGAGGTTAATGAACAAGCGAAGTTCATCGTCAGCCTAACAAACATGCTGCCAAAATTCATTGCAACAATTCCTCCGCGCTATGTTGGCGTTCAAGATAAGAGGAAACTAGACACTTGGTTAGTCAAAGTCGAACATTACCTTGACTCGATAAAAGTAAAGACAGATAGATTGAAAATTAGCATTGCCACTACTCTATTTGATGGATTTGCTGCCAACTGGTGGTACAACCGAACAAAACATGTTGAAGAAGGACGAGAACTTCCAGTTCTGTCCTGGCAGCAATTTGTACACATCATGGAGAAGACATTCATTCCTGCTGAAGCCAGATTCACCATTCAGGACAAAATTGCAGTCCTAAAACAGACTGGGTCTATTCCCAGTTACGTTGCCAATTTCCTTTCCCCAGTGATGCAGCATCAGAACTCGAGTGAGTCAGAGAAGGTCTCAAGATTTATAGGTGGGTTGAAACCGGCACCCTCTTTCTACCTGAGTTCCAAAAAACCTACCAGCATGCTAGAGGCAATAAAGTTGGCAGAGAAATGGGCTTACACGTGTGCTGAAGAAGGGGAAATTTTACCTTGTAAAAGAAGGAAAATCATAACAAGGCAGTCATCCCCCACCAAAGCAGATAGGCAACCCCCTTATGCCTTATATACTCGTGTAGACGGTATCAATCACCCGAATCGACCAAATGGATTTAAACGACTTACAGATGCTGAAATGACAGAGTACCGGAAAAGAGGCTTATGTTTCAATTGTGGTGGGCATGGACACACCTTCTTCCAGTGCTCTCAAAGGTACCCTCAAGCGTACTAAACCTAATTCAGAGCTGTTAGAAAGCAATCTGGTTGTTCAGTGAAGGAAACCCCAGTAAAAAGATGCACACTTGGTTTGCTACGAAATTCCAGAAGCACCCTCTGTTTGTGCTTCTTGATCCACGAATTTTCTACATATATTCAGTGATATGACAAAATAATTTTCGAAAGTAAACCAGGCCAGATCCTAAAGGAAATAGGCTGATTAAGCGAAGTTTCAGCAGTTGACAGATTGATTTATAATATGATTAGGTCAATAGAATGTGACAGGCTAGGACATTCTTATGTGGATATAACCAAACACAGAACTTCAATTTTGCCTCTGAAATGGAAAGCATTGGATGTCCTGCCATTCGGCAACCTCAGCAAACTTGTAAAAATGATGGTAGGCATAAGGAGCACATTCGCGTGATTCACCAAGAGAAACCTCACAGTAGACAAGCAATTAAGAGCCTGCTACTTCAGCAGAAGAGGGTTGGATCATGCTATAAAGAAATTTGCCTACCGCACGATTTCTTTTCAATTCTGTGATTGACGATGAGAAGCTAATAAACATGCACGTTACTTAACAAGCCTGTAACCAGTTTCTAACTACGTCCTCTCATCAGACATCGAACAAGGATTTAACAATATCCCCAAACTTAATTGCCACTTAACTGTTGCATTCGGTACCAGCAGAGCTTCGAAGATTTGGGAGTAGCAAACTTCTCTAGGTTACGGACATGAATAACTAAGCTCAATTAGATTCCTGTTACCCTCAACTTTGCAACGCACAGCACACCATGAATTGAAGACACCAACTCTATGTTGAGGTTACAAAATTCTCCGGGCGACATGTACTGAGATAAATAAGAAGAGTCAACAAGAAAACATCAAAATTACAAAGATGCAATAAAAATACAAACACCAGTTTGCAATTTTACCAGACCCTGGATAAAAATTCTACGCTTAAAGAAAGTCCAACAAAGGCAACTTACTTTCTGGAAGCCCTTGACCAATAAGACGAGCCTTGCGTCCAGATTCTGCCAAAGCTGCTGTGAGGTCCTTCACTGTGGTTGACCCCAAAATCCGAACCACTTGATTTTCGAGATTTACATCCACGGACTTCACACCTGCAATCAAGACAGGTGTACGACTTATATGAACATGAAAATCCTCAATTAAATCAGCCAAAGAGGTCCTAAATTACTGGTTGGCTTAGGAAATTGCATGCACAATGCAACCATGCTATTACCAGGTTCATAATGACTACATAAACAGTACCAATGAAGATGCCAAACAATAATTAGAAAGACTCGGAGTTTTGATTTCAGAGGAACAATAGCCAGCCAGAATGAGTTGAATCGTGCAGTTTACCATCAAGGGGCTCTAACTTGGTGCGCACTGATTTGACGCATCCCTCGCATTTCATGTCTACCATGAACTCTGTCTGCGAATTTAAGATAAAATCCATGGTCAGCAAAACACAATTGGGATCGAATAGAAAACACTAATTACAATCGCTTAAAAGAACTTACCTTCGAACGCTGAAAGAAAAGACGATCAAAAAAATCTAATTTAAAAAAATCAGAGACTAAAACAACAGCATTTGTGGGGCATTCAGCATCTTACTGTTGCTTTCTAACATCGAGCAACTTGCGACGGCCTCAAACACACGGAACTATGAAATTCAAAACTGGTAGTCACGTACAGCTCTCCAGCACGTGCCCCAAGTACATAAATTTGCATCACACATAATTCTGAAAGCCAAGAAATGTTAAAGTTCGATATTTACCATCAATTCCGGTAGTTCCGCCTTAGCTCCAGCCCCATTTTTGCCCTGATAGCCCCAGCCGCAATGTACAAGCAAGAGTTATAGTTCCTAAGCAATTGCAGTGTGATATCCTGCCTAAACCAAAATCCTAGGTTTCAAGCTAAGATCTACATCTCGTCCAAGTGTTCGTCAAATTTCCCTCGGGCAACTGGTTTTGCGACCAGCGATTTCAGCTGTAACAGTACCTAGCTTCTGCACAAATCGGGACTGAATATCATAAAGCAAAATTTGAGACACAAACCTGTCCTGGAGCCATCTGAGAGACTTCTGGTGACGCTGTCGCTTCGACCGCTACCATCGCCGCTCCAGCAGCCATAGGATATGCTAGAAACGAACCTAGCAACAAGTGCGGGGACCCTAGAAAACGATCCTTGAAGACGCGTGCACTTTGCTTCAGCGATACAGTCGTCCGCGCTGAAGTCGACCTGCTAAGGAATACATTGCATTAAAAACATTTTCCAATTGTCTCTCTTTAAGCGTTCAATTTCCGCATCGTCTTTTTAAGTATTCTTCAGTCGACGCACTCGCGTTTCAAGAAACTACCAAATCCTAGGTATTCTTAAACACCTAGATAAGTTCTGCTAAAAAATGCACCATTTTAGCTTCGACAATGTTAATATCGAGACTTGGACAAATAAAAAATACTTCCAATCTTGTCATCGCCACCGCAAAACAGAAACTCTTCAAAATGGATATTCAGGCAAACCGCATATATTTCACTCACAACCGAACAGAGTGTCGGATCGATACTATCCTTAAGAGAATAATCACTAAGCATTCCAACAAAACTCGCTCACTGAAGCTCAATTTTGCTAAAGCACATTGAAAAATGTAAAAGAAAGAAATTATTCTCAAGTCCTAACCTAATGAATAATCGTAAAGCAATTCAACAAAACTCTCACTGAAGCTCATTTGCTAAAGAACATTGAAGAAAGACATTATTCTCGAGTCCTAACCTGATGAATAATCGTAAAAGCAATTCGACAAAACTCTCACTGAAGCTCATCAGTTTGCTAAAGAAAGAAATTATTCTCGAATCCTAACCTAATGAATAATCGTGAAAAGCAATTCAACAAAACTTTCACTGAAAGCTCATTTGCTAAAGAACATTGAAGAAAGAAATTATTCTTGAATCCTAACCTGATGAATAATCGTAAAAGCAATTCGACAAAACTCTCACTTAAGCTCATCAGTTTCCTAAAGAAAGAAATTATTCTCGAAAGAATCCTAAAGTATTTTTTCCTAAAGAAAAATTGTGAGTACCTATGGGAAGAGTTGGAGGATTTGATGGAAGGCGCGGCTGCGACAGCGGCAACAGGGAGGAGTCCCGGCAACCCTATCGCTCGTAGAACTGCCATGTAATCTTCGTGCTCAGCCTAGTGATAGTAATAAGAGAATATGTACAGTGTCTGTAACGGAACGTCAGCTGGAATAATAAGGCCCGCCAGCTGAACCTTGAAGCTCCGGTGTGCCTTACAATAATAGTAGAATGTCCGGTGTGCCGTGAATTTGGTACAATGAAGACGACTCAAGAATGCCGCTGCAAAATGTTGTTCTGTCGACGAGTGATGGACACTCTGGTGATTGCGGTACTTCGGTGGAAAATTCTTCGTTAGGTTTAAAGGTCCTTCCAAGGAACCCTCGTCGTCGGCTTCCTCTTGAGCCTTGGAGCAGCGAGCTCTGTAAAGAACTTCAGTTGTCATTAAGGTAGTGGGACCAATTCCCGACTGAATTTCAGGTTTGCATACTTAGACTTGTGAAAGAATTTTTTTATAATTTTTGGATGCTCTGCAAAGCTATTGCAAAGGCATCCCCCAAAAAAAACATTTTTTGAGCATTTCTACAATTTTCTATGATTTTTTACGTCTGAAAGCTTAGAATGACCATTAACCGCTCATAGAGTCATGGTTTTCAGGAGAGGTTGGATTCTTAAAATAGAGTGCTTCTACACCAATCAGAAGCTCTTGATTTTTCCAAGCATGGACGAAATCAGAACACTATTGGACACTATCTGAAACCATGCTGGTTGGTTTCTGACACCCATCCCCCAACCAGTAGGGGTCAGAAATACAACCCAGTCGGGAATTGGTCCTACTACCTTAGAGTTATCCTAAAAGAGTGTTTCAAAGTGGAAACCCACCTCATACTCACCTTCAACTTATTTTCAGTTCAAAAAAACGGCAAAACTAGTTCAAGGTGAGTTGGAGAATAATTTAAAGCAAGTCCCTGCACCACCATGGGGCGTGGAACTCGTGACCTCCCCAATGCTAGAGGAGAATTCCCATCCGCTCCCCCATGCCAAGTGCCCCGACCATAGGGACTATTCATGAACAATGGTTGTCAGAAATTTTATTTATAAAGAGAAGACTCCCCTCCAACTCCTTTTCAACCCCCCTTCTGTTTTCGGTTAACTCTATTGTCCCTTGCCTCTTTCAATACAATTCTTAAGGTAACTACACCTTAACCCCTAAACGTCCCATGGGAATAGTATATATGTTGACATACGGCATGATTGGGATTTGCTACCAACAAGAAACTTTAAATTGGGATCTTAGTAGCTCACTAGAATTGCATTGATCTAAATTCCAATTTCTTTTTTGAACTCAAACCCATTAAAGATGTAGATTCATTCCAAATACAACCAAAATACAAAGTATTCTACTGGTCGCAAAGGCACGTTCAGACGTTTAGAGGTTAAAGGAGCATTCACCTAAAAGTGTGTGTATCTATTGCAGTGAGACATTTCACAGTTGAAATGTCACACAATAATAAATACGCATGCTTTAAGGAAAATGTTGCCTTTTAGTACAATCTCGATTCAAAATTTTCAAATTTTCAAAGATACTTATGTCCACATGTTACAATTCTATTAACTCCTAAATGCCTACATCCCTTGAGATTTGGAGAATTGTACAGTTGCATTATAAAATGCAACTAAGAGTGATATTTTTAGCTTGATGTCTGAATAAAAGTTGTACATTATGAATTTTAGATTTTATCCGTATGGTTAGATCTATAATTCACCAATATTTTTGTATAAAATTTGAAATTCAAAATTCAAAATTCTTATGTAATTTGATTATGAATAAAAAATTGACAATCTGTGAATGAATTTTGTTGTAATGGATTGAAATGTAATACTCCAAATGTAGTGATTTTTGAAAAAAAATTGGTTGTTTAATTTTATGAGCTGATTTTTTATTTGTTTTGAACTAAGATCTTAGAATTTTTTGGTGGAACAATGTGGCATGAAATGAGGCATAAACTTTTCACAAATCATCCCTTTTCTAATCGGATAACACATGCATGCAACTATCTTGCCATAGAATTTTGTAGTATTTTTTTTACTTGACAAAAGTGCATAACGGATAAAAACACAAAATTCAATTCTATACATCAACCAAAATACGAGAGCTTAGGCAGTTAGAGGTTAATCCTTGAACATCATACACTAAACGCAAATTTGAGACTTAAAATTTGGTATATTAAAACCAGTATTCTCACGATAACTGTAGTATTAAAACAAAGTGTGACTCATAGTAATTGAGAATTCTCACAGTGAGCAGTGAAGATTGTGTGATTGACAATAATGGCAATAATCAGTGTACTACCCGCGCTTTGCACAAGTTGCAACATAATTCTTGAGACAATTATGAGAGGTTTGTGGATAGAGACACAATAAACTTGGTACTTTACACAGTCCAAAAAAATCACCACATTCACTTTACTTGAATTACCTAATAATTATAAACTTGATAAAATAAAAACATCAAACTTCACAATTAATTCTTGACTTTTGAATTGCAAATTAATTGTGAATTTGATAGATTAGGAGTGTCAAACCTCTAGAATAATCTTGACTTTCAAATATGTGACAAGAGGTTTAAAAGAATGACTTCTTACCCAGAGAACTATTTCATTATATAATAGAACTAACCACAATAGAAAGAACATTTGTAAACAAACTGCAATTCAATCAAGCCATTTCATTAACCCCAGTTGAAGGCATCTCCAATATTATCAACATCTCCTCATCACAAGAGATTTACTTTAATTGAAAAAGAATTTAATAGGCTTGCAAAGGTCACTTGGATGAAAGTTGTCTTGAGATTGTATGAGAAAATTACAAGGCTTTGAATTTGTTCGTGATCCAGTTGTTTAATGTTGGGACATGTAAGGGTTAACTTAGTTGCTCTCTCATACTTAGGGGAGTCACGACGTCACGACAAAGGTTGCTTTCAATTAGCTCAATGTCACTACTTTCACTCTCCACATGCCACAACAAGTTCATTGAAAGCAACCCCTGTCGTGACTCCCGTAACTGTTTAAAAACAAGATAAAGAAAAAAAAAGTATGCGAACGAAAGGCTGACAACGGATTAATAACAACTACCCTACTGCTACATATAAAATAGGGCTGAACTGAATTGCAGAATTATAAAATACACAATAAATGGTTCGAACCTGAGATATCGAGGTTCCAATGTCAGATACAGTGACTTCAAGAAATGAGTCTTTGAGGGTATTTGATTTAGAAAAGTAACAACGTAGAGAGTATGAAGAATCAAAGCAATAAATTTTGAACATGAAAGTTTGAGAGCACGAAGTAATTAACAACCTCAAGAAAATTGAAAAGAAATTGCCACTAGATTAAAAAAATACATAGTGCCAAAGTTGACTATGTACATAGACTCATTTTTTGAGGCGTTATAGAAAGAGTGGTCAAAATCTTGTCCACTTTCCACGAGCAGCCAAAACAGCTGCAATTCGATTTGGCATGCTAGCATACAATCTCTCACACTGCTCTGTAGTGATCGTCTTATAAGTCTCCTCCACACGCTCCCATAATTGCAAAAGACCTACAGGAGGAGTTGGATAGGAATTCAAACGATGTTTGAGAATTGCCCAAACATGTTCTATGGGATTTAGGTCTGGGGATTGAGCTGGCCACTCTAAAACAGTGAATGGCTGCTCTAAGAACCATTTCTGAACAATCTTTGCCTTATGTATAGGAGCATTATCATGCTGGAAAATGACGTTACCGAGGTTCAAGTATCCTAATCTCTCTAAACTCAAGTACAAATCTCCATGCAAGATTGTAATATAGTCCTTCGCATTTATACGCCCGTCCACCCTTTGTAAATCACCTACACCTCTTGCTGTCATACAACTCCATAGCATCAAAGACCCTCCACCATGCTTCACTGTTTGCTTCACGGCACGATCAGGGAAGATTTTTTGGTCATTGACCCAGCACCAAGTCCTTCCATCCGCATTGAAACGATTTATCTTCGTTTCATCACTAAATACAACTCTCTTCCAATCCTCTACTGTCCACTCTTCATGAATTCTTGCAAATCGTAGCCTCTCTCGTACATTTTTCTTTGACAAACAAGGCTTAGGAATCTTCTCACAAGCACTCAATCCAGCATCTCTCAAAGCAGACCGCAAAGTGTTATCACAGAAACCCACTTCTCTACCCTCTCTCAACACTTTTGCTGCATGTACTGCCGTTTCTAGCCCTCCAACCGTGACCAAACGCACTGCACGTCGTATCTCTGAAGCTCTAAGAATCTTTGGAACACCTCGTTTTGGCAATTCTAAGTCACTACAATGTTTCTTCCTCACTCTATTCACCGTACTCTGTGAGAAACCCAATGACTTCGCAACCACTCTTGTACTCTTGCCTTTCATCAAAAGAGCAACAATATCTCTCACTTTGTCTCCTGAAATTGGCTTCATCATGCCAATTCTAATTCCTATTCTCCACAGTATGTTCCACAAGAGGGAAGAGAAGAGAAAGCACAAAAAATTTCATCAAAAAACACAAATTTCTCTATGTTCTACACTCAAATGTTGCCATGTGAAGTTGCTCCACAAGCCACCTCAAAAAATGAGTCTATAAGGGTACATGTACATTTGTGATCTTAACTCACAATGTAGATATTATTTAGGCAAAGCGCCATGTGGCATGTGTTAAGAGTTCATGAGTCACAATAGATTTTTTTGCTCAGCTTCATCTGCCTTAATGTTTCCCGGCTAGCCCCCATCAATGCTCCTTGATAGGGGCATTGACTCATTTCTTGAAGTCACTGTATGTAAGCTCTCTCTATATTGGACAACAGTTGCCCGCCCTCTCAAGATAGCCGCTACAAAGCCATTTGGCTGATGATTAGCATGATGTCCTACCTCTAGTTCTCAACCTACAAGTTTTGGCAACTAGCATGTTCTTGCTAGCTAAGGCATATAATCATATAGAGGAATAACATGACGACTGCTGCTAACAAGTCACTAAAGTCTAAAACCCATGGGTTTCGAAGCAGAGGTTCGTTTTTTAAGTTTTCTGAACAATATCTTCATAGAGATCATAGTACGACAAGGATTTTGCTGTTCTACGTGGCAAGCCGCCAATAGATTTCTTCCTCAGCAGAGCCCCATGACGAGGTAACAAGTCTTCCTCTGAGCGTCTCTTTTCCCGAGCCCTGAGCTTCTCGGCTTTCTCCATTTGGCTGGTGAATGCCTCAGCAAAGAAAGCAACCACAACATTGAGGGTGAAAGCAACTGCAATGGCCCAAAATCCTATAAAGTAAGCTCGGCTCCAACGAGTTCCAGTGACTGCTGCGTAGGCGTCCATGAATACGTACCACTTGTTCACCACACACAGATTGAAGCAAGTCGCCATTGCTGAAGTGTAATCGTTGAAGTTGAATCCATAAAACTTGTGGAGAGCATATTCTGTGCCTTCCAAAGCCGGGTTGCCCTTGTACATCAGTCCCCCAAAGAGGTGCATTCCCAGTAGAGCAAAAAGCGAACAGACCAGGAACTGGAGGGCCAAAATTGGAGCAGTTGCCGGAATCACGTGTACCAAAGTTTCGCCCATCAGACGCCAGCGGGAGATCATGGTCATAAGTGCAAGTATTCGTAAACACCGGGCAATGACAAGGTAAGACACCCTGAACAACAGCAACACCAATCAATAAGAACGTATTAAGGTAGAGGCACCTAAAACCACCACCAACTTCTACACCATTCCTTCATTTTAGGGAGGAAATGTAAGTTGTTGGCACATGACTTAACTTTTGAGCAATTCATGCATAAGTCATGTAATGAAAGTCTACATTTCCTTCCTGAAATGAAAGAGGTGTAGAAGTTGGTGGTTTTAGGTGTCGTGGTGGTAATAGGTTATCCAACCTTACTGTGAGAAGCGCCACAAAGCAAAGGACATTCTGTTGATCTCTTTGTATAACGCTAGTTTCTAGATATTTCGTGACGGTACGGTCGAAGGATGTGGAAGGAAAACCACTCACCAGAATCGAGAATCAACGTAGTGAAGGGATGCCACTTGGAGAGTCACAATCGCAATTGTGACAACAAAATCGAAGCGGTTAACGTGTGTCCGCCAATAAGATGTCCAACCTTGTACACAGATTTTGAGCGCACCGTCCATAACAAAAATCCAGCCTGCACAAAGCGTTTTTCACGGTAAGAACAAGAATACCCTCTGAACTGAAGGCCTTCAGCTTCACTCGATTGAAGTGACAGTGGCGATTGAATGAGTAGATATTAATGCCTTCAGCTTCACTGGATTGAAGTGACAGTGGCGATTGAATGAGTAGATATTAATGCATATTGATAGAGCCAAAAACTAGCATTTCGCAAACCTTGACAAGGCCCCACATCCTCACAAAAGAAACACTGTTGGAGATGTCACGAACTATTGCTTACCAAATAGGAACTGAAGATTAATCAATAGCGATTGCACTGGTCCTGACACCTACATTAATACATACCAGGTGGCACATGTTAAACCTTTGCGCCAATTTGAAGAAGTAAATCAGACGTTTCGAACGGATTTACAAACTGTACAATGCTATGAAGCCCTGTATGATCTTTAATAATTTTCAGAGACAGTTTTGTATTAGTAAGGTGCAAAGGAAAGGTGTTGGTAGCATCAGGGAATCAAGCATACAAATACCTCCCAAATATGAAGACAAAGAAATGGTGAGAGCGTCTTGGTAACGTACATTCAGTGCAGCAATAGCAATTGATAGTGAAGACAATGTCAAGGCCCAGACAACGTAGTTGTAAAAAGGGTGTTTCACAAAGTGCAGGTCGGTGTTGCTGCGGCGCCTCTTCAAACGTGCAATGTCTGGTTGCCTTTCCACCTCTTTGGCAATAACATCACAGAGTTCCTCAAACTCATCAGACCAGATCTTAAAATCTCCACGTTTGTTGAGAGCAAGGAAAAGTCGGCTAGCACGAGCTCGAACATCAGGTATGTGCCTTCAACCCACCCAAAAACCAAGATAAACGTTTAGAGTGCCTCGATTCTATAGTGTATATCAGATAACAAATCATTTACTGCTTCAGTAATTTACTGATACACTAATAATAAAAATAATAATACTATTGTTATTATTATTATTATTATTATTATTAAAACAATCTAAGCAAGCTAAAGGTGAATTGGTGATTGTTTAATCGATGATGGCATGATAAAGTATCATACCACAAGGGAAGTGAGGACCACCGCATATTACTAATTACCCAATGATTTGCAGAGGACCACATGAAACCATTCAATTCTCTTGGGCACTGTTGACCATAATGGGCTCGTCTAAGACAAATTGAATAAAATCACAAGAGCTCACCTGTAGCGACCAATGGCAAGGAACAGAGCAATCATCGTTGCACCATCGATCCATTCTTGGTGGCGTGTGTCTAATAAACTGAAAGCTGCCCTCAAATTTCCTTGTCGGGCTGTTATACGCTTAGCAACCTCAACCGCCATCTGAAGACAAGCAGAGGTATGTATCTGAGCATGACACTACTAAACTCCTGTATATTGCCCTTTGTCACACATCAGACATCTTACTACATTCAAGAACTATCTTACTTTCTGTAACCTTTCCCACCAAGCGCAGCATCATTAAAACAAAGAATCACTCACTAAACCCCTGTTCTTTGAAAGCATTCGTAGCAATTTCCCACTTTGAACGATGAATTAGTTACAAAGCGCTTTATTAAATCAAACAAGTTAGCTCGGTTAGAATACCTGTTGCTTGTAGCTGCTGTAGATCACAGAGAAAGCCAAGTTCATCAAGAAGTACAACCCCAGAACCATGTAGAAGAAAAAGAAAAAGAATGCAAAACGGTTTGCATTGTATGTTGAAGCCCAAACGACAGGGTTGTTTGCGGTTGTCAACAACACAAAAAGACTGAGTAGTGATGTGCTGAAGTCCTTGAATTCACCAGCTGCCTCTGAGAAGATTGTTGTTGCCAGCCAAGCTGAGATTAATACAAATGTCCCCACCAGCACCTAACACCCACAAGGACAAGCAAAAGAGCTTTTGTAAGAGATACGTAAAAAGTTGCACCAAAAACTTCAGCCACCATATAATTCCTTCATGTCAGGTGATGATAAACAGCCTGAAACAGGGCAAGCTAAACAGAATGAGATAAAAGCACTGATTTGAAGTCATACCGCAATATCCAGAAAGGTGTGTACAATCCGCAGTGTCATCCGGAAGCAACCCCCGTATGGCCCTGTTGTCAAAGAAATCCAACGTCAAAGAAGAAATAACACGTCAGCCACATAGTTTCCATCCACCAAATCATCCTAACGTTTGCCCCACAAGCCACAAAATTTTGATGTACGGTCAACGGCGTACCTGAAACCAGTGGGCAGGGGAGAACAAAATCAAAGAGGTCCAAGAAATTGTAAAAGTATGAAATTAATGAAGATTGCACATTCTACATACGAAGAAATTCGTTCAACACACAACACCAATGAAAATAAAAAATATCAGTGTCTGCAAACTTCGTTCGGGTCAGAAAAAAACGTACCTGCTAAAGACGATGGGAATTAGTAGCCGTATGTACATCGATATGTTGACTCCACGCAATACAGTTAGTCCAAGAGATGATGCGGCTGTAGACACCACCATCAAACCCAAAACCACCACCTGTTCCACGCCATCAAACAAAACACTCTGATCAGAACACCAACATGCATTAATCAGCAATTATCAAATTAATCTTTGTTGGACATGAAAGTGCTTAGAAGAGTAGAAACCTTGTAGACTCCCACGCGATTGGTCCAAAATTGCGCCCTCAGAAAATACCATTGCAACCAGACAGAGTAAACCAGCACCAACACACACAGCCCCTGCAAAATCGATTTCAATACTATTAGCTATCAAACTGCAATTACAAGACAAGGTTTGCAACTTGATCCCACAGAAGTTTTGAAGAATGCAGCATTAGAATGATGGTTTCATCGATCTGTAAGTAAACGTGTAATTGCCTCGTGAATGTATGCCAAGTTTTGAGAACACCAGCACGGTTACAAAAGCTTCCAAAACTATTGCAAGGTTCACAAGAAGGCGAACTGTCCATAATGGCCTCTACATGCAAAACGAGGAACGTATTTGTATACAAAGCAAGAGAGCAATGCGAACCTGAATAGTCCCAGATATCCACGGTTGAATATATGGTAAGCCACTCAAAGGGTACTTTTTTGGGTCGCCACAAGGATGTGGCAAATTGTCATTGCACCATGCTGGAATCTACAGAACAAACCAGAACTTACTCAGACTGGTCTCAAACATTAACGAAACATGTTGATACGCCATTTCATGAATTTAGTTCTTTCAACATTCTGATGTAATTAACTCTGAGTAACGGCAAATAGCAAGATATCCATCCATCTGTTTGACAAACCACAAAACGTTTCCAAACCTTATAACAGAAACAAGATCTTTCCTTATTCTGTTGTAGAACACAAGTTCAATGAAACCATGCAGTTGCACTCCCTCAACTTGGAAATTATATTATCAATAGTGTCCTCTGTTTCAACCAAAAACAATTTTAAAATGAAAACGAAAATGGCAAAAAAAACATATTATTAAAAAACACGAGGTTCAGCTTCATTAAAGGCAGTATCACTAACCTCGAAAAATGGTAAGACCATCAACAACAAATATATGAAACCTCTTGCAAAAGATAATTGGTGGTAGATCAGAAAAGTTCTCTTGGCACTTTCATAATCCTTGTGATATACCACAGCCAATGGCATCCACCTGCCCAGCATGGCCTGCAACACACATCGACCATCAGAAACTGATTCTTATGATAGCTACTCCGATACTTCAAGCACGGTATCCAATGTCACCGACACCCAGAAATCACAGACGAAGCAAGATTGGGGATAAAGAACCAAAAAAATACAAGATTCTAGAGAGTCTCAATAATAGCTCCAAGTCCGAATCAGTATGCTCATCAATATTCATAAAACTTCAACTAACGTAGAGGATACTAAAAGTCTAGTTCCATGGGTGAAGTATCTCCCTAAGAGACAAGTTTTTAAGGACTTTGGGGGACCAAGTTCCACATTTCATTTCAAGTGAGCTTTTGAGAAAAAGGTGGTGGAGAAATTGTCATGAAGTATGGAGGGTTTCAAGTCCAAGACATCATGGCAACTTCTCCCTAACCTATCAAATTTGTTCATGTTTTGCCTCACCTCAAACAAGTCCATGGAACATGCAAAACTTCATGGCCAGGTATAAGACAAACCCAAGTTCCACTTTTCCCCTCCTCTTGCCTACTTCCATGGGCAACTTCTTAAGTCCATGGAACTTGGCTCTAAAACCGTCAGAGCCTTAATCCCATGTACTACACTGATCAACAACCCATCTTTTCATACACTTGGTTGGACTTATTAGCAAGAGGTGTAAGAATGCCTTGGCTAAATGTCTTTGGACATTGATCTTTGAATGGAACACAATCCCTTTTGTAAACTGTCCTTTCAATAGTGATCTACAACCTCCCACTTTGAAATTGCAAAAGAAATTCATACACACTAATATATAATTTGATTTCAACAAAGTTAACTCTTGCAGCCACAACTATATAGTGATCTCCCAAAAATCACACTCCTACATATGACACACACAGGTGCTAAAGAACATACTAAGCCCCATGGGCTTACTTTTTTTATGGACTAAATCTTGCTCATAACTTCTCCTCCAATGAACCAAATGGGTTTTTTAACCCCTAAACGTCCCATGGGTATAGTATATACGCTGTCATATAATTGGAATTTTCTACCAACAAGAAAATCTAAATTCGGATCTTAGTATCTCGTTAGAACCGCATTGATCTAAATTTCAACTTCTCTTTTGACCTCAAACCCTTTAGAGGTGTGGATTCATTCCAAATACAATAAAAATACAACATATTCTATTGGCCGCAAAGGCACGTTCAAACGTTTAGGGGTTAAATGCCAAAACCAACATATTAAAGCATCTTTACTTCTTTAGGATAAACCAATGTAAATTGAAAAGAGAATCATACTTAAAATGAAGTTTAAAAGAGATTTTGGGTGTGGGAATAAGGAAAGCCATGTAACAGCAACAGATAAGCTGGGACAATGTGCAGAGAATGATAAACTACCTGATCAACCAGAGCGGCTGCCATCTCCACATGCGAAGTTAAGGAGGACTCACTTTGCGGTCCATACTCCAAGTCGGTGAACCGTCTAATCTCCATACTGCTCGATTGAACATACGCCGATTGCCCTCTCCGAAGAGGTGTGAGAAGCCCGTCCTCCTGTATCTCAGGGAGAGGGGTCTTCTTTCTGACCTTCTTCCTCATCTTGAGGCCTTTCTTTCTATTGCACTGATTTAACTTTCTAACAACGTTTGCTACCTAATGTCATAATTCTCACTCTATGAAGTACGAGGACATCCTTCCCAGTCACATGCTTACTATATCACTTTCGATCAGGATCAATCCACATAGGCTATGGGCTCCATAAAGATCGTGTCCTCATGATCAAAAGCAATCCCGTCCATTTCTAAGAAGCAATCGCCATCAAGAGATCATCATCCTTTTACCAATTTTTCCATTTCACATCGAAGAACAATCACGTCCGTTTCGTTAATCCAGTCCGCCAGAAAAGTTTCCACCACGCGATCCGATCCTCGCTCCAAAAACTGTGTTGCACAAGAACGTGAACATTCCATTCTCAGAACAAAAATTTTGAGCTTCGTTGATATAGATTGCGTTCTTGGCAATTTTTATCAGATTGTGTTCTTAACCTGTAAATACACAGATGAAGATTGGAAAAGGTTCCAAACTGGGAATCACAAAAGAACGATCACAATAAATTTTGTCGAATCCAAAATCTCCAGCACACACAAAACCTCGTACTAACAACCAGCAGATCCTAGTAGCTACAATTTCTCAAAAGAATCAATTAAATTAATTCAAAACCCTAACTCACCACTCACTATAAAGCGTCGAAACCCTAGCATGGAAAATAATGCTCTGCCACAAGAATCCGAAACGCTCGAGGAGTAAAGTGATGAAACCCTGGGCGGCGCGTGAGTGTTTCAAACGATAAAATCGCGACGCCTCGTCGTGCGTGCCATGATGAAACCGCGACCTCAAGTTCACGCAACAGGTCGTGATGATTTTTGGCTCCTGCAAGAGTCAAAAAAATTGCCGTCATCGTCAGTGAGCGGGTTTCAATTGTGTTGTTGCACGGCTCCCAGGCAACCGACGAACTTTGTTAGTTGTTACGTGACCAAAATTACCGGTAAAAAGCGCAATAAAAAAAAAAGGTTTTGAAAATGCTGTGGGGATCGCACCTGGCACTGCAATCCAGGCGGCGATTGCGGGAAGTCGCATTTCTAAAAGGCAGGGATAGAATTGAAAGGAATTTGGTCACATGGAGGGTGCGCAATTGTGGTCGTTGCCAGAATTCTGCGATCCATTGGGAGGTCCATCAATCCCTGCCTGGCGGCTGGGCCCTTTGTTTTTCTCGTGGAGCTTCTTCCCATACCCGTGGCAGAGTGTCAGTTACCGTCCCGTTCAGACAGCGTGGCGTAGGAACTGAATTTCCACGTCAGATTTGGAAGGGTCCACGTCATCGTAAACCAATCACAAGGCGACACGTGGAATTTTGGGAAAATGTTTTTTTTCAAACTGACCATACAGGATTTTAGGAGACCAAGAGCAGGTCGGACAGCATGGCTTCAGATTTGAATTTCCACGTCAGATTTTGAAAGGTCTACATCATCCATAATCAATCACAATGTGACACGTGGATTTTCATAAAAGTAATCATTTTGTGTCGGAACTGACTGTAGAGTATCACATTATCCAAGAGTAGGATAAAAAAATTTAATTTCTAAAATAAAAATAAATGAATAAAATACATCATCCATAATCAATGACAATGTAACACGTGGATTTTTGGTAAAAGTAATTATTTTGTGTCGAAACTGACTGTAGAGTATTGCATTACCCCAAGAGTAGGATAAAAAATATATATATAATATATATTAATAAATATAAATAATAAATAGTAAAACTAGAAACAAAAAAAATTGTGGGATATTATTTGTCATGGAAAAAAACTTTTATGTGGTGAAATAGGAGAATCTCGGAAATAGTCCTAAAATATGGCATTTGTTAAAATTAACTCATTTAACCCTTTAGTGCCCAGCTGACCACATTATGGTCACTACAACGTCCAAAATGCAAATAGCAGAGAATCCGTGAAGAATTGGAACTTCAGTTTTGAAGTTTAGATTTGCCCACATACATTACGCACCTTCCAGAAAAAGAAATTCTCAATTTGGAATCGTACAACTATCAAAATACCTATCAACAGAATGCGAAAATACTGCAAATACTTGAAAATACAGTAAATATTTACAAATACAACATATGTATTGTGTAGTATTTCTTGTGTTTGGAAGTTTGTTAGCTTGTTTTATTTTTTTGGATTGTGTTCTCTTCTTCATCTTCTATTAGTGTGTGTAATCCGATCTTGACTAATGTACCCACTCCTGTCAATTTTCAACATATAAAATTTTGTCCTAAACCGTACATGGACAAGTCACTTTCACTTATAAATCTCACAATAATTATGTGTGAGTTTATTTTTTATATGAAAGATTGCAACGGAGAGGTGTTGCCATAGGGCATAGCTGAACTTTTTTGCTTTTATTTTTGAAAATTTACCTCAAATTCTATTTAACTTTGAAGTCACACACCTCCCAAAATCTCGTTTTTGAGCGTGCATTATACAGTTTAAATACATACTATAATCTTCCGATCCCACCATCAGATGATTCTCAAATTTTGATAAAATATGTGGTCTTGAGTTGAGAATAGAATTGTACGGTTACTTTCTAATTTAACCCATTCTATTTTTGGTAGTCTCAACCACAGTGGAAAAATCTACTGAAATCCAAGGCTCTGAGCTACAGTACCCTGGGCACTAAAGGGTTAATGGGCATGTGTTGAACCTACTATGTAGATAGGATAAAAGTTGGTTCACTATCAATGTGCCAAATAATTGTTACTTGTGGACATTTTCATTTTGGCACTACAAATATTTCTTAATACTGTAGAACCATAGTAGGGTCGCCACATTACCAACCCGTGATCAAAGATTCATTATATTTTGAAATTTAAGGTTCACCGTCAAAAAAAATAAAATCTTGATCTTTGATTTTGAGAAAAAAAAATGATTTAAAAAATGGCCTAAATGGCTTAGAATGTTATTATTAGTATTCATAATTTCAACAAAGAGAGTTTTTTTTTAAAGAGAACCCAAAAGCTTTGGTTTCTCCAACACCCCTATTGGTACCAATATGAAAAAGCCCAATTGCTACACTTAAAATATAGTGCTAATTTCAATGAAGGATTTTTGAAAATATGAAAAGAATATTGGTAGTAGCCAAATACTTAGGAAAAAGTCAAGTGAGCAGCCTAGATTTTACTCAGATATCATCAAGGTAGCACCAACTATCACCCAACTATCCCCCAAGTATCGCCCAAGTATCGCCCAAGTATCGCCCAAGTATTGCACCAGTATCCCCCCAATATCCCCCCCAATATCCCCCAGTATCACCCAAATATCACCCCAGTTATCACCCAAGTATCACCCAAGTATCACCCAGTCATCACCCCAAGTATCACCCAGTCATCACCCCAAGTATCACCTAGTCATCACCCCAAGTATCACCCAGGTATCACCCCCAAGTATCACCCAGGTATCACCCCCAAGTATCACCCAAGTATCATTAAAAAAGTTGGCTACTTGTGAAAATTGAAAAAAATAATCACAAAAGGTTCATCCCACAGATACGGACCCACAGTAATTGCGCGCATTGGCGTGGGCACACCGGCGACCCTCGTCCCTAACTCCCACTCGGGGAGGGAGGGCGCCTGCCTGCCCGACAGGCGGGGCAGGGTGGGCGGCCCGCTGCCTGCCCGGACAGGGACGAGGCCGGCTCCCTGCCTGGCCCGTAGGGACGGGGCCGGTGCATGGCGGGCCGGGGGCCGGCTGCCCCGTCAGCAGGGGCTGCGCGTTCCCCTTCTTTGGGAACCCAACGTAGTGCGGAGTCAGCGTTCCCCTTCGTGGGCTGCCCCGTCAGCGTTCCCCTTCGTCATCGCGCGTTCCATTGCGTTGGGAACCGGGGACATGCACGGGCAGACGGATTGTGCCATCCACTTGTTGGATGGTGGTCGACAGTGGTGATTTTTCACAAGGTCCCTAACATGTCCAGGGACATGTTCAGAAAAAAAAACATTTCCAGTGGACGGATCCTAAAAAATTGAACCGATTTTTAGACGGGTTAAATTCACTTTGGACGGGTTCTAAAATTTATTTATTTTAATGTAAAATTTCCCAAAAAAATAAATGGTGCAAATATCAATTACATTATGTCATATATGACATGTGAATGTAAGCATAATGGAGTCAAACCACTAATACCTAATCAAAATACCAATCTTCAAGAGCTCAATTCACTTGCACACAATGATTCATCAACTACAATATTTAGAACCTTTGTAACACAATGTCAAAGATTATGATTGAAGGTACACTTAGAAATTGAATAATTAATATTTTATATAAGCATGTTCAAAATTTTATACAAAAAAAAAGAACTTACCCTTCAAAAAAGTGGATGAATTCTCCTATCCTTCATGTTTCTCCAAACAAGCATCACTGCATTCCAATTGATGTTTTCAACTGGAATATTTGCACATGAAATGCGCATCAAAGCATCTAAAGTCTCCAACTTCAAGCTAGTACGTAGATGACTTTTAATGAGGTTTCGTTTAGATAAACCCCTCTCACATATTGCAGTGCTCACAGGAATCACCATAATTCTCCTCCACAAGTTACTCAAACCAGACCAATTGATAAACCACTCTGGAGTGGTGCCTGCAAACTCCCAAGCTTCAAATAAAGACTTGTTTGAGATCATTTCCCTCATGGTTTCCACCATCTCCAAGCACTCACCTTGACATTGATCTTGTTCTTCTTCAGAAATCTGGAATTTCACAAACAACTTCTCCGACGACTCTTCAGTAATACGAGTTCTCTCATCACCATTTGCACGGTAGAGATTGGGACTAGAGAGCTTGCATGCATTGAAGATGCCTAAGTCTAGAAACTTGTTATTCAGTGCATCCACCACCCTCTGCACATACTCTGCCCCAATGAGTTTGCATTCCTCAATTGTACCAGCTCGCTGTGTAACACTCCCTAAATGCATTGGATAGGTTTTTTGGCCACCATCTGCAACTGGATATGCCATCTCCATAGAAGTAACACATGTCTCCAAAAATGGCCACGATACCGTTGAACCTCTTCCAAATGCTGCACCTCTAGCTACTAGAAAACGTCTACTTAATACTGTGATACAAATGTTTAAATGACCTCCAATTTGAGTAATATCCACATGGTCACTTTATTTATTTATTTCTAAACATTACGGGACGGGTATTTTCAATTTGCAACCGGTTTTGGGACGGGTTGTTTTTTTTTCAACCTTTCCATGGGCGGGTTGATTTTAAAATCACCGGTTTTGGGACGGGTTGCAATTTTTTTTGCCTTTCAATTCAAGGTTTTTGGACGTGACGGGCTAGAACTTTGTGAAAAATCAGCCTTGGTGGTCGAGGCACTCCAGGGCGTGCACGCCAGGGCGCACCATCCACTTTCTCAACAAGTAGATGGGAGTATATGTTCCCCAACAAGTTTTTCTCTTGAAATGCAATTAAAAATCCCACATTGACACAATAAAAATTTAAAATATTGTAATGAAATTGGAATAACGTGCTCTCTAAGATGCTATGGTTTCCATTATTTGATTCTACTTATTTTGGAAAATCATGTTTTAGGTCTCACTTTTTGAACTAAGAATGAAACTTGACATAAACCAATTGTGTGATTTTTCCAAAAATCATAATACCCTGTTTTAAAAATCCAAACCGTACAACAAATAGTAAACTTGCACAAGAACCACGAGAAATTTTGTGGATGAAAATTGTCCAATTCGGATGAGAATCGAACAAATTGAATTTGTTCGTCGTCCAGATACTGGACGCAGGAGCGACAAAGGGTTAACAATTTAAGGTAGAGGGCTCTAAAACCCCGGTTCTACACCCGCACTCTACCAAGGACAAACATTTTGAAATTTAAATGTACTCATCGTGGAGAGGGCCACTTTAGAACCCATGTCATTTCAACTTTAAATATTCATAACTAATTTTAAGAACATCCACATTTTTTGATTCAAAGTATGTTGGTCTTTGCTTGGATTTCTCTTCTAGTGAAAAATCATGTTTAGTTCTCCATGTGTCTTCATAATGCCACAATTGTTAAAGGGGTGGGTTTAGAGCCTCCTACTTTAGTACACCCCATCCATAATGTGGAAATATGGATGGGGCTTCAAGTGTTTGAGGGTTTAGGGTTTCACAACTCTTTGGTAGAAATGTTTTGTTTAGTGAGAGTCGTACGGTGGAGTTGGAAGTCAATAGAAGTGGTTTAGGGGCATTTTTCTTGGTCTCATTGGCGGCATCCTCCCTTCTCCTCTCTTTTTCATACTCACTTCTCTTCCGCTTGGGGGCCATACTGGTTGAAGTTTATGAATCTCGTACAAACCCTAAACAAACAAGAAAATTTGTTAATATGTTATTTGCTCTTCACAACAAACATACAAACTTGGAAATTTTTTGCACTCCAACAAACCTACAATCTTATAATACCCTAAACCTTTAGAACAAACTTGTAAACCCTAAACCTCCTTTGCCATTCACAACAACCTAAATACAGAAAACTTAGACCTTTTATCAACACCAAACACCCACCTCATCAACCAATGCACAAAAGAAATTAAAATACTAAGAAATTAATGTACTATACACCAACTAAAACCCTACCTTACTAACTAACACTATAAAAATTTAAAAGGTAAGTGAATACACACCTTCAAAAATTGTAGGGGAAGTGAGCTCACCTTAAAAACTTGTTGGGGAAGTGAGCTCCACGCTGAAGAGGCTCTTTCAATACCCCCATCCACATTAACCCCTAAACGTCTAAAAGTGCCTTTGCGGCCAGTAGAATACGGTGTATTTTCTAGTATTTGGAATGGATCTAAACCTTTTATAGGTTTGAGTTCAACACAAAAGTTGAAATTTATATCAACTCGGTTCTAGTGAGCTATTGAGATCCCAATTTAGAGCTTCTTGTTGGTAGCAAATGCCAATTATACGGCCATGTATCTACTATCCCCATGGGACGTTTAGGGGTTAAGAAGAAGTGGATGGTACGCCCTGGAGTGCAGTGCGACCCCCATCCACTTCTTCGTTTTGTGGATGGCACAATCTGCCTGCGCCCCTTGCGCCCCTTAACTTACAGTCAACCCCGTCCGATGTGGAGCATGCGCTGGCATGCTGACGGGGCAGCCGGCCCCGCCATGCGCCGGCCCCGCCATGCGCCGGCCCCGCCCATGCGGACCAGGCCCTGCCTGTCCGGGCAGGCAGCGGGCCGCCCACCCTGCCCCGCCCGCCGGGCAGGCAGGCGCCCTCCCTCCCCCGAGTGGGAGTTAGGGACGAGGACCGGCGACGTCAGCTGGCCCGATGCGCGACGACGTGGTTCTTCCCGTTTCGTCCACAACTCCAATTCCCTATCCAACGAAGATGCGAAGAGAAAAAAGAAAAAAGAAAAACGAAAACACAGATGAAGAAGAAGATGATGCAAGGCTCACTCACCTCATCACTAACGAAACGGCTTCAGTTCCGTTTTTCAGTTTTGACGGGGAATTCGTGGCTCACTTGCTGTGGGTAGGAGAACCCACCACGTTTTCTCATGGCCACTCACTGGTAGCCCGTCCCACCTACAATCACCCAGTCTGTCAACGAGTGGGTCCATCACAAAACAATTTCGCACTTGTGGATTGCGTTGCCAGAGACAGACTCACGGAGTTTGATGGCGACTACCATGACGACGGGCTTCAAGGCCACCGGAATCCCCACCTTCACGGGGGGGCTGCGTCCCGTTCGCCTCGCTACTGCCGCTGCAGCTCCCGCTCACCGCGTGGGGGGTTACCGGGCTTTGAAGGTGGTGGCCGTGGATTACCCTCGCCCCGACATCGATTCGTCCACCAACTTCTTGGAGGCCGCGGCGCTCTCGGCGTACATGCGCGACGCGCCGCGCCCTCCCAAGCCTCTCAAGGTCGTCATTGCCGGAGCAGGTAACAAACACACAATACTTGCTGCTTGCCAGCTTGCACTCCTTTGGATTTACTGTTGTTTTTTTGTGGCTAACTTGCTGTTTGAAAAACGGGCTTGCAATGTTGCTATAAGAAAAATTGGTTATAAATCTGTGGAGTGTACAACTCTATAGAAATCTATGTATTTTTAGTACTCCCTCCGTCCCAAAGTTATTGTCATGTTTGAAAGTCATGTTTGAAAGTGCTTATTTAAGTAGGTCAAAAAAATACTTCCTTGTGGCTAATTTTATTTAGGTTGCAATGAACACATGCAATGTTCTTCAAGACATAATTTGGAACCTGTTTTAATCATGTTTCTTACAATATGATCAATGAAATTGGCTCAAAAAAATACCAAGCAAACAAGTTGGACAACAAGTTGGACAATAACTTTGGGACGGAGGGAGTATTTTTTATTTGCAAATCGCCAAGAAATGCTATCTATTTTTTAAGTTTCAATTTTCAAATCGTCAATGGGACTCCCTTGAAAAAATGAGAAAAGAATCACGGGGTGAATTCCTTCTGTTCGTGCTGAGAATTTTTTGGTTTTTGTAGGTTTGGCTGGGCTTAGTACCGCTAAGTACGTGGCTGATTCTGGTCACATTCCCATTCTGCTAGAAGCCCGAGACGTACTCGGAGGAAAGGTGATAACAATCCTTGACCTAACCTGAAAGTTTAACACTTCGACTGCAATTGAATATTAAGACTGACATTCACTGCATGGTGGCCAGCGCATGTTTTGTTTTCCTGTAGCTTGTGCTCAGGGTGTTGATGAGATACTAGCCTTACATAAAAGAACGTGTTTGTTATTTTCTGACTGTGTTTAAATCTTTTGGGCGTTGGCATTGTATTTGATATCCTCAAAGAGCGGAGTTGCACTAATGTGATTTCATGAAATTTGAATTTATCACACATGAGATGTTAAGTTCTAAAAGATAGTTCCTTATAAAAAAACTATGATTAATAGCCACAAAATAGGATTAGAGACTGGGAAAATGGCTCTTACTGAGATGGTAGTTTGCAGGTAGCAGCATGGAAGGACAAGGATGGAGATTGGTACGAGACTGGTTTGCACATCTTTTGTAAGTGATTCATACCTCCTGTTTTGGTCTTATCACAATCAACTTTTAAATTTCCCGATCTCAAACTTACTTGGTTAACATTCTCACGTTTTCGTGTTCTAAGAAGAAGCTCAAATTAGGTCTCTGGTTTTCTTTACCAGTCATATGGGGACTTTCTGTTGTCCAATTGTATATACTTTTTGCAATGTTGATATTTGGCCTTATTTGAACTATAGAATTTTCACACTGAATTGGTCGTTTTTTAACGTTGGCTTGGGTTTTAACACAAGCATGGCTGGGGTGGGTGCAGTTGGGGCGTACCCAAACATGCAGAATCTGTTTGGGGAGTTAGGTATCAATGATCGTCTGCAATGGAAGGAGCACAGTATGATCTTTGCTATGCCTGACAAGCCTGGAGAGTTTAGCCGCTTTGACTTTCCGGAAATTCCTGCACCATTAAATGGTGAGTGCCCGGCTTTGCAAAGTTTCTGATGAGTTAGCTTTGAGTTTGGTTAGCTCATTACACTGTTACTGCAGTCTGTGTTTTGACAGTTTGGCATGGTCCAGGTGTGTGGGCAATTTTGAAGAACAATGAGATGCTCACTTTTCCTGAGAAGGTCCGCTTTGCGATTGGCCTTTTGCCTGCCATTGTTGGAGGCCAGGCCTATGTGGAAGCTCAAGACGGTCTTACTGTTCGTGAGTGGATGCTGAAACAGGTACTCCCTCCGTCCCAAAGTTATTGTCATGTTTGAAAGTCATGTTTGAAAGTGCTTTTTTAAGTAAGTCAAAAGAATACTTCCTTGTGGCTAATTTTATTTAGGTTGCAATGAACACATGCAATGTTCTTCAATCATTCTAGTGACATATTTTGGAACCTTTTTTAATCATGTTTCTTACAATATGATCAATGGAATTGGCTCAAAGAAATACCAAACAAATTTGTATGACAATAACTTTGGGACGGAGGGAGTATGAATACTCTCCTCTTTGGACATAAAAGAGGCTGGTGACCGAGGTGTCTTTTCACTGGTACAGTAAAATCAATAGTGCACTTGTTTTTATTTGTTTCTACTGGTCATTGTTGGTTATGCTGAATTGAATATACCATGTCATATGGTAGGGTTTTGGGTACAAAAATACGCCTAAAATCAATGAATATGCCTTGATTTGAAAATTAGTCCTTCTGTGAGTTCTGATGAGTGTTGCTTTGTGTGTGCAGGGTGTGCCAGAGCGCGTCAACGATGAAGTGTTTATTGCCATGTCCAAGGCGCTGAACTTCATTGACCCTGATGATCTCTCCATGCAATGTGTGTTGATTGCGCTTAATCGTTTCCTCCAGGAAACACACGGTTCCAAAATGGCATTCTTGGACGGAGCTCCCCCTGAGCGGCTGTGCCAACCGATTGTAGACCACTTTAAAGCATTGGGAGGTGAAGTTCGTTTGAATGCTCGGTTGAAGGAGGTCGTGCTTAACGAGGACAACACCGTCAAACACTATCTACTCACTGATGGGACTACAGTGGAAGGAGATGTTTATGTATCTTCTATGCCAGGTACCAAATTTATCCTGGAACCAAGTAGTGGATTTTGATGCTTATCTGAGTACTCCCTCCGTCCCAAAGTTATTGTCATACAAATTTGTTTGGTATTTCTCTGAGCCAATTCCATTGATCATATTGTAAGAAACATGATTAAAAAAGGTTCCAAATTACGTCACTAGAATGATTGAAGAACATTGCATGTGTTCATTGCAACCTAAATAAAATTAGCCACAAGGAAGTATTTTTTTGACCTACTTAAATAAGCACTTTCAAACATGACTTTCAAACATGACAATAACTTTGGGACGGAGGGAGTATTAGGCTATGGGACTTGATTTGATTTTTGTATTCACATTGGTTATGTTGTTCCAGTGGACATTGTCAAGCTTATCATCCCTGACCAATGGAAACCAATGCCCTACTTCAAGAAAATGGACAAGCTCGTTGGCGTGCCTGTCATCAATGTGCACATATGGTGAGTCGGCCTCTGTTTCCGTGTACTTGTTATACTGTGTACTTTTCTGTTGTAAGTTGAGGTTTATGAATTCCCTCAGGTTCCAGGAGCCAAAGATTATCTATGATTTCCGACGCATTAGTAAACAATTTAGTGATTGATCGACTGTAGCTTGGAGTTCAGCTGTGTCACCTGTTGATGTGGGCATTTTAATCTTACGTCCTACTTTAACTCTTTTGCTCGTAGGTTTGACCGGAAACTGAAAAACACGTACGATCATCTGCTATTTAGTAGGAGCCCTCTCTTGAGTGTCTACGCCGACATGTCCACGACATGCAAGGTGAGGTTCTTTGATAAAATGCTCTCCCTTATTTTCTTCATGTTGAGGGTTTACCATCAACGCTAGATCTTTGGCTGTGGGAGTTACTAGTGACTAGATGTTTCAGTTAAATGCTTGCAACTCCAAAAACAAGTCTGTTTTCCTTGCAACTGAAATAAGCTTGGGGGGTGCACTCTACATTATGTTTGAGAATCACGTGCGTTCATGACCCCGTCTAAAAACCCTCATGCATACGAGGGGTTATATATATCTAAAAAACTTTGTATATATATATCTATTCCGTCCTAAATATATGTTTAATGTAAGTATACGTCAATATTTTCATCTCTAAATATGTTTATTGTATGTATACATAACACGACAATGTTTGAATTAATACCCCTTCTGTGCACTCACGTATACTTGTACGTGTTTAGTATAGTGCACCCCCGGGGAAATAAGCAGAAGTGTCAGTGATCTTTTAGTATAGAAGTGTGAGAGCTTTGCAACTCTTACCTGTGCCTAGAGACTTGGATTATTCATTAATGCGCATCACTTGGCTTGTTCAGGAGTACTATGACCCGGAGAAATCCATGTTGGAGCTTGTGTTCGCCCCTGCTGAAAAATGGATCAGCAAAAGTGACCAGGAGATTATTGATGCAACAATGGAAGAGTTGGCCAAATTGTTCCCAGATGAAATTGCAGCAGACCAAAGCAAAGCTAAGATACTCAAATACCATGTTGTGAAAACTCCGAGGTAAGGACATATCTCCCTCCCGTGTTGTGCACTTGTGAAATTGGTTTGCTCTGATTTAAGGTTCAGTATTCTCACCACCCCATTCTTCAGGTCGGTATACAAGACGGTGCCCAACTGTGAGCCTTGCCGGCCATTGCAAAGATCACCCATCAAGAGATTCTACATGGCGGGTGACTTCACCAAGCAGAAGTACCTGGCTTCCATGGAAGGGGCTGTGCTTTCTGGAAAATTCTGTGCACAAGCCATCGTACAGGTATGTCATTTTGAAACCCCAGCAAAATGACCAAATCTGTGAAAATCATAATTCAGATAGGCCAGTATTTTATATCACCAGAATCAGTGCAGAACATTGCATGTGTTGGTCAGTATAATATTTCAAAACGGGTAAAAGAATGTCTCCATATGGCCTACTCAAAACTGCTAAAAGAATGCATTTGGGCCCTTTTTGGTTCTTAAGATGCTAAACCTCAAATAGAACTGTGCTCTGAGCATTGAAGTTTCCAAGTTTGAAGCTCCTTTTGCTATGGAGAAGCCTTTTCTGAGAGAGAGAATGGTTGTTGCAGGACTACATGGCAGGGGTATTGACGCCAGGCAGTGAGAAAGAGGAAGAAGTTGTTCTCGTCTCGCAATGACGTACAAGCTATTAATGGCTCAATCTACCATTTGTACTCGTAATACGCAATTCTTGGCTTGCTTTGAGACGTGATCTCCTGGGTCTGTAATGCTCTGTAATTTGAACAAGGGCAGCTGGGGCACTGTATTTCAATATGTAGATGAAAACTATATGGGGATAGGATGTTAAGACTCACTGATTAAGTCGACATGCAGGTGAAGCTCTTTTACTCATAGTTAGATAGACACCATTCTTAGGACGCAATCTGTCATAGCCGGACAACCGGTTCTTTCATTTGTTCTGAGGAACAGTCGCAGATTCAAGGCTTATTTACACGATTCATCATCTCTTATCACTACTTTAGTGTATCCTAAATGATCTAGATAACGTTAGATAAACGTGTAGTAGAGTTTGTTTTTGAATCTTGAATATCCAGATCTGTACTGTTTGATAGGGCAAAGGTCTCCACCAGCACTCTGGATAGCTCTCTGGCTCTGGAAAAATGGGTTGGTGTGCAATTTATTGTCTTTGCCCAACCAGGGGAGAGACTACTACAGAAATGCTTTGTTTTCAAGAAGTTACATGGTTGAACAGTGCAAACAAGCCATAAAAGTAAATCTAGGGTAAATACTAAGAGATTATGTGACTAGCTGCTTGTTTGGAGTGACACTAAATCATGTTACCTAGTTCAAGGTCCTCAAGATGACTCAAGCTACTGTATCTTCTCTTCTTAATTGCCCATCATGATTGCACAATCTACGCGTGGTGACTTGTGAGTGGCTTACTTGCTATTTCCAGAGTCTAATGGAGTGATGTTGGTGGGGAACTTCCCTGTGATTTTTGGATGACCTTGGGGGTGTAATTCATAATTGTTGGTGAAGATTCTCTTACTTTGATGTCAAAGGGATATGGAACATAATCTTTGTCTGAGCGGTAAACACTTGAACTTGGCACTACGGATTCTGGTTATCTTCAGCCTCTGCTGCTATTAGGGGGTGTCAAACCTCTTTCTTCCCATTCTCAATCTTCAGAGAATGGGGACATGACATGCTCTCCTTGAATGGCAGAGGGCCCATTCTCTGAAGATTGGAGAATTCCATTCTTCTCCTCCATGGGTGAAGAATGGAGAACGGTGAATGGAGAATGGTCCATGCTTGGAGGTGAGTAACCAACTAACAACCTCTATTCTCCATTCTCAATCTCCACAAACCACAAAAGGGGTGTCACACTTTCTCCATGAAGAAGCTATCTTATTGACTCCTCTTTTTCCTCATTCTCCATTCTCCATTCTCCCGTTCTCCGAGGTGGTGTGACAACCCTTATTGTTAAGCTCAAACAATTAAGTGACCCAAGAAATCCGGTACAAAATTCAGCTTTCTCAAATGTAGCGCGGAACAGCAAAAGCCAGTGTTCATTAACTGACATTGTGCACATTGTCAAAGTGGAGGTGCTGCTTCCGGCACCCAAAAACTGAAATTCTCCTCTGCTTGCTACTTTTATAATGTGTAAGTTGCAATTCTATATAAGTACTATATTCTAAATGCACGATAAAAATAGTTTTAATTTTTGAATTATGATTATTTCCTCCCAACCATAGAGGAGAGCACATTCGAAAATATGCTCCCTCTCCCTCACAGCATTGGTACAAGGACCATCCTGAATAAAGAATCTATTGGAGGAGGTTCATCTACCCTTGCCTTACGGACACGGGCAGCAAGGTCTACGCTCCTCCAAGCTCAACATGTATTCACAATTCCAAAATCTTCAACTATACATCTATTTTGTAACTTCTTTATAACTATACATCTATTTTGTAACTTCTTTACAACTATACATCTAATCCTATGCCTTCTTTACAACTATACATCTAAATCTATGCTTTCTTTACAAACTAAGGATATCAACTATATCTTGCCATCCTTCCGAGCCAAAGTTCTTGAAGGTTTTCGACCATTATCATTCAAAATTGTGAGTGGTGAACTTCAATGATAAGGTTAAAAACCTGTATCACTCCAATCATGAAAGGTTAACTCCAATCATGAGAGGTTAACTCCAATGACAAGGTTACCAACCATTATCATTCCATGTACGCGTCGCCGACTCCAACGAAAAGGTCATCCACCCATGTAACTCCAAAATTAGGAGTTTTCTATCTTCAATGTACAAATCCTCAATGCATCCATAAGGATTTGATGAACTCCAATGTCAATCTTCTTAACTCCAAAATTAGGAGTTTTCTATCTTCAATGTACAAATCCTCAATGCATCCATTAGGATTTGATGAACTCCAATGCCAATCTTGTTAACTCCAAAATTAGGAGTTTTTTATCTTTCAATGTACAAATCCTCAATGCATCCATTAGGATTTGATGAACTCCAATGCCAATCTTGTTAACTCCAAAATTAGGAGTTTTTTATCTTTCAATGTACAAATCCTCAATGCATCCATTAGGATTTGATGAACTCCAATGCCAATCTTGTTAACTCCAAAATTAGGAGTTTTTTATCTTTCAATGTACAAATCCTCAATGCATCCATTAGGATTTGATGAACTCCAATATCAATCTTCTCCGGTTGAAATTTGCTAACTCCTGTTGCTTTCAGCTCAAACAATCATCACAATCACAAAATGTTATTAGTATACATTCATTCATCAAACATCCATCCATAACATCCCAATTGTACCTAGGAATCTTCATGTTAAACCTCATTTTGAATCCTTTCTGATGTTGAGCTGGATTTGGGTTGCTTTCTGATGTGCACGCCTCCACATCAATCACCTGATACAATAATCATCATTGGAGCATTTTATTATCCTTAGTGCTTCTCAACTTAAATATTTACACTAAAGTGCAAATGTTCTAATCTAATAAATTTTGGTGTGCACCAAAAACAAATGATGTAGAATAATTATGCACATTCTCAATTATGTGAGTATGCCTAATTGTAATCCTCACTTGAAAGTATACCCTATAAATTCTTACCTTAAACATATACAGATTGAACATGAGAGCTTAGGATTAAATTTACAGTTACAATCTAAAGAATTATAGTTTATTCATATGATGTCAAAAAAACACATGGTCATTTATATGGAAATTCTCTAACAACATAACATTCTTAAGCCTTAGACTTTGTACCCCTACTAAGGTTTCCAGGATTTTCTCCAATGCTCTTGGATGTTCTTTGTTTTCCCATCTTAAGTTTGTCTTGCTTGCTTGAATTCCCTCGTATGACGGCATGTGTCATCTTTCACTCCATGTTCCAAGGAAAGTTACAATATCAATAAAAAAACCAACCAAGTAGTAGGCAGTGCAGTATTCTACTGCTTAAGAATGTAATGAATGACCAACAATATTCAATGTTAGGATGCTTTCCAATGTCCCTACCAGCCATTTCGGTATTTGTATCCAAAAACAAAGTCCTATCCATATATAATTCTTTTTTAAGAATATGAAAACAACCTTGTTTCAGTTTTCCCTTTCTAATATGACATGTTTGGGAAGCCCTAACTTCCAGGCATGGATTAGTCACAAAAATGACTTTTCACATGTGTATTGCTTATATTATGGAGTGCCATATCATGAGGTAGATTGTTCTTAAAAAAACTAAATTAAATCGATTTTCATCATTTTCTTTAAAAAAAGAACTTATATATGGTAAAAATACCCAAAACCACCACAACCCTCATTAATGTACTGTAGACTTTCTAAAACCACCACGTAACTCACCGAAGTTTACCATCACCCTAAAAACAAGCCAACCAATAGTATGCCAAGCATTGGTGGTGGTATTACAGCTCAAGCATACTGGTTTTTGAGAACAAGTAGTTTGGCATTGAGTGAACTACATGTTGGATGTACTTTTGTGTTTGAAAATTTGTAATAATTTCACCAAGCAAAATAGAATTCTAATTTTTTTGGGTATCCTCATGAAAACTAACTTCCTACATCTGGTATATTTTTGGATTCATATGACTGCAAAAACTCACACAAATGCCCTCAGTTGGTGATTATAGGTTCTTCTGCCATATGACTTCATTTACAGATAGATACAAATACAAAAAAGGTGAGGAATGCCCTATTAGAGCATCCATGCCCTCCCAGAGTATGATACACGCAATAACTAGATGAAAAATGCTTCTTGACCCTCCATCCTAGCATGTTAAGAAATGGCCCTTCAAATATAAGTTTAGTTGACTATATCCTGCATTCTACTCGTGATTGGTCCATTGACTATTTGATGTGCACTTTTGGTGGTTGAGGGTCTTTCAGGGGTGGGGGAGTGTAAGTTCAATAGCTCTTCAAATGTAGCTGAATAATTTTAGCGTGCATGGATGCGGATGCTCTTACCTCCTCTTGGGGTTGCAACTGCATCATCAAACCACAAATTTCACCGACAATGTCCTGTCGGTACCGACATTCACCGACGGCCTGGTGAAACTCCATGCCGTTGAAATTCTCCAGGGTCTTAAGAGCCTTCTTCCATGCCTCCAGGTCAATTCTGCTCAGAGGATCAGACTCAGCCCATTCCTTCCACCTCTCAAACCACTGTGCTTGCCTCGTCGGATTCTTGAACTCCTTGCATGTCAGCTTGTAAAACAAGGGAACAATCTTCACACACCGCGGCGGCTGCGTCATGGCCACGAGCTCCACCATGGGCCACTTGCTGCGGGAGAAATAGTGGTCTGATATCACCACCACGCCCACCTCGCATTCTCGTGCCGCGGTGAGGATCCGCGGCGCGAATTCCTCGCCCTTGGGCAGCCGTCGGTCGAAGAAGGGAGTCATGTTGGCATCCTCCAGGTCTTTGCACAGTTGCTCCACGAAATCCTTCTGCCGCCCGCTGTGGCTCAGAAAGATGCTGTGCTTTGGCTTTACTCGTACCAAGATCCAGTCGTCACAGTCCACATCCGGCACTTGTTGTTCCATAGAAGGCCTGTGAGCTGGACTCTTGCTCCATGGAAATTTATCTGCACCAGACACCGACAATTAGGTTTTCATGTTCGACATTTTTCGCCAATGTTCCCGAATACCCGCAAATATTCTACATATATTTTAAGAATATGCTTGTTTGACAAACAGGTCTGTGGTGTGTTTTCGACGTCTTTTGAGTGGTCGGACAAGACAACCCTGCCGACAATAGGGGTTGTCACGCATCCTTTGAGAATGAATCTTCTTTGAAGAATGAGAGAAAAGAGGAACCAATAGGAAACATTCTCCATTAAGAAAGTGTGACACCCCTTTTGTGGTATGTGGAGAATGAGAATGAAGAATAGAGGTTGTTAATTTGTCACACATCCTCCAAGCATGGGCCATTCTCCATTATCCATTCTTCACCCATGGAAGAGAAGAATGAAATTTCTCAATCTTTAGAGAATGGACCCTCCGCCATTCAAGAAGAGCGTGCCACGTCCCTATTCTCTGAAGATTGAGAATGGGGTGGAGGATGTGTGACATCCCCTAATATTGGATACTTGGCATTCTTTGACTCCTTGCTTCTGGAGTTTCATAGAATTAGACTAGTTTTTCTTTCTTTCTTTTGGTTACTTGTCAAGTCTTTGCTAACATAGCGCCTCCCCCACCATTCCATTCAACTCAGTTCCAACCCAAGAGCATGCCCCTGGTATCCCTATTTTCTGAACCTGATATATTAGCTCAGCCCAGACCTGAGAGCAAGAGTCTGGCTGGTATCCACAAGCAATATAACAACCTCGAACGTTGCCTGAACTCATTCATAATACATCAAGAGCTACCATAGTTTGAATAAAATGGAATTGGAAAAAACCAAACATAATACATTTGACAAGATCTCACCTGTGAACGCCAGTTAGGTTCTGTGTGGCTAGTCAAGAGTGGGGTGGCACCTCCAACGTTCTTCGCAGCAAGCTTAGAGGCTCTACTAATTAATAAGAGAATACTAATCAAGCAGGGTGAGGTTCAGAGGATCATTGAGCTATGAATGAGCTGAGAACCTAACAGTGAAGTTAGAAGAACAAGAAGACAGAATTAAAACAAGCTTGTAAAACTCACCGAATTGAAAGAATCGAGAATACACTTGAGAAGTGGATCGAAAGCAATAGACTGTTCGGCTACTCAACTCTTGAGTAGTGAGGTCCCAGAGACTGATATAACTTAGGGCTCACGCACATGCAAATATTCTGCCATGACAAGTGGCAGAATATTCTGTCCACTCACGCCCCGCCACCCGCCATGACAAGTGGCGGGGCGTGAGTGGACAGCATATCGGTGGCTTGTGGCGGCCCCTGGCTGCCACGCACACGCAAAAATTCTCCGCCAACGTCGATGGACGCCGGCTTGTTACCCGAGTTAACCGAGGTTCTGAATTGGACCCGTTCACACCTGAACGTCCCCGTTCACACCCGCACGATGGGAGCCCACTGGCCTGGTCCCTGGTCCCTCGTCCCTTGTCAAGAAATTGCAAGGCAGCTTCGCGTGGTAAGATTGGGCAGTAAAAACGTCGCGTGGGCAGGTAAAATGCGCGGTCGCAGTTACTGGCCGGGGGTAAACGCCAACGGCGAAGCGCTGTGGCGGCTCTCCTGCGGGGCGGGAGAAGTCCGCTGCGAACTCCAACAGAAGTGGATGAACTTCATCGGCGGGCGCCGGCGCACGCCACGAAAACGGGGCATGTGCGTGAGCCCATAGAATTAGGTTACAAGTTGACGGTGGCGGCCTCGCTCCTCAAGTATTAACTAGTACTGCTCGTAATTCTAAAACGAATTGAGATGACTAATGTAGACGGTGCTTAATCCGTGCGTGTGCTAAACCCGTGCCCGTGGTCCAACCAAAAAAAACCGTGCACAGTGATACCCAAACCCGCCCAGCATTGTTCAAGTTTGTGTATCGACATTAGACACTGGGGTGCACGGTTTTCATCTTAGTATCACCTGGGCATAGCACAATTTGGGCGTGTTTGTGGGGAATCTTGCACCCTTCTCTTTGACAATTTCTCAATAATTCAGGACTTCCGGTTCTGAATCGCAACAACTTGCAAACTGCCTCATTGATTCTTGCAAGTAATTCTAAATTTTGTTCACAATTTTCTCACTTCGGGATATAGACGAAACCCTTATCTGTGCGGTTTTGCCACCGTCTCCCTTAAGTTATTTACAAGAGCTGCTAAAGGAAAGCTGTGGATTGAGGGACGGGTTGAAGGAGTTTCTTGTACTTGAAGAGAACTAAATAATAAGAGGAGCTCTGCAACAAGAATGTAGACCTGCAAGCAAGCACTCGGAAAAACTAGATACGGACAAGAGCTGCTAAAGCACATTCCTTCCTATTCAGAGGCCCTTACAAGTAGCTTTGTTGCACAGGGAACCTTGACCGATTCACTGCAGAGTAAATATTAAGGTAGCGGACCACATTCCCGACTGAATTTCAGTTGTGACTAGTTGGGAGTGTGAACCAATTTTTTTAGAAATTTTGAGTGCTCCGCAAAGCTGGTGCCAAAGCAACCCCAAAAAGAACAAATTTTTTTAGCATGTCTGTGATTTCCTACAATTTTTTAAAGCGAACCTCTTAGAGTGACCAGTCCTCGACCATAGAGTACGTGTTATGTCTACAGGTTGGATTTCTAAATCTGCATATTGGGTAGTCTAAAACCGAGCACCTTTATCCTCTGTCAACAAATGAGGTTTCCCAAAAAAAACACGCGCAGTAAACAATAAAGCCCCTTCCTGGGCGCTTTTATAAATTCTATTGTCCACATATTTGGACCCAGTCCCCAGCCCTAGGGGTTGCCATTCAAACCCTGACGGAAATTGGGTCTACTACCTTACTGCCGTTTATAGCAAGTTTTGCACGTGGTTCCTCAATTCAGGAAGTGTTCAGCAAGAATTCATCATCATTCTTTCACCATTTACTACCTCGTGAATGTGTCAAGGTGCCTATGTTGTGACCTTCACCGCAGGAGCCAGGAGACCTTGTCATACAAAGCATGGTTGTTTTGGTATCCCCTACACTGGAATATTCCGCCCACATTCTCGTCCTTACCTACTCATCACTTTGGAGGTAAGTTAATCTTTAGTGGTGGACGTGTATGGAATCTTCGACATGAAATGAACATAGCATAAATAGTGTTCTACAGTGTACTATAATTCCAAATCAAGATTTATTTATTTTTAGTTATTTTTATGAAATACACGCTCAACTCTAGTAACATTCACATTGTGGATGTCAAAGTTTAAAGGCCGTTAGAGTTTATGGCCAACGCATATTGAGAGTTCAAAAGCTTGGGCTGAATATACATTGACTCAAAATACTAAGTCAATGTTTCACTTTGTCAGCTTTAGAGAGCAAGATCATTCTAGAAGCTACCTAATTCAAGAAACTATGATAATTTGAAGATATTTTTATGTAGATTCATGCTACATAACCGTAATCTCACTACAAGTGGTCAAATTTGAGAGAGAGAGAGAGCAAGAAGAGAGGTGGCTTTTATAGACTCAATTTTTTGAGCAGTTTTGAAGCAACTTGTGATGAGTGAAACTTTGACGATTTTGATCAGTTTTGAGGGAATTTTTTGTGGGTGGTGTTCATCTGAGGGCGTACAAGGTTTCTAGTGTGTTTAGAGAAGTTGTGAGGCACAATGTTTCAATTAGTTTCATATTGAGTCAATGTTTCAACTAGTTTCATTAAAACTACAATGCCATGAGAACAAATGAACTAATTGAAAAACTTTGTATACAAAAGTTGTAAAGCATAAAGTAATAAACAACATTTAAGTGAAAAAAACACAAATTAAATTGACAGTTTTTAAGATGTGGAATTTGGAAATTAGATATATACATTGATTCGGTGTTTTTAGCACTGTTTAAAATACAGTCAAAAATTCGTTCAACTTTCTCTTGATTCCAAAACAAATGAAATTTGTGCAGGCATGCTAGCATACAACTTCCTACAATCATTTACACTGATAGAAGCATAAATCTCTTCAATACGACTCCACAATATATGAAGATTCTTTAGACCAGTGGGATAATAATTCAATCTTTGTTTCACAGAAGCCCTCACATGTTCGATGGAATTCAGGTCGGGAGACTAAGCAGGCCACTTCATAACATCATATGATTGCTCCCAAAACCATTCTTCAACAATCTTAGTTGTGTGCACAAGAACATTGTCTTATTGAAAAATAACTTCATCGAGATCAAAGTCATAATCTACCAATGTAGTATATAATTCACTACTAGGAGAGCATACGAAATATGACTACGGCCATATGACTAGATATGACTATCAGGAGGATATGACTCACCAGTAACTACTTTGGTGACTAGAACAGTCCATAGTCATCACATGACTATGATTTTAGTCATATTTACACGGAACCTCAATGGGAACGTAGTTGGGGAACGTATTCTTCCGTGGGCAGCCATATGACTAGATTTAGTAGTTATGTGACTATAGTTTTGGGCAGCCATTTGTAAGTGGGTTTTTGAGTGGGGCCTTCATGGTTTTAATTCAAATTTATATCCTTTGTTTATGTTCGAGTTGTTATTTCAATTTGACTTTTCTTCCTTCAGTTTAGGGTTTTCTTTCGAATTTATTTTTTTCCTTCGAGGTTTTAACATTTTATATATTGTATTTTTTAATTTTTTATTAAAACCAACTAGCGTGTTTTGTTTTTTTGTTTTTTTGTTTTTTTTTTTTCATTCCAGAATTTTTTTTCTTCTTACATTTTTAAATCATTTTTGCAATTCAGATGTCATGGATATTTTTTCCACATACCCTTCTTACTGTCTACAGTCACTGCAGTTCTCTTTGCACCTTGTTCAAATACTTGTCATTTATCTATTTTGCATTGATGTATTGTTTTTCTCTTTTTGACTAGGATAGTTTTATTTTGACTACAGTGCTTCTTCCCCTCATGTATTCTTTCCACTTTTGTTCACTCTACCTCTCCCTCTTTTTTATCAGCTTTTTCTTTCAATTTGTGCCCGTTTCACGTCCATGCTGAATTTTTTCTCAATCACTAGTTTAGTGTTGCTTTGGTATTTATTTTGAATTATAATTTGAAGTAGTGCCTCGGGGGGTGCACTCTACATTATGTTTGAGAATCACGTGCGTTCATGACCCCTTCTAAAAACCCCCTCGTATACGAGAGGTTATATGTTTGAATACCTTTATATACAGATGTATTTTGTTTTAAATATATGTTTAGTGTAAGTATACGTGAATATTTTCAGTTCTAAATGTGTTTATTGTATGTATACGTAATACGGCAATGTTCAAATTAATACCCCTTTTGTGCACTCACGTATACTCGTACATGTTTAGTACAGTGCACCCCATGAGGGTGGTACGCATGCATGTTCTAGCGTCAATCAGTGATGTTGAAGATATTTATAGGGCAAATCCTTTTGTATACCATGGCAATGTAGAATTAGCAATGTGGAATTGGCCATTTGTTGTAGTTCAAAAAATACTCTTAGACACTGTAGACAGAAATGTCGAGCAAGTGACTGATATTAGTCGTGCATGTAGAATCAATGACTAAGTGTAGTCATCAAGATTACCGAGACCAAAACTACTGCATATCATAGTATGTTTCGTACTTGGTCTACTAATACAATGGGCTATGCCATGCATTTGACCTCATTTCCTATTGTGATAGCACATCATGTCCCACCTCTTGATCCTCCTCTGCAGCAACCAAAGCTTGGTTTATATCTTCTGTAGTTAGTCTCCTACATCCTCTTAAATCAGGAGTGTCCAATTCCTTTCCACGGTAGTGTATTCAGGCCGTAGGCCTACATGCTCCTCGTCTCTACCTAACTGCACACCCTGCAGATCACGTCTTCCGCCATCACTTGACTCAACTTTTGCGCCACGCGGCTGTTGTCGTAACACAATCTTCCATCCACTGTTGCCCTCGTCGTCTGTATTAAAAACTTGCTGTACGTGAAGAGGAAATGCAAAGAAGTCCGCTAAATATGGAATCAATCGATCAAATCTGAACAATGTGAATCCATATTCGTCACATTTCATTGTAGCCCGAGCTCCCCTCTTGTTTGTTTGGGCCCATGTGCAATACAACACCACCATTTCAAATTTCCCGTAGTCTATGCTAATAATTTCATCCACCCACCCCACATACTCCAGATTTGTTGTCCTCATGTTCCTGTCACTAGAACTAGCGCGACAAGATTGCAGAAACGTAGCCGCAACTCCACTGTCATATGTCGACATATCTGCTTCTGCTTCGCGTACTCGTATATGATTTCCGTATGCATACATCACCTTGTATCCCTTTGCTTATTGTCTAGGAAGCAGTAACAGTGCCAATATATCCCCAGAGACATCATTCCCCATCGCAACGTTTTCAAATGCAGCATTTTTGAACCACGTATTGAAAGATTCCTTCGTATATCCATGGGATAATCTAGAAGTCTTCTCCTGCTTTGTCTTCGGAATTATTTTCAGGCCTCTTCTCGTTGACTCATTTCACTCGCATACCGCCTGCAGTATACAAATCACCTCGAGTCCGTTATTTTTCCTAAACTATTAGAATACAACTTCATGTGTAGCTCTGTTAGTCAGCTTTTCCAGAATGGTGACTATACTTAGTCGTTTTATTCACTTTCCTGACTGTTCCGTCCGTCTCGTGCTAATAGCTAGTCCTTAAATCTAAAATGATGACCAGACGTAGTGCTTAGTTTATCTTATATTACTATGTAAGAATTATATTGCTTGGGTGCATATTCTCTGTAATCTTGAAGGATTTCATGTAATGTTCCTCTCTTGTTTTGGTGATGCCCTCAACTAAATTAGGTTCTGTACAATACGATCGATACAATTGGACATGAACTATTTGCGAGTTGTGGATGGCAAATTCATGAAGAGTGAGAAATACTGCACTCGTTCTTAATTTGCAGGCAAGGGTCTGAGCCATGAGACCTTACAGCTTTTAGTAAAGATGTCACCGACAGAGGAAGAAGTGTCCAAGTTTCAAGAGTATAAGGGCGACTCAGCTTTGTTCGGTCCAGCAGATCGCTTCATTCTAGAAATACTTCAGATTCTTAATGTGTTTGAGCGCCTTGACGCGTTGCTTTATAGGGCATCGTTTGAGGAAGAGCTAAGTATACTCACTCTAGCACTATTTCAAAATCGTCAATGATGTGCATACATCTAGTCATGGATGTAGAACTCCTGACTACGAATAGTCAACGAAGCAGACTGGGTGACGGCGGTGACTAAACCTAGTCATTGATGGATAACGGTGAACTATTAATAGCACTGAACTGGCTACAAACACGTGGCGGCGGCGGCGATAATTCCGCACCCTAAACGCAGCCGCCACCCATTGATTACGAAACCCTAAGTGGTTTGAATTTCACTTTCACTCCACAGCTCCACTTCTCCACTCCCTCAACCAACCTCTTCAATCATCATTGCATAGGATTGTTGTACTTAGATTGACCTTATCCTTGCTGGAATTTGAAAAATAGAGACCACTGCTCGAAATTCACTTGCATCTTGTCGTCGCACTTGGAAGCTTTGTCGCCTTGGCGACATGGAAGAAGCCCACGGTGCTGGAAAGCGAGTCGTCGAAGGAGGAAGAATCGAATGAAGAAGAGTCTCAGGAGGAAGAGTCGAAGGAGGAAGAGTTGAAGGAGGAAGAGTCTGATGAGGAACAAGAAAGCAGCAACAGCGAGGAATCCGAAGCGGAGGCAGAGGCGGCGAAGTCCTCACCGAAGTTAGATCTCAATAGCGCGTTGTCGTTTACGGCGGATGAGCCTGATGCAGAGGAAGACAACAAGGAGGAAGCAGTCAATGACAGCGGAGAAAGCGACGTGGAGGCGGAGGTCTCGGAGAAATCGATAGCTACGAAGACAGCGGTCCCGTCGACAGCTGCGAGGACAGTTTTAGAGTTTAGGGTTTAGGGTCGAAATGCCTTGTGCTAGTCATGCTTATGGAATTTATGACTAAAGTTAGTCACGTTCTTTACATTGCTGACTAGAATTAGTCAAGAAGTCTCCTTTAACTCTACATGTTTTCACGACTGACTGTGGTTGTTTATACTGGAATAAACATGAGTTTGAAGGAAGAGATGATGTGTAGATGGAAGAAATCAGCGAAGGGAAGGAAGTCGAGGCGGACACTGCTTTGCTATCACCGCCGAAGCATCGTCCAGCTGGTGAGAAGAGGAAGAGGATTACTGAGGTACAGAAGCTTGAAATCAACGAGGTGAGCAGAAGATACCCCGGACAGAGAAGGGTACCGTCAGCGTTTACAAGAGAAGAGAGAAGGGGTCCCCTAATGAACGGGTGCAAATGAGGACAGAGAAGGGATCCCTCGTTGCTCAGGAGAGGAAGACACGGGGAAAAGGTGGAAACAAAAGAAATCAAGGAATCCTGCTGTTGTGGCAAAAGATAGTAAGGAAGACAAAGTGAGGGCTCATCAGGACAAGAGCACATCAAAGGTAAGGAAAGATGAAGCACAACCCACTTGGTTCTTTCTTAAACTACATGCTTAGTTTTTGGCAGTCCTCATTCCATTATTTACGAGTGTTTGTGGAATTGCAGACAAGTGGACAAAAGGACGAAGCCTCATCGCCTTGGGAATATAGCAAAGGCGATGTTGTGGAAATCATGGGTGTTGCAGACGGGGAAGAAGAACAGGTGGTTAGAATTGGGAAGGTGATTGACTTGGAAGGAGCCAGATTGCATGGGGTCACAATTTCAGAAGGGTGTGTCTCCGTGGAGGTGCAGAAGAGCAACAACGACGACTACCTTTTCTATTCCAGTGTAGAATTGGACGACCCTTCTATCACGAAGATGGGACAAGTAGTAGATAGCTTTATATTGTGGCCCACCAAATTCTTAAGGCATCCATGAGCAATTGCGTTGGCTAAAATAGGGCACTCTTCAATGCGGTTAGAACAGTATGGATATTAGACATTGATGCTGATTGTAGGCATTGATTTCTATCAGCGGACTATATTTAGTCACTTAGTCTCCTTAACTTTTTGGATCTCATGACTATGATATGTGAACCAAAATGACTATATGTAGTCATTAGCTGTAGTCACGTGTTTGAAAGCAATGACTATGCATAGTCAGTTTCTGAGCAATTATGTTCAAAAATAAAGCTTTTATTCAGTCATATCGTTGACCGTAAACTTGAATGTATCTAAAGTTCTGACTACAACTAGTCATACAGATGTGAATGACTGACAAGCCTTCACAAATATCTAAATGACAATGATGACTAAATCTAGTCATCACTACCATATTTCGCAACCAATGATAGTCATATTATGACGTCATAAAATTATGCCATTTTAGTCATTAGGTTGACTAAATCTAGTCAGATTTTTTTGACTATTCCTAGTCACATATATGACTAAAAATAGTCACATTTATCGGGCCGCCATAATCGAGGTCCCAAAAAAAATTTAGGAACGCGCCACAGCGAACGTATGACCGCAGATATGACTAGAGTATTTTTAGTAATTTTTGTTGTCCGCTATGACTGGATTGATGACTGAAAATGGTATTAGTCATCAGGTCACTTTATGCCCGTTTTTAGTCATAAACCCCAGTCATATTTCGACTCCTCTCCTAGTAGTGATTCCTCCAGTAACAGCTCAAGATAATTTGTAGCATTCATTTTTGGCATAGAGAGATTTCCATCAAAAACATGCCTGATTTGCAACTCCCCTGATGCAGACACATGGCTCCATGTACTCCTAAAATGTAATCAACACCACATACATGCCCTTCAAACCAAAAGACATAACAAAGCAGTATGGGAATTAAGAAAACTAATTTTATCATCACTAAAATCAAGATGCTACACCCTCATAATGCAGGGACATTTAACAACAACCCACAAGAAAATACAGTCCCCCTATGGCTCCTACCTTGTACATGCAGACAACAAAGATGCCACTGTAACGCTAGATTCAAACTTGATCTACTATGTATTAAAGAACTACCACACCAAAGCACCCCACCAATAAACCCAACAGACAACCTCACCATACAATTCATTGAATTCACATACATAAATGACAGATTTTCACAAGATACAATAAACAATAAAATTCAAAAATATCAACCATTAATTAATAGCATGATTCATCAAGGATGGAAAGTCAACCCACTTATAGTCATCTCAGCTGGTGCTAGAGGAACTACGCACATCCCATCAATGAAACAACTGGAAACAAAATTTAAATTATCTGAAACTTCTATTAAACACACATTTAAAGAAATAAACACTATTGCTATACAATATGCCGGATCGATCCTTCTATATAAAAGACGAATAGAAAACAACCAATTAATATCAATAGAATAAATAAAGAGGGGGGTAGTGGTGAAGACCACTTTTTGTTAGCATGGTGTCACCACTTCTCTCAGGAAGGTGGGTAGGGGCCGGTTGGTTGGTACAACTTTCCTGCCTAATCATTAACTCACTAGCAGCACCAAGTCATCAATAGTACAATAACGCTGAGACAGACCCAACGAGAATCGAACCCGGACCGTATAATTGTAACACAAACGTCTTTCTCTAACCAACCTAGGAACCATGACTTGGCGACCATCAGCATAAAAATCCTTGTTTTATACCACCACAAATGATGTAATTATTTGATAATGGCTATTGTGGGTTACTTTTACTAGTTTCTGGTTACTAAAGTGTCTATTCCCGGAAGGAGAGAGTAGTCTTGTACCAATGTTCCTTTGTCCGGTGGACATTGGCTCATTGTCAAGACGAACAGACACTTTATTCACGCCGGCCTCGCAAGAGGACCGGAGTTTCTATCTATCTATCTAGCATTCATTCTCTCATCTATCTTGTACACATTACCTACTCTTGAAATTAAACAACTCCAAAACATGACTGAACCTCCTCCATATTTCACAGTTTGTTTGACAGCATGACAGAAGGTTTTTTTTATCATGATCCAACACCAAGTCCTTCCATTGGAATTAAAACAATTGACTCTTGTCTCATCACTAAAAACAACCCTCTCCCACTTATTAATTGTCCAATACTTTTGTGTTTCAGCAAAAGTCAATCTATTTTTCACATTCTTGGCAGACAAAGCTGGCTTGGAAACCTTCTCTAATGCCCCTAAACATGTGTCTTTTAAGGCATTTATCATTGTTTCAACACAACATCCATTCATGTCTCTGTCTTGAGTGCTCTTGTTGCTTGAACTCCATTATCCAACCTACCTACAATTAGTGAACGTACAACAAATCTCTTCTCATAAGTGTTGAGAGTCTTTAGTTGCCCTCCTTTTGACATGTCAATGTTCTCAAAGCATTTCTTTATGATCCTATTCACCGTAGATTGCGACAATCCCAATACTTGTGCTAATTTTTTACTCCTAAAATTCTTCTGCAAAAGCGCAACTATGTTCAACTCTTTTTCGTTTGAAATTGGCCTCATTGTGCCTTACAACTTCTCTAAACACACTAGAAACCTTGTACGCCCTCAGATGAACACCACCCACAAAAATATTCACTCAGAACTGATCGAAATTGACAAAGTTTCACTCATCACAAGTTGCTTCAAAACTGCCCAAAAAAAGTGAGTCTTTAAAAGCCACCTCTCTTCATGCTCTCTCTCTCTCTCTCACACAAATTTGACCACCAGTAGTGAGATTAGAGTTATGTGGCATGAATCTACATAAAAATATCTTCAAATTATCACAATTTTTGAATTAGATAGCTTCTAAAATGATGTTGCTCTCTAAAGTTGACAAAGTGAAACATTGACTCAGTATTTTGAATCGGTGTATATGAGTCAATTCTTTTGAGAATGGATTTTTTTGGGCCGAACTATATCTATAAAATTTGGCATGAGTTAAAAAGGAATTTTCAAAGTCTAATAAGTATTCGGCATGAAATGTTGATCTTATGGATATAATAATTGGCACGCATGAAAATTAGTATGCTCAATGTAGTACATCACCAATTCTATAACATCACCATTACAAGTAATATTGAATAGTATGTCCTTGTGATAGATACTTAACCCTTAAACGTCAAGGTAAACCCCATGGGCTTAGTAAAAAGAGAATAATGAAGAAAAAAGTTGATTTTCTCAACCAAATCAAGCGAGACTTGTTGCGTTGGAAAGCTACTGAAAAAGCGATCTAGATTCCAAATTTTCGCCTCATTTGAGAGATTGTGTAATCGTTGGTAAGCAATCAAAGTTATCAAATTGAACAAGTTTTGAGGTTGGGGCAGCTGAAGTTCAGTAGTGCCGCAGTGCTACAGTGCTAGCCAGCAGTGCATTGCAGAGCCGTTTTTGCCAAAAAAAAAAAAAAATTCCCCAAAAAAATTTAGATTCCTTCCGGGCTGCCCCATTCAGGCCCTCTTGACGTTTAAGGGTTAAGGATTGACCCTTAAGTGAGCAACGAGCCCTATGGAACCATGCTTGATCATTATTAGTCAAACGTTGATTTTCACCTAATTCCTAATTTCAAATGAAAATGGTTCCAATTAAGAAAATGTTGGGGTTATTGTTTACCATTCTTTAAAATTATTAAAACCACATTCTTTATAGCACTTTAAAACTCAAAACCCTAAAATTCCAATATACACTGCAAAAATTGTTTTTCTATCAAATTTCTTTTTATAAAAGCTCAAAAAGCATGCCACATACACCTTCTTGTTCATCACTATGATTTGCATATTCATACTATTCTAAGCTTTTTAAGTACTCATACTTTTGCAAGAAAACAACTTTGAGAAATCTTATAAAATTTGTTCTTATTTAAATAATTATCAAAAAATCAACATAAATCAGTGAAATCAGTTTAACAATACCTTATATGAGAAAAATACCAAAAAAATAATTGTACTCCCTCCGTCCCAAAGTTATTGTCATGTTTGAAAGTCATGTTTGAAAGTGCATTTTTATGCACGTCAAAAAAATACTTCCTTGTGGCTAATTTTATTTAGGTTGCAATGAACACATGCAATGTTCTTCAGTCATTCTAGTGACATAATTTGAAACTTCTTTTAATCATGTTTCTTACAATATGATCAATGAAATTGGCTCAAAGAAATACCAAGCAAACAAGTTGGACAATAACTTTGGGACGGAGGGAGTAATATATTTTAAAATGTGAAGAATTTATGGGTTTGCCCAGGTAATTGTCTTGTAAATACTAAAGGGTTAAGACCATACTAAACAAGAGGAATCGACATACCTTGTAGTACACATTAGGGGGAGTCACCTAAGGTTTAGTAAATTTGTTGAAAATTGTGAGGTGGAATGTTAAGATTGAGACTCTGAATGTCACGCTTTACATACCACCTCACAACTTTCAAGGAGTTCCCTGAAAACAAGCATTTATGTTACTCAAACAATAATGATTTTATTTTAAAACTTGTTCAAAAAACTCTAGTTAGGTATATTGCCAGAATCACAAGCTCTGACCAGCCTGTTATGAATCATTTGAGCAAGTAGCAAATCTGAGAGCTCAACCAGCATGAATGTATTTGATTGTCATAATACATGCACATGGCAGAAGAGTCGAAGTTAAATGACAGTGGAATGCATAATCATCAGATTAGCATCAGATTACTGTATCTGTCTGGCTTTCATACACGGTAACATGGAAAGTAACACATCGAACCCTAAATAATACAAGTTTGATGTGCTAGAATAGCTATTAGTACCTGCCTGCTCCGGAGTACAAGAGAACATTCAAGTGTCTAATGTAGTGCTTAAGTTTTTCTATTCTGAGGGATGAGGAAGCTTATTACGGGACAGAGTATATCCTAAACATGTAATTTACTAGTCACAGTACAATAACCAGGACCATTTGCAGAGTACAAAAAACCTGACCAGAGTGTGCTGAGCTATGAGATAAAACAGCAGGTGCAGCAATAATCTAGCTATCACGCACGCTGACTAGAAATTCATTTTAAAACCGGCACGAGTTTCTTTCAACTCCCAGATAGTCTTCTGGACATTTAGGGTTAGTGATGAATCACCATCCATGGTGCTGGGCAAGAAAATCGACCAAACTAGCCCTAGAATCAAACTTGCCCCGTTCTTTTCTAGAGTAGGCTAGGGCTTCTCCATTAGATAATGCCTTCTAGTGACTGTAAGGTTACTCAATCAGCATCCTAGTCTAGAAATGAACCACCACAATCAATTGTAAGCTGCAAAAAGAATTGCAGTCAGTAAAAGAAATTCACGATGACGCGTGTGCATGTGAATGTTCACAACATTTATTCGCCCAGGATCAGGTCTGCAATTATTTACAATCCCTGTGATCCGCCATGGCAACTTGGCAACAAGAGCAATGTCCCAGTTCTAATTACTAAGGTCAAAGTGGGAGGCCTCCTGGTGGTTACCATTTCTCGTTCAACAAAAGACTGTTAGACTTAAATGCGGAGAAACCATTCAATGGAAAACTCGTGAAAAATTCTTTCCAATTCTCGTACCCGCTTCGTTGCCTTACACTACCTCCGCCAACAGCTTCTCCATTTGCTTGATCTTCGTGTCGATCGACAGATCGATGTGCTTGTCCTCGATGTCCACCACGATCCCCCCGATGATGCTCCTGTCCACCTTCTGCTCCACCTTCAAGCTCTGCCCCGCCTTCAGGTACCCCTTCAACGCGCCCTTAATATCCTCCAACTCCGCCGGACTCAGCTCCAGCGCCGACGTCACCAACGCCTGCACCTCGCCCCGATGCGCGTGCAGCAGCTCCGTGTAGCACCCGCTGATCCGCTGCAGCTGCGACAACCGCCCGTTCTCCGCCAGCACCGCTAGAAAATTCTTCGTCACGTCGCAGAACTTCGTCTCCTTGAAGATCTCCTCCACGGCCTGCATCCGCACCGTCTTCGACACCGACGGGTCCTTCAGGAAATCCGCGAACACCGGGTTCTGCGCCGCGGCCCCGATCACCTGCGCGAGCTCCGTCTCCACGGGGTCCAACACGTTCCGGCGGACGGCCGTCACGTACAACGCCGACGCGTACTTCCCCGCCACGCCGTACATGGACAGCGGCACCTCCACATACTGTGGCTCCGCCTCGGCCTTGGCGGACGCGAACGAGCGCGCGGCTCGCACCGCAGTTGGCTGCTCGGACGCCCCCGCAGCAGCCCGCGCCACGGCCAAAGAGCTCCGCAACAGCTGCTGCGACCTCCACATTTTAAATTGCGCTCGTCCGCTCCCACCACAATCCCCCACTAGGTGCCCAATCAAGCCAGGCGCACGCTCGGACAATGCCAGAAAGCTGAAGCAGACCCACCAAACCCTAGAAACGCATTCGTTTCTCGATTGCAAGAAACAGTAGGACGAGGGGAGGGAGAGAGACACGGCGGAGGAACCGCGCTTACGACCGCGTGTTGTTTTGGTGCCTGCCCTTTCACGGGACATGAGTTAACCCTTAGTACCCCTTAACCGTTTACCAGGGGTTGTCCCTGGAATTGACAATTTGAGAAAAATCATCATAAAATACTATTTAGAAGAATATTTTGGAATTGATGTTCATATGAAAGGTTTGGATTTTTTATTTTAGATTCCATTTGTACAGTTGGATTCACTAATACTATCATCAATATTTAATTATCAATTTTGAAAGTTAAAATTAATAATTCCTTCTAAATTCAATTACAAACAAAATTTTAATATTTTTTGAGTAAAATTTGTTGGAATTGAAACCTCATTTTTGCAGGGTCACTTTTGAACTACAGTCAATGCAATTTTAGCTTGGTCAACGACTTGACATACTTCTACTTTGTAATTTTAGAAAAATATGTAATCAAGTATGACTAAATCCAACCGTTAAATAAGACGACAACTAGGTGAAGAATTTTCAAAAATCGGATGGCTTTCATCCAAGCACTGATGAGAACGTAAGAAGGGTTTGGATCCGTTAGTCGTTCAGTTTCTAAATGCTGCGACATTTAGAGGTTAAATTGCCTAATCCTTCATTTTTTTTGACGATGTACAAATTTCATGCACGTATTTTCATTTGTCGTGTACTTTTTGAAGTCTTGATTGTAGATTACATGGGAAGTTAGTTTCATGCATGTGTGAACCGAGTAGAAAAGGGATGACTTGTGGAATGTTAATGCCTCATTTCATATTGTGGTGATTTACCAAAAATTTCTAAAATCTTAGTTCGTAAGTGTTCAAAAGTGCTCTTGAAAAAATTAACTTAAATTACTACACTTTGAGTATTACATTTCAACCCATCACAAAAAATTTCGTCCATAGATTGTCAATGTCTTGTTCATAGAAAAGAATTTTAAATTCTATACAAAAGTATTTCAAAATTTGTACAAAAGTATGAGAGATTGCAGCCATAGATTTAACCGTATGGATAGATTGCAAATTTCGTTATGTACAAATTTTTCATTGGGGTAATTTTGACAATTGACACGTTGAAATTAAAGAAGATTTATGTAGTTTTTTTTTTATAAAGAAAGGATCAACAAAATCACACAATTTTTTAAAACATGCCATTGTTGAAAAGATTGATGAAACTTGTTTGGGGTGTTTTGTACACATGTTGAAATTGGATTGTTTATAAGTGTTCCAAAACTTCTGAAATTTCTATGGTGAGTAAAGATCATCATTTTAAACATGTGATAAAAATTTCAAGTAATTTGGAGGTGTGAGAAGGAAGATATGAGAGTCTGAAGTGATGTCTAAATACCCTCGTTGCAACTCAAAAAAATCATCAAAATCACTCACTTGATGAATTTCTGATCAAGAAGTATCTAAAAATTGAGCTGTCATAAAGAGTTGGGTCCCCTTTGTTGCTCATCCTACAATTCAAAGCCCAAGAACCCAAATTTCCTCACTTTTTAACTCCAAAAGCCTTTATGGGTTAAAGTTTGGTTGACATGAAGACATGCAAAATTTTTGACGTATATATCTCATTTAATATTGGCTATTTTAAAAAGTTCTAATAGATGAATTAATTTTTTTTGAAGAGGGATGGTTTTAAATTTTATTTGTTTTTTGCTTAAAACATCATTTTGGAGCTCAAAATATCATTTTTCAAATCCAAAAGTGAGGACCTCTCACACCTTTAAGGATTAAGGCATAGAACCGACATAAAACTCAACTTGAACAAAATTAAATCATGGACAAGTTCGGTTTTCAACTCAACCATTATTTTAGGTTTGATAGGAAATCCAATCCAAAAGGCAAGCCCAAATAAACCCATTTTTCAGCTCAACTGCTCTATGTAGCGGGCTAACGTATTATGAGAGCACAATAGTATAAATACGAATAAATACAAATATTGACTAAATTATAATACCTCTTACTCTTAAAGCTGCAAAAAAAAATTCAATATATCATCACATGGTGCAGTACATTACAGTAATGTAAATACATGCAAAATATGGTACATTGTCTCTAGGCTGCCTATGAATAATGGGAGCCATTATACATATTGGAGGCTCACATTAAAAGGACCCCATCGAACTTTGTGGGGTCTTATTTCAGGCCGACTCCGTCCGTCCCCGCCCTCGTTCCTCATCCCAACTCCTTCGTCGTTTCTGGCGGACATCGTTCCCGACTCCCTCGTTCCCGACTCCAGTCCAAAATCTGTCAGAGACAGGCATGTCCAACGAGATTGATGTCCGCCGCGATCGATGTCCTACACTCTCCCCGAAAAAATCAGATCTCAAACCTGAATCAGATCTTGAGTGCATGAGGGCTCACTTTTGTGTGCATCTTCATTGTCACAATGGTGCCTCCATGAACATGGTCGGACTTGTTGCATTCAAGATCATTTTTCAGGCACATTTTTGAGATTTTGTTTCACTTGTTTACATGATCTTGCTCAGTTGTTTGTACAATCTTGCTCCATTTGTTTACATGATCTTGCTCTATTGTTTACATGACCTAGCTCCATTTGTTTACACAATCTGCTTCAACTTGTTTAGGGTTTAGGTCTATTAGTTTTGCTAGTATATCTTACAATGAATCCTCATATTTGTTAAAATAGTGGATTTCATTTGAGTCTCACATCTAAATAAACAATGGCATACATTGGCCACTTGAAAGCACCATCATTTGTGGGCTTTGAAAGAACGATACATACACTCGAGTCCAAATCTTGTTCTCCTTGTAACAAGATTTGTAGAACACATATTCTTACATAACTGTAAGAATGTAGAACATCATAAGGACGGTGATCACGTGCATGGAGTTATGGTAACTAGTTTCAAACATGCCATTAGGGCATCCATATCAACTTCAAAATAACAAGACTTGATGTCCTACACTAATACTTTCATGTTCTACACCAATGCTTTCATATTCTACAGTTCTACAGTAATACTTTCATATTCTGCACTCATAAGCACACGATTTTCAACAAATATATATTTCTTAATACTATGTTTTATTCTATGCAGTATCCATTGTACATGATTATGGTTTTTGATGAATGGGATAATGGTGTCCCAATCACATTCTTTGTTAAATCTACTGGCAAGGAAAAAGCTCTGCGAGTTGTTCTAACTGCGTTGAAAAGAAAACTATTGTCTGTGAACAAAGATTGGGAGTCTACTGCTATCATCGTCGACAACTCACAAGCTGAGTTGAACGTCTTGGGGTATGGAACTATGGTCCTAAATGAAACTGCAATTCAGAGGTTACAATCATGTTCTGCGATTTCAAAGCAATAAATTTGGTGTGAAATAAGTTTGGGCCAAGATCATGTAAACAAGTGAAACAAAATCTCAAAAATGTGCCTAAAAAATGATCTTGAATGCAACAAGTCCGACCATGTTCATGGAGGCACCATTGTGACAATGAAGATGCACACAAAAGTGAGCCCTCATGCACTCAAGATCTGATTCAGGTTTGAGATCCCTTTTTTCGGGGAGAGTATATGACATCAATCTCGTTGGACATGCCTGTTTCTGACAGATTTTGGACTGGAGTGGGGAACGATGGAGTCGGGAACGAGGGAGTTGGGAATGATGTCCGCTGGGAACGATGTCCGCCAGAAACGACGAAGGAGTTGGGATGAGGAACGAGGGCGGGGACGGACGGAGTCGGCCTGAAATAGGACCCCACAAAGTTCGATGGGGTCCTTTTAACGTGACCCCATATCGGATGTCAAATGAGTTGAACTCTCCTACAACAACTTTTTTCAGCCAATAGAATACTATTCCAAGTTTTAACCCGGCATACTTCTTTGTACTTTTGATAGATTAAGGCCAATTTTGGATTGTCTTGCAAGTGCCTGAATTAAGAAAACCCCGCACCAATCTTCTTTTTTCATGGATCTAATTTATTAATTCTTTGCCCATTTTCGAGTACTGAATGAAAAACCACATATCTTTTTGCTCAGATCTCATATTCTTGCAAAATAAAGCTTGCCAAATGATTGAACATTTTGCGCACTTGCAATAAATAAATGAACCTGATTTGTGTTGGGATGCGGATGGAAATTCTTGCCCCAAAATCCAATCGACTAGATTGTGGTTGATTGAAATTCTAGGGGTTAATGAATAATAAGCTAGTTTTGTATAGATTTTCTAGTTTTATTGTGAATGCATGTGCCTTTAATAATTATAAATGACTTTTGGTATAAACAACGGTAGACAATTTCACCTGCAATAATAGAACTACCAATGAAAGGTTTCTTGGGTTAAAACTACCCATTAAACATTTCCACAAGAATACAATGAATACAAGTTATACATTTAAGGCAAGAATTTGTAGGGGTACCTCCATATGAGTGTGAGCAAATAGTGAGAGAATGTGCCCTTAAAATGTACCTTTACACACATTTCCCCTAATTGACATATAACAAGCCTTCTTTGACATTAATTTGAAACTGACGGGCTTATAATCATACTTAACTTCTTTAGTTCTTTACAAATTCTAAACTACATTTGACAACCCTAATCCAATGAGAAAAAAAATATTTCATTTTTCACCTATATAATCAAATGACATCTATATATTGTAAATGTTTCTAATTTTAAATATTTTTTATTTTATTAATGATTTGAAATTTCAATATAATTTTGAAAAAAATATTAAAAATTAATAAAGATCACCAAATACTTCCAAATAATGAAGATAAACTTTCACCATATGAGTATAATAGTGTTCGAAATATCATAGTGTAAACTTAGTTTTGTATCATTCTATACTAAAACATTTAATAGCATGTAGGTAAGGGAAATTCTTTCAAGTTCCAATACATTAATGTGAAATTTTTAATATTTTTCAAATATTCATGGTGAATTACAATCTAGACCTAGGAAGAATTATATCTTCAATTTGGCTCAAATTGAATGGAGATTATTTGGATGTCTAAAATTAAAACTCCATTATAGAAATAAGAAAATCAATAAATGCTTTGTGTAGTGATCCATTTTTAACCATTTTATAACTTCAAACTCCATTTAAAATTAAAAAATAGCTCAAAACAACTTGAACTCAATTTGATATAATGATATTGTCATCAATAATAACATTTGAGAAGAAATAGATCAAAATCATGTCTGCCATATGTGAAAATCATAAATGTTGGTCCTTCCATCAGTTCCAAAACATTCACTGACAGTGACACTCTAGGATTAATTGCAACCTACACGTTGCACACGGTCATGCTCTAATTGCATAGAATCTAAAATGCAAAGGTGTAAACAAACCTTGGAGAATTTGCTTTACAATAATAATTATGTCTTGCATACTAAGCATTCATCTAATCTAAATTCACAATCAAACGTAAAATGCAATATCAAGTTCGAAAAAAACATTGAACACAAATTACAAAATATCCACGAGCAATGATCAACTCATATTCAACATGTACACACAATTCCATATACAGGATTTAAGGAACTATTCAAGGAACTACAAATTAAAATAATTCATCATAACACTATTAAATGACTGCATGATAACAATCCATGAATAGCTTAGAAATTGTACAACCTATACATTGTACACATATAGCAAGTAACATAGTAAAATCAAGCTCATACAACTAGCATGAATGGAACAGAAGATAGCAGAAATATATGCTAGCATTCATGAACACATACTCGATAGAACCCATTTTCAAAACATTTCATAACATCTTCATTTCCAACCATTTTGTGACACACATACATCACAACTTTGACTTGCTAGTCTTTCTCATTTTGGAAACAATCACAACAATACTACAAATGCAAAAATACTTGTTATTCAAGGCACCTTCGAGACTATAAATTTTCATCAAAGTTTCAATTCAAACCTACAATCACTTTCAATGGTTGCATGTGTCCATGCATACTCATGCGCTACTATGTCTACTCTTGTGCTGCTCTCCATAGCAACATTGCATTCACATTATTACACAATTTCTTCACTCGCTCATTCTTCGAAGCAAGTAACTTCAATAGCCTAATACCCGAAAGGAAGATGATGGAAGAACATAGCAAGCCTCCCAAGCTAACACAAGCCACCGCTATAGCCTTGTACCTCCATTTTGTTTGTGGCATGATGGCTACACTCGCTGCACTGAACGCACATATCACAAATACAATGGATCCAAAAAGGAGCACCACGGCAACTTGCACACATCTCCTTGCTATTCGCACCTCTTGCACTACTCCTTCTAACGGAATTGACAAAGACGGAAGCAATGCAAACACGATGGAAGCAATTGCTAAGTAGAAGGAAAAACAATCACAAATGAAGAAGACGTTCACTGCGGCGTAGTTCACTCGACTATATCCGGTTACCCATGCCGGATTTTCGTTGCTTGATAATCCGAGGGGAGGCTGTAACGGTCCCACAAAAGATGCGGTTGCCACCAATGCTGCGGTGACTGAGATGGCATTCGCGGCAGTGCACAGGTTGTTTTTGGTCTCTTGCGCTCCGGTTGCCATTTTTTTGAGCCACATTTGTTGCACGCTTGGAGGAGTTGATTGAGGTAGACTTGGTGTCTCTCCTTTCTTGTTTTTTTGACTCATAGTCAAACCAGCGTCCATCAAAATAGCCATACATGTTATAATATCATCTTCAGTACGACTTCTCATGGTTGTAAAAGACTGCATATAATAATGCTCAGGATGAATATATTCCAAAAGATTTTTCCACATGTCCAGTTTTAATCCTGCCATTTCTGCTGAAGAATGGAGAGCTGTGTTGCCTTCATCATCTCTAACAAACACGTCAATCAATCCACCTTCCACCAAAACTTTGATTGCAAGTGGTTGAGAATACGTTGCCGCAATGTGTAATGCTGATAAACTTCTTTCAGGATCACCCAATACACTTGCTTTCCATTTTAACAATCCACAATCATTTGTTCGAGGATCCTACCACAATTCAATAAACAAAACCGATCATTTATTAGCATGTTTTTGATAAGATATCCAAGAATGTAAAAGGTATATATATATATATATATATATATATATATATATATATGCCATTGTTTGTTTCAATTGCTTGTACAACGAGACCTTCAACTTAGACAATGTCCCATGTAACAACCAATATTTGGATTGCTATTTACATATAATGTAAGAGGTGTCAAGATAACATCTCACCTTTAGAAGTAGTCGCATAATTTGTACGTGTCCTAAACGTGTTGCCAATTTAAGAGCACTCCAAGTGAGACGAGTAGGCGTTAGAATCCAATAGTTCCCTTGGGCATTGATATCCAATTTAGGAAATTTCAATAGTGCTTCAACCACGCCCACATGGTTATGGATTGTTGCCAAATGGAGGGGTGTCACATATTCAAGAAGACTCACGTTGCATTTTTCATAATGATCACCAACAACTTTAATGGCTTTCAATTCCCGTATAGTGTCAATGAACGAGAACGAAAGTTTGGATTGCGTTGAAAAAACTGCATTGATATTGGTTTTGTCATTGCCAAGCAACATGTTGACCGCCTGAATCTTGCCTAGAGCGGCAGCCCAATGCAAGGGTGTCCTTCCCATGAAATCTGTCACATTAGGATCGACGTTTGGAAAATCCACTAGTCTTTTCAATAAGTCCCTCTGCATAGTGGAACTCCAACTGTTAACACAACAATGCAATACTGTTTCACCATATTTCCCTCGTACTCTCAAAATCGACGTGAGCAAAGAATGGTCTTGTAAAAGCTTTAAGAATGCACAATAAAAAGGGACTTGCTTCAACCCATCTTCAGGTGATAGAATGTCAAATCTAAGATCTAATTTGACAACCGTAAGAAGACACTCTTCAGGTGCGTATTTTTCTTTGTCTGCACCAAATATCGCATGTCCCCATGACCCAGACGCCCAACGTGATGAACTTGACCATTTCTTTAAATGTCGTTCCGCCCAATTATTTCCTTCACTGTTCGGTGGGAATGATATGCTCATGTTGAGAAGTATGATCAACTGATCTCTTATCTCAAGTATTTCATCATCTGGCTCCTCGTCACATACCTCGGGGACATCTTTATAGGAATCGATTCGCCCCTTTTCCTGAAGTTCTTTAGATATGGTAATAAAAACTTGGAGAAGGGTGAGAAGCTTCTCATTTGCAACAATTATGGCCATGTCAAAAGCAGAAAGATTGTAACACTGACTAAGTAGGAAAGGAAAACCCCGTGCCGTTGCTACAATGTTATTGCTGCTCGGATGCTTCATTATGCACTTCCATTTAGCCAATATCTTGGCCACCAACTGCTTTGAGTTTTCCTGGACCGCCACATGCAGGGCCGTTTCTCCATAACTAGCTTGTAATAGAATCAATTCTGGAGGATGGGTGTTGTCGTCAATCATCTGCAGAAGCCCATTACAATTGCCACGATCAATAAAACGACAAAACTTCTTTCTCACTTCCGGATTCAACACGATCAACTCACTCTTATGCGAGGATTCTGGCTTCTCCTTTGGGCTTGATTGGGTGGAAGGTTTCATCGCCATTAAAGTGGCATTCAGCGCCTGCAAGGTGGTATTCAACGCCTGTAAGGAGGCATTTTGCTCCTGCGAGGTTGTATTTTTCACCGCCAAAGCTCCCTGTATGCTTTGGAGCATTTCCATGTGACTCTGGGAAACGTCACATTGAGCTGAGCTCACATCTCTCGACGTGACGCCAACACTCACGTCTGGAGGAGTAGCCACCAACTCGGCCATAATGAAGACAAGCTACAGCCTACAAGGACATGAATATAATGACAGAAGTACGTCAGCCAAGTGTTGATGTTGCTCAAGTCATTCACATTTAATTAATCACAAGTCATTCAATGTCCATTTGTGGGCATCTTAAGATCAATATTTAACACTCAAATACTTTATTTAGCCCTCATCTGACACAACAGAACAACTTCAAGGTCGATTAAACAAAAGGAGAGTCCGCAGGCTTGAACCAACTTCATTATTGAAATTGGCACAATTCAACTGAGACTTCCCCTTTGTTGCGTACAGTCATCAGAGATTCCAAATCCTCATTTTCATTTAATTTTCCTCAACAAATATCTGGAAATTTGATACGTTTTAAAACCCGCCCATGTCCTGAATTCTGGTACCCAAATTAATGAGGTTGATGAAGTTTGGGTATGGCCATACAAACATTCATTATGCACCCCCACATTTGCATCCGCACCAGCAACTAGAAAAAGCCACATTCCAAGAGCCTGATGCATCGTGAACACAAAACACCAAAGCAAGCGGCCGGCACTCAACTAACAATTTCATGTAGTGGAGGAATTTGGTCCAAACCTGCACTTCGCCTTCCAATGGAGAGAAGCTGGAGATGAATAGTTGCGCGGCCGACGAATTACAGTATCAAACAGACAACTAAGCCAGGTATGGCAGAAATGGAGGCACTGAGCTTGAACCAACCTTCAAAACCAAAGCAACGGCAAATATGTATACTCCGTGGCTCTCGTCTCGGCAGCTTGCTCCCAAAGTGAAAACTCCCCTGCAACAGAAATGAAAGCGCTATGTATTCCGAAACCCTCGGTATCCGGGCCAATAAAAGAGCTCAAACAGAGAGCATCTGCCCGTGTGCTGAGTCCTCCACGTGAGCCTTCGAGTATCAGTTGAAGAGCAGACCACACTTTGCAGTCTCTGAAGGCCTCTAAAACAGACCTGGATAGAAATTGAACGATAGAGCTTCGCAAGAAAGAGCTAGAATGCTTGAGCTTCACCTGATATAGTGATATAGCTTGAATGATATGTAGAACGTCACATGACAGAGAGAGCTTGGATTTATGCAATGAAGAATTCCTCTTGCAAATGCTTGAATGCGGTAGAGTACGAATCTACTGGTAAAACTCGAACACTAGCGCTTCTCCTGGCAAAGCTTCAGAGCTAACCCCTTGTGAATTGATTCGCAGCCTGCTTCACGGACGATAGCACAGCGTCACAGACCTTGAAATTTTCGATCGAACCGTCACATCCAATCCTGAAAGGAATGTTTCAAACAGGCAAAAATACGATTATAACTTACAAGAGCACAATCCCTTATTCCAAAACATGTGGAAAATTAGATCGTAACATCACTAGGCTCCTCAAGGACAGTAAAACATCGCCTGAGAGATCTACTAGCGCATCGAGACTCATCGGAGCCAACATCCCCGATGTTCAGCACACCCGACATGCATATTTCTTCGTCCGAAACGCGCCGAGATAAGTGTACAACGCAACATACAAAGTCCGAACCAGAATTCCAACCAAAAACCTAGATCAATGTTGCGCAACAAACTGAACAATCAATCGCGCGCAATACCTTGCCCTTCAGCTCAAGTGCCTCCGATCCGCATCCGGCTTCTGCCGCTCCCACGACAAACAAACGAAGAAGCACGCAACACTCGATCGATATGCCGCTAAGCCTGCATCGATCGGCGACTTCCTCACAAATGAATCTCTGGAGCCTCACAAGCTCGTAATCACCAAGCTGTAAACGAGAACTCGATGAAGGAGAACCAGTCAGACAAGCACGTGGCATCGATCGGAGACAAGAGTTGCAGACAGTACTCGGTCCTGGCAAAAGTGGTGCCTGGTAAACTTAATCGGTACAGTACCGCATGGATCGACGAGGTTTCCCATCGCGTTGCAGCAGTCAAGAGTAGGCCGGATGAGGAAAACTAGGAAAATTCTGCAGCAGCGTTCCATTGGGCCGGCAGGAATAGCCAACTGAAAGCTCGATGCGTGCACTGAGTGGCCGGCTTCCGGTCGATGTGAGTGCTTCGATCTCCATCCATCCACCCACCCTGGGCTAATAGTTGCCTGCAGCCACACAATGACCGGGTCAATGACGTACATGGAAATCATGTCGGCTACTCGGCTGGTCTCACTGCGATCGAGGATTCGCTTTACAGACAATAAATTTAACCCTGGAGCGTCCGGCCTACAGAATGACCGTGGTCTCAGCCTTGAATATTTCTGACATTAGAGTTATCCGCAAAGTGCTCTACAGTTGGGTGAGTGGACCACAGTTTGTGAAAAGAGAGGTTGATAGCACAATAAAAGTAGACATGTCAGATGCTGTAAATAAACTAGGGGTCTGAAGTTTCAAGGCACCAAAAACGGTGCTCAAAAACTTTGTCACGGGACTCGGTGTCTAAAGTCAGATTAGGTAGTAGTACTGTGGTACTATCATGGTGCATGAGAGAGGACTAAACTCCACTAAGACTTGGATGAAGTCTAGGAGGAAGGTATCCAAGTGCCAATCTGGCGGCATGGCACTTGGAGTTAGGTTGTCACCTCATCTTGACGCCTCATGGTACAAAAGCCTTAGAAACCCTAGAATGCTCATCTTTTCTAATTGAGCCTTCGGAGGGTGAGTGTGTGAGAGACTAGCTTACCTCTTTGCAAACTACGTGTGTTTATCATGCTTATGTGTGGCTTAACTTGTGTTGATTTAGTGGAGTTTTATTCCCCATGAGGTTTCTCCACATATAAATTTTGACTAGAAAAAGATCCCTTTGCATGCATGAGTGTAAATGTAGAGGATTGGTACACTTACTTTGGTGTTTAAACACGTTTTAGAAGCGTTGGTGAGGGATTAGAGTGTGCTGGAATTGCAGGAAGTGCATCACTAACCTCGCCGTAGTTTTCATCTTGACTTCTTGTGGATGAATGTGCAACGAGATTTGTCTTATTGACAGCTTTCATCCACTCTAGAGGCATCGTCATCACTGTGTAGCATTTTCTGTCCAGAACAGGGTTTGTGTCATCTTCTCCGCAGACTTTCGAAGTTGGGCTGCGGCTTCAGGAGTGACAGTTGAGGAATGTCAACACTAGAAGAGAGTCCACGCCGATAGGGAATTACTAGTAGTTTGATTGATCGTGTTGAAGACATAATGGCAAGCTGGAGGAGACGCAGCCTGAAACCCTAACACACAAGTTTTTAGAGATCCAGAGTGCGGGATTCAGAAGGTTGTTCCTACGGAGTCAATTGTGCATTACTCACAGTTGCGGAGAAGAAGTACATAGTTCGGGAGGAGTCTGAAGGAACAATTGTGAGTGGGCTGGCCGTGTTGCGGCTGGAAACGCTGTTTCAGAAGTACCACAAGTCTCGTACAAAAACGTGTCTTGGTGTTCGTGTTGTACAAGAAGGAAGCAGTTCGTGTTGAGGCGGCGCTTCAACGAAAGGTTTCGGAAGGAGTGTTTTGGCTTGTGGCAGCTCGTGGTTGTTTGCTGCAAAGGAGTAACGAAAGGTTTCGGAAGTAGTGCTTTGGCTTGTGGCAGCTCGTGGTTGTTTGCTGCAAAGGAGTAACGAAAGGTTTCGGAAGGAGTGCTTTGGCTTGTGGCAGTTCGTGATTATTTTGCTGCAAAGAATTAATTGAAGGCGGGTTCAGCATCTTATTGCGAGAATTCTTGTGCTTCCGATTTGCCAAGCATTACGTTCACGAGTGTCGGTACTACTGAAAGGGAATTCCCAGCAAACAAAACATAGCTGTGGAGGAAGAAGAGAACCCTGTGGAGCTGACTGCTCGTGTTAGAACGCGAGAGGGAATGGGACAGTGAAATCTGTGGTATGAACATTCTACCGATTTTCTTTTGATTAACGATTAACCTGACCAGGGATTGCAAGAAAGTTAAAAATAAAATTTGATGGTGGGATAGGCTTAGTCCTGAGAGATGATAGTACTAAGTGAAATCAAATGGACCAGGGGTTGTACATCCCACCACCTGTAGTTCCATTCCTCAATTTTTCGGTAGATATTCGCTGTGTGCACAAGCATTTGTATACTCAGTACGTTGTAGTACATTTTGGAGTTGGGTTCATGAGAGAGATTATGGCCGCAGAAGCACCGTTTATTTTGCCCATTGTCTCTTATGAAGAGCAATGGAGGTGTACAATCTTTGTCCTATATTAGTGTGTGAGGGATTCGAAGCCAGGGAGGTGGAGAATAGCACACCAAGGAGAGCAAGGAGGGACGTGTGACGGGCTTTAGGCATCGTTCACCGAGCATCACAAGATTGTGGCTAGGACCATCAACCACGGGCATTGTTGGTTGATCTGTTCTTTGTTTCTTTTCCGTTTAAGTGTTGTGTCGGGAAGAGGATCCATGTGTGGATTTCTGTATTTTGTAATGGTACCTTCCCCAATCGTTCGTATTTAGTTTGTGATAGGGTATTGTAGGGGTGAGGTCGGGTTAATGACTGACGAGACCTTTTTGTTGTGGGAGTTGGCCCTATGGTAACCGGAGGTTATGACCGGGAAACCATACAGTTTGGTGGTGAATGCAGGTGCAGGTTGCTCTGAACCTTTAGATAGTTGCAGGTGCAGGTTGCCCTAAAACCTTTAGATAGTTGCAGGTGCAGGTGGGATTAGTGTGTGAGGGACACACTAATCGTTGGCTGGTGCACAATTAAGGGTAGGCATTGCCACTAGTGATCTCAAAACTGGCTAATATTAGCTGGATTTCTACCCAAAAAATGAGGCTGCTAAACATACAAAGAAAGAAAATGAAAAAAAAATTGAAATGTAGCGAGAATGCTCATCATGTTATAAATATGTAGCAAGGGTATCATTATGGTATCACCATGGTATCACCTTAATATATCAATGGTATTGCCGGATATTATAGAGGTATCGTGAGTAGTACATTCGCAAGGTAGCAAAAGTATCTACCATTTATGTGGGAGGTAGCACCCTGTGCTAAATGTCATAAAGTGGTTCTGAGAGCACTGATTGCCATCCTCTAGCACCACTTGTTGTGTCTCAATCTGCATGCCCTTCCACCAATAGTGGTTTTGGAGTAGGCTGTAAGTCCTTTTTACTCCATAATGTCCCAACTCTTCGTGTACATGCACAATAATTTTGTATCTGTCTTGTGGTGATGGAACCACGAGTTTCCTTCCATCGGCCATTCTTCGTAACAGAACAGCTTCCTCCCACTCAAATCGTTTGGCCCGCTGTAATATTCGATCTCTCTCCTTTAAACTTAAATTGCCCTCTAGTGTTTTGTTTTTAAGGTACTTCAAGACTGGTTCATCTTTCCAAATATCCTTGGCGCCCCCAAATTCCTCGCCAAAATCTTCTTCTAGTTTCATTGCTTCAGATCCAGTTGCGGAGTCCCCTTCTGTCACCAAATTGCTTAGAAAGACCGCGGCTTGCCATCCAGACACTTCTTCCTCACCCTCTCCTAGATGCCATCGAGTTCCTGTAGAATCCTTTTGGCTTGGGCAAGGGTTGCGACTCAATCCATCTGCATCCAGATTAACTAGTCCTGCCCTATGCACAACTTTGAAATCGTATTCTTGAAGCATAAGGGTCCATCTAGCTAATTTTCCTGTCAGTCTGTCCGATTCCATCAACCATTTCAACGGCTCATGATCTGTCACTAACAGGAACTCATTACCATACAGGTAACACCAAAAATGCACGATTGCCCACACAGCTGCAAGGCATTCACCCTCATAAGAACTATACTGAGCTTCCGCATTGTTGTTGGATCTGCTGGGATATGCCACAACAAATTCCTTGGCCTCATCATCCATTTGAATGAGGACCGCTCCAATGCCCAAAGTGCTCCAGTCAGTGTGCAACTGATAAGCCCTGCCCGGAATTGGTCGTCGCAAAATAGGTACTGACGCCAACTTGGCTTTAAGCTCCAAGAAAGCTGCTTCTTGCTCATCTCCCCATAGCCATTCTTGCTCGTCACGTGTAAGTATCGTTAGCGGCTTGGCAATTCGGCTAAAATTCGCCACAAATTTTCGGTAATAATTCGCCAACCCTAAGAAGGCTCGTAAACGGTTCACATCTCGAGGTCTTGGAATTCTTTCCATAGCTTCCACTTTGCTCTTCTGAACCCCTAAGCCTCCTGGATAAATCATGTGCCCGAGATACTCAACTTGAGCACAAAAGAATTTGCACTTGCTTGGGTGCAGTTTCAATCCATGTTGTGTTAATCGTTCCAACACTGCTTGCAAGTGTTTTCGGTGTTGTCTTTTGTTTTTTCTAAAAACAATGATATCGTCAATATAGCATCGGACAAAAGTTAGGCCTGCCAACACTCTGTCCATCACTCGTTGAAATTCTGCCAGTGCGTTCTTCAATCTAAACGGCAAGAATTTCCATTGATATAATTTATCCTTGCCAAACTCATCAATCCCCCAGAAAGCCGTCTTTTGGCGATCAGCTTTACGAACTAGCAGCTGGTGGTATCCTGACCTCAAATCAAGTGTACTAAACACTTTAGAATCTCCAAGGTCATCAAAAATTTCTTCCGGAGTAGGCATGGCGTACTTGTCAGCTTTAGTACGTCGATTGATGGGTCGATAATCCCCGCACATACGCTTTTCCGTCCAATTTCCGTAAACATCCTTCTTTGACGGCATCACCGTCGTAGAGGCATACTCTCCTTGAGACAATTCTATCAACCGTGCGTCTAACAATTCTTTGGTTCATGCTTCGATCATTTCATTTTCCACTTCGCTATGCCTATAAGGCTTACGAAAGATGGGAGCATCATCCGTGAGGTCAATGCGAACCTCTTGACCCTTCAACATCCCCAAGTCATTAAGTCCAAAAGCAAAACAGTTCTTGTTATTTCGAATGAACTGTTGCTCTTCGTGCCGCTCTACCTCCCCTTCAAGTCCCACATCCGGCTCCCAATTTTCACTTGTGACCTCTGGCTTGATTTCTTTCATAGTAGAGGGCTCTTTCCGTGGTTGCTACGCAATGCCAACGGTCACGGAATCTCTTGACTCCGTGCTAACCATGGCCGTCGAGCTAATTTCCTCAATTGCTCTGATATTATTGGAGAGAAAGACACGTTCTGCCCAATCTTCAAGGGTTTCATAAGGTTCAAAAACTCCTCCAAAATGACTTGTTTGGGGAAATGAATTCTCCCAGGCCTCCCACGGATGTCGAGATTGTGTAGTCTCGCCCCCAACTATCTTGTCAAACGTCTCGGTTAAAGGTAGTTTCTGCCAAAAATTTCGCCATTCGTGGTATGAGACCATTGTCGCAGAAAGAGCTTGCACGTGGCGTTGTTCCATTTGAATAATGGCAAGTATCCATGTTAACATATTCAAATCCATGGCCTGTCCCAACAACATAATGTGTTGTTGCTCAGAAACCAAGTTGTTGGGTAAATTAGTAGTACCCGTCAAGAACCCCATAGACCGCTCGCGTTCATCGGCGTTGGGTTCAGTACTATTGTATTCTGCACCGTTAGTGTCCAACATCGTGCCCGGGCCGTCGCCACGAAATGCATAAGATCGTTGTGTACTCAAAAAGGTTGGAAAAGCTCGCCTTGGCTCTCCTACCTTGTTGACGATTGCATACAGGGTTTTGTCATCCCATCGAACGTTCCGGGGTCGACGGTTCGGATCCAAAATATCTTGGACTGTTAAATTTGGAGGTCTCTCTGCCACCATGTAAGCAGCCTCCGTCACCTCCCTCGGAACAAGATTTGTCCACTAAGTACGTGTGCGATGGGCTCGGGAGCCGATGTTAGCTGCATCCATCAATATGCCGGGTCCCAAAACGCTCTCAATGTACCGTGAACTTTCTAAGTTCCTCATTTTGGATACAGAAATGACTGGCACATTTTCTATAATGTAACCCGGGCTACAGCTCTGATGTACTTGCAGTGTGTGCAAGATCCGTACCAGCTCGCCAAACAATGCACTTCGTTTGTCCTTGAGTCCATTCTGATGCCCAGCCATGGACAATCCCTGACAAGGCCACCCTGCCACAAGCAAGTCTACTGGTCCATGTGCTTGTAAATGCCGATCACTTACAAATGTGATGTCCATCGGCATTGCAGTAAAGATATTCCTTGTAGCCTCCTTTGGCAATAACATGGGGTATCTTCGCCTCAACTTCCGAATGTGATCAGCCGCCACTCATTGGGCTACGAGATCATTGTCCACGTAAAGGTATTTGCGGACTTTAATTCCGGACTACAATACCGCTACCAGTCTTGTGGCAATGCCACCAAACAACTCCAATAAGCAAATCCCACGATCGGGCGGTTGCCAGCTAATTGGAGTAGTGAGGATGCGGGACGAGAGCCTACCGGTCATATCGCCCCCATCTTCTTGCGATATTGTTGGTATCGTTTTCCAACTTTGTGAGAGAGTAATGGTAGCTTGCTCCATCAGTTGTTTCTGGGAGTTCCAAAGGGCGTCGCGAGCATTTAATTGGTGGAGCTGGTGTTGCGCGGTGGTAGTGGACGCAATGCTTACGGATTGAGCAAAAGTGTCTTGATTGCACAACTCATCTTCCTGTGTCACAAAGTCAAATTGTTGGTCGGCCGCCATGGCAATCTGAGCAAAGTGACCATCCTCTCTCCGTACAAAGCGTGTAGGCAAAAAGGCTTGACGTCCATCTCATGCTTGCGAACCAGGTCGGTAAGATGTGACCTCATGCCAAAAGTCCAGTGTAAAACCCATAGGATACAAAACGGAGGCTCCCACTAACACATCGTAGGAATCAGCCGTTGTCACCACTGCCTTTTCATTTTATTTATATTTTCTATCCTTGGTACTTGTAGACATCAACAATTTTTCGCTTCTTTGGCAATGCTTAAGTGAATGCTTAAGTGAATATGAGACACTTCACCTTGGAAAAGGTAATGCCAAGGCGGAAGTGTTGTATGGATGAGTATTGACCGTTCAGTTTCATCGTTCTTGAGGCAAGGCCCAAACCATACGATATGGCATGCACACGATGTGTATGGGCACGACAACTTCCCAACCTCAGTTTCTATTCTCGTGGATGCTCTTACACATGGGCTTCCTTGGCTTGACACATATCTACATGGAGTGGGTCTTCCTTGGATCTATTTAACTGAAATAGAAAAACCAGTAACTGACAGCCCCACCAACCAGAGTTCGGGCCAATTTTCGTATCCCAAGGAATTTGCTAAACTGAGGTTCTGAACCCCCATGAGTTTGCGGAAAACTCTATTGAATCCTCTGTTTTGCCAGTTTGACTGCATGAAAATATTTTTGTTTTATTTTTCATAGATGCGACCATATGCCTTTCAGAAAACATTCAGATTATTTTGGGAAGATTTGAAATTATGGTGAATTTCCAAAGAGAAAATGAAAATAGTTCATATCAAATACGAAACACATTCAAAAAATCTGAAATTTTCAGGATAAGTAGACATTGTGGTGAAGAATGGCATGGTGGAATCCACGGTTCCGTGTCATGCTATATTTGGAAATTGAGAAAGAGAGCCCATAGGCGTGAAAACTTACATTGGTAATATATCACTAGATTTTGGGAATTATTTGAAATTTCGAATTGGAGTAGAAACTAGACTTGGTCAGCTTCATTTTTTAGTTAAGCTTGAATTGAAAAGAGATCATTTAGTTGGCCAAATTTAAGATTTAATGAGTCAAATTTAGCAAATTTAGCAAATCTACTTATTAACCCCTAAACGTCCCTTGGGAGTGGTACGTACTGTCATCGTATATGTCTCGTAAAATACAATATTATGTATACAAATACATGAAGACATATACCTTTGGATTGATAGTTTGGCAATTATTACCTTGGTTTGGATTTTATTTGAGGATATGAACACTATTGTGCTCTCATAATACGAAGAAGTTGAGTTCTAATTATTTTAGTAAATAATTTGAATAAATACTATCAGAATTATTAGAAGTTGAATAATTTGAGTAAATACTACTAGAATTATTCATCTTATTCTTCGTATTGAGCACGTATAGAATTTGGTGCCTTTATTCTGGCCACTTCAATACACGTAGGGCCTGTCTTTGCATACATCACAAGATGGCAGCTAACAAAGCATTAGTCTGATGGTGAGGTTGAAGAAATTGACTGAGAATGTCACAAAAATTAAATTAGTCTAGTCCTTTAAAAAATTGTCGCTTGAATATATTCATGTTGATGAATATTTTCTAATTGTCTTTTTTGTGGGCAGATTACTAGGGAATCCTGGTACACCCCAAAGAGTCTTGAAACAGTCAATGATCTAGAGAGAATTGGATCACAAGCTTTTCCTTGTATGAATCACCGTTGAGGGTGTCCCATATGCAGTATGCACATTCTTCCTTTATCTGTCCCATTTTCACGTCTGGTACGTGTACTTACACAAAGTTTGAGAAGCAAAGAGTAAGCATTTGTTGAAGATTATACTCAAAGCTCACCAAGTAGTAATCTCCATCTGCAAAGTGCATTCTCGCCAACAAGCTCCATCGCTATTACGGGCCCACTTGAAACAAGCAAGATTAGGGCTCTGCAAACACAGAGCACACAGTCAACACCAATGTATATGTGTGTAGCTTCTGAGGACTTCTACCACCTGGACATTTCGTAAAAGGGGGAGTAAATACTTCAAAGACGGGTTTAGGCTACATTATAGCAGTTTCTGGTTTAATGTAGTAGCTGGCAAAGCAAGAACATTGGAACGGCACAAGCTAGAATCGGGACAAGGATCAGGCCTCACTCGTAGAAGGGCTTTCCCTGATGAACTTTATAAAACTCCTCAGCATCATTTCGTGTAAGCTCCAACATGCGCATGTGCTTCACAAGCAATCCATTGCTCATAATGCACTCCAGAATCTTTCCAGCATGACAAATAGCGTCGGGCTTTATCATGGCACACGTCCTGCTTATTGAAATCAATCATAGAAAAGAGTTATGATATGAGCAAAACCCAATTTGCATCGTAGAATGACAAGCTTCGTAGTGGTCACATAGGAGTCCTAATTCACACAGTAGAGGTGCCTCATTAAAACTCTTTATTACAAAAGATTTGAGCTTCCAATTTTAGATTTCTAGAGCGCAGGATCAATGAATGTCAATTCATGTACGTAGGCAAAAAATTTCAGGCGAATGCATGAAGCCATATATCCTCGACGCTCATAAGTCAATTGAATGCAAATTCTACAACGTTGTTACTGTTCTCGTGTTTACGGCTTTAGAAACTTGATTTCGTAAGTTTGATCAAATTTGGACTAGAACTGCGATTCGTGAAAAGATTGAAGTGAAGATAGCGTACGTCTCTTGCAGGCCACGCAAATGCTTATGCGTGAAGTCGTCTCCATAATCCTCAATTAGAAGTTGGCGAGTGTAAACCAAAATGGTGGAGCCTATGTAGAGCTGCTCGAGGCTTATAGCGGGATATGCCACCCGCTTCAGAAATGTCTTCTGATTCTTTATATCAAACTGCACAACAAACATTATTGTTACATGAAGAAAAAGAGAGCTCGTCTGTCACGATGCTGTGGTAGTGGCATCCTTCACTTTGTCCACTACACAGCGTACAAGATAATGTCTGAGTATGAAGCTACTGCCAATTTGGGGGAATTCCACATATCTCCTTCCAATAAAGATAAATTAACGATAGACATCAGATGGCAGGAATTATATCGATGGAAAAGATAGCTCTTAATCGGTCTCCCCTGAATCACAAAATAATCCCATGAATCGCAAAATAGAATATAAACTGTACGTGGCAGAGGACTTACCATTTCAATTAACCGATCACTCGTGTGATACATGAACTGGTATTTCCAGATAATGTCCGTCATCGGGTCATGCCATCTCGTAATAAACGCATACCGTGCACCGTCATTTTTTATATCCTGCGTGACATCGAACAAATGATACATCTGGCAGAGTACGGGAAAGATAGTAGAATACTCCTGTCCACTGATGAATTAAACGAATAAGTTGAACGATCGAGCGAGAATCTACCACCATGTCTGCTCCAGCAATTCAGTGGGAGCACTTAGTGTTGAGTCCGAAAGTCTTTCCAACCGGTATCGAGAGAGTAAAATTGCAGCACGAAGAGTCAGCTGACATGGACACAAGAAACAAAGCATATCTTAGGGAGCTGGCCTCAGTTAGCTGGTCTAACATTAGGGCTGATACCAGATGTGCCTCGGTAAGCCTGTAATCATGATCAAGCGGAGGGAGCACGGTGTGTTACCTCAAAGACTCAAACACGAGATAACCTGAATATCATCCTTCACCATACATCAACAGATGCAAGAGGATACAGCAACGCCTAGCACAGATTTTCATCGATTATAACCTTGGAACGGAAACATTTTTATCCTCGTCACGCAAAATACCAACCTTTTCGAATTCGTGTAAAAGGATACATAACAGTTTTCAAGAAAGCAGGAAATAGCATGAGTTTTTAAGACACCAGGCGAGAGGGAAAGTTGCCAGATCAATCATATAACAAGCATCGAAAAGTCAGATTGGGAGATTCAGTGTCATACCACCTACCTTGCCGTCACGAGTCCGGGGACAGAGTGAAAGTCACCAAGAGCTCCGCATGGAAGCCAAGAAACTCGACAAGGCTTCTCGTCACACCACCAAGCGGCTGAAAGTGAGACGCATCAATTCCATAACCGAGACAATACAGGATCGCCAGCATCAAGCACCATCGATGGAAAACATATACGAGCAAAATTGCATTGAATTTTCAAGAAAGCAGGCAAGCATCCTCATCCAAGAAACCAGGCGATTGAGAGAAAAAGTTGTCAAATTACTCACATTAAACCTCACAGTACATGCGGAGAAAAATTCCGCACAGACGCCAACAAATCTTTCCACCAATACATCAGCAACGCTTCTCGTCACAACACCAAGAGGCTGCAATGCGACACATACATTCCATCAACGAGACACAAAAGGATCGCCAGTATCAAGCACCATGGAAAACACGAAACTGCAATTTAGTTAAATGGCGTGTTCATTTCAGAGCACCAAAATTGCGAAGTCCAATTTCCCGGAGCTCTGAAAACCAAGACAGGTATAGATTTTAGATTTCAGTTGGCCCTCTGGAAACCGCCGGCCAGTCACTTGAAATTCCGCCGATTCAACTGAATTGCTGATATGAGCAAGAATGCATTAAGTTTCAAGAAAGCAAGCAGGAAATTAAACAGCAGACGTCCTTATTCGAGAAAGGAAGTTGTCGTATCACTCACAATTATAATCATCGAAAAATCACTCGGAGATCCAGTGCCGTAACTCCTTTAATATCCGTGTAATATCCATCAGGAGTGCGGTGTTAAGAATGGAAGTCACGTACCAAGAATAGCTCCTCCGCATGAACGCCAAGAAGTATCTCAAGGAATGGTTGACCGGATGAGAAAGCATCATGCCACCAAGCGGCGGCAAGTGCATCGCATTTAGTCCTTGAGCGAGACATACGCAAAGGGGATCGGGAGCATCAAGCATCATTGATTGAAAATATGAGAGCATGGCATGGGAGGGGAAGACCATAGCCATCGGGAGTTTCAACTTCTTCGTAAAAAAAAATTATTCGTATTGAGTAAATACTCTTAGAATAATTAATAATTCTCAAAAGATAGAATTGAAGTTAGTTCTCTCTTCAAAGTCCCACACCAAAATCTATTCGTTTGTCCCGTTAGCAATTGTATGATTTCAGAGTGGATAGATAGATAGAAACTCCAACCCAGTTACTGGGGCCGGCGTGAATAGAGTGTCTGTTCGTAATGACAACGGCCATGTGCCCTCAAGGGGATGTGACTTCTATGTGAGCGGTGAGCGGAGAGCGGAAAAAAATGAGCCAAGAGCACTGAGTTTACTAAATTTAGAAGAATCTTTTGGAATATTCGAATATTCTGTAGAATATTCATATATAAATAGAATATTCGAATAAATTATATTTTTAGAGTAAAAATTTGACCTATAACCGTGGGCTAGAACGTGGTAAAATGGCACTTGATTTACGTATTTCTTCCAACCATTTGAGTGGACACATACACTTGTTTGAAAGTTGCTGCAATAAATATGAAACGTGAGCAATTGACAAAATTTGATATAATAATGGATAGCATAAACCTTATATTGCTGAGTCAAGATTCCACTTTCAAAGACCAGTTTGACTTCCTTGAAGCTGAACGGTGGCGCGTGCATGAACCGAGGCATGAACATGTCAACATTGGGATCGAGATGGCAGACCTTCAAGAAGATGAAGTACACATGCTTGCAATATGAGAATTGGCGATTCCCACGGAACTTTGTCATTGTCTTCTTGAATGCAAGGCAGCTGCAGCATGGTAGGGAGCTTATTGTGATATGATACCGCTTCACATCTGGTGGTGTTCCCGAGTCTAGAGCGATGATGCAGCCATGGCCATGGTGAGGAATCATTGTCATTGCATGGAGTCGAGCTTTGAGGGACTCAGAAGAGCCAAAAGCCAGCCTCTGCTGCGGGTTTGGACGGCCAGCAATTCGCTTGACGATATTCCCTTCTCTTTTTCCAGGATACCTATCCGAGTCTACAGGTACGAGCACGGTGTCTAGATTTGCGGGAGGCTTTGCTGTGGAAAACAACCTTCTTGGAGAGACAGGCACTTTCTGCGGTAGTTGGAACCCGACAGCTTCGAGGGCAAGGATCTCACTTTGCTTGAGATTTTTTCCAAGCTTCATTGGCCAGACATTAGGGATGCTGGGCCTCTCTTGCTCCCTAGAGTACGGAACTATCCACTTCCGCCTTGTACCTTTGACACACCTCTCAATATCATCCGAGCAAAAGTAGAACTCTTCCGACACTTGTAAGTTCTTCCTAGTGTTGTGCCATAGACCGGTATACGTAGGCGCAAGGGTGGGTTTAGCACCCCTTACGATTCTCTCCGAACACTTCTTCTTAGTAACAGCTCTTTGGGCCCAACAACACTTACCTGAATTCTTTGCCAACCGAGCAATGTGCCACTCCTTCACGTTAACTCTGGTCTCCTGAACACAAGAGACGTGACGAATCTGTCCTTGACTACGTGGAGAAGGAACTCCGTCGTCGCCTTGCGATGAAGAAGGTGCAACTTCGTGAACATTGGATTCATCCTCCTCAGAAATTACTGACATGTGAGCGGTTCGTTCTTTGGTTTTCCTACCATAGCCACGAGGATGCGAGAAGTTAACCTTATCGTGTCTGTGTGACTCATCATCAGCTCCAAGTGGCAAATCGAGCCTATGCTTCATGGAGCCAAACACTTCCTCTCCAGCCATGTGAGGATCACATGTACAGAACTCGTCCGTTCCAGGTATGTCAAGCATGGAGTCCTTGAGGACCTTGGGGTCACCTGGTTTTTAAAGCCCTACGCTTAGCCATGCGAAGCTTCAGCTCTTGTTTGCTTGGTCCAGTCCCCCCTACATCGCCCTTCCAATATTGGTAGTAATTGACGACTTGCAGAAAAGCCCGGATGTAGTCATCCACTGTAGCAACATAAAGATCACCACTGTTGTTGCCGGACGCTTGAAGCCACTTGTGGATAGTCTCTGCAAGATTGCAAGACGGCATCCTTGCGAGTTCGTCCTCTGAGAACCTCTGAAGAAGCCATGTGAAGAGAAGTTAGCCAAAATAGGTGGTCAGGTCCGACTTGCTACTTGTAGACTGTAACTAAAGGGCATGGAGCTTGCAACAAAGGACGTATGTACTCACCCCGGTCATAAATCCTCCCCATTGGCGATAACGGAAGTGCCAAAATGCCAGCCACAGCTCAAGTTTGCTTAAAGCTGACTCGGTCACAGCTCCGGCGGATACCCACCATGCTTTAAGTCCTTCATACAATCTCTCAGCCTCAGCCATTGTTTGAGCCTTCCTGTATTGATGACACATCTGCTTGTATTGGTCCCACAGATCTTCAGCGATGTATTTCTTAGTATGCTTCACCATGGATTGGGTCCTGTGAAATTGACAAGTCCTCTCACGGTCGTCCATACGTTCCTCCTTGTTGCCAGACCCATAGACAACCCAAAGGCATTCCAGTTGGTCTGGGCACTGTCTGCCATGAAGCCTTTGAAGTATGGCATGTCAACTCCATGTCACTTCATTACGGCGTTGAGATTCTTCCAGAAGACCATTTGGGCTTCAATGTCCTCCGACTGCATGTCGCAGCAAGCAATAGTCATGACACGGCAATAAATGGAGTCATAGACATGGCAAGCCATCGTTGTCCACTCCATGACTTGTTTCACGTGATCAAACATTGACCAGGCGTTCTCAAGATCACCATTGGGTTGCATCCGCTTCACTAGGTCCACCCCACTCCCAGGGCCCACTTCAGACATCTTGAAGACGTACACCTTGTCTAGCTCGGAACCTTGGCCAGGAAACATGTTCATTTGAACAAAAGCCCATTTGCTAAGGCCTCGCAGCCTTGCGATGCTGTCCATGACACCATACCTTCTCAAGTACTTGAAGGTGCCAACCTTATTTCGAATATTTGGTGAAGCCATGTCCTTGCATCAATCTAGCACCGGAACTAGTTCCTTAAAGCTCAATGTCTTGGGCGGATCGTCCTTGGACCTCAACAAGAAGCCTCCGATGAGAATCTTGCTTGCCTCCAATACCACTACACTCTTTGTCACTTGCAGAGTCTTCTCAATCTAATCTCCAATCAGAATGTTGATTTCGACTTTGGTGTCCCTATAGTCACCAACCTTAAGAGGATGCTCGTGAGATCCAAGGTAGATGCAAACACGAGTTTTATTACGCTTGCCGGACACATAGTAGATCTTTGCTCCACAAGTGGCAAGACAAGAGGGCGGTTCCTTACACACCTTGCACACCACGGTCAAACCTCTAGAAGGACCCTAGCCCACAACAAACGCCTGCAATGTGCATCCATCAAACTCAGTCTTGTTCACTGCATAAATGCGATGTTCACGTCTGAGGTAGTCGCACTCTTTATTCTCACATCGCAGGTGCCCTACACAGCTGGAGAATTGAAATGAGAGACCCATGCCATTAGTAATGTTGGATGTGATGGTCTTGGTCCATACATGGCGATCGTAGCGCTTATCCATTCCTTGCATAGCCTTTGTATGCGAACGAGAGGCGGATGCTTCAGCAGGAGAGTCGGTGTGCTTCATCGTGTGGTTTTGTGTCTTGGATTTTTACATGTTCATGGCTTTGTCAAGAATGTGATCACATGATGAGTGGTATTTTTTTTGGAAAATTGGTTCTAAAATATGTTCTACCCCCTAATATTTTCATAAGGCCGGGTCCGACCTATGAAAATGCGAGTGTACTAATGCGCTGTGGCGCCACTGATGCGTGCGTGCGATCAAGTGATGCGCTCGTAATGCGAGTGTACTAATGCGGCAGTAGCGCCAGTGATGCATGCCATAGCTCTTGATCATGCGAGTGATGTACCAAGGTGAGGGGAGACGATAATCAGGGGTCGGGTCCAAAACCCCATTCAAACATTGAGTTGTGCGAGTAATGCACCAAGCTGAGGGATGCCAAGAATCATGGGTCAGGTTCGATACTCTATTTTTCCACTGAGTTGTGCTTGTGATGCACCAAGCTAAGGGGTGACTTTAATCAAGGGTCGATTTCTTATTGGTCACTAAGCCACAAAGTTTTGCTTATGATGCACCAGTAGTAGGAGACCATAATCAATGTTCGATTCCGACCTCTCATCGAGGATGCTGAGTTGTGCGAGTGACGCACCAGCTCTAGGGAGACCATAATCAAAGGTTCGGGTCCGACCTCTCTCCTAGGGGGATATAATATACCATTGGAATGGTGCTTTCAAGACCTTTCCAAAGGTATATTACACGCCCAAAATTGCCAAATATTGAGTTCGCAAACAAAAAAAACAGTCCTGCGAGCCGGTCAGAATTTAGTGGTCGGGTCCGAACCTTCCCTAGGGGGTTATAATATACCATTGGAAAGGTGCTTTCAAGACGTTTCCAACGGTATATTACACGCCCAAAACTGCCAAATATTGAGTTCGCAAACAAAAAAAACAGTCCTACGAGCCGGTCAGAATTTAGTGGACCCAGCCTTTTCAGATTGTGGCTTGAGGTATAAACAACAATATTGGGACAGGTAGAAACTGTGGGTCGGGTCCGACACTCCATTTAGGCATTGAATTGTGCTTATGACGCATGAGCTGAGGGGTGCCCATTATCAGAGGTTCGAGTTCGACACTACATTTAGCCACTGAGTAGTGCTTGTGATTCACCAAGTTGAGGGATGCCATTATCAGGGGTTTGGGTCCGACACTCTATTTAGCCATTGAGTTTTCCTCGTGATTCATCATGCTGAGGGATGCCCACTATCATGGGTTCGGGGCCGACACTACATTTTGCCATTGAGTGATTTGAATGATGCACAATGCTGAGGGATGCACATTATTGGGGGTTCGGGTCCGACCTCACATTTAGCGACTGTGTTTTGCAAGTGTTGCATGAGCTGTGCTAAGACCAAAATCAAAAGTTCGGGTCCGACCTCTCATTTAGCCACTGAGTTTGGTAGTGCTGCATGAGCTGAGGGATGCCATAATCAACGGTTCGGGTCCGACCTCTCATTTAGCCACTGAGTTTGGGAGTGATGCATGAGCTTTGGGATGGATATAATCAGGGTTCGGGTCCGACTTCACGTTTAGCCACTGAGTATTGGTAATGTTCTATGAGCTGTGGGATGATAAAAATTAGGGTTCGGGTCCGACATCTCATTTAGCCACTAAATTGTGCAAGTGTTGCATGAGCTGAGGGATGCCCATAAACATGTGGTCGGGTTCGACACTCCTTTTAGCCACTGAGTAATAAGAGTGATGCATGAATTCAAGGATGCTCATTATCATGGGTTCGGGGCCGACACTACATTTAGGCACTAAGTAATTTTAGTGATGCCGGAGCTCCGGGATGCCCATAAACATAAGCTCGGGTCCGACACTCCTTTTAGGCAATGAGTAATTCGAGTACTGCATGAGCTCTGGGATGCCCAAAACTAGAGACTCGGGTCCGACTCTCTATTATGCCATTGTGTAAGTTGAGTGATGCATGAGCTGTAAAATGCCCATTATTAGAGGTTCGGATCCAATACTCCGTTTAGCCACTAAGTAAGTTGAGTGATGCATGAGCTGAGGGATGCCCATTATCAGAGGTTCCGATCCGATATTCCGTTTAGCCACTCGGTAATAAGAGTGATGCATGAGCTGTGGGATGCCTATTATCAGAGGTTCGGGTCCAATAGTCCGTTTAGCAACTGAGTGATTTGAGTGATGCATGAGCTGAGGGATGCCCATTATTAGAGGTTCGGGTCCGATACTCCATTTAACCATTGAGTAATATGAGTGATGCATGAGCTGAGGGATGCCCATTGTCAGAGGTTCGGGTCTGATACTCCGTTTAGCCACTTAGTAAATTGAGTGACGCATGAGCTGTGGAATGCCCATTATTAGAGGTTCGGATCCAATACTCCGTTTAGCCACTAAGTAAGTTGAGTGATGCATGAGCTGAGGGATGCCCATTATCAGAGGTTCCGATCCGATATTCCGTTTAGCCACTCAGTAATAAGAGTGATGCATGAGGTGTGGGATGCCTATTATCAGAGGTTCGGGTCCAATAGTCCGTTTAGCAACAGAGTGATTTGAGTGATGCATGAGCTGAGGGATGCCCATTATTAGAGGTTCGGGTCCGATACTCCATTTAACCATTGAGTAATATAAGTGATGCATGAGCTGAGGGATGCCCATTGTCAGAGGTTCGGGTCTGATACTCCGTTTAGCCACTGAGTAAGTTGAGTGATGCATAAGCTGAGGAATGCCCATTATTAGAGGTTCGGGTCCGATACTCCGTTTAGCCACTGAGTAATTTGAGTGATACATGAGCTGAAGGATGCCCATTATCACAGGTTCGGGTCCAATACTCCGTGTAGCCACTGAGTGATTTGAGTGATGCATGAGCTAAGGGATAATCAATGAAACCTTCGATTGGACCTAAGGTTTCGAAAGTATCCTGCAAGTGAAGAAGTCACGGAAATTGCATCGAAGAAGGTCACTACTAAGGGTAAGGCTAAATCCACTACTACTGGAGGAGACACGGTGATGACTGATGCCCACAGTGTCCCCCTTCTACTCTCTCAGGTCTGGGGGTTAACTACATGTTAGGCTCTTTGCAAGTCCGGCTAAGAGTTGGAGACTGCCTTTATATGCGGAAGATATTGCACCGTTGCAAGCATTGGAAGCATCTCCACCTTCTATGATAGAACCTCCCCCAAAGTATGACTCTCGTGTTTTAAAGTATTTAGATGTTGTAGCTGAGGTTGATTTTGATCTAGATGTGTCTCAATTTCAACCTAGTGAAGCGGAGGAAAGCTCAATGTCGCAATGCACGAGCATCATTAATAATGGTTTGATTTATGTGGATGAGGCGATTAGTGAATAGCCCTCATCAATATTGTATTTCCTTGCAACTAAATTATATATCTAGTGTGTGGCATTGGTTTTCATATTGTCAAGGTATCATTTTATTGAAAGTAGAGAAGATTGCACAAGGCACACACACAAACACAAGGAATGCGTAGAAAGAGATAATCTTTACTCAAAGGCCTTCCACCTTAAGTAGTGTACACTAGGAGGTCACCATGGACAAACCATATGGGATAACTCATCACAAGGACACTCTAGAGATCAGCCCATGCCTAACCCCTCCTCCCACACACCATTATTTAGCACCCGTACGTCTTTGGCTTCTAGCAATACTACGTTGCATCAATTACCTCAATACTCCCACTTTGCGTAGAGCCAAAGCCTCTAAGTCCAAATGCTATTACTAATCGTTGGTGTCGGTCTCTACAAAGACCCTTTGTGAGCACATCCGCCACCATGTGCTCCGTTGGGCAATACTCCAAATGTATAACTCCCAATTCCAACTTCTCCCGAATGAAGTGGTATTGCACATCAATGTGCTTCGTGCGTGAATGATGTGTAGGGTTCTTTGCAAGTGAAATGCACCCTTGGTTGTCACACATGATCGTTGTAGCGTCACCTTGTGTGCAACCCACACCCACCATTAGTTGCCTCAACCAAATGGCCTCCTTCGTGGCATGGCTCGTAGCGATGTACTCGGCCTCCACCGTTGATGTCGCCGTGGTTTGTTGCCGCTTGCTATTCCACGACACCGCTCCCGATCCGACCTTGAACATGTAGCCCGTTGTCGATCTTCGATCGCTCGTGTCTCCCGCGTAGTCCGCGTCACAATAGCCGCTCAACACAATGTCTTTGCCTCCAAGACACAACTTCACATCGCTTATGCCCCTCAAATAACGCATGATCCTCTTGACCGTCATCCAATGCATCGAGCCCGGTCTCGCCATGTGTTGACTCACCACGCTAATTGGATACGCAAGGTCGGGCCGTGTCGCAATCATCGCATACATCAATGACCCCACCGCTTGCTTGTATGGCACCTCCGCCATCGATTTAGCCTCCATCGCATACTCCTCCTCCGAAAGCTTGACGAGCTTGGAGTTTGCATCTAATGGTGTTGCCACGGGCTTACAATCCTCCATCCCGAATCTCTTGAGCACGTCCATCACATACTTGCCTTGACTCATGGTGATAGTGCGTGTAGCCCTGTCTCGCACAAACTCAACACCAAGACAAAAGTGCAATTCTCCAAGATCACTCATCTCGTACTCTCTCTCAAGCATGCCTTTTAATGCATTCATTAAACTCATGAGGCTTGCAAGAATGATCAAATCATCAACATATATGATCACAATCACCACATGTTGCCCCTCTTGCATGAAGTAGAGACTATGATCCGCAATGCTCCTAGTAAACCCGTGTGCAATCAAGAACGTGTCAATCTTTTGGTACCACGCTCTTGGAGATTGTTTCAACCCATACAATGATTTTTGCAACTTACAAACAAGGTGCTCATTACCTTGTTGCACAAAGCCCTTGGGTTGCACCATGTAGATGTCCTCCTCCAAATCGCCATTCAAAAATGCGGTTTTCACATCCATTTGATGCATCTCCAAGTCCAAGGCCGCTCCAATGGCAAGAATGCATCGAATGGTGGTGAACTTGGCCACGGGAGCAAATGTCTCGTGAAAGTCCACCCCATGCACTTGCGCGAACCCCTTGGCTACTAATCTTGCCTTGTGACGCACAACAATACCCGAAACATCCCTCTCTGTCCGAAACACCCATTTGCAACCAATGGGGTTGCGATCCTTTGGAATGGGAGTTAATTGCCACGTACCGTTAGCAATTAGAGAGTCGTACTCCTCTTGCATGGCGCGCTCCCACTTGACCGCATCCTCACCTTGCATGGCTTCTCGAATGGTCAATGGACCATCCGATAATGCCACATTCGCATGCTCGTCCTCCACTTGAGGGAAGATGTGGTTCTTCCACCATTCTCCAGGTGGCTTGCGCGATCTCTCGGGGTACCGCCGCTCGCTTGAAGAAACTTGCTCCTCTTGCGTGCCCTTTGCGCCATTCTTGGCCTTTGAGCTTGATGGCGCTTCAACAACCTCCGTGTCGCCAGCTTCGTCATCACCGTCATCATCACCTACATCAACAACACTAGGAGACTTGGAGGGTGTGTCCACCAAAACGTCTCCACTACTCCCACTTGGACCAACTTCCAAAGGAGCCTCCATCGTAGACTCCTCACAAAATGTCACATCACGTGACCGAATGATCTTCCTCGTGTCCACCGACATGAGTCTATACGCCTTGGTACCTTCACAATACCCAAGAAACACACATTTCAAGGCCTTAGCCTCGAGTTTCGTCCTCCGTTCGTCAGGAACCTTCGCATATGCAATGCATCCGAAAATGCGCATGTGTGCAACACATGGTTGCCTCCCACTCCACGCTTGCTCCGGCGTCATGCCTTCAACCGCGCTTGTTGGACACCGATTGCGTGTGTATACCGCATTCACCACCGCTTCCGCCCAAAGGTCCAACTTCAAGTTTTGAGCGTGCAACATGCTCCTCGCCATCTCTACAATGGTGCGATTTGCGCGCTCCGCAACTCCATTTTGTTGAGGCGTGTACGGGGCCGAAGTTTGGCGTGCGATGCCTTCATTCTTCAAAAGCTCGTCAAATTTCTTGGACATGTACTCGCCGCCATTGTCCGACCGAAACACCTTGATCTTCAACTCGGATTGGTTCTCCACCAATGTCTTGAACTCCTTGAACTTCTCAAAGCACTCACTCTTGGCTTTGATAGGGTAGAGCCATATCTTCCTTGAAAAATCATCGATGAAGGTCACAAAGTACTTGCAACCTCTCATCGATGTGGTCTTCATGGGGCCACACACATCCGAATGCACGATCTCCAAAACTTTTGTGGCCCGTGTCGCCCCTTCACCCGCAAATGGCAACCGTTGTTGCTTGCCTTCAATGCAACCTTCACACGTGAATGTAGAAGCATCCACTTTCAATTGATGAAGGTCCATACCGCTTACCATGCCGCGTAGTGTCTTCACACTCTTGATGTTCAAATGGCCAAGTCGACGATGCCACAACGCCAACTTGTCGTCCTTCAAGTTTGAATGCGCCAACGACGCCGATTCCTTCGAATGCACCTTGGAGAACTTGATGTGGTACAAGCCCTCGTGTTCTTCAATGATGGCCACCTCATCTCGACTCGGTGACAACACATAACACCCCTTATCACTAAACTCAACCCTCAAGTGCTTTGCCACTAATTGCCTCACCGATAGTAAATTTGCCGTTAATTTGGGAACGTGGAGGACATCTTGGATAGTGATTGTCTTCACACGACCCCTCACCTCGGTGTCTACAACAATTTGGCCCTTGCCAACGGCCTCAAGCACCGTATCATCTCCCAAAATCACTCTCCTTGGATTAATGAGAGCATACAAATGAAAACAAGTTTTATGTGGTGACATGTGGCTTGTAGCCCCCGAATCAACAATCCAATCACTCGTACTACCATTGCACGATACATTGCTTGCCTTGTTTGCATACTCATCACCAACCTCAATCCAATCACTCATGCTTGCATCACCCTCGATACCATCACTCATGCTTGCATCACCCTCGATGCCATCGCTCATGCTTGCCTCATATCTAGCCGTAAATGCGTACTCATCATCGTCACGAGTTTTAGTGTTGTTTGCACTCTCCCCTTTCTCATCCCTCTTGCATTTGAAGCAAAATTTGGCAATGTGGCCCTTCTTACCACAATAGAAGCACACCTTGTCGCTTGAGCTCCCACCGCCTCCATTCTTGAATTGCTTCGTCACGAGTGCCGCTCCATCTTCTCGAGACTCGTTCTCCTTTCGCCGCGAAAGCTCGTGCAACAACCGTGAGGTCACATAGTCCAATGTGAGCTCCGTAATGGGTCTTGACTCCATCGCCACGATGAGGTACTCGTATGATGATGGAAGGCTCTCCAAAAGTGTCATCACGATGTCACCATCCGTAACCGACACGTCGCAACCGTTGAGTTGATCCGCGAGAGCTTTGACCTTGTTGATGTGCGCCAACATGTCATCTTCTTCGCCCATCTTGATGGTGAAGAACTTGCGCCTCAAAAACAAAATGTTGGCCAATGTTTTCGCTTCGTGAATGTTGCAAAGCTTGGACCATGCTTCCGCGGGTGTCTTACACGAACGAATGTGCGCAAGTTGCGAATCCGCGAGGTTGAGTGCCAAAATGGCAAATGCCTTCTTCTCTCTCCTCGTGTACGCTTGCATGATCCTAGGATCCGTAGAAGAGAAAGGAGGTTCCTCACTACCCTCGACAATCTCCCACAACTTCTTCTCGGCCATCACCATCTCCATTTTGAATTTCCACAAGTGGAAATTCACCCCATCGAACTTGTCCACGACCTTGGGACCCTCACCCTCAAAAGATGCCATGATCCTCACTTATGTATGCCTCCACACACAAATGAAACCTCAAACTCAAACACACAACTTTGTTTTTGTGATTTTTTTTTGCTTTGATATTGCACCTTTGTGCACCCAATGGGTTTAAAACAACCCCAAACACTAGATCAGCACTTTTGTGCTCCACACACGCCTCCCAACACTCAAATGTGAGAACCCTCACCCAAAAATGCAAAGAGGCTCACCAAAACCCCTCAAATCACTCAATGGAGCTCAAAACAACTCCAAATGTTTCAATACGACGCCTTAGTGTCCCCAAACACTCAATGCACGTCAATGACACCTTTGTGTCCTTCAAGAGCACTCACTCAATGCACATGAACTCACACAAGTCCCTCAAAACCCCAATCGCATTGAAATTGCTCAAAACCGCACCTTTGTGCACAAACTAGCTCCAAATGAAAATTTGAGCACCCCAAGAGCATGAAACACATGCAACACCTCAAAGCAAGTGCCTAATCACTAGGATCAGATGGTAGACCCTCCACGAGAGTCTTCACACCTCACAAATCACTTGCATTTACTCAAATGCTCACAATTGAACCAAACGAAGTTCCACTCGCAACGAAGAGATAGAAGAAAGAAAAGAAGGAGATCAAGGGAAGAAATTGACCAAAGAGAGTGCTCCAACATGTAACTTCAGCCCATGCACACCTCCAAGAAACACCAACGCTTCAACAAGCTCCAAAACCTCCAACAATGCTCCAAAACCGCCCGTTGCGCACCGACCTCAAAATACTTGCACAAATGCAATCTAATACTCATGAAACACACATGAGTGGGCCCATAACCTATTGAAAGTAGAGAAGATTGCACAAGGCACACACACAAACACAAGGAATGCGTAGAAAGAGATAATCTTTACTCAAAGGCCTTCCACCTTAAGTAGTGTACACTAGGAGGTCACCATGGACAAACCATATGGGATAACTCATCACAAGGACACTCTAGAGATCAGCCCATGCCTAACCCCTCCTCCCACACACCATTATTTAGCACCCGTACGTCTTTGGCTTCTAGCAATACTACGTTGCATCAATTACCTCAATAGTTTTCATGCTGGAGTTAGGCTATGGTGTGAGTAAAGGATTCAGGCTGTGGTGTGAGTATCATCGCGTGGAGTGGTTGGAGTATCAGAGTCAGGCTGTGGTTTGAGTAGCGCGAGTTAGGCTGTGGTGTAAGTGGCGTGAGTCATGCTGTAGTGAGACCTATGCGAATCAGTTGTGGTGCTAGTAGCGCGAGTCAGATGAGGTGCGAGTAACGGAGTCAAGTGGTTGTTGGGTCCGAAGCTTGATATGGTCGCTTGATCTGGTTGCTTGGTCGCTTGATAATTCATATTGTGCTTGTGGGTGGGTTTAGGAGTCAGGCTCGTGGTACGAGTAGAGGGAGTTATGCTGTGGTACGAATCAGCCTGAGTGTTGTGAGTAACGGAGTTAGACTGTGGTGCGAGTAGCGCGAGTCAAGCTCTAATGGTGAGTATTGCAAGTACCGCGTGGGTGTAAGAAACGCGTGGGTGTGAGTAACGCGAGTCATTTGTGGTGTGAGTAACAGAGTCAGGCTATGGTGTGTGAGTAACACAAGTCAGGCTGTATGGTATGAGTTACTTAGAGTCAGGTTGTGGTCTCTCAGTGATGCGTGTCAGGCTTTGGTGTGAGTAACAGAGTCGGCGTTGGTGTGAGTATGGCGTTCAACGCGCTGTGTGAGTAACAAAATTAGGTTGTGGTGTGTGAGTATCGCGAGTCAGGCTGTATGGTATGAGTAACGGAATCAGCTGTGGGTGTGAGTAACGCGTTCAACGCGTGGTATGAGTAACAAAGTTAGGCTGTGATGTGAGTAATGCGAGCCAAGCTGTGTTACGAGTGACGTGAGTCAGGCTATGGTACGAGTGTAGGGTGGTCTTAGTGTTCGTGTGGTCATGCCATGTGTTCATATTGGCCAAGTGCTGGTCTTGGTGCGAGTCAGGTTTGACAAGTGTGTTGCGAGAAATGCAAAGGGGCGATGGTGTGAATAGCGGATTTAGGCTGCGTTGCGATAAATGTGAGTCAGGCTGTGGTTAGAGCGTAGGCTGGTCTTCGTGTTTGTGTGGTCAGAGTCATGTGTTCATGTTGGTCAAGTGGCAAGTGCAACGCGTGCTGCGAGTAACGCGAGTCAATCGTGTTGCGAGAAATGCAACGAGGTGATGTGTGAGTAGCGGAGTTAGGTTGTGGTGTGTGAGTAACGCGAGTCAGGTTGTGGTGTGTTAGTAACGCGAGTCAGGCTTTGGTGTGAGTAATGGAGTCAGCTGTGGTTTGAGTGTAATGTGAGTCAGGCTGTAGTGTGGGTAATCGAGTCAACTATGTTGTGGAAGTATTGCGAGTCAGGCTTTCGTTTGAGTAACTTAGAGTCAACTATGGTATGAGTAAAGCATTCAACGCGTGATGTGAGTAACGCGAGTCAAGCTTTGGTGAGAGTAATGGAGTCAGGCTATGGTGTGAGTAACACAAGTCAGTCTGTGTTGCGAGTAACGGAGTCAGGCTGTGGTGTGAGTAACATGAGTTAGGCTGTGTTCCGAGTAACGCGAGAGAAGCTGTGGTGCGAGTCTAGGCTGGTATTGGTATTCATGTGGTCATGTCATGTACACGTTCATGTTGGCCAAGTGCGAGTCACACGGTGTAAGACCACAGGTTGCGAGTCATAGGGTGCCATTCATAGGTGTAAAGGTCATGCATGTGTGGGAGTCATGCTGTGGTGCGTTCGTGTGTTCATGTCATCATGGTGCTCGTTTTAATAGACTAACGCATGGTGTGAGTAACGCGATCAGGATGTGGCCTGAGTCTGGTCTATGAAGTGACACAAGTGCATGAGTGATGCGTGGATGAATGTCCCACATATAGATGAATGTGGATGAATATCGTATGAAAAACCATGGATGAATGTCCCACATATGGATGAATGTGGATGAATGTTGTATGAAAGACCGTGGATGAATGTCCCAAATTCCATATCTCACAACGAAATTCTCCTAAATTCCACGGTTATACATGCCAATTCTCCCAAAATATATTATAAAAAAAAATGAAAAAATCCACGGTTATAGGAACCCTTGCCCTAAAAATGACTGCAAAAATGTTTAAAGTCTTCTCTTTAATTTCTGCTCTCTGCTCTCCGCTCTCCGCTCTCTGCTCACATACGATCTTTCCCCGCCCTCAAGGTGACAAGGTCGTTGGGACAAAACTACTATCCTCTTTCAAGGTTAGACACTATAGTAATTGAAGACTAGGACTTGTGAGCAGTGGGGTATGTTTGGGTAATTGGGAGGATTGGTATAAATATGGTATTAGTGGGAAGTGTAGTCGCCAAGTTGTGACTGCCATGGTTGGTTGGGTAGGTATGTCGTATGGCATTTGGCTGGTCCGGGTTCGAATCCTGGTGGGCCTGTTGTAGCAGTGAGATGTTATTTCATGGCTTGGTGCTGCTAGTGTGAAAAGCTAGGCAGGAAAGAATAATACCAACCAACCAGCCCGTAACCTACTGAACTGAGACAAGTGCCTAGCTGATGCTAACAAAAAGTGGTCGGTAACGACTACCAGCCACTTTTGTGGTTTTAGTTCTCCATTTGTGGAATAGTTTGGTTGTTTTCAATTTTTTGTTTGTGGAGGATTATGGAGGCTGCGTGGTGGATTGCAATAGTATTGATTTTTGTGAATGTGGTTTTGATGGAGGATGTAGGGATTTTGAATTTTGTTTCGAGTGTTTTTTGAGAGGAGATATGTGCTGTTCCTCTGGCCCCAACAGTGATGACGATAAGTGGGTCTATTTTCCATCCACGATTGGATATGTCATCAATGAGTGGTTGGTATTTCTGTGTTTTTGTGGTTACGGTTTCGTGTGAGAATCTATCATTACAGTATGTGAATTCAATGAATTGGATGGTGAGGTTGTCATCTGGTTGGAGTGGAGGGGTGCTTTGGTATGGTAGACCTTTTATGCATAGTAAGTCTGGTTTAAGTCGTGCATTACATCTACATGGTTGTTGTTCGCAAGTACATGGGAGGAGCCATGGGGGGACTGTGTTTTCTGGTGGGTGGTTTTGGAAAGTGCCGGCATTCATGAGGATGTAGCATCGAGCTTTGTGAGAGGAGGTGATGAGTTGTCGAAGTTCCCATATGGCTTTGTTGTGTCTTTTGACTCGGAGTGCATGTAGGTGGTGGTGTTGGCACTCGGGGGGTTCACTGGCGAAAATTTTAGAAACAACCTGCGATAAAAAATAGGGTCGAATATATTCATTGTAGATAAATTTTGTAAAAAATGTACATGTAAAATAGGGGATTTTTAAAAAGTGAAACATGTTTACATGTTAAATACCATCACATATAATATTCTCAGGATTTTTACATGTAAAATACCATCACATTATAATATTTTTTGCTAAATTTTTTTGCTAAAAAAAACCCCCAAATAAATAGGTCATTATCGCACGTGTATACAAAATATACAAGGGAGTGCCCCCCCCCGAGTGTTGGCATTTTAGGAGGATGTGTAACCATGTGTCTGCATCAGGGGAGTTACAGATGGAACATGTGCGGGAAGGAAATCTTTGTATTCCAAAGAAAAGTTGTTTGCGAGCATTACCCATATATTGGCCTGTGCGGAGTTTGAGTATGCTGGTTTTCTGAAAATCTGTGATTGAGGGGTTGGACCAAAAAGTGTTGGAGGTGTCACAGTCAATATCTGGGTTAAGTGCCCATTTACTAATGTTGGGAAAGCGTTGAATCATGATGTCAATATGTTGTTTGCGGTCATGTTTTTTAAGATATTCGGCTAGGCATCTAACGGGTCCTTTATTGGGTCGATGGGCAGGTCCTGGCCATTCGTCTTTTTGGAAATAGAATGGGGTGGTGTGTGCAAATTCGCGGGGTCTAGATGCGAATCTATAAAGTTTTGTCGTTCCTGTTTTGGCTAGTTTATCTGCTTGTTCGTTACTAGAGATGTTGGAGTGAGCTTTGACTTTGTGGATGGTTGTGGGTTGTGTTATGTTTTTCAACATGTCGACCATTGATTCTAGTATGATTTTATCTGCATGGTTCCTTTGAAGTATAGGATGGTCGAGCTGAGTTTGTAAGTCATATATGCAATTGAGACAATCTGTGAAGATATGTGCTGGTTTGTTGGGGTAGCGTGTGGTGATAATTTTTAATACTTTATAGATGGCCATTAATTCTGCACGGAAGATAGTCTGTAATCTGCGGAGGCGCTTTGATATTTGGATATCTTCCTTGTGTGGGTTATAAATTTCGTAACCTGCTTTTTCTCTAATCCAGAAACCATCTGCATGTTGTTTAGGGGGTATGAAGGATCCATCAGTGAAGTAGCTGTGTTGTGGAGAAATTTTTAATTGTAGGGGTGTGTTATAGTTAGAGAGAGGGATAAGGGGTGGTGGGTTTTGGTTGTGGAAGGGGGGTAGAGGAGTTTGTTCCATGTGGTGCTTTTATTTATTGGCGTATTTGGTAGGGTGGAGGGGATGTATTGGATATGGTATTGTTGAATTTGGAGTTGATCAATGGAGTTTTTTATGGAATGGACTTGGGTTTGTGTGGTAACTTGGTTACTCTGGTGGTGGATACATAAGATGTGCAGAGCTGATGGTTCTATTCGTGGTTTGGTAATATCAAGGGGAAGTGTTGGTTCGGTGTATGTTATCGTGTCTGCTGTAAAGTGTGTGAGGACATGTGTATCTAAGAAGGGGCCATTATGCGGGTTAAAGTTTTGGTACCGATTGGTATCAGGAATGGTTAGGATGGTGATAGTAGTTGGGTCATGTTTAGCTGCTAAGCGAGCCCAGTGTATGGCTTGTTGGGCCATTTCTTCGTTGTGTGGGTGTGCGTAGCCAGTTCCTTGCCATTCGTATTGGAAGGTTGTGCCTTGCGAGCCGAAGATTTTGTCTCGGGGGAATGGGGAGTAAAATGTTTGAAGTTTAGTAGAGCATGTAGTTGGGGATGAGAAGTAGGATTGGGTGATGTTGAAATGGTCGAGAAGAAAGTCTAATATGTTTGTGGGTAGGGTGTGTTGTGAGTTTTTTAGGGGATCTGTTTTTGGGAGTTTGTATTTGTATCTTTGATATAACCAGATAAGCTCGGTTTCGAATGATTGTGGGTTGGGGACTAGATTATGTGTGTTGTTTTGGTTTTGAGTGTATTGTTGCCAAAGCCATGTGAGTCTGGTTTTTGGGATAGTTGTGAGGTGGGTGCCGGTGTCATCGTATAGGTGACATGATTGATCGGTAATGCGGATAGTATTTTGGTTAGTGATAATGTCTTTGTCTGGGTTACATTCTTTGATTGAGATTCTCAGGGGGAGCACTCCCTTGTATATTTTGCATACACGTGCGATAATGACCTATTTATTTACATTCTTTGATTGAGATTCTCGGGGGGAGCACTCCTTTGTATATTTTGCATACACGTGCGATAATGACCTATTTATTTGGGGGGTTATTTACCTTGCAAAAAATATTATAAGGTGATGGTATTTTATATGTAAAAAGCCTGAGAATATTATATGTGATGGTATTTTACATGTAAACATGTTTCACTTTTTTAAAATCCCCTATTTTACATGTACATTTTTTACAAAATTTATCTACTATGAATATATTGGACCCTATTTTTTATCGCACGTTGTTTCTAAAATTTTCGCCAGTGAACCCCCCGAGTTGAGATTACGGTTAGAGGGATTATTGTTGGCGAGGGGATGTGTCGTGTGTCTTGTGGTTGGGTGGGGGAGAATTGTGTGGTGATGATGTGTGTGTATAGTAGATGTTGTTTGGTGTGGAATGTTTTTACAAGTGTGATGTTGTGGTTGATGACAGCGGGTTGGTTTAGTGGAAAAAGGTCGCGTTGGAGCATCCATGTTTGGTATGTGTGGGAGTTGGGTAGTGTCCATTGGCATAGATATGAGGAGTAGGTTTTTGGGATTTTGTATTTATCAGTTGTTTTGGTATTTTTGTGGTCAAGGATGGTATTTATGGGAAATTTTAAGAGGTCTTTTTTGATATGGGTTTGTGGAGGTGGATGTATTGGTGGTGGGGGCATGCGGAATGGAAGTGGTTGGCTAGGTTGTGGTGGAGTTAAGTCGCGATTATCAGAGATGTATCCAGCTTTAAGTGTTCTGGATGGTGGGTGTATTTGGCAGTGTGGTTGGCATTCGGGAGTGCAAGATGGGTAGCAGAATAATTGGTCAGCTATGTGAAGGGCAGTTTTTTCTAGTGTGGTGGGGGTTTTGTAATATGTTTTAAAGTCTGTAGGGGTCATTAGAGTTGTTCCGTTGGGAAGTGTGATGTGTTTGATTTTGTAGATGTTGTGGAGAAGGAGTTTGTGAATGAGTTTGAGGGAGGTTTTGGGGTGTAGTTGTGGGAGGATGGTTGGGGCATGTTTCATCCATTTTGTTTCGAGTTCAGATGTATGGAGGTGTAAGTTGTCGTGGATGTTTTTGAGGTGTATTCCTCCTGCTTTTTTGAGGAGGAAAAGTGTGCGAATGGTAGGAGATCGGGTACAGTCTTGGTATTTTATACGGGGAATATCTTTTGCGCCTCCATATTTGGTTAGAATATGGTGGAGAAGTCCTTTGTAGATTGTGCCAAGTCTGCCAAGGTTGTTCAGTGCATTTTGTAGTTGTTCCCCTATACAACGTAGGTAGGCATTTTTTAGGGAAAAGGCTTCCAAGCCAAGTACTTCGTATGGGAGTTGTGTGATGACATTGGTTGTGCATTTAGGTAAGCCACATATTGTTTTTTGGACTCCGATGATCTTTTTGTCTAGTTTTTTGATAGTGGGGAGGGAGTATGGGACAGCATAGAAACTATATGCTATACCTGCGCGAATAACAGTGTCTACCATGTTGATTTTTTGTTTTATTGTGGCTAGACAAGTGGCTAATTGTTTGCATTGGGTGATGATTTTTGAGGTCGTAATGTGGGTTTGGAGTTTCCATTTTAAGGAGGGTACCAGTTGTATTCCTAGATATGTGTAGGGCTCATTTTGGTGTAGGACTGGAAGTGGTTGATTTTTGTATTGTATGTTTTGGTTTTGGAGGAGCATTTTGAAGGGTGCAGGTGCGGTTTTGGATTTGTTAGGACTGCCGGTTATGGCGCATTTAGGTACGCCGAGGTCCATTCCTGCCCAGGTGCAGAATTTCTCAATTTTGTGAAGTTGTAATTGTAGAGATTGATGGGTGTTTGAGATGGCAGCAAGGTCGTCTGCGTATGCGGCTGAGCTTATAGTGGTTTTAGGTGTGCCAAATGTATAGCCAAGATGTCCATGTTGGAGCCATCGGAGGAGTGGTTCTAGAAATATTAGGAATAGATAGGGGCTGATTGTGTCTCCTTGAATGGTACCCGCGTTGTATGGGTATAGGCTTTGTGTTGCCAAAGTGTTCACCTCTAAATATAGTATGGGATTGTGAGTATATGTTGCCTATGAATGTTACGGCATCTGTTGGATAACCCAGATCTAACATTGTAGTAAGCAGGCGTGCATGGTCCAAGGAGCCAAATGCATTTTTGAAGTCAATGTAGAGTAGGTAGATGTCTTGGTTTGTGAAGCGTGCATCTTCCAGGGCTGCTAGGAGTGTTTGAAGTTGTCTAGCTGTACTACGTTCGGCTCTGAAGCCTTCTTGGCTATCGTGTAGTATTTATTGAGGTAATTGATGTACGGTAGTATTGCTAGGAGCCAAAGAGGTTCGGGTGCTAAATAATGGTGTGTGGGAAGAGGGGTTAGGCATGGGCTGATCTCTAGAGTGTCCTTGTGATGAGTTATCCCATATGGTTTGTCCATGGTGACCCCCTAGTGTACACTACTTAAGGTGGAAGGCCTTTGAGTAAAGATCATCTCTTTCTACGCATTCCTTGTGTGTGTGTGTGTGTGCCTTGTACTCTCATTTCTTACCTTCAATAGGTTATGGGCCCATTCATGTGTGTTGCATGAGTCTTTGATTGCATTGAGGCAATTAGTTCGAGGTCGTTGCGGAAGGGGTTGATTTCGAGCTTTTGGGAGCATTTTGGAGCGTTTTGGAGGAGTCGTCTCTCTTGGAGGTGTGCACGGGCTGAAGTTACACGTGGGAGCACTCTTCTTGGTCGATCTCTTCCTTTGAATTTCCAAGTTTTTCATTCCAAGCCTCTTTTGTAAGTGGAACGTCGTTTCGTTCAATTTGATGCACTTGTGGTCATACAAGTGATTTGTGAGGTGTTGAGGCTCTAAGGGAGGGTCTATGGTCTGATCTAAGTGATTGGGCACTTGCATTGAGGTGTTGCATGTGTTTCATAGCCTTGGAGTGCTCAAATTTTCATTTGGGGTTACTTTATGCACTTGGGCGCACAAAGGTGCGGTTTTGAGCAATTTCAATGCATTTAGGGTTTCAAGGGGCTTATGTGAGTCCATGAGCATTGATATAGTGCTATTGAGGGACACAAAGGTGTTGATTACGTGCATTGAGTGATTGGGAACACTAAGGTGTAGATTTGGGTCAATCGGAGTAGTGGGAGCTCCATTGAGTGATTTAAGGTGTTTCGATTAACATCTTCGCAATTTGGGTAAGCTACCTTCGCATTTGAGTGTTGGAAGGTGTGTGTAGAGCACAAGGGTGCTGATTTGTTGTTTAGGGTTGAACTAGAGGCATCGGAAGCACAAAGGTGTTACTTTCTATCAAAAAAATCATAAAAAACGAGTGTGGTTATTGAGTTTGAGGATTTAATTGAGTGAGGAGGCATTCGTGAGTAAGGATCATGACATCTTATAAGGGTGAGGGTCCCAAAGTGGTGGACAAGTTCGATGGCGTGAATTTCCACTTGTGGAAGTTCAAAATGGAGATGGTCATGGCGGAGAAGGAGTTGTGGGACATTGTCGATGGTAGTGAGGAGCCCCCTCAATCTACTACCGACCCGGGCGTGATGCAAGCATATTTGAGGCGCGAGAAGAAGGCATTTGCCATCTTGGCTCTCAATCTTTCGGATTCCCAACTCGCGCACATTCGTTCGTGCAAGACACCCCGCGAGGCATGGGCCAAGCTTTGCAACATTCACGAAGCAAAGAGTTTGGCCAACATATTGTTTTTGCGGTGCAAGTTCTTCACCATCAAGATGGAGGAAGAAGACGACATGTTGGCGCACATCAACAAAGTCAAGGCACTCGCGGATCAACTCAACGGTGCGGACGTGACCATTTCCGATGGGGATGTTGTGATGACCCTTTTGGAAAGCCTACCACCCTCGTACGAGTATCTCATCGTGGCCATGGAGTTAAGGCCCATTTCGGAGCTCACATTGGACTATGTGACCTCGCGGTTGTTGCACGAGCTCTCGCGGCGAAAGGAGAATGAGTCTCGTGGAGATAGTGCGGCTCTCATGGCAAAGCAATCCAAGAATGGAGGCGGTGAGAGCTCTAGCGATAAGGCGTGCTTCTATTGCGGTAAGAAGGGCCACATTGCCAAGTTTTGTTACAAACGTAAGAGGGATGAGAAGGAGGAGAGTGCAAACAACACTAAAACTCGTGATGATGATGATGAGTATACGTTTACTACGCGGTATGTCTCTTGGGATGCAAGCATGAGTGATGGCAAAAACGCGTATGCAATGATGGCAAGCAATGCATCGTGCAATGGTAGTACGAGTGATTGGATTGTTGATTCGGGGGCTACAAGCCACATGTCACCGCATAAAACTTGTTTTCATTCGTATGCTCTCATTAACCCAAGGAGGGTGATTTTGGGAGATGATACGGTGCTTGAGGCCATTGGCAAAGGCCAACTTGTTGTAGACACCGAGGTGAGGGGTCGTGTGAAGACAATCACTATCCAAAATGTCCTCGACGTTCCCAAATTAACGGCAAATTTACTATCGGTACGGCAATTAGTGGCAAAGCACTTGAGGGTTGAGTTTAGTGATAAGGGGTGTTATGTGTTGTCACCGAGTCGAGATGAGGTGGCCATCATTGAAGAACACGAGGGCTTGTACCACATCAACTTCTCGAAGGTGCATTCCAAGGAATCGGCGGCGTTGGCACATTCAAACTTGAAGGACGACAAGTTGGCGTTGTGGCATCGTCGACTCGGCCATTTGAACATCAAGAGTGTAAAGACACTACGCGGCATGATAAGTGGCATGGACCTTCATCAATTGAAAGTGGATGCTTCTTCATTCACTTGTGAAGGTTGCATTGAAGGCAAGCGACAACGGTTGCCATCTGCGGGTGAAGCGGCGACTCGGGCCACGAAGGTTTTGGAGATCGTGCATTCAGATGTGTGTGGCCCAATGAAGACCACGTTGATAGGAGGTTGCAAGTACTTTGTGACCTTCATCGATGACTTTTCAAGGAAGATTTGGCTCTACCCAATCAAGGTCAAGAGTGAGTGCTTCGACAAGTTCAAGGAGTTCAAGACATTGGTGGAGAACCAATCCGAGATGAAGATCAAGGTGTTTCGATCGGACAATGGCGGCGAGTACATGTCCAAGAAGTTTGACGAGCTATTGAAGAAAGAAGGCATCGCACGCCAAACTTCGGCCCCGTACACGCCTCAACAAAATGGAGTTGCGGAGCACGCAAATCGCACCATTGTAGAGATGGTGAGGTGCATGTTGCACGCTCAAAACTTGAAGTTGGACCTTTGGGCGGAAGCGGTGGTGAATGCGGTGTACACTCGCAATCGGTGTCCAACAAGCGCAGTTGAAGGCATGACACCGGAGCATGCGTGGAGTGGGAGGCAACCATGTATTGCACACATGCGCATCTTCGGATGCATTGCATACGCAAAGGTTCCCGACGAACGAAGGACTAAACTCGAGGCTAAGGCCTTAAAGTGTGTGTTTCTTGGGTATTGTGAAGGTACCAAGGCGTATAGACTCATGTCGGTGGACACGAGGAAGATCATTCGGTCACGTGATGTGACGTTTTGTGAGGAGTCTACGATGGAGGCTCCTTTGGAGGTTGGTGCAAGTGGGAGTAATGGAGACGTGTTGGTGGACACACCCTCCAAGTCCCCTAGTGTTGTTGATGTAGGTGATGAGGACAGTGATGACAAAGATGGTGACACGGAGGTTGTTGAAGCGCCATCGAGCTCAAAGGCCAAGAATGGCGCAAAAGACGCGCAAGAAGAGCAAATTTCTTCAAGCGAGCGGCAGTACCCCGAGAGATTGCGCAAGTCACCTGGAGAATGGTGGAAGAATCACATCTTCCCTCAAGAGGATGACGAGCATGCGAATGTGGCATTATCGGATGGTCCATTGACCATTCGTGAAGCCATGCAAGGTGAGGATGCGATCAAGTGGGAGCGCGCCATGCAAGAGGAGTACGACTCTCTAATTGCTAATGGTACGTGACAATTAACTCCCATTCCAAAGGATCGCAACCCCATTGGTTGCAAATGGGTGTTTCGGACAAAGAGGGATGTTTTGGGTAATGTGGTGCGTCACAAGGCAAGATTAGTAGCCAAGGGTTTTGCGCAAGTGCATGGGGTAGACTTTCACGAGACGTTTGCTCATGTGGCCAAGTTCACCACCATTCAATGCATTCTTGCGATTGGAGCGGCCATGGACTTGGAAATGCATCAAATGGATGTGAAAACCGCATTTTTGAATGGCGATTTGGAGGAGGACATCTACATGGTGCAACCCAAGGGCTTTGTGCAACAAGGTAATGAGCACCTTGTTTGTAAGTTGCAAAAATCATTGTATGGGTTGAAACAATCTCCAAGAGCGTGGTACCAAAAGATTGACACGTTCTTGCTTGCACACGGGTTTACTAGGAGCATTGCGGATCATAGTCTCTACTTCATGCAAGAGGGACAACGTGTGGTGATTGTGATCATATATGTTGATGATTTGATCATTCTTGCAAGCCTCATGAGTTCAATGAATGCATTAAAAGGCATGCTTGAGAGAGAGTACAAGATGAGTGATCTTGGAGAATTGCACTTTGGTCTTGGTGTTGAGTTTGTGCGAGACAGGGCTACACGCACTATCACCATGAGTCAAGGCAAGTATGTGATGGACGTGCTCAAGAGATTCGGGATGGAGGATTGTAAGCCCGTGGCAACACCATTAGATGCAAACTCCAAGCTCGTCAAGCTTTCGGAGGAGGAGTATGCGGCGGAGGCCAAATCCATGGCGGAGGTGCCATACAAGCAAGCGGTGGGGTCGTTGATGTATGCGATGATTGCGACACGGCCCGACCTCGCGTATCCAATTAGCGTGGTGAGTCAACACATGGCGAGACCAGGCTCAATGCATTGGATGGTGGTCAAGAGGATCATGCGCTACTTGAAGGGCACAAGCGATGTCAAGTTGTGTCTTGGCGGCAAAGACATTGTGTTGAGCGGCTATTGCGACGCGGACTACGCGGGAGACACGAGCAATCGAAGATCGACAACGGGCTACATGTTCAAGGTCGGATCGGGAGCGGTATCGTGGAATAGCAAGCGGCAACAAACCACGGCGACATCAACGGTGGAGGCCGAGGACATGGCTACGAGCCATGCCACGAAGGAGGCCATTTGGTTGAGGCAACTGATGGTGGGTGTGGGTTGCACACAAGGTGACGCTACAACGATCATGTGTGACAACCAAGGGTGCATTTCACTTGCAAAGAACCCTACACATCATTCACGCACGAAGCACATTGATGTGCAATACCACTTCATTCGGGAGAAGTTGGAATTGGGAGTTATACGGTTGGAGTATTGTCCAACGGAGCACTTGGTGGCGGATGTGCTCACAAAGGGTCTTTGTAGAGACCGACACCAACGATTAGTAATAGCATTTGGACTTAGAGGCTTTGGCTCTACGCAAAGTGAGAATATTGAGGTAATTGATGTACGGTAGTATTGCTAGGAGCCAAAGAGGTTCGGGTGCTAAATAATGGTGTGTGGGAAGAGGGGTTAGACATGGGCTGATCTCTAGAGTGTCCTTGTGATGAGTTATCCCATATGGTTTGTCCATGGTGACCCCCTAGTGTACATTACTTAAGGTGGAAGGCCTTTGAGTAAAGATCATTTCTTTCTACGCATTCCTTATGTGTGTGTGTGTGCCTTGTGCTCTCATTTCTTACCTTCAATAGTATTTTGTGTTCTTCACCATAGGAGGATAATATCATGGTTAGTGTGCTAGTAAATAGTTTATAAATGGTGTTGGCCAAGGCGATAGGTCTGTGGTTGGATAGTAATGAGGGGTCGCCTTTTTTATATAGGAGTATAGTGAGGCTAGTTTTCCAAGAAGCGGGGATTTGTTTTTGTTTGTAGCAGTGTGTGAAAAATAAAAATAGGAGTGTGTGGAAGTTTTCAGGCATATTTTTTAGGATTGTGTTGGGGATTTTGTCTAGGCCCGGGGTTTTATTGTTGGCTAAGTGTTTTAAGCAAGAATCATATATATTTTTGTTTAAATATGTGTGTAGTGGGGTTTCTGGGGTGCCTCGTTTGTCAAGAATTAGTCCGTCAAGGTCATGCCATGGGTATTGTCTAACGCCGCGGGTGCAAAGAGGTGGGTGGTCCGGTTGATAGTAGCAGGTGGGGACTGTTGGTCGATTACTGATTGATTGTTGTATGTGGATTTCAGTGGCAATGTCTTATGGGCTAGTAAGTATGTTGTTATATCTGTCTGTGATACAATCTAGTGGTGGAGTGTCTATATTTTTGAAAACTTTTTTATTGATTTTCTTGGGACTTTTGTCATAGAGTTGGCGGTACTTAGATATGGCCTTTTTGACACAGTTTTGTGTGTGTTTGGTGGTAATCTTACAAGCTTGGATTTTTTCGTTTTTAGCAAGAGTGGCTAGGGATTGTATCCATCCGGGGGTGTCTTGGTCATGGATTGGTGGGGGGGTGATGGTTATATGTGTGAGTGTTTGAAGTTTTAAAAGTATGGGGTAGGTTCTCCAGTTGGGGTTATTGTGAATAATATAGATTGTTTTGCGAAGCAAGTGGTAGGTGGTGATGTGTTTTTTCCAGAGTTTTTGTAATTTACGAGGTAAGAAACCGCCTTGTTGGTGTGTTCGGTGCGTAAAAGTAGGGGGTGGTGGTGCAGTGCATGTTTCTTGTATTTTTGTAGAGATGTTTTGGATGAGGTGGTCTAGAGTGTTACATGAGTCTAACCATTGTGTGTTGGTAAGTTGGTTATGTCTTAGCGTGGCTGTGAGGGTGTTTATTTGGAGAGCGTTTTCTTCAAAGAATTCAGTTTGAAATTTTTCTAGGTTTTCTTGTGGAATGGGGTTGAGGATTCTTAATGGGGGGGTAGGTGTGGGTTTAGAGGATGGTTTGGCGAGGAGTGTATTAGGTGGGAGGTGCAAGGTTGCTGGTGAGTGGTCCGAGTTTAAGTTGTGATCGTGGTTGGTGGAGGAGCTAAATAAATTGTTATGAAGGGTTTTTATGTAGAAACCGTCTATTAAGCTAGTGTGTGTGTAGTCTTGTCCACTTTGGCGTGAAAAAGGACTATTAGTAGGAATGTATGTAAGGTTGAGGGAGTTGGTAAATGTTTGCCATTCAATGTCTTGGAGATAAGGGGGGTGGGTGTGTGAGGCTTCTTGTCTGCCGATTAGAGCTATATCGCGATTAAAGTCTGCCCAGAATATATGAGTGATTGGGGTGTGAGGCGATGTGTGTGGAGATGGTTTTTTGAATGAGTGGGATGTGTTGGGTATCATCTGTATGGGAAGGCATATATAGGTGGAGAATTAGGAGTGGTTGGAGGGGTTGGTTGTTGACTTTTATGATTTGAAAGTAGGGTGAGATGGGAGGGGGGTGGATAATTTAGTAATGTTACCTGGGTATGCATAATGCTGATGTATCATTGTGAGGAGTCCGCCTCTAGAGTGGGAGTATGGTAGGTGTTGTTGTATGCATCTGGTGATATTGTGGGTATTGTTGAATAGTAATTTATACTGTGGGAAGAGGTTTTGTATGTATTTAGTAGATTTGTTTGCAGTGAGCTTTGTTTCTTGGATGACTATGATGGCGGGCGGGTTGGGGGTGTGTGAGATGAGATGGTGAAGATTTGGGAGGGCGGTGTTGAGTGAAGCGGCATTCCAAGTTGTGATGAGTGTGTGGGGGTTTGTGGTGTGAGGGGCTGGTATGTGTGGTGGGGGAAGGTTGGGTAGGGGTGGGGGATGGTGGTATTCTGGAAGGGGGTTTGTGCTTTTTAAAGCTTCGGTTAATAGTGAATCTGGGAGGTAGGGAAATTGTTGGAGCAAGGACGTAAATCGGGTGGGGGGTTAGTAGTATGGATAAATGTATATAATTCTTTGTGTATGGTTTTGGATGGTTCAGGAGATGTCGGTGTGTATTTAAGAATTGTGTGTATGGGTGCACTAGTAGAAATCTTGTCTTATGTGACAAGTCTTTAATGACTCAATGTCCGGAAAGACAAGTCCATATTGACACAAAGTGGTCTTTGCATCATTATGGACTTGTCTTTTCGGACATTTAGTCACTGAAGACTTGTCACATAAGACAAGATTTCTACTAGTGGTGGGGGGGGTAGTAATATGGTAATCTGGCGAGTTTTGTAGTTGGGTCATTTTCTCGAGGAGCTGGGTTGTCCAGTCTTGGTCCGGTATTTGTATTAAGAGGTGGTCACAGGCATATATTTGGGGGTTTAGTGTAGTGATTAGGGCAAACAGTATGCGGGGTGGCGAGTGTTGTAGGTTTTGGTATATGAATTTGGAAAGGTGGGGGTAATTTGTATTGGCTTCCTGGTGGGCTGGGTGATTGAGTTTTATGCTTGGGGCAAATTTCTTTGCTAAGTGTTGGTACTCAGGTTGCAATTTGATTGTCCCAGGGATAAAGTATGTTCTATATCTTCTATTATGGGAAGGTGGATGGGTTTGAAAGATGTTGGGCATAGGGCCCGGGTTAATTTCAATGTCGCCGCAAAGAGAAAGTAGGAAGAAGAGTGAGAATATGAGGGGAATTTTATATTGGTATGAGGTAATTTTTTCTATTTGGGCGAGGCCGGTAGGCCGAGCCCGGTTGAGGTGTAGTGGAGTTTGTGTGTGTGTTGTGGAGGGAGTGTGTGTTAGGTTCTTTATTTGGGGGGTTTTTGTAAGTAGACTAAATATTGAGAGTATTGAGGGGATTTTTTGTTGGCGTGGGGTAGTTGTTACTTTGTGGGCGAGGCCAGTAGGCCGAGCCCGTTTGAGGTGTTGTGGAGTTTGTTTGCGTTTTGTGGAGGGAGTGTGTATTAGTTTTATTTGAGGGGTAGTTGTGTGTAGAATTTTGTGGTGATTTGGAATATATAGTGTGAGGTGATTTGGAGTGTATATTTTGTCGTGACTTGGGGAATATATTTTTTGGTGGATATTAGTAGTAATGTTATTAGTTTTTTGGTTTTTTGAAATTTTGGAGTTTTGTTGTAAAAATAGCAGAATAAAATAGTGTTTTGAGCATTGAGGTGCGGGGAGACAGGTGTGGAGTGGGTGAGTGAGCAAGAGTGAGGATGATCTGTGAAAAAAAACCAAAGGCTGTATATTGATAATAAGCCCGTAGGCGGATACAGATAGGATACGGAGAAGACCCTGTGTGAATAGGGTTTCAAGTGCGTCAAGGTGTCTAATCATTTACTGTGGCGTTGGGAGAAGGGCGGAGGAGACGGGGGCCACGGCCCTGATCAGGAGAGCCTTGGACGATGGCGGAGGTGATTCCCGTCATGCACTGGTTGTACTCGCAAGAGGCGCTTGCGAGTTCTTGGAGCTGCGCCATCAAATACGCCTGATGTTTGGTCTGTGTTGCAAATGCGGTCTCGACGGTGACGGTAGTATGCTGAGTAATCTCGTTTCAGAGGATGGGGAGTCGGGCTTCTAATCTGTCTTCGACGTGCTTCATCGCAGCTTCGATCTCGGTGAGGGTGGACGGGGGCAGAGGTGCGTCCTGGTTTTGGAGTGCTTCTACTACGTTGGCCAGAATTTCTCTCGTGGGCCTGTGTTCGTGTGCTTTCACGGCTGCTCTGGGGTCGGAACCTGCAAGGCTGCGCCGGTGGAGAGTAAAGTCGACTAACTTTCCAAGGAGCGGAACCGCACGCCTCATACTCCAATGCGTATAGACAGCAGAGTTCAGGGATCTGATCAGTGCTGCGCCACCGTGTCTGCCGAATGGGTCGTTTTGTGCCCTGATGTAGGTCACTGTTGAGACGCTGCGAACATCAAGCAAACGATGGAGGGCAGCAGTTACCTCAATCTGGGATGCTTGCAGAGGGAGTCCTTTAACCACCAGCGTTGTTGTGAGGGCGTCCATGGTGTTGGAGGTGTCGGCTGGGGCGGAGAATTTGATTGCGGTAGAGTCCAGGGTCGTTGTATGGCGGAGGAGAGTCTATTTGGAGTCATCATCGATTAAGGTGACCTCTGCGAATCCTTGGTCTGTAGTTCGTTTTGAGATGCCTGCGATTTCGAGTTCTTGCCCCGTGGCGTAGCCGTGGCTGATAAGTGCGGCGAGTAGTTGTCTGGAGTGATATTTGGACAAGACCAGGCTTTCTAGGCGTAATTTTTGGTTGAAGGCAGCGGAGTTAAACTAAAAACCTTTCTCAATCTTTCCTACGACGTATTCGTTATTCTGCAGTTGTAGAATAAAAACTCTCTCGCCTTGTAGCAAGGCGATTCCGTCTTTCTGGGGGTTTTGCAAGTCTACTTTCAAAAACCCTAACCACTTGGATGTCTGTTTGTTAACAAGGGCTGAGATGGGTTCACGTAAGGTGTTGGAAATCTAAATGCCCATAAGCTGGAAACAAGAAGCTGCAGCTATCTGTACTTCGTCTTTAGTCATATTATGGTAATGGCTTTCACATCGGACCACTATTTGGTAATTTTGACTCAGGCCCGTGTTGACATCTAGGGGGGCAGATTTTGGGATTTGGGTTAAGTGGTAAAACTGTCCGGGCTTATTGTCATGTCTGGTAGAAGGAAAGAGCTTCTGCTGGACATGAGGGTAAGCGTGTCTGTACGTGTGGCATTCTTGTATCTCGCTAGCAGGCATACCTAGTTGGTGTAAAATCTCAGCTGAAGGTGGTTTGACTATGGGTAGTCCTGCTTCTACCGCGAGTGCTTCGTGAACCGAAAATGTAAGCCACAGAGGAGGATTAGTGGAAGAATTACCCGGGGGTGGGGTTGAGATGTTGGCGGGAGGAGTCGATGCAATGACCGTTTCTGGAGGGGTAGGAACAACAGAGACACCTTTGCTCAAGGAGGCCGTGGATTGCGGGGCCTGCTGGAGTGTAGCATAGGCGGAGGCGTCATCTTCATTGTCTTCGATGAGGATATGTCTTTTGCGTCTGGATTTCTGGCTGAGGTCCGTGGTGTCCATGTCTTGGGAGTTTGAGCGAGGTGGGGCTGGATGGCAGCCATCTGGGAAGTCCCGGATGGCGATGGGGCCATCGTTGTCTTGGGCGGGGCTGGTAAGGTGGAGAGAATCAAATCAAGCTCGGAGTTTCTTCTTTCTGAAGCTGCTTCGCCTGGAGTCGTTGGAGGTATGGTCTTCACTGGACGTCATGGTGACTGAGTGTCGAGAATGTTGGGGATGGGGGAGAGCTGCAGCAAGGTGAAGGTTAGTGTTTGGTAGACAAAAATTTTGCAAAGGAATGTGGGGAGTGTGGGGGATAGGAGCATACCTTTGAGAGTGGTGAGGAGTTTGTTGAGGGTGGGGTGGGTATTTGTATGAGATTGTTGTGGTTGACTGTGGGGGTAGAATCTGAGGCGGATACTTGCTTGGGGAATCGTGTGTGGCAGGTGGAGGCCCTTGGAGTGCACGGGCTGTTTTTGGGTGATAAATGCTATCTGACAGCAGGTGCGGCGGCGGCTGTGTGATTGTGGACGATCGGGGGGTGTCAGTGTGGGATGTCGAGCTTGGAGAGATTGTAGAGGGCAGAGGTTTGTGGATTCTGTGTTTGGGTTTGTGTGCGCATTGATGGGGTGGATTTTCTTGTGAGTGTGTTGCAGCATGGGGGAAGTGGCCGTGGTTCAGGGAGTGGGCATGTTGGGGAGTTGCTGCAGGGTGGAGGTGAGTAAGGGGTGGTGAGTGTAGTTGCTGGTTTGTGTAGGGAGTGGTGGTTTGTGCTAGATTGAGAGTTGGGGATTTTTGAGGTTGGGTTAGAAGGTAGGTAGGATAGAGATATAGGCATAGGAGAAGAAGTCTGGGTGCAGACTTATTGTATGTGTTGCAAATTGAATAAAGAACTTTTTTGTATATCATGGTGTATGTGTGTGTGTTTTTTGGTTGGAGATAGTATGTGGAGTGTTTGTGTGGATTTTTGCATCTTGGTGTGTGGAAAAATGTATGGGTGTGATTTGGAGATGTGATGAATGGGTTCTGAGGGAGAGACTGTGGAAATATGAGGAGTTTATGTGGGGGGTATGGAGTGTGGAGTAAATGTTGTGGTGCTGGGATGTATATGGTGATGAGGGAGGAGTGAGCAGGTGCGGTAAAGTGCGTGAGATGCAGGATTTGGGACGGAGATGGGTGAGTGTGCAAAGTGCGGTATTGTGGGTGCGGTATGTAAGTGTAAGGAGGTGCTGGAGTGGGTGCGTGCAGTTGGGGCTAGGAGAGGAAATGTGCGTGGTAAGTGCGGGGTAGGTGCGTGGTTAGGAACCGTTGATGATGTTGTGGGAAGCACCATGACTGCAGCTGGGTGTCGACGGTGGCACGAGAACACTGGGCCACGGGTGAGGCTCCGGATTGTTGGAGCAGGGACGGCCATTTGAGTTGCCTCGATCTCCCACGATGCTTGACGTTGTGGAACTGCTCTACGAACTGCTTCAATCTCCCGCGATGCTGGACGGTGATGTGGTTGCAAGTAGCTGCCGCTGCCTGTTGCGACGGTGGGGCACGAGTTGGTGAACTTGAGGTAGACGCGTTGGTATAGTGTGAAGCATACACTGTGCGAAATGTGTCTTGGCGTGGTGGCTTGAGTCTGGTGGATGCTGTCCAAGAATCATCGGAGTTGTCTAGGAAGTTAGTGTAGCTAGTTGTTGTTGCAGTGACTAATACATCCTGTGTAAAGATAGACAGAGAAACTATAGTTTCTAGCAAAGGTCTAAGCACCGTGGGAGGAGTGTTGAGGGAGGGGGCATAGTTAGGAGGTGAGAGGAGGAGGCAGAGCAAGAGAGCGTGCTGGAGGAGCACCGCCTCAGCTCCGCCCATGCTCTCCTACCAAACTCCAGGCATACACACATACATAACTTTTCAGAGTGGACATGTAAGTTCAACAATTCTTTGTCCGGTGGGCACAGGGTCTTTAAGAGCAGATAGATAAAAACTCCGGTCCCTTTTTAGCAAGGGGCCGGCGTGAATGAAGTGTCCGTTCGTAATGCCAATGATCCGATGCCCACCGGACAAGGGGAAATTGGGACAATACTACTCTCCTCTTTCGAAGATGGACACTATAGCGACACACTAAGCTACTAGCTAGCTAGCCACTAGTGCCTTGAAGATACCGGACATAGTATCCCTCCAAAGGGCTTTGAGGTACCCATACAACAAGGTCCAAAGACCCCCCACCATAGTTGGGTGGACTATGGTAGTGAGCACCACGCCGGCATGGGGAATAGAACCCACAACCTCCTCATTGGGGGCCATAAGCCTCAACCACCAAGCCAAGGCCCGTGGTGCCTCATCTTTAAAAGCATCTCCACCCCTACGCAGGAAGAAAGACTCTGGGAAAGGGCTTTCGAGGGCTCCAAATATGCATTGAAAAAATTGGCGGCAGTCCCCAACTCTTGTTTGCTTTTAGGCTCTGTGTATTGCAAGTTGATCAATCTAGGGACGGTTGACGAGGCAAGTCCATGAATCTAGGGCTCTCCATCTATTTGTGATTGGTCACTATTCTTGCTCTTGGCTCTTAGTTCCCAAAAGTGCCTCGATTCACGAAATCTCAAGTGGATGAGGCCAAAAAAAACCCGGAATTCAAGCGCAGTAAGAGCAATGCTCGCCCGCAAGGATAGCGAGTTCAATGAAAGATTTGAAAGGCCCGCCCTTTCAAGGCCGCATTTATGGAGAGGGGTGGGGGATAATTTTTAGCAAGGCCGCGTCAAAGGGCTTGTTGCGTCCCTTTGACGCGGCAGTGGAGATGCTCTAACATTACACAAACATTTTAATTGCACCGGCCCTGAAAGAGGACTGGATTTCTATCTATCTATCTGGACATGTGAGTTAGGGTTTTCTTTTGCTCAATCATGTTTTCTCAATTTGGATTAGGGTTTGATGATTTTGGAGTTTGAATTTCTGGTATCAGCTATCTAGCACTACTGGAGTTTCTCGGGCACGGGCTTGCTTTAGTTCAAGGTCGCGAAATCGTGAGACAGCAACCTTTCATGCCCGTTAGATTGTATAAACATTACTTGTGGCGCTTGAGGTGTGTGCTTTAGAGGTTACATCTTGATGTCGCTTAGCAAATTGAGTATTCGTCCTGGTGGATGCAGATTGAAAGCGGGCTGCACAGGAGTTTACGGAGTTATTGAGGACCATCAGTTATTGAAGATGATCCGGAGAAACTTCGATTCCTATCAACTCTACTCTCAAGTAAGTGACTTATGAGAATTTTTCTGATTGAGGTAAATACGGTTCAGATAACAGTGATGAGCAAGGCTTAAGAGTTTGTAGCTCTAGCTAGGGTTTTGCAAATGGCATTGTGGATTCCGTCGGAGTCCCCTCGCTGGTTTAAATTAGCAGTGCTGTTGTTGAAGGCCTTGTCAGCATTATGAAGTTTTAGGCTAGAGTCTGGCAGATGAAGATTTGATGATGCGCCGCCTGACTGTTCCAGCGTTTTGGATTTTCCTAGAACATTTGAATCGCTCGAGTGATGCGTCACTCTGATCTTGTTGCGTACTGAACAACTGATTTTTCTGGTTAGGGTTTCAAACAATATACCGGCAACTCTTCCTCTTGTGCCGATCACTGGATTTCAGCGATGGAGAGATTGAAACACTAGTAGATTTTTGTTGCAGGTGAAGGAGAGCTACAAACATGATTTACAAATTTGCGCTCGCGACCCGGGTGCGAGAGATCGTGCGTGTGTTGCGAGGTCTTCCACCTGACGAGGCTGTGCATGAGCGCACTCTTGCAATCAATGAGCAACTTGCCCGAGTATGATCCGTCCCTTCGATGAATGCCTGAGTAATTTTTCAGCTTTCTATGTTACAATAATCACGAAGTATGTATCACGGATGCTTTCAGGCATTAAAATTAAAATGGAATGACGGTTTGTGCTTTTTTTATTGGTTTTGGAATTTACACTGACATATTAAGGGTGAAGCTTCGAGCGACCAGGATAGCGCAAGAGAAACAACGTGAGCAAGCAGCTTTGAGGGAGGTTCAGTTTGTTATCGAAGAGATGGAACGGCTGAAGGAGAGCTTGAGTGCAGCGGTATCTACTCTTCTTCCTGCTCTGTATTTCTGAAGAGTGTCATTAAGCACGAAAATTCTTTGGTCATGTTCTAGCCTGCTACTTCACACTCTTAACCCCTAAGCGTCCACTGTGTACTTTCTGTAGTGTAGGAAAATTGGACACCCTGCTGCAAATCATCTGTTTGTGTGAAAATGCCTTCAGTTTGACAAGACTGACACTGTTGATCTTGTAGTATAGAAGAAGAGCTTTAATATGATGTATTGCAATCAGAGAACTAAGGTAAAATGAGAAAGTGCCACCGTTGCAAAGTTCAGTGATGCAGATGGCGATATTGGGCGTTTTAGACGCTTAGGGGTTAACTTGTATATTTTGGTGACCGCATGCTAAATAGTGCACTTAGCATTATTTATTCTGACAATCAGAGTGCTCCGTTTGACTAGTTGAAGGAATAGCTTCAGGATAGGGCATGAAATCTTTCAATCTATTACTGCCATTAAGTACTCTGGTTTTGCCACGGTGCAGGAGGAGGCTGCTGTTGAGTTTGTAAACCAGATTGGTGATCATGCACAAGCGCAACTAGAGGATGAGTGGAAGAAGAAAGCAGAAGCTTTGATGGCAGAAATGAATGCATCAGGAGAACCAACGGCCTACAACGCTGATCTCCCTGTAGCATCCCTTCCACAGGAAACCTCCAAGGAGCCTTTGGTGGTCTCCAAAAGCAGAACCACCGTCGTTGAAACAAGGGTTACACCTCCGAAAAGCTAGCAGCTTTTTTGTAAGCTCTTTCGACTTCATTGTTTCTGTTCAATTCCCTTTGGTTTACATATTCAAACCTGCATATGGTGAAATGTCTTCGCAAGCCCACACAAGAACACTTTCTGTACAATAGGATAAGTTAACGTCCGTGCGAAGGGTTAAGCTTTTATTCTCACAGTGGCTTATAGTTCATGTGCCGCTGTGTCATCGGCTTTTGATTCTGTATGACGTTGGTTTGTTGAAGTTCAAAGTGGCGTCGTTAGATTTCGTTCTGCTTCTTCAACCCAAAAAGAAAGAATTCTAGATCCAAATTCTGGTTTTTGATTGGAAAGCCTCTACTTTGGTTGAATCTATGCACTGAGTTCAACAGATATTGGGACGTCTAGAGGCATTTGTACAGCAACAGAGGGTAACTCTTCGGTTTATTTTTAGTTAGTAGCCAATAATCTTTCTTTTCATTGGGAAGTCATGTTTATATTTTTCCATTATGGAGAGTTTGGGAAGAGCAATGATCTCGGCTTCAATTGGAATCCCCTATTTGATTGTTCTGGTCTACTCAATTCAATCTTTCTCGAGTCATTGTTCCGAACCATCGTCAATACAACCTTTGGTGTAGACCAGAGTTGGGCGTGTATCTAATAAAAATAACTAAAATAAATAAATCTTGATTTGTTGTACTCTGTAGAACACTGTTCAAATAGTGTTCATTTCATGCAGAAAATGCCACACGCCCACCACGCCCACCACTGGTGTAGACATTCTCTGGCATTTGGTGAAATAGTTCTATGGAAGTCAGCATTTACTCTTTCATACACATCAATTGGCAAGATCTCTTAGAGAGGATTTTTGCTGAGTCATTGATTAAGGTCATCTACAGTAGGTTCTTGCAAGCTTGTAGGTAAGTGCTATCATTCTTAGCTTATCATGTTTCTTTACCATACTAATTGAAAACAAGGGACTAAACACATTTTAGCAACCGTCGAGGTGTAATTTGACCTTGTGTTTTGGCTTCTTGGCTTGGAGTTGCTATGATGGGACTAAAATTTCAATTTGGGAAAGTTATCAACTTACCTTGAAGGACCAAGGATTCATGTTTCTAAATTGACAAATTCAATTGATCATATTGTAAAAATATAATTCAGATGAGACCAAATTTTATATCATTGGAATCAGTGAAGAACATTGCATGTGTTGGTCAAACAATTTTTTTTTAATAAGAAGTCTACATATGACCTATTTAGGATCTCTAAAGGAAATTTGATGCCCAATATTGGCTTTTTGGTCCTTTTGGGGTTAATGTTATTAGATTGCATGCAATTATGATTTGTCATATCAACACGAAGTTAAGCAAGCTCATGAATACAATTTAGAAAGAAATTGGCCATGTGTTTAAAGGACCCTTTTGCCCTCTTTGAATATAACATCTCTTATACACTAGAACCTCTTTAATTTGACTACCTTGAGTTCCAACTTTTCACTATGAGATAGTTTGAATGTATGACAAGTGTGCTACACTCAATGATAGTATTTCAAACGTGCAAGATATTCTAGAATGTTATTATAAAGAGGTTTGAGTGTATTATTATAAGATTCTCAAAGACATGTTTCAAATTAAACATTCACCTTGTACACTCATCTTCACCTTGGAAAGCGACAAAAAGTAATTGTCTACCACGTGCTTTACACAAGTAACACTGAACCTTGTGGCAACGACGGGGATTGAATTATCAGCCTGTCATTCGCGGAGCAATGACTTTATTGAGGTTTTGGAGCTACTAGGTAGACCTTCATTTGTGATGTTACATTTAAATAGAGGCTCCCGGAGTGGGGCCTACTGAGAAATGAGAGCCTATGAGCGTCGCATCAAGCTTCGCTCTCTTGGCCTCGCAGGCTGCCTCTCATTTCCATGAAGGCCCTACTTCGCAGAAGTCTCCTATAAGGTGAGTGGGTTAATAACCTATGCCGACCATAAACTGACTTCTATAATTACTTCATAAATGGCACTTCACTGTGCGAAAAACCAACAATCACTAAAATAGTTTAGTGATTGTCGACTTTTATTTTATTATTATTATTTTTGTTTGACACACACGAACTACATTTTTGCAACCCGCAGCAAGTTTTTTCAATCAAGTAGTAAGACGATTTCACAACCGGGAATCAAACCGTGAACCTCTCCATTTGGTTTGAGTAAGGTAGACGACATGTTTCCGATCAAGCCCCCAATCACGCAATATAGGGCAACCTATTTCTGTGAATCAACGTGCATTATTTTCGAATTCATTTGTAACGGTGACGGAAACATGTTTCTGGGATGACATGATGCTCGTTTCTTCTTAATATGAAATAGTTGGCGCCAAGAATGGAAACTTGTTACTGAATTAGTATGATACCATGTGTTCTTGATATGAAGTAGCACCAATATCAAAATCTGGTTTTACAATTCTAGAAAATAGGCCAGCCTATATTGCGAGAACGGGTTGGAGAGAATCTTCACTTTGAAAATTCTTAGGAAATTCAATATTGCCCCAAAATTTGTTCAAAAATATGTGACCTTCTTCAAATCAATTTCCCTACAATGCAAAATTATTTGCCTATTCGTTACTCCTATTCGTTACCGAAAGTATGTTGAATTGCTTAAGATGATCGAAAACAGGTCGTCTACCTTACATTACAACCATTACAACCATCACCATGGTAGTCTAGGGTCATCTTGAACCGATAGTTTAGGATCATCTTGAACCAGTTATTGTTGAGTTTGAATCATTACTTGTACATGCAAACACCGGGTCTGTTATCACGCGCGGTCGTAAGCGAGGTTGGAAGCTCGGTCCCTCTCTCCGGCTTCGCTCTCTGCTGGAACTTCGTGTTCTAGCAATCGAGAAACGAATGCGTTTCTAGGGTTTGGTGGGTCTGCTTCAGCTTTCTGGCATTGTCCGAGCGTGCGCCTGGCTTGATTGGGCACCTAGTGGGGGATTGTGGTGGGAGCGGACGAGCGCAATTTAAAATGTGGAGGTCGCAGCAGCTGTTGCGGAGCTCTTTGGCCGTGGCGCGGGCTGCTGCGGGGGCGTCCGAGCAGCCAACTGCGGTGCGAGCCGCGCGCTCGTTCGCGTCCGCCAAGGCCGAGGCGGAGCCACAGTATGTGGAGGTGCCGCTGTCCATGTACGGCGTGGCGGGGAAGTACGCGTCGGCGTTGTACGTGACGGCCGTCCGCCGGAACGTGTTGGACCCCGTGGAGACGGAGCTCGCGCAGGTGATCGGGGCCGCGGCGCAGAACCCGGTGTTCGCGGATTTCCTGAAGGACCCGTCGGTGTCGAAGACGGTGCGGATGCAGGCCGTGGAGGAGATCTTCAAGGAGACGAAGTTCTGCGACGTGACGAAGAATTTTCTAGCGGTGCTGGCGGAGAACGGGCGGTTGTCGCAGCTGCAGCGGATCAGCGGGTGCTACACGGAGCTGCTGCACGCGCATCGGGGCGAGGTGCAGGCGTTGGTGACGTCGGCGCTGGAGCTGAGTCCGGCGGAGTTGGAGGACATCAAGGGCGCGTTGAAGGGGTACCTGAAGGCGGGGCAGAGCTTGGAGGTGGAGCAGAAGGTGGACAGGAGCATCATCGGGGGGATCGTGGTGGACATCGAGGACAAGCACATCGATCTGTCGATCGACACGAAGATCAAGCAAATGGAGAAGCTGTTGGCGGAGGTAGTGTAAGGCAACGAAGCGGGTACGAGAATTGGAAAGAATTTTTCACGAGTTTTCCATTGAATGGTTTCTCCGCATTTAAGTCTAACAGTCTCTACTCTGAGCCGTGACTCGTTGAATGGGAAATGGCAACCCTCAGTAATTAGAACTGTGGCCATGGCGGATCATAGGGATTGTAAATAAATGCAGACCCAGGATCTTGTGCCAATAAATTCTTCTAGTTTCAATCAAATGCATCATCCGAAGGACTCCTTCTCGTTCTTTTACTGGCTCACAGCTGCTGGATTGTGGCTATGCTTTCTAGGTTGGGGAGCCTGGCTAGCAATAATGAAGAAACCCTAGTTGAGCCAGAATGCAATCATAAACTTACGGAGCGAGTCGAATTCGAGGGCTAGTTTGTCGATTCTCCAGCACAAAGTCTATGAAATGATTCACGAGCAACTCCAAGTATTTCGAGGATTTGCGACTAATAAGTCATTTGTAAGGACGTCGTGCCGATCGTCTGGCTTTTTGGTAGGCGGGTTCAACGTTTTTATGTCTTATTGTTTTTGTTGTTCTTGTTTATGTCTTGTTGTTCCGTGCAGTGCAGTCATAATCTTCTTCTGAATTGTGCCCTAGCGTGAAGATGTGTAGAAATTGAAATATAGGTACCATTGGAGTGATCAGTCCGCAGCTTTTGAATCACTAGGGTCTCGGAATACCCTAGTGTGAAGTTGTGTAGAAATTGTACATACAGGTATCGTTGGAGTCATCCGTCAGCGGCTTTTGAATCACTAGGGTCTCAGAACGGGTTACTGCAAGAAATGGACGTTAGAACATTGATTTCTTCTGAAATCTTAAATCTAGAGAATTTGACACCTCGTCAATGATTGGTGAAAACTAGTTATCCACCTCTGACGACAAGGAATTGGTTAATTTGGTGACTCTATTTTCTTCTTTTATAGTTTTCTTTTTCACATTTTTAGAAATTATTTAAGTTTGAAGTATACAATTTACCAAGCCACTAACTCATACTGAGACCCTATACTCAATGTGATGGAGGATTGTCTTTGACCTCTTCATGAAAGCAGTTCTTTTGAATCATTTGTTCATTACTTCGCTGTTTTCGAGAATAGACACTCTAGTGACCACTAATCAGTAGTAGTAAAAACAATAACCTTGAACTAGTGGTTAAATCAAGCTAGGGTATAATTTGGAAATTGTTTGGTTGGTGATTGCCAAGTCATGGTTCAAAGGTTGGTTGGTGGAGGATGTTGTGTTACATTTATATGGTTTAGGTTCGATTCCTGTTGTGATGGCACACTAGTATGGTTGGTTCCTAATATGTTATTGGCATCCTAATTGTATACTTATGCATAATACTTTATATTTATTTATCACCATCTTCAACAGCAATCTTTCTTTATTAAATATGGAATATTTTGGGATCTTTGGGTTTTTTTAGAATTTTTTAGAACCTATTCACACATTTAATCCCTAAATGTATGAAAATGCCTTTGCGGTAAGTAGAATACAACATATATTTCTTGTATTTAGAATGGATCCACACCTTTAATGGGTTTGAGTTCAACAAAGAAGTTGAAATTTAGATCAATGTGGTTCTAGTGAGCTATTGAGATCCTAATTTATAACTTCTTGCTGGTAACAAATGTCGATTATACGAAAGCGTATCTACTCCATGGAACCTTTAGGGGTTAAAGTGAGATAATTCAATTTTTTTACACATTTGGATCCAGATGCTACAAATAGTTGTTTCAAAATAATTTCTATCAAAAGTTTTTATATTTCTATAATTCAAGCTTCAAGAATTATTTTTATTTCCATTGTAATGACCATGAGAATTTCTTGAATGAAAGAAAAAAATCCAGACTATTACTACATATTTTGGCTGCCATATTGTTAAAATACTCTAAATAGAAGTAACCTTTAAATACCTAAGTGTCTATTTCCATATCTCATTAGTTCTCAAGGCATGACCACTGTGGATAATTCTAGGTTCAATAGGTCCAACCTAATGAACTCTCACAAAAAATAGAGTTAACCGAAAAGTTAGCTCAAAGAGGAAAGTTTTAGCAAACTTCTTTTGAACTCATATTGAAATATAAATAGACCAAAAACTAGCTCATCATGAGTTGGAAAACAATCTAAAGCAAGCCACTGTCATTATTCTCCACACCTCGCAATGACTCCCACACCTTCTACTAAAGCTCCAAGCCCATGGCCCACAAGGGGACAGACAGTATGACACAACACTATTCAATCCAAGTATAGCATCTAGAATTTCCGACCCCACTGATTCTGCACTGATTCAGTGCGTTTATCGTTAAACACTGATTCCGCACGTCATACGTGCATTTAGAAGTGTCGTTACGGTACGGAAGTGACATGCATTACTAGAGTGTCGATGCAGTGTCTTTTCAATGATTATCAAAAAAGTGTTGTTTCCGCACAAAAGTCGTGCTTTATGGAATCCGTGCGTTAATCGTGTATTTACATCACATGGCTGATAAGACACGGATAACGTGCGGTTTTAGTTAATGCGAATTCAGTATCGTATACGTATCATATTAATGCCATTTACTATATTTGTGCGATTTCAGTATCTATTATAATGCAAATTATTTTCGTACGACATCCGTGTACAATATTTTAATATATATTTTGGAATCCTTTGGAATCTTTTGGAATCTTTCAAAATATTTTATATTATTTTGGAATATGTTGGAATATTCCAAGAATCTTCTTTAAATTATACTTACGGTTTAATTTCCCAAAACATTTTTAGATCTACATTTATAGAGTTTAGAAGCAATACACATTAAAATTTCAAAGAAATAATATTTTATATTTTTAGAATTCAAATTTGGTATTATTGGTTATCAATGTACTTTTCATCATAGGAGCAAAAAAAAAATAGCTCACAACCACCACGATTTTGGCAAAAAATTAAAAAATTAAAAATATTATGAAAAAAATCCAAGATATAGAAAACGTCCTGCATAATCTAGTGCAAAAAAAAATTGGAAAAAAAGTTTTTTCACATAATTAAAAACATTCAAAGTCCGCTGAAAAAAAAACAGCTCACAGCCCTGATCTGCCATCACGATTTTGGCAAAAAATTCAAAAATTCAAAAAATTATGAAAAAAATCCTAGATATAGAAAATGTCCTGCATAATCTAGTGCAAAAAAAAAATTGGAAAAGAAGTTTTTTTCACATAGTTAAAAACATTCAAAGTCCGCTGAAAAAAAAAGTTCGATAATTACCAAAAGAGTTCTATTCTATGCATGAAGAGTTTGAGGCGGTTTTGGTGGTTTGGAACTTGATTGGTAACCGGAAGGTTGAGAGTTCAAATCCCACCGTTGGCAATAGAGCTTGGGAAGCTATGGTGGGCCCCACCGCATGTGCGGGCAATTTCTGTGTAGTTGAAGTGGGTAGCGAGGAAAGTAATTATTTTATATTTTCTATTATTTTATTTTATTTTATATTTTTAATAATACTATTTTGATCAAATTTAGATATAAAAAGAAAATAAAATCTAGATATGGAAAAGATGATGTCGCACGAAAAACGCACTGAATCAGTGTAGTTTTAAAGACGATTAAAACACGACATTTGACGACTATAAAGAGTGTTGAATTCATACGTTTTCAATGGATGTATCAATCGTGTCGAATCAGTACTATATCCGCTTTAACGAACATTGTGTCATATCAGTGAAGTTGTGATGAATGACGCAACGATGCGGAATCAGTGCGAAAATCGTACGAACCCTTGAAATATCGGAAATCGCACTGAATCGGTGCAGAATCAGTGGGGTCCGAAATTCCTGATGTAGTTCAAAAGAGAGGTTAGAAGTCGAGCAAAAAGGGAGGTTAGATGGGCTTCTTTTTGGTTAACTCTAATATCTCATGAACAACTGATGAGATTGGGGTTTTGTAAGTAGCTTCGAGTTTTATAATAGCCAAATTTAAGTCATGCCAAGCGGTAATTTTGTTCAAGTACATCTGGATTCAATATGTTGAAAGCCATCCATCAAACTCTCTTTGGTTGACTCAAAGATTGCTTGTTAAGAAAATTTTAACGATATTATACTTTCAAGACATTGTAAAGAATTAAAAGTTTTAAATCTCTTATATTTGGATAAAAATGAAATAGTAATAAAGATAAAACTTTTAATTTTTAACAAGTTAATACTTTGTAATTTTTATTGAAGAAAAGCCATTAAAGTACAAATAATTCAAAAGATGAAAATCAAAATTTAACTATCAAGCACCCAATTATATTGCAAATCTTTTAGTTAAATCTTTTAACCCCTAAGCGTTTAAAGAACCCAATATGGCCACAATTAACTGTTTTTCAATCAAATTTATTTTTATGTAAGTTCAAAAAGCATGCCACGTACACCTTGTTGTTCATCTCTATTATTTACATTTAAAAAAAAACATACTATTTTAACCCCTAAACGTCTCAGCGTCCAAAAACTGGATCATGAACAGATTTGAAGCCTTGTAACTTTCTCATACAACCTCGGATGGTTTTCATCCAAGTCACCTTTGAAAGCCTATTAAATTCTCTACCAATTACAATAGATCTCTTGTGATGGAGAGCTACTGATAATATTGAAGATGCCTCCAACTACAAGTATGTCAAATTTGTTGGGTAGATTTTATGCTTGCAATGGTCTTCTCATATACACCTCATGTACATTTGAGCCATGCTAATATCTACTTTTGACACTAGAATCTACTTTTGTTCAAAGGGTTGGTACATTCAAGGGTTAAGCACTTGTAATTACTATGACTATTATAAGATTTTTTAAAATATTATGGAACTAATTTCTATAAAAATAATCATAAAAGTTTAGTATAAATTGGTTTAGTAATAACTTATATGAGAAAAATACTAGAAAATATAACATATTTTTAAATGTGAGAAATTGATGAGGTTTGACTAGGAAAATGTAGGTGAATGGTTAGGGTTTAAAGAATTAAACAATAAAATATTTTGTGATGTGAGACTTGCTTACAAAACTTAATTATACAAATGTAAAACTACTATCCTATTTTATTTCTCATAAGGATATTGCTGATTTTTCTTAAAACTTTAATAAGTTTTTTTATTTTTAATTACTTTTAATTTCTACACAATCTGTTATCAATTTCTACACTCAACTTAAACATTTAATGAAAACATCAATTCCAACAAAGCTAAAACACTTGATTTTAAGGGCCTTTGACCGAATACCATCCAAAATATAGATGGTGGGTCCTTTTTAGAAGTTAATTACGATTACAATTAGATAACCCCCGACGAACGATAATGTGTATTTTCGTCCACTGACGACGACGACGGAGCGTTCCGTACCGATAGCGATTGCCTGAGCATCCCGGCACAGGCAATCGCCGAACGCATCTTCTCAGCTTCTGCGCCATTACCTTAGTGTGTGAGTGTGCGATCCTTTAGCTCTTCTCTTTCATCTGCTGAGTAGAAATCGATCTTTTCGCAACTGACCTTGGCTCCTAGTTTTTCAGGTAATCGAATTTGCAATTCTTTTTCTGACATGTGGAGAACATTATTTGTGCAATGCGGGGTTGAATCCATGTTTTCGAGAGCTGATATTTGAGTTCTCGTGACGAACAGGGGCGCGATCATGGCGACCATGGAGGGGTCAGGGAACAACACTGTCTACTCCGGGAAGGATGTGCAAACCAGCACTCAATCAGGTGCCTACCTATCTCTTTGAATCTCAGCCAAGTAGTTGACACTCTTCTCTGTCACTGTTGAGCTCGATTAATAGAACAATTGTCGCGTATATTTGACTCACAAAGCTCCTTTCATAGATTTTCTAGTCCCTAGAAACGCATTATCGCTCCTGCCAAACGAAACACTAAAGAAACGCATTATCGTAACAGCAGCTATTAGGAGCCAATAAATTCAGAGGAGGACTTTGAGGAAATGTGTGTTTTCAGTACAATGGTTTCAATTAGGTCTACATCATGTATGTGCTTTAGGTAATCGAAGCTAGCCTTTCGATTCTTTGCTGTGCATTGTGCATCGACTTTGTAACAAACGAATCTGCTAATTAGGGTTTTGAATATCAGCTCTGTAGTTTCTTTGCCTTGAAATAACATGCTATATGAGGGAATGTCGGTAGGGTTAGGTTTTAGCACAGGGATCATCAATGTGATAAGAGGCTTGAAAGCCAATGAAGTGGGAGCATGTTGTGGCTTCCACACTAGACAGATTGAAGAGTCCTTTTTCCTCTTTGGGAGATTTTCTTCTTCTGGTCACTATTGCTTGGAAGTTCAAAAGAAGAATTTTCATTTCTTATTCATGCCCGTGTGGATTGGGCCTGGTGAAAGTGGTGCCGCTACATATGATCCTTTATAGCTTTATTGCGTTGTGGATCATCACGCAATTGAAGTTTTTGGTGTCATCTTTGTGCTTCTTTTCCTGAGGTATGTGGCATATCTTTGCGTGATGCTCTTGCCTGTAGTATAGTGTGGTAACGAGAAACCTGTGGGTGTTACAGAGCAGACAGGAGCGATAATCGATGGGAAGGCCATCGCAGACCAGATACGGAAGGAAATCGGAGCCGAAGTGGCCAAGATGAAAGAGTCGGTGGGACATGTTCCTGGCTTGGCTGTGATTCTGGTTGGAGCGCGTAAGGATTCGTCCACCTACGTCCGCAACAAGAAACGAGCGTGCACGGAAGTTGGAATTCAGTCCTTTGATTCCACTCTACCTGAAGACGTGACGCAGGAGGACGTCGTGGCTCATGGCAAGCAGTTTAATGACAACCCGGCCGTTCATGGGATCTTGGTTCAGCTCCCCCTTCCCAAGGTGAGACATATTCAAATAATCAAACAAGGGATCGATTCTTGCTCTTCTCCTAAAATCTTACTTTTTAGGAGATTCTATTTTTTTGGGAGACAAAAGGAAGGTCACTAGAATGTTATGACGAAAATGAGACAATTCATTTCCTGTACATTTCATTGTTTGCTAGCTACACCAAAAAAGGCGATTTAGTATCGTCTGCACAATTTCAAAACTCCACATCTGAATCTACGGACGTCACATAAAGAATACACTAATTTGAAGGCGGCACTAAATCACGACCATGAATTGCTCATCTAACAACAATGTGTCCCACACTGCATAGAGCCAGTCTAACTCCTTACAGCCTAGTAACTTGTAACACACTCCCTTACCTCCCTTAACAAATAACGCATACCATAAGATAGCTTTGCAGATTTGGTCCGTGAATTCCATTCAGTTTCCAAGTAGAGTAATCATCCATGTGTTAGTCATACACTTATCAAGATCTAGATTTCAGCAAGGTGAATTTTGTTACACAGTACATTTTTTATCATGCAAAACCAAAATTCTCTCTAGAGGTTTTGTGCAATGAACTAAGAGTCTTGGGATTCCTTTTCCCGTGCTGCAGCACATTAGCGAGGAGGCAGTTCTTGGGGCGGTGAGCTATGAGAAGGATGTGGATGGATTTCACCCGATCAATGTTGGAACTCTGGCGATGCAAGGGAGAAAGCCTCTGTTTGTGTCTTGCACTCCTAAGGGTTGCATTGAGCTTCTGAAGCGCTCAGGTGTGAAAATGGAGGGGAAGCGTGCTGTTGTCATTGGCCGCAGCAATATTGTGGGCACACCTGCAGCTCAGCTTTTACAGGTTCGTATCCTTTTACAGTTGATACTCTCATCTCATCAATTTCTCATCTCAGGGCCAGTTTACATTTGCCTGTTAAAAGACAAGACATTTCAACAAAATCTAGTCAAAAGTTGGAGAGTTGTTGGCTTTACACTTTGTCTGGACAGCCATGGAGAATAAGCCATTGATAAAATAACTTGGATGTTTACATGTTAAACACTTTTTGGTTATCAATCTTGTTTATTTGACCATTTTGGGGAGTGCTCCCAATACCATCAGTCAACAAAATGGACAAACAGTTAACCTAACTTAGCCTATTAATGTCTTACCATCTTGTCTGTTAGGCTTTAAATAACTACGTCTTGGCCTTGTCCGGAGAAGTGTAAACCGTTCCTTAGTTCTTGGTAGCGCAACGTATTATTCGAGTTAGTTGCTTCTGAGATTCTACGAACTTTGTTCTATCATTCAAATGCTTACTGATGTGCTGCTGGATATATAATGATAGTTGATCGTCAGCACTAACCAGCCTATGAATTGCAGCGCGAAAATGCTACAGTGACCGTGGTGCATTCACGCACGCGAAATCCAGCAGAAATTACCAGAGAAGCCGACATTGTTATTGCAGCAGTTGGAAAAGCTGAATTGGTGCGAGGTGACTGGCTGAAGCCAGGAGCCGTGGTTATTGACGTGGGAATTAACGCTGTGGAGGTATGCAAGATTGTTTTCTTTACTCTATCCGGAATTTTTTGTCCTAGTGTTTGGCATTTTGTTTTATTTTGCAATATTTGTCCTATGTTTTATACTTCAAACGTGAGCCTTGTCAACTTCAAACGATAAAGACAATAGAGTTATCAGCAAAGTCTGTAAAAGAGGGGTGACTGGACAAAAGTTTGTGAAAACTATCGTTGAGAACCCAATAAAAGTAGACGTGTCAGTTGGTTTAAAAAAATGGAGGTGTGAAGTTTCAAGGCTTCAAAAACGGTGCCCAAAAACTTTAGACCCTCAGTTTTCTTGATCCAACAAGTTTTAGTTAATTCAGGGAGCCCCAAGCTTTGACTCCGCCTAGTATGTCCCCGGATTGGCTTGCTGCCAAATCCAAATCAACGCGTCGCTTGTTGTCAAATCCCCGAGTTAGCTTTTTACTTCTGCCAAATCCAAATCAATGCTTCTGTCTTCACCACCGGCTCATCTGGCGCATGCTCTGTTTTTTTCTAATTAATGAACCTCACTCAATTTACGTTTTCCAAAGTTTCAATAAAAGTGAGGTTGTAAGTAGCATCGAGTTTGTGGAAAACTCTAATGAGAGTGACAAAAATCCGCTGGTGCTTGCTAAATGAAATATATATATTTCATTTAGCATGAGATGATAAAGCAGAATTGCAGTTCTTTTCGGGTCAGCCTACCCTACGGCGAACTAATGCAAAAAAATTGCACGCGGGGAATCACACAAACTATTAAAGATTGACCATCTTTTGAGTGCTGAGACGGCTTATTTTGGCAAAGAAAGCGTTAAGTTAAAACACTCCAAAAACTAGGACAGTTATTTTGGGACAGAGGGAGTATTCTATTTGGGATATCAGGGACATTATTTTTTATTATTATTCTGATGTTTCGTAAGATTGGTGTCTACCTGACATTGCGCTTCTTGTGCATTGTAGGATTTATCAATAAAGAAAGGCTATCGACTGGTGGGTGACGTATGCTTTGAAGAGGCCAAGCACGTAGCGTCGATGATCACCCCAGTTCCTGGAGGTGTTGGACCCATGACAATAGCAATGCTGCTGTCCAACACTCTTGAGGCTGCCAAAAGGGCTTACGGTGTTGTATAACTGTGCAGCATCTTCGGGTTTTGCCACAATTGTGTACGATGGTGGCTGTGCTTTGAGGTAAACTTTTTCTACGTGTGCATTTTAGGTGTCACTGGCTTTGCCTGTGCCTTTGGGAGGACAGGGTCATAAAATAGGGTACACATGTAGAACTGCTTTCCCGTGGCACTTTGAGATCAGTATTATGTCTGGAAGCCTTTCTAAGCATAGTCTGCTATTGGCAATGTTAGAATTATCTGATTCATATTTATTGGCGGTTGGCATGCTCAGCCAACGAATAATTACCTGACGCAGGACTTTATATCTATCTATGGCTGCTTTTCTGGCATTGTAAGTTATATTCAATCAGCCACTAAGGTACCTATATCTAATAACTTAGTGACCATTTCCTTAAAGCGTCCATAGCTCAATCTTTCATAATATGTAGATTCTGACACCCTACTGTTGATGAGAATGTGCACAATCTGAACATTAGAGTTTAGGGTTGCTTTAAGGTTAGCACATAAGGTAGGAAAACCAAAAACGGTTAACCCTTAAACGCCGGGCCTATGGCCATGGATTCAGAATGGTCATACGGACTGTTCTGTTTTCTCTATTTTTCACTCAAATTGACTGATATTATTTTTGAAATATTTTTCCTAAATGAAACCTTACATTTTCTATGTGCAGTAATTTTTCCCGTTTTTTTCCAAAAAAAGTGAAATTACTATGATTTTTTTAAGGAAATCCTTAAGAAAATTCATATAAATTAGAAAATATACTCAAAAATTCCAATTTTTTTTCCAATGGTCTGACTTACGTTGGAGTACACAATGGTGGATGAAAATCATCCGTCTCTCTAAAATTAGTAAAAGGTACCTCTATGATAATAAGTGTTGAACTTGCAATTGCTATAAAATACTTAATATTAGTAATTTTCCAAAAATTCAAGATGGAGTCAAAAGTGAACTTGATAAACTTCATCTTCTTAGTTAAGCTCATATACAACAAACACCATCTTCATGGTTTAAATTGAATTTTTGTAGAAAAGGTCAAATGATTCAAAATACATGACATGGAGATCCGTTTTTACTACTTATTTTCCAATGAAGGCCCCAAATTAAGTCCCATGGTGGATATCTCCCATGCATGTGTTGTGTAGAAGAGTAGCAAGGAAGTGCACAGACAGAAATGGATGAAAATCCTCTTTTTCTCTTGAGAAACAAGCCTTTTCAGTCATCCAAAAGCCACAAAATGGCTCTGCCGGCGTTTAAGGGTTAATGCCCTCAAGGCGTGCACTAGAGTTGCACTAAAACAGGGAGGTGGTAGACCGAAAATGGAGAATTTTTGCATGACCATGATTGCTAAAAATTTACTAAAAATTAATAAATTTTTTTTGAATTTTTAGTAGCTTTGTGTGCGGTTTTCTATGATATTAGTTAACCGTTTTAGGTATTTTCATGTGTAGAAAAGGAAGAGTCTAGTATACAAGAAGGGGGTTTGACAAACTTCCCACTTTGAGAAATTGTAGATAATTATTTACGGGGAATAAAAATACGAAACAACTTGCATTCTTCATCATTTCTTCTTCATCTCAAAAAAATTTCACATAATTTCTAACTCCATTCCTTCTGGTCAAATCACCTTATTTTCACCGTTTTTGGTTTTCCTACCTTAGTTAGCACTTTGGAAATTCATAACTTATTCACACGGTGTCTAAATAATGCATGCTAAAGTGCGTTGGAATCCTCTTGAACTTGCTAAGAAGACCCATTGAAAATATTTTTTTGTTTTATGTGTGTAAATAGGCTCAGTTGGTAAGATGAACGCTTTAAGGTATAGTTACCTTATGTTGAACTATTCTTCACGATACCATCGATATTCAACTTTCAATGCCATGAGTTCAATATAGTTGACTATCCTTCCCATTACCATCATTGTTCAACTTTCAAGAGTTCAATGTTATTCCCTCCGTCCCATAATAGATGATGCTATTGAAGAAAATAAAAATAATTAAGTGAATTAGAAAGATTTCATCAAATCTCTTAACCCTTAATCCCTAAACGTAACAAGGTGTCTTTGGAATTGACAATTTGAGAAAAAGCATCAGAAACTACTATTTAGAAGAATATTTCGGAATTGATATACAAATGAAAGTCCTACATTTTGAATTTTAGATTCCGTATGTACGGTTCGATTCACTAATACTATCACCAATATTTAATCATAAGTTAAAATTAAAGATTCCTTCTAAATTTGATTACAAACAAAATTTTAATATTTTTTGAGTAAAATTTGTTGGAATGAATTTGAAATGAGATACTCTTAATCATGGTGACTCTTTGAAATTTTTGTGTTTCTTAAATCTATGACCTCATATTTGCAAGGCCACTTTTGAACTACAATCAATGCAATTTTGGCTTGATCAACAAATTGACATACTTCTACATTTGTAATTTTAGAAAAATATGTAATCAAGTATGACTAAATCCAATCATTAGATAGGACAACATCATGGTGAAGAATCTCCAAAAAAATGGATGACTTTCATCCAAGCATTGATGAGAACGTGATAAAGGTTTGAATATGTTAGTCGTCTAAATTTTGAACGTTGAGACTTTTAGGGGTTAAATTGCCTAAGCGTCCATTTTTTTGGATGATGCACAGATTTCATCCACATTTTCTCATCCGTCGTGCATTCTTTGCAGTGTAATTTTTGTTATGCTTCATTCCATGTTGCAACAATTAACCCAAAATCTCTAAGATCCAAGTTCAAAAGTGTTTAAAAGTGCTCTTGAAAAAGTCAACACATAAAATTAAGCAACCAAAAAATCTCCAAAAATCCCTACACTTAGAGTATTACGTTTGAATTCATCACAACAAATTTCATCAATAGATTGTCAATATTTTATTTGTAATTCTAACTGAATTACAAAAGAATTTTGAATTTTAAGTTTCAAAATTAATACAATAATATTGGTGATGGCAATTATAGATTTAATATTGACTCCGTGTTCAATGAACGTGTATGTTTGATCTAATCTTGCTAGCATCTTGGCTCTATCTCTCCTTTGATTGTCCGAGATGCATGCACGTGCCTCCACTATGTGCTCCGTCATGATTGTTTTCATTGTTATACACCGACTACGCTTCCTATCCAAAGAAGCATGCTCCTTGCCACATAAGGTCTTGAATGGCAAGGTATCGGGTTCCTTTCAATTTGGTTTCTTGTAAACAAATGATGTCGGTTTCCCTAAGATGATTGTGAAAGTAATTGTCAATAACATCTACTTTATTCGAGTACGTCATTCATCCCTTGAACATTTTGGCTTAAGATGGCTAGCTTCATAAATATGAATTGGCGAGGTTGGCCACTACGAACCGGGTGTACAAACTTCTCTGATTGGCTCTAATGTTCCTCGTTGGACTTCTGTTTGTTTTAGTTCTCTCTAGCGAGTGAACACCTAGGCCACTACGCCACGCAACTGTCTACTGTGCGTGATTAGGCCGTGGGGGTGGAGGAGGAAGGGTCGTGACTGTGGACGCCTCTGTCTCTAAGCCATTCTTACATTTCTAGGAGTAGGTGTTTCAGTATTTGTTCGGTGACTCTTTTATTTGAATGATCTGAAGATCTCACCCACGACTCTAGCATGTATCATTCGCCCCCAAAGCTGAGGTTATCGGATTGTCCATGTGGGTTGTCTAGACAACCTCGTATTTTTAGGCTAGAGTTATGTCCGAGGTTGAGTGCCAGCGGGTCTCAGTCGCAAGAAAAAGAATTCCTCACTTTTATATGTGGATAGTGGACCTATGGACCCTCTATCCTCCTCGATGTTGTCACTATCTGCCATAGTGTCATCCTCATCATATTGCGTCTTTTGCTACTTTGGACGTGTTCTCATCCCTCGTCGTATCCGCATTGGCTGCAGCTCCAATTCGCACGATTGTGGCTGCCCCGCGTGCAACATGTATAGCACTTCGCGTTGGGGTGTACTTACCGTGTTTTGAAATGTCGTACCGGGTCTCTTTGTCTTTGTGGATTGATTACGTCCTAGTTCTCTAGCTTGCAAGCTTCTTGCCGTGGCCGATGGTGAGGCCACGGTATTCTTAGTGTTTTGTGTTTAGACTGGTCTTCTTGCCATCAATTCCAATCGATCCTTCTCAAATTTTGTCGAGTCTATAAATTTCGAGCCGAATGGGGAATGCGTAGCCTCTCCCATTTTCTTCTTTTCCAACTTGACTAATGGCCAATGAGGCACTTGGCTTTTCTATTGCCCCTTGAGTAGGGTCTTTGCTAGGACACGTTTGCTTTCCATTTGTACCGTTGTCTCCGTGTTGATCTTCTTCCTTGGTTGGAGCCGATTAGACTCCCACTTCTGCTCATTCCCCTAATTTCTCATGTCCGGCATTCAAAGTGTTGCCTAAGACGTTCGGAGTACTTCTGTCTCTTGAACGGATCCTTAACATGTCTTTGGACAGTCCTCTGGAAAGAACTCGCTTTCTCAGGCTAACAGAGGTTTTGGATTTACCCATGTTAACAACTCCTCGGGTTGCGTCCGTGCATGACGCTGCAATCTTCTATGAGATTAGAAGTAGACAAGCAAAACCTACATCGGATCGGTAAGTTGTTGTAGTCCACTTGAATGTCTACTTGAATGTCTTGATTTACTCGTGAATGTCTACTCGTGAATGTCTTCATCTACTCATGTTGCCTTAATCTACTCGTGAATGTCTTATACTACTCGTGTTGCCTCTATTATTGCCTAGAACTGTCCATAGATTTTGTGCGATCTCAAAGGCACTGCTAATAAACTCGTTTGGTATTGCTTTTAGAGTGATCGAGATGGTTTTTTTATGCCTATGGGCTTCCTAGAATTAAAGCTAGGGATCTATGGTTGTAAAATGCAAGTGCCCCATTTAGAGAGATGGGGTGTGAGTACAAGTACCTTTAGGGTGGGTGCTTCTTGTGTGTTGTAAATTGGAAGAATCAGTGGCCTAGTTCTCTCCCAATGCGGCATTCTTTCATGAAATCATACTTTATTATATTTAAAAGTTAAAGTCATTTGACACAGTGCAACAAACTAACATTGTAGCCAGACAACGTTTTTGGGTATCCCAAGCCGACCATTGCCCATTAAGACCCATTGAGAACGTACATTTTTTATGTGTGTAAATAGGTTCAGTTGGTAAGGTGGGCGCTTTAACCCTTTGACGCGCCAACATTCATATTATGAACGCTAGATGATTTTTGACGCGTCCCTTCACCACATACGTGATGTTTTTGATCCATCCAAAATTCACTTGATTCTTGTGCTAGTTGACTACCATTTGGATGGTATGGATTGTCAAAAAAGATTGTGTGATTTTTTGAAAAACAACACAAGTGGTTTATCTCGAGTTTCATTCTTAGTTCAAAAAGTGAGACCTTAACCCCTAAACGTACCGATCCTTTGAACAGAAGTAGATGCTAGCCTGAAAAATAGATTTTAGCATAGCTCAAATGTACAATAAGTGTACATGAAAGGACCATTGCATGCATGAAATCTACCCAACAAATTTGACATATTTGCATTTGGAGGCCTCTCCAATATTATGGACATCTTCCCATCACAAGAGATTTACTCTCATTGGTAGAGAACTTAGTAGGCTTGCAAAGGTGACTTCGATGAAAGTCATATGAGATTGTATGAAAAAGTTACAGGACTTTGAATCCATTCATGATCCAGTTTCTGGACGCTGTGACGTTTAGGGGTTAAACATGATTTTCTAAAATAAGTAGAATCAAATAATGGAAATTATACCATCTTGTAGTGCACGTTATTCCAATTTCATTGTAATATTTTTAAGTTTTTTTTGTGTTAATTTTGGATTTTTAATTGAATTTCAAGAGAAAACCTTGCAAAATATATTTAAATATACTAATAATAATTGTGATGAATCCGATTGTACAAATGTTATCTTTACATTGACATTTATGACTTTGCTTTGTACATCAATTGCATTTTTTCTATTTATCAAACATTTTACAATGAGTTTTTGAAAACAATGTTGAATCGGGGACGTTAAAGGGTTAAGGTATAATTACCTTACGTATTTATTAATTTCTACAATCATTTTTCTACTATTTTGGCTCGGCAAGTTATGAGGTAACCTGACTGTCACATAGAAGACGGAGCATATTAGAGTTAACCGAAAAGAAGAGAAAATACATGTTAGGTGAGGTGAGTCTGACCCGTATCTAAGGCAACCAAGCAAACTGGCATGGTTTCCAAAGAATTCAAAATAGAAAGCAGTGTGAACTAGTTTTGTCGTCAAAAAGTCTGCAAAACTCATTCTAAGGGGAGTTTTATGTCAGAAGCTGCGTTGGTTGAGGAGAGCTATTTGCAAGTTGCCTCCTTCCTCTCGCTTTACTTAAAAATAACAATTTTGTATAGCTGCCTTATCCCACCATGTTAGACACAGGATCTATTTTTTTCCACACCTCCCTGCTACCGCATCAGGCCTTGATTAGGAAGCCTTATTGTGCCTCTGACAGTTCCGAATTGCATGGAGAACATGAATCTTCAAAACTCGTTTCTAATTTCACTTACACTCGGACACCTCATCGATTTCCGGATCCACGATTTTAGGGGGTCAGAATACCTCTTCTGTTTTCGGTTAACTCTATTGAAGTAACCATAGCCCTATTGAAGTCAGAGCACGTCCATGTCTGAGATGCCAAGCTGGCAGGACAAACAATCAGCTGCCAGTCGAGCTGGCACTGCTGTCTCCACCAATCGTGCAGGCCCCCGGTCTCCCCCTTTGTCGGTGCTCCAAGTCCTCACTCCGCATACTCTCATCCACTGTTTTTCATCCATCCAACCGACCAGGGTGTATCTACTTATGCCAATAATATCACATCCTTTTCAGGAGTGTGCCCGGCCGGTTGGGCTTTTGGGCTTGGGTCCTGTTGCTCTTTCAGTTGTTTGCTCAAAATGGGCATTGATAGGATTTTAAAAAATAAAATTTCTTGGGATTCTAATTACACGCTTCCCCAAACTTCATCCTCGTGCTTTTGCAATTCTTTTCTTTGTTGCCAACCTTATCTCCAAAGAATTTAATAATGTATGCTGATCAAATTCCAAGTGGAATTTTGAAACTTTCTCCACTTTAGGCTTTTATTAAAAAAATGAGAAAATACAAACTTTTCCCACTTTATTGAACCAATCCAAGATCCCGCCAGCTAAGAGCTTAAACGCAAATTGAAGGAATGCATTAGAATTACAACTAAAGTAGACGACCTGTTTCCGATCACCTTAAGCAATTCAGCATACTTCCGGTGGAGTAACAAATAGGAAAATAATTTTGCAGTGTAGGGAAATAGATTTAAAGAAGGTAACATATTTTTGAACAAATTTTGGGGCAATATCGAATTTACTACGAATTTTCAAAGTGAAGATTCTCTCCAACCCGTTCTCGCAATATAGACTGACCTATTTCCAAGAACTATAAAACTAGATTTCGAGAACACATGATATCATACTAACTTGGTCACAAGTTTCCATTCTAGGCGCCAACCCTTCCATATTAAGAAGAAACATGTTTCCGCCACCGTTTACGAATGAATTCGAAAATAATGTAGGCCTATTCACGAAAATAGGTCGCCCTATATTGCGTGATTGGGGGCCTGATCGGAAACAGGTCGTCTACTTTAATCACACCTTAACCCCTAAACGTCCTCACCCTTTTCAGATTTGGCAGTTTTTCAAAGATGCATTATAAAATGCAACTTAGAGGGGTATTTTCAATTTGATGAATGAATAAAAGTTGTACATTATGCATTTTAGATTCTATCCATACGGTTAGATTTGCAATTGCTATCACCAATATTTGTGTATAAATTTTCAAACTTAAAATTTAGAGCTCTTTTGTAATATAATTACGAATAAGATATTGACAATCTAATATTGAATTTATTTGAGATGGGTTGAAATGTGATTTTGGAGATTTTTGGAGATTTTTTGGTTGCTTATTTCTAGTACTTGACTTTTTCAAGAGCACTTTTAGACTAAAATCTTTCAAATTTGGGGTGGAACACTACAACATGAAATGAGGCATAAAAATTTCACAAATCATCCCCTTTCTAATCGGATCACACATGCACGAAGCTAACTTCCCATAAAAGTTTTAGTAAAAATTTCACACTGCAAAAAGTACATGATCGATGAGAAATCCGAGTTCAAATCCGTACATCATCCAAAATATGGATGGTTGGGCGGTTAGGGGTTAACCCTTAAACGTACCACTCCTTTGGAGGAAAGTCAAACTACACAATTTACTGAATTTAGCGTTCAAGGTTTATCAAAATATATTTTGTTATATTTTTCATGCATGGAACTGAATGTTTCCTATCAGTCTTGAAATTTTCAGATTTTTTTTATTTAATATGGCATTTTTAACAAATTTTTAAGTCAAATACTTCAAAAAATAATTTTTATTTCAAAAAAGCTTTAAAAAAATTAATTTTTTTTGGGAGCAGGTACAAATTACAATGGAGAATCACATGGTATGTTTTCCATATAAACTTTTTATTTCAATTCTGAAATTCGAAAGCTGAAAATCCTATCATTCCTATGTAGTGTAATTCAAACCTTGACCTACAAAGCTTGCACAAGCAATAAAATACTCAATAATTGGAATTTTTAAGATTTGAAAAGTGGAGTACAAACTAGACTTAATAAACTTCATTTTCTTAGTTGGGTATATTAGCAATAAAAGTCTTCTTGAAGATCAAAATTGGGTTTGACCAACAAACATCCAGTAACTGGATGCGTGGACGTTTAGGGGTTAAAGCATTCACCTTACCAACTGAGCCTATTTACACAGAAAATATTTTCAGTGGGACTTAATAGCAAGTTCAAGAGGATTCCAACGCACTTTAGCATGCATTATTTGGACACTGTATGAATAAGTTATGAATTTCCAAAGTACTAACTATGAGGTTGACCTTAACCCTTTGACGCTCCATATATGAACGTTGGATGATTTCTGACGCGTCCCTTCAACACATACAACGATGTTTTTCGTCCATCCAAAATTCTCTTCATTCTTGTGCGAGTTGACTACCATTTGTACGGTATGGATCTTCAAAATAAGATAATGTGAATTTTTGAAAAATTAGAAAAGTGGTTTATGTCAAGTTTCAATCTTAGTTCAAAAAGTGAGACCTTAAACATGATTTTCCATAATAAGTAGAATCAAATAATGGAAACGAAACTGTCTTGTAGTGCATGTTATTCCAATTCCATTACAATATTTTTTAATTTTTTTGTGTTAGTCTTGATTTTTAATTGAATTTCAAGAGAAAACCTTGCAAAATTAATTAAAATAAATTAATAATGAATATGATGAATCCAACCGTACAGATGTTATCTTCACATTGACATTTACAACTTTGCTTTGTATATCAACTCCATTTTTGTTTTTCATCAACAATTTTTTAACGAAAACAGTGTTGAATCGGACCTTTAAGGGTTAAAGCGACCCTAAACTTTGATGTTCAGATTGTGCAGATTCTCATCAACAGTAGGGTGTCTGTCTGCATCTACTTATTATAGAAGATTGAGCTATGCACGCTTTGAGGAAATGTTCGCTTTTAGATATAGTTACCTTTTAGAGTACGGCATACAATATAGTTAACCCCCAAATGACAGAGGGGAAAGGGCAAAACCTAGATATGTTATAAAATGTTACTTCTGCAACTTTGATGAAGTTTGTTCCAAATGAGAAAATGAGAAGAATGATGTTTAGTAATTATATATATGGTCAAAGTTCCAAAAACAGTTTTAGATACTCATTTAATAAATTTAAGAGCATTTACCATTTAAAATTCACCAAAATTACAAATTTTATTTTTAGAATTTGAAATTTGGTATGATTGGTTAAAACTAGTCATTCTATTTCTAAAATTTTAAAACGAAAATTTCTCAAATGAGTAAACATCATTAGTTTCCCAAAATAGTAAGTTTTGTAGCACTTTGACAATATCGAGGTCTATGTCTTTGAAAAAATCCTTGGAGAACTTCAATGTTGCAAATGAAATGTATCAAAAAGCACTAGAACATGATCTCAACCCCCAATTTAAAAAAAATCAAAACTTGAAAATTGTGAATTCCTGCCTATGAGCAATCACTGCTGTTTGGGCTGCGTTCAGAAAATGGTCAATCGGTCACTTAGGGGTTAACCAAAAAGTCAGCCCAAAGAAAAAAGTTTTGGCAAACTCGTGTTCGATACCTCTTGAACTCATATTGTAATATAATTAGTCCAAAAACTAGTCTGTGATGAGTCGAGAGACAATTTAAAGCAAAGCACAGTCATTATTCTCCACACCTCTCTATGACTCCTACACCTTCCACTAAAGCTCCAAGCTCATGGCCTACAAAGGGGCAATATACAACACGACACTATTCAACCCAAGTGTAGTTCAATAGAGTTTTTTTTTTTTTTTTTTTTTTTTTTTTTGGTTTTTTTATCCACAAATAAAGGGAGACTTTTACTGCAAAAAAAAGAGGCAAGTCGCATATACAAACCAAACCCGCCAGTTCGGCGAGAGGAGGGGACTCCAAGACAAAAACTAAATTTAATAGAGAGGTTAGAAGTAGAGCAAAAAGAAAAGGTTATATGCGTTTCTTTTTTGTTAACTCAAGTGACTCGAAGAAGTATTGGTACATAAGGCTCACGGCATGGGAACTATTAGAAATGCAAGCAAGATGAGGCCAATCTGACCCAATTATGCACAAGGGGGCTACATGGGATGATAGAAACGATGGCCTACACAACACAACATGCTAATACGGTTCTCGATGGTTTAGCTGTGCCTGGAAATTAGAGTAAATTAGGTTTTTTTTTAAATATAATTTTAGTTGCATCTAATTTTCTTTTTTCTGCACTTCTATTGTGGATTATTGCAATTATTTTCTTTGTGCCACGAGGGGAGGGACAAAAAAACGCTTTGTTTTCAAGAGCTTAATGGTTGAACGGTAAAAACAAGTCATAAAAATAAATATAGGATAAATACTAAGGTATAAACTACATGACTAGCCGCTTGTTGATGTTTGGCATGGGCTTACACTAATGTTTGGCATGTCATCATGGAACAAGACTAGTGGTGGATGCAACCTCGCAATGTCTCAAAACGCACCCATTTTTCTTGTGAAGGGTTGTAGGTGCATGTTCTTACATCTGGAAGAAACTAGCCCGTGGACAATAAGAATGAAGATTGTTGCCATACTAGGCGACTTTAGAGCATCCTCACCCATGCCCTAAAAGAGTCCAACACACAAATGAAAATTGCTAAGAGCCCTTCAAAAATGTCTTTTGACCTTCAATCATAGTGTATTAAGAAATGACCCTTTAAATCTAAGTCAAGTTGACTATATCCCACATTCTACTTGTGATTGGTTCATTGATTATTTGATGTGCATTTTTGGTGTTTGACAGGCATTTAAAGGTAGGAGAGTGTAAGGGCCGCTTCACACTATGGCCATTTAAGTCGAGAGGCCGTGGGATTGAGTAACCAAACTTTGTTGAGAGTCCAAAGAGATGAGTTGAAAATAGACAATAAAATATAGTTTTGTTTTATTGTGAAAAAAAATCAACACTCTCTTGACCATAGTTTGGGTTTTCATTCCTGTCCAACAAAACTTTCTTTCGAGAGTCCGTAGCCTTGGTCAAAAAGTGTTGTCATATAGGCATTTTGAGAAGCAACATCTTAGAGTCAAGAGGCCGAATCTTTGGTTTCTTGCATTCCGATTGGTGGAAATTACAGCCTCCCGACCTTCGGCCATAGTGTGAAGCGGCCCCAAGTTCAAAGACTCTTCAAATGTACCGAAGGATATCTCAGGTTTAAGGGATGGAGCCAGCTGGTTGCTACAACTTTTTTGCCTATGATAACTCACCAACAAGCACCAAATCATTTACACCACAAACTTGCTCACACGGACTCGTCGGGAATCGAACCCAGACCACTTCATGGGCACTTCCAACTCCACACACAACCAACCAGTGGAGAAATGACTTGGCAATGATTTCCCATCAAAATACTCATTTATACCCGATTATTATCCAAATGTGCTAGTGTGATGCTCTTTCGTTTAGCTTTTAGGTTCCTAGTGCCTCTATAGGGTGTCTATTCCCAAAAGGGGTGAGTAGTTTTGCATCAATGGATCTTTGTCCAGTGGACACTGACTCATTGGCAAAACGAACAGACGCTTCATTCACGCTGGCCTTGTTTGAGGACCGGAGTTTCTATCTATCTACCGAAGAATAATTTTAGAGGGTGCTGATGCTCTTACACCTTCAATATATTTCACCCGGGTGCGGGGGCTGCATGGTCGTGCCAATTTGGGCATATTTCCTACCATTGGAAATAAAATGTTTTCCTTTTAGGTCAAAATAAGTAAATGAAATGAAAGCTGTCAGAGTGAGGCTGGCATGTATCCAAAATTGGGAATGTGGGGATCTACCATTCTGAGCACCACCATAGCTACAATGTACTGTAATGTATTACCGTAGTACTATAACTGGGTCGCCAAAAAATAATTCAAAAAATAAAAAAACATAAAAAACTGGAAATTACGTGGTCAAAAAAATGAAGATAGAATAAATTATTTGTAGTTGTATTTTGCTAAGTTGTTTTGGGTCATTTGAGGTCATTTTAATCATTTTTTTGGCTAAAAAACTAAATCAACAAATCTTTTTATAAGAACAAACCTTATTTTAAAAATAATAATATTAAACATACGTTTGTGGGGTGGCAACCCAACGATGGTACAAACTAAACCTTCACATAAATATTAGTAGAACATGACTTGCACCCACGCAAACCTTTCATACGGAATTGAATACAATGACGATAGGGCAACCATTGTAACAATAAGTTATTCATGGACAAAGTTAACTCTTTGACGCACTGGCGTTCATATTTTGGACACTAGATGTTTTTGACGCATCTCTTCATCACATACGGTGATGTTTCATCCAAAATTCTCTTGATCCAAGTGCTAGTTGACTACCATTTGTGATATGAATCTTCAAAATAAGATGTTGTGAATTTTTGAAAAATAAAAAAAGTAGTTTATGTCAAGTTTCATTCTTAGTTCAAAAGTGATATTTTAGAAATGCTTTTCCAAAATAAGTAGAATCAAATAATGGACATTATATCGTCATCTTGTAGTGCACATTATTCCAAATTTAGTACAATTTTTTTAAATTAAAAATTAAAAATTTACAATTCTTAATTGAATTTCAATAGAAATCCTTGAAAATTTAATTAAAATCTATTTATAAAAATATAATAAATACAACCATATAGATGTAGCATTAACAACTTAGCTTTGTATATCGACTCCGTTTTTGTTATTCAAAAAACATTTTATAACGTATCTTCATAATGAGTGTTGAATTGGAACACTAACCTCTAAACGTCCTCACCCCTCTCCAAATTCAGCAGATTTGCAAAGATGCATTATAAAATGCAAAGGGATATTCTACACTAATAAAAGTTGTACGTTATAATTATAGATTTTATCCATATGATTATATCTGCGATTGCTAAATATCACCAATATTTTGTATAAAATTTGGAACTTGAAATTGAAAATTCTTTTGTGACTTGATTACAAATAAGATATTGACAATTTGTACATGAAATTTTGTTGTGATTGGTAGAAATGTAATACGCTAAGTGGAGTGATTTTAGGAGATTTTTAGTCACTTAATTTGATGAGTTGACTTTTTCATGAGCACTTTTACACTGCAATCTTCAAAATTTTGAGCGAAGCACTTCAACATCAAATGAGGTACTAAAATTTCAAAAATCATCCTTTCTTTTAATCGGATCAGAGACACATGAAACTAACTTCCTATTAAATATATAGTAAAAATTCCACTCTGCAAAAAGTGCATGACGGACGAGAAATTTGTGTTTGATTCTGTCCATCGTCCGCTTTCTGGATGGTTGGTCGTTTAGAGCATCCTCACCGGTTGGCCTTTGGCGTGGCCGCAAGGTGCTTTGGCTGGCCCAGGCTAGCTGTAGTCCCTCACCGCGGCGCGCTGAACGGCCCGCGTTGCCGCGGCCTCTTCAAATTCTCGCTTCTGCTCGCCAACTTTCAGAGTCTCTCAAGTATTGAGCGCGCCCTTTTAACGGAGAATTGCAAGGCAGATTCTGATCAGGCTCTGACACTGATCAGGCTTTCCGCCCGCCCGTCGGCCACCTCAGCCCGCGGCCTCGTCACAGGCCGTCCACGTCCTCCCTCGTTTTGTGCCTGTCGAGCTGTCATGACGAGCTGGCCACAAATTCCAACCGGGGGAGTCGGCCATAGCATGTCACGGCCTCATTAGGCGCATATGGGTGAGGGACAAGGGATTTGGCGAGCCGCAAAAAATTTCACGAGCCCTCGAAGAAGCCTGTCACGAGCCAGGGCAAGGGCCAACCGGTGAGGATGCTCTTAGGGGTTAAATGGTTAATGAAGAAGGGCAATTCTCTCTCATGCCAGGCTGTCATTTGGACGAGGTGGGTCGGTCGTACTGTACAGTTGGATCACAACAGTTTACGTGAGAGTGCTGCATTTCGCTGGAGAAGTGGAGACCGCAATTGGGTACTGTACACCTCACCTGCTGGCCATGGCCCATGGATTGTAACACTCACATGGCTTGAGGGCTGGTTCACATGGCATAATAGCTGTCGCAGTCCAAACCTCAGTCCATGCCAAGAGTCCAAAGTCATGGGGTGGAGGAAAAAGAAGAAAGAAAGAAAAAAAAATCCTTAAATGTTTTGCCTATAACCATGGAATCATGCTTTATCCCATGACTTTGGACTCTCAGTCCATGTTGAGAGTCCAAAATCATGTAAAACCCAAAATAACTTGAATGATATGAATTTAACTTAAGAGGTAGCATGACCAACAAAAATCATTCACGAAAATAATTTGATGAAAACAATCCATATAGTAATTGGCATTGAATAGTGAGTTACATGAATAGTGCTCGTCAAATATAGATGAGTCGCTTTAGCGAGTCACTTTTAGCGTGCATGATTGGAGATGCTCTTAGTAACCACTAGGTAAAGGGCCATTGGGATAATACTACTCTTCTCTATCGAGAATAGACACTTTAGTGACCAAAAGCGGAGCTAGTTACCCTAAGGAAGGACTAAATAAATGAGGGGACCCATGCGTCTATATATATATATATATATATATATATATATATATATATCTGTGTGTGTGTGTGTGTGTGTGTGTGTGTGTGTGTGTGTGTGTGTGTGTGTGTGTGTGTGTGTGTGTGTGTGTGTGTGTGTGTGTGTGTGTGTGTGTGTGTGTGTGTGTGTGTGTGTGTGTGTGTGTGTGTGTGTGTGTGTGTGTGTGTGTGTGTGTGTGTGTGTGTGTGTGTGTGTGTGTGTGTGTGTGTGTGTGTGTGTGTGTGTGTGTGTGTATCCAAGAGTAACACTTATTATCTAGCTCCACTAAGGACTAAGGATTCATGGTTTGAAAATGACGAATTTGTTCAATTAGATATTGTGGAAAATATAATTAAGATGGGATCAAAATTTATATCATCAGAATCAGTAAAGAACATTGTATGTGTTGGCAAAAAACAAAAAATGTTCACGTAGGATTACTCAAAATTTCTTTGAAAACGTGAGGCCCAATTTAGCATAATGGAGAAACCACAAATGTTTTGGTGATTTCTTTTTAAAAGTTTTTGTATTGAAACTATGAAACTATTGATAGGATTCAACCAATTCAACAATGATCTATATCAACTCCTCTCCATTGCAATCTTTTATATCAAGAACGGACTTATTCGTAATTAATGTGAATTTTATAATGAGAGTGATTTATCCACATATGTTTAGAACAAAATTTATACATTAAAATAAGAAAGGAGTTGGTACATTGATCAAGATTGAAATACACACATACACTAATGGAACATGAACAAGAGAACACGATCCAAAGAACAAAAAAAAAATAACAAGCTTCCAAACACAAGAAATACCGCATAGCACATGTATTGTATTTTGTAAGTATTTGTTGTATTTTGAAGTATTTGCAATATTTTGGTGTTTTTTGGATAGGTGTTTTGATAGCTTCACAACTCCAAACCAAAATTTTATTTTAAGTGTGTGCGTGAGATTAGTCCTTACATTTGAACTTCAAACCACAAGGAACCCTCACAATTTGACCCCGGGGCCAAACTTGGGGTGGGGGTAAAAACGAGGGACTTTTACCCCGGGGCCAAACTTGGGGTGGGGGTAAAAATGAGGGACTTTTACCCCGGGGCAATTTTTTTGCCCCTATGCCAGTCAAAAGCACCATTGTTTTACCCCATAAAATCATGGTTTATCCCAGTAAAGGCTCCAAAAAGGGAGTCAAAATTAACCCCCACTCCCAATCTTCACTTTTGGACACAATGCTAAATGGGGTAAAAAAATGGGGCCACACCATCCACCTTTTACCCCGGAAAAAATGTTTGGAACCCATGTGAACATAAATGCTTGGTTTGGAATTATAAATCTTATGGTAGGTTGCGAAAATATGCCTTTGCAACCACAATGTGGTTGCTTGAGCAATCCTTTGTCCCGTGGGCACTAAAAGCATCATCAATGCATAAACGGGAAAAAGCCAATCGCAGTTTTCTAGGTTTAGCTGCGGAGCCGCATGTGTGGCGTCTTGCATGTCGATGCCTCTCCTCCAACCCGTGGTTCCAAACCAACAGTGTAATTCTGCCATCCTCATCCAAATCTGCCACCTCGTCCACCGAAGCAAGTGGAATCTCCATCTTTGCCATCGTGGATGCGTTGACTACTCTTCCTAAGCCAAGGTAGCGGGCGCAAGAGGAATGATGAAAGTAACGGGCAAGACGGCCGCTTTGGCTTGGCCAGGACCGCGAAACGCGGTGCCGTTCTTGCGTTGGAACGCCCAAATTCCGGTTGGGAGCTCCACCGCAGAAAAAGTCACGGTCCTGCGTCTTTTTCTACGGTGGATTGATGATGCTCTAAGTCATTGACATTACAAACGAACACTTTCTTTACGTTATACTCGAAAGAGAATCGGAGTTTCTACCTATGTATGCTTTGTGGGCTGGAAAGGGTCAATATCATCATAACGTTACTTCCTGCAAGTAATCCAACAGAACCCTAACGAAGAAGCGACGAATGAAGAAACAGGCCGGGGACCACGAACTCATCCAAAGTGAAATTTGCCAGTTACGATTCGGCGAACCAACGGGGCTTACTCGATCACTGATCGACTGACGACGGGGCTGCCGATCGATCAATCGAGGACTGCGTCGATTGCGTACCTGCCTGCACTCGATCGATCAGCGAACAAAAAGCGAACCCCGCGCATGGGCCCGCTCCGATCCTTCAGTTGTTCCTGATCTATCATTCTGTTTTTATCGATGAAAATGGTTTCCTCTATGATTTCCATTGACAAACAGTGCGCGAGACAGTGATCTATCATAGCCAAAAGAGCGTGAGTAAGTTAACCCAATCCGCGATCGGGATTACTGTCAAGATCTGCCTGGCTGGCGACGAGGACTGAGCTAAGGTAGAGGCACCTAAAACCGATAACTTAAGCTACCTACACTATTTCTGGACCAGCCATTAATAGGGTGATATTTTTCCCGGGTTGGAAGTTAGTTTTCGCGAAGAATGCAAATTTTTCCATGAATTATTTCCCAATATTGAAATTTGTACAAATTTTCAAAGTGAAAAGTACTTCAAAACCTATAACCGATAATATGCTCTAATGTACGAATGAGGTACATCTTTTCTTTCAAAATCTAGAAATTAGGCCTGATCGGTTTTAGGTACCTGGTCGGTTTTAGGTGCCTCGACCTTAGTCACGCCCGGGATCCGGCCTTCACGGCTGTCACCACGCACGCACCGGCCAACAGGACTGCTCCGACGCAACCGACGCAACCCACAGCAGCTGGCTCATCAACCGTCCCGCCAGTTGCAGCTCCAGTAAGTTAACCATGTGCGCCACGCCTGCTTTGGTTCCTTTTCCATCCACGCGCTCCCTCCGCCTCCTCCGCAGCTATCGCAACTCCCCTGCCTCCGCCCCCCTCTGCCTCCGCCACTCCCCCGACTGCCTATTAGCTTACTACTTGATCACCCAACTCATTCCATCCCTTCTTCGCTCTGACTCCCTCATAGCTCAACTGATTCTTTCTTCCAGTCGGTAGTTTTTTCTTGCAACAGGTTGAAATGGCTACCACAGCGCCAGCGCCCGAGGCCACTGCGCCTCCTGCTCCTGCGACTGCAGGTATGGAGACTGATCTTCTCGGTTTTGGGATACTGTTTCATTTTGGGAGTTTCCCCTTCAGGAGCGCGGATTGAGGAATGTGGGATCTGAGGTTTACTGTTGCTATGGAGAGATTTTCAGTTGTGGAACTGGCGATGGTGATGGTTGACTTGTTCATGTTTGATTCGAGGTCGTGGCAGCTATGGAGCTACGAAATATTAACGGCTGCATTTTTGGTTTGTGTAGTTTGAGGTTGACTTAGTTGAATGGCTCGTGTTTGCAGTTCCGCTGCCAGCTCCAGTGTTGGAGGCCCCAGCTGCTCCTGCCCCTGCCCCTGCTGCTGCTCCTGGTACGTATTGACCGTGCCACGAGCTTCATATGTTGAAGTGGAGTGACCATTCTTTTTTGCTTTTTTTGGTCGACTGGGTCAGCGTAGGAAGGGTTAAGTAAGCCACGCCCTGCACTCTTCTGCATCTTGCGTTGCAGTTGATTGTTGCACGGAAAGGGCTGCGATGACGTCTCTTGGTGCGGATGTCTCTCCCGTTTGAGTTTTGTTGTGTGCCGGTTTGTTGCTCTTTCGTTTTCGCGTTCACATGTGACAACTGTTGCGGTGTACTTGGCGCTGTTCAGTCAGATGGTCCCGTAATTGTCACAGTGTCAGAAGCTCCTCTGAATTTTATCATGGGAGCTTCATTATTGCTCTTGCTTGTGTGAAGCTGCTTTTCGGCAGAGAATTAATTACTCTTCTGAAACTCTTGAAATCTGAGAGTCAGCGGAGTAGCCTCAAACAGTGTCGTTTTCTCGTTTGCAGCGCCTGCAGCCGACGCTGGTGCCCTTGCCCTTGTGCCGCATGAGCCCAAGGCCGTGGAACCGGAAACTGAAGCGGGCACCATCATCCACATGGAGAGAGCAACCCAGAAGATAGAGCATGAAAAGATCGTCGCCAGAGCGAAGGCATGGGAAGAAGACACCAAATCCAGAATTGAAAGCAGGTTCGTGGAATTCTGCTGAGATTTCTTCATGAAAATAATGTGCCCCTTGAGCACCGCATGATTAGTAATATCTGCTTCTGTTCTTTACTATTCTCAGACGTACGAATGATTTTTGTTTCTCATGTAAATGTGGAGTCTATTGACCGTATAATTCGTTGTATAACAGGACTGGAAGAGAGGAGGCGAAGATCAACGCAGAGGAGTTGACGATGAAGAACAAAGCGGAGGCTCGTCTGAGGAAAAACGAGGAGAAGCTGGAGAAGATGAAGGCGAAGTACTTGGAGCAGATGAAGAACGAAATTGCAGCTGCGCACAAGACAGCCGAGGAGAAGAGAGCTCTTGTGGCGGCCAAGAAGGGCCAAGACCTTCTCAAGTCGGAGGAGACCGCTGCGAAGATCAGAGCCACAGGCATTTTCCCCAAGAAGTTCGGGTGCTTCGCTGCCTAATTTTTATTATTCAAATTTCAATTTTTAACTGCCTTTCTATAATTATTCAGTGCTGGGCACCAAATAACCATGAACCCATGTGGGAAAATTAAGTCCTAGTGTATCAGTAAAACCAATTATACCGGTAGTTGACAAAACGCAGAGGTAGGTAGGCTGGGTCTTGTAGTGTACAACAATTTTTATGTAGGGAAATACATATATATCTATCATCTTTTTGCGTGTTTATGATAGAGTGGCCTCGTGGGGTTCTTTGTTGTAAATTGTGAGTTACGGATGTATCATCTTCATTAAGCTATCAATAATAAGTCTGAGGTTTTCACGAAGTATTCTACAGTGTCTATGACCTTGTCTTTTTAGCACAGCTTTTTTATTTATTTGGTGGGAGAACCATTCCATCAGGTCTATCACTTTGCGACTTTGCTTTCGTGTATACTTGGAAAATTCTCTTTAAGTTTGGTGGTTGGTGCTGACTGTTTCTCATTCGCATATTAGCTTGTCTTCTGTGTATCAATATATTCTCCTTACTCTCTGGACTTTTTCAGCTTTTTCTGCTGCAAACCCTCGCAGCATATGATCATATTCGTTAAAATGCCGAAGTAATTCAGAGTGCCAAGGACGTAACAAGTCTTAGAGCATGGCCACCCATGGCCTCAGAGGGTCTCTGACCTCAAGAAGTGGATGATAAGTTTCAAGGGGCCTTTCAAAATGCTTCTTGACTCTGGATTCTAGCGTGTTAGAAATTGGGCCTTGAAATCACTATTGAGTTGACTATTCGATGATTATTCCTCTCATTCTACTTGTGATTGGTCCATTGACTATTTGATGCGCACTTTTGATACGTGAAGGGCGTGCAAGGGTGGGGGAGTGTGAGTGCAAGGGCCCTTCACATGTAGATGAATAATTTGAGAGGGTTAGTCCTAGCGTGCATGGGTGGGAATGCTCTTAGAGCTTCACTTTGGAAAAATAGATGTGCATGGGTGGGAATGCTCTTAGAGCTTCACTTTGGAAAAATAGATGTGCATGGGTTGCTCAACAATTTATTTGGTGGAAGACATTGAATACAACAACCCTTAAAACGACTCAAGCTAGTGTATCTTCTTAACTGCACAATTAATGCAAAGTGATTTTATGCAGTCAGAATTAGTGAAAAACATTGCATATGTTGGTCTAAAAATAAAGTTTTGAACAAAAGGAATTTTATATAGGACTTAGTAAAAAGTATGAAATTCAAATTGGACTTCTAGTCTTCAAGGGATTTAATTACTTTGAACATTTATAGGATTCATTTACATTATTTTTCCTGTTATGTGAAAATAAACCCTTGCAACTTTACCTACATTAACTCCGAAGGGTCCTTAGCTATTTTGGGCTTAAAATTATCGCTTTTGATGTGTTATATAGTAGGTTTAAATGTAAGTGAGGTATAGAAATATCAACTGCACAATCTCGTAAGATACATATTGCAGATCATGTTGATCAATTTTGGGGTCATTTGGCCATATAGATTGCAAGATCATAGTGTTTTAGTGCTAAAAAAGGATGCTAAAATTTTCCTAGCAACACAGTTAGAGGTGAAATTCGTTTTCAAAATCACTCAAATGAAAATACTTTGAACTATAAAGTAGTTGAAAATCATCATATAAACACATTGGTACCAAAAAAGCCTTCTAATTTTTTTTAATGTGCCCTAAAATGGTCTTGCAATGTCAAAAAGTAGCCCGAAAAGTGGCCCATTTGAACCAAAGAGCAAAAAGTGTCCAAACTAGACCCGTGCACTAAAATGACTCCCAAACATTCATAACAACACGGATTGATCTCAATTTTTTTTCGTGATAACCAGACTTCAAGGGAAATTCAACCCAACAAGTTTTATTGAAAACGGAATGGGGATGAAGGAGATACAAGCCCCCAAAGTTGTTGCCATCAAAATTAACGAAAACTGTTAAAAAAAAGATACCTAATTTCAAATGATCACCAAAAATTCAATACATCTCAAATTGATCCGAAATTTTTACCACACATTTCATACATCATGCGGTTTGATTTTCGAGAATTCCATTAATATCGGACACGTTTTGAAAAAGTTACAGCTCTTCGAAAGTGAATGTCCCCCAAAAACGTCCAAAATATGAACGTTGAGACGGTTAGGGATTAAATGAAAAAAGGCATAAACCCACATTAATTAAAGAATCCTCATTATTTTAGATTTTGAGTATAATTATGTAGGCTCTTCTAATTAAGCATCATGTTATTTGATAATCTACAGGGAAATCCACAGTCACTAAGGTAGTAACACCTAAAATCGCCACTTTAACTGCTGTGCCTACTTTCTATTTTTAGAATTGTCAAATTCCTTAATGTTATTGTGAGAAAGTTCAAGAGGATTCCAACGCACTAAAGAATGCGTGATTTGGATATTGTATACAAAAGTTATAAAGGGTCAAAGTTTCATTACCGTACCTTAGGGGCAGCTTCGGCAAAAAATAATTCCAAATAAAAATGTCGAATAAAAAAAATATTATGTTGCCTATTTGCCGGAAAACCATGAAATTAAATTAGATGAATGATGAAATATCTTGAAATTGAATACATGAACTAAAAATAAAATAAATTAAAAATGTTAAGAGTGATCACATGAAGTCCACTAAAATAACAAACATTCAATGAAACTTCATCAATTGTGGATGAAAGTCAAACTTAAAGTTATTTATTTCCTGAAAAGTTGAATTTTAAAAAATCACTTTTTTTATTGCCGGACATCAAATTTTGAAATTAATTAATTATTCGACAAAGGAGTGATGAAGCTGCCCCTAAGGTACGGTAGTAGATGATCTAAAATTGCCATCTAGTCCAGCAGTAAATGGGCCAAAAATACAATCTAGAACTGGGCAGGAAACGATTTTGGGTCAAGTGCGATTTTGGGTGTTCCCACCTTATGTAGAATAATTGGTGTACCGTGAACAAAATTGACAGTGCCTTGTCTAGTTACCATGGCCACTGACACTGTTGAGAATTGTACGTGATTCTACAGTACCTAAGGTTACTTTTATATGGCAATGTTTAGTACAATCACCAACCATAATCTTGGAACATTCACAACTTGACATGTCAAAGTTGTCCAATCAAATATGTACTAGTTTTAATACAACATGTTGTATTTTGGTGATGTATGTTGAAGGTGCAATTACAAAGTGCGTCATGTAATAAGAGTGTAATAAGATCGAATGTGTATTTATCATATGACATTATACTTACATTACACAAGATGTTGGAAGAGAAGTAAAAAAACCAATATGTTTTGATATCTCTTATATTAAGTACACAACGCCACAATACTATATCACTACCCTGCTTGGTCTTCGTGACAATATCATGTGACAAAACCATCCACATTTCACATCCATACCTTTCGTTCAATTCTTCATCATGTTCTCAAATCGTTCTCCACAGTTCCTATGTTGTTCCCCAAAGCTTTGCATCACATTCCTTAGCGTTCTCATCATGTTCCCTAATGTTCCCAAGTTCTCTTTATGTTCCCAAAGTTCCTATGTTCTTTTTGTGTTCCCAATTGGTTCCCACGTTCCCAATGCAATGTTGGTGTATTGCAACAGGGTGTTTGCTAGTACAATATAAAAATTTATATGATAATAATTTGAAAAAACAATCCAACCCGGGCCTCTAGACATAAACCTCTGCAATTATACAGCTTAACCCCTAAAGGACCACAACTATGTTCCTCTCCAAACATTCCAAAGTACCCCTTCTCATAAAAAGACAAATAGTTTTTCCTTTTTGACCAATCCAAGCATAGGGTATTTCAAGCAACTTGAATTTATTACCACCTACAAATTTTCAAATGTTCAGGGTTCTTCAATAGTAAGATTATAAGCTTCAAAGTTGGTTGCCTCTTTTTTTTGGCTTGCTGACCATATTTGAAACTTTATGAAAATGCCAAAAATGCAAAGTTTAATCTCAAATTTGATAAAATGGATTTGGCAATTGTGTGCATGAGGATGTTAACTCATTGTGTGCAAAAATTTAGATGCATAGCTCATTGTATGAAAATTTTCAAAAACTGCCTGCATGATTGTATCTTTTGATTTATACATCACCTACGTATGCAAATTATCATCCCATCTTCATTACAAAGAATAAAATCACCACAACAAATCTCAAGAATTGAGGATCAATACTCATTCCACAGTGAGCTAACCAAACTTGGAAAATCAGGCTTGGCCTTTGAAGAGTTAAAATGATCATTCTTCACTTCGCTCAGTTTGCAGGTTGTTATTCCTTCAGTTTACAAATTTCTAGTATCCTTTGTTCAAAAAAAATAAAAAATGATCATTCTTGCACTGATTTTCACAACAAAGGGATTAAACCTTGGTTTTCTCTACGCATCCACATCAATTGATAGTGCCAAGAACTTTCATAATGGTAATGAGATCAACACAACATAAAAACCATGCACTATAATCGCAGAAGTTGACCATAATTTCATAAAATTGTGCTAGAACACTCTTTCAATAATGGTATACTGTACATGGGTGCTACTGTTACAAAGACTACTAGCCAGTAATCTGAACATAGAATCGAACTCATCAAGTATCTTAGCAAATTTAGGATGCCGAGGGGAGATCATTGAACATTCAAGCAGCCTCCACCGAAAAAATAAATTGTACGGGAGGGATGCAGAGCTCTAGATCGAAGGCAAAAATCTCGAGGCCAAAACATCAAACGGTGGTCTTCGAAGGCCAGGTAATTACTTCCATATCAACAGATATAATTAAAGCTGGCCATTGTAGAGATGAAAATAACGTAAGAGGAGATTGAGGAGGGGCTCCATGTAGCTAGAATTTATCGATCAAGCTTTCTTCAACGAATTCGCTTCAGCAATGGAGTTACCTCCGCTCCGAGCTCCACTCCACATCACGCCATGGCTAGACTGTTGTTGTTTGCTTGATTTGCTTGAAAAAAGCTCTCCACATAACGACGTTGTCATCACCATTGTGGCTTCGAACAACACCACCCCGACCACGACAGCCACAATGATAGGCATCTTGCCAACAGTACGTTTCAGAACAAAAACTGAGTTTAGAGCTTCCAAACTCGATCACAACTGAATGTTCAAAGTTGCAGTGTCAAGAGAATTCTACACACTGAAGAAAAACTACGTTGCACTCAAGAGTTGCGCAGTGGTCACGATTTCAACGGAGCACTACTGATTCCTGTGTTGCCAGAATGGCATGGCTACCATTGATCGACACTCAGAAAGGTTCAATCTCACTCGAAACACATGAAGGCCACGAAAAGCTCATGAACTTGTGAAATGATTTGGGTGATGAAGTCTTTGATCATAAGACGTGCTTGTGGGTGATCGGCTTACGTACTGGAAGTGGCTAGTGAAGTGATATATCAATGATCGATGAACAAAGTCTGCGGCATGCACCGAATTGACTAGCTAGCAAGTTGATTAACTAGCGGCAAGGCAGGCACTAGTTGCTTGCACACTGTTGAATTGCACTGATTGCCGAATGTCTGCACCGGCATGCGAGTCTGCAATTCAATTTAATAGTAGCCGGGCTCCCACAATTCAATTCATGCGCGGTCGTCATTGGTTGCCGTGGAAGCTTCACAGATTGAGGAAGCGTCGGAGAAGCATCTGGAAATGTCGGACAGGGGTAGCGGAGCTTCCTCGAAGCTTCGCCTCGTCCCCTACTTTTGCCCCTGTTTGTTCTAGGAGGTCATGTCATGTTCAAGTTTTAATGTACTTAACCCCTAAACGTCCACGCATCCAGTTACTGGATGTTTGTTGGTCAAACCCAATTTTGATCTTGGAGATGACTTTTGTTGCTAATACACCCAACTAAGAAAATGAAGTTTATTAAGTCTAGTTTGTACTCCACTTTTCAAATCTTAAAAATTCCAATTATTGAGTATTTTATTGCTTGTGCATGCTTTGTAGGTCATGGTTTGAATTACACTACATAGGAATAATGGGATTTTCAACTTTCGAATTTCAAAATTGAAATAAAAAGTTTCTATGGAAAACATATCATGTGATTCTCCATTGTAATTTGTACCTGCTCCCAAAAATTATTAATTTTTTATAGCTTTTTTGTAATAAAATTTATTTTTTGAAGTATTTGACTTAAAAATTTGTTAAAAATGCCGTATAAATCAAAAAAATCTGAAGATTTCAGGGCTGATAGGAAACATTCAATTCCATGCATGAAAAATATTACAAAATATATTTTGATAAATCTTGAAGGCAAAAATTCAGTAAATTGTGTAGTTTGACTTTCCAACAAAGGAGTGGTACGTTTAAGGGTTAACTCCTAAAGGACCAAGTTTGTAGCTTATAAGGAGCAGGTTCTAGGTTCTTGGAGTAGTTTCAAGGTCTCTCAATAGTAAAATTATAAGCTACAAACTTGGTTGCACTTTATTTTTTGGCCTGCTGCTCCAAGTTTGAAACTTTTTAAAAATGCTAAAAATGTAAATTTTAGTCGCAAATTTGGTAAAATGAATTTGGCGGTTGTGTATATGGAGGTATCAGCTCATTGTGTAAAACAATTCAGATGCATAGCTCATTGTATGAAAATTTTCAAGAGCTGCCGGCAGCTAGGTTTTCCACCTTTGCATGATTGTATCTTTTGATCTATGTACTCAAATTACCATCCCATTTTTGTTACAAAGAAAAAATTACCACAAAAAATCTCAAAAATTGAGGATCAATATTCATTCCACATTGAGCTGAGCAAACTTGAAAAATCAGTCTTGGGCCTTTAGGAGTTAAGGCCCACTTTATACCCAAGCTTGAATGGAAGGCCGGCTGGATTCAATCTAGCCCAAGTTTGGGGTTCGGGCCATCGCAAACCTTGTCCCAATTTCATCAAATCGGCCCAAAGATTTGGCGCCAAAATTATGTCATAGAGGATGCCACTTAAGAAAAATTGCTCCTTCCAACCTGGCCCTACTGTAAAGCCCTTGGACTGGATTTTGAAAGAATCGAGCGATTCTATTGGTTGAAATTGGTTGAAATTTGAAAAGTTTGGGCCGGCTCTCAATCCAGCCCTAAGTATAAAGTGGGCTTTAGACTGGTTGATCAAATTGCTCACAAGGAAAGTGCTTAATTAAAAACAGGAAAGTGCACTTTTAAAGTTATCATGATTATAGTCAATCATAATAATTAAGAAAAAAAATTCCACAAAATGTAGGGTATGATTTATTTTTTCTATTGTTTATTTTTTATTTTTTTATAATTCATTTCAGCTCGTATTCATAAGGAAGTGGTCACTTTTGACCAAGTTAAGATCAAGATTATTCGAAAGTAATGAGATTAACTTAAATTTATTATCTATACTAATTAGTATTCATAAGTTGTCCATTTTGGTCCACCCTGCCTTGCTCTAACCCTTTAGAAAGCCTTAAATAAATAGAATTGGTAACTTGGATATGTAAAATAGGACATCACAACGTTCTATGTTTTGATGGTACAATCGGGACCTCAGTTCAAAAAAAATCAATCAAGTGTTGGCTCACTCTATAGATGGAAAGAAACCACTTGTGTTTAGGCTTCAAGGCAAATGAGTCATTCTTCTATTAAGAACACTAAATGGTGTATTTAATGTCCGGAACACAAATTCTCAAATCCGGACACTATTTAATTTTAAGGAGATATAGTGTCTTCATAAAAAAAAACGAATGTAGTTTTTCAATGACATATGGCAACTTTATAATAACTAAGGTATGCCACCTCATGTCACTCTTAACTCCTAAACGTTTGAAAGTGCCTTTGAGTCCAGTAGAATACGATGTATTTTTCTAGTATTTGGAATGAATCCATACCTTTTATAGGTTTGAGTTCAACACATAAGCTAAAATTTACATCAATGCGGTTCTAGTGAGCTATTGAGATCCCAATTTAGAGCTTATTGTTGGTAGCAAATACCAATTATACGGCCACGTATCTACAATCCCCATGGGACGTTTAGGGGTTAACATTTGAATTTTCTTTTGCCATTCTGTAGAAAATTTGGGTAGGGCAACCTAAAAGGCATCTAAATTTTTGGAGGAAAAAAATTTAAAAAAATTTAAAAGTGAAAGATTTAAAATGAAAAAACGATTCTGTTGGCTTGCGTTGTTGCGGCATTGTATCACTATGGCATTTTTCAAGAAACGACCTCAGTTGCCCCAACCTATATAACACCATATCCGACTTTCAGGACTAACAACTCATGTCGAATAATTAATTTTTTTGTTGAAATAGATGTCAAATTATATGAATATTCTTCAAGATTCCTTTTTTCACCACACAAATTATTATTTAAAAAAAATAACATTTTCTCAAAAATTTGGGCTTCTATTCTTATAATTATTTTTTGCAGACCTCGACAGGCGGGTTCGGTAGTAGTTTTGGCAAAAATTAATTAATTCAGTTTTTGAATGGGAGTGCCAAGTGTCTATTTTTGACGGGCCAAAACCTACCTGTGGTGTGGTGTGAGTAGGATAACTTGTGAGAGGAGAAGACGTCAATGTCGCCAGCACCAAATGAAGGTGGAGAAGATGGTATTGTCTAATGAATTGCTTTGTTGTTTTGTGTTATGAAGACAGCGTTGAAAGGGCCGTAGTGTACTAATTGTACAGAAGTGCAGTTGGTTTTGGACACTCTTTCTTTTCTCAGATGGGGACTGCCATCCATTATTTTCTGGAAATGGAGTAGGCAGAAATGCTTTTTGTACTACACCAGATTATGATATCATCCTTTTGCTGAGTTTCTGTGCAGTTTCGTTGCATGATATCTCGCACAATGGAGAGTTGAGTACCCTCTGAACTCTTTATAATCGCTCTCTAACATCACATTAGGTGCAAGTACCCTATTACCATCTTGGAGGACATACCAAGTTTTTGACGCAATTTAAAGATAAATCTTAGTGGAGGAAGTTGAATCCAAGTGCAATTGTATTTTTCCGATAAGATTTGTAATTTCTATGAATTTTCAAAGTGGTCTGTCATGAAAATACAATAGGTCGTGCTCTATAATCATCCAAAATCGATTTATAGTTGATACAAAAGTAACCTTAAACCTTAAATGTCAAGGTAAACCGAAGTTGCAAAAACCAAAGCAAGAAGGAGCTAACTCTAGAGCGACTCTTGGGTGGTCATAGGTATGTTCACATTATCCACAAAACTCTAGGGAATGGATGTACTTAGTGCAATACAATCACTATCACACCGTCCAATGTCAACATATAATTGTGATGATACGAATTTTAGCAATCTTCTCTTTTATCTACAAAATTTCAAAGTTCAAACTCACTTCACAAAATCACTATCACAATGTTTTATGTCAACTCATAAATGTGATAATATAGAGTTCAACTAGTGTGAGAAGGTATTTTTTAATAATTGTAATATTATCAATGTAATAAAATAGTTTTATGACATGAAGATAAAATAAAATAACACAGTAAAATATAATGATGCTATTTCTAAATGTAGTTTCCAATTTTGCAAGCATAATATACTTGAAAGCTCTTCCAAAGTCTTTTACAATTCCAAAAATCTCACATTGAAGAATCAAGAACAATGCTTCTGTAGAGGAATCATTTCTCAATATAGAGGATTATTTATTGTTGTTCAAACCAATGACGCTTTTACAAAACACCGTAAAAAAAGAACCTTTAGAAGGCAACTCGAGAATTTTATGTTGATTTTCATGTTGATATCAAAAGTTATCTAGAAAGATTGAAACCCCAATTGGAATTAATTGGAGATGTTCTTTTATTGTGTCAAAGTAGTCAGGGTGTTTACAAAAATTAATTTGTTCTGCACCAAGATCTGATCCACTTGTTATAAGAGTGTAGTTCTTATTTCTTTTCAAAAAATAAAATAAAAATTTCATTGTTGTTTTGGTTGCATTGTTTAATAAATGAACCAAAAAAAGTAAAGATCTTTGAAGAGATCTGCAAACTTACACTACTTTGTTGAAAGTACAATGCAATGTGAAAAGTGCACACGGCACATAACAATGATTATAAATTTCACGAAATTTGCAATTGCCAACCCTCTTATCATACAATTTTTTACGTTTATAGTCATAATTGAAAAAGATTAGCGATCACCAACCTGATTATCGTGCAATTTTACAAATTTTTTAAAGTGAAAAATTGGTATGTACATGTAAGATAGACATACTTTAAACCACCAACTTCTACACCATTTCTTCATTTTAGGGAGGAAATGTAAGTTGTCGGTACATGACTTTTGAGCCATTGATGCATAAGTCATGTCGTGAAAGCCTACATTTCCTTCGTGAAATGAAAGAGGGGTGTAGAAATTGGTGGTTTTAGGTGTTGTGGTGGTTTAAGGTACGTCTAGCTTACTTTTAACAGAAGTCTGTGGTGTTTGCCCTTGAGATTTGCACCTCCCTTGCCTAGGATTTTACATAAGCAATTGTTCATAACAAATGCAATAACCATTGGAAACAAATAATTCTAACAAAACAGACACATGGATGAATGCCAAGAGGGCGGCGCACTCTAGTGCACAATATCACAAGTGGGAGCACATGGTTAGAATGACAACATAAGAATGACATTAAAATGTTGTTGAAATGACATCCAATGTCATTCCCAATGTCGTCCTAAATAGCTCTTTGCACCAAACCCTTAAAGTTGACGAAGAAGCTTGAATTGGATCTCGTGCTTTTTTTTAGCAATTTTGTGTAAGGTAGGAGCGTCCAATTTCGACAATGTACCCAAGGTGATAATTTTTAAACAAGGTAGTCATTCTAAAACATAAATCTAGGTAGACCATAAATAGCTTATGATTTTGGTCAACAAACAATAAGGGTTCTATGATGTACTTAGGTTCGCGTTCTAAAATGACCACCATGTTTAGAAATTATCGACATTAGGTACTCTATCGGAATTGGGTGCTCCTACTTTAGGTACTATGTGGATTTTACTCTATTGAAACTTATTTCTTTTCTAACCAACCCATGCAATCTTATTCACTGGTTTTGGAGGGATAAAATTTGGTCTCATTTAATTTTTTTTTTTATCTCCCGTGGTTTTTGTGATGTTCTGATAAATTGCGTCGTGTTTTTCTCTTGTCATTATGTTAGTCGCTTGTGTCTCGGCGAACGTAAGGATGTTCACGCGGTACTTTGCTACAGTTGCCAATATGGTCTGTCGGTCTACCCGTGTGTACCTCAAAACGCAAAGATGTTGGCAGAAACGTGCCCGTTCCGTAGGACGTCTCGTAGGACATCCTGGGCGACGCAAAACTGCCACGTCGGCAAGGCAATCCCGTTTCACCAAAGGTAAGTTTGGAAAAGTTACTAGTGTGCGAGGTAGAATGCAGCCCGGCTGTAAAAAAAACAGCATAATGGGCAGCGGTTTGCAAGAGCAAAAGGAAAAATGCATCCTCTCATTAAATACTCTTTATTTTTTTCCCGTTTTAATGTAATTTTATAATACCACTACATTTAGAATATTCATTTTATTTTCATTATTTTGCACTCTCAGAATTTGTCATTTGTCAATTTCTTATAATAGTCTTAAATAATAATATTTTAATGATATTATTATAATATATTAATAATACTGAATATTTTAATAATATAATATAATAAAATAATAATAAAATATATTATATTATATATTAAATTCATTTTTTACATTAAAATATTAAAATATTATTATTTTAATATTAAAATATTATTAAAAATGTGTTGTTGTCAAAAATAGACTTATATAAAATACTATGATTTTTTTAAAATTTATGGTACAACATACACGTGGACATATTATTCATTTCAGAATTTACAATTCTGCATCTACATGGCAAGCAAAATTCCACGTCGGACGAGCTCACACGTCATACTATTCACGATGGCGAGAGTAACGTCCACATGTTTCGGTGGACATCCTCTGGTATGTCCGTGATGACGTCCAAGAAATGCAACGATGTCCCTAGCAGAAACGTCCACAATGTATCTGCAGACGTCTCAAACGGTGTCTCTGTAGACATCTTTGAAGACATCCGAAACAACATCAAAGAGAACGTCCATATGCATTCATGTCTCACTCGATGTGCGAGGTGTCTCAAATGTCATCCGTAATGGCGCACTCCGAACGTGTGCTATGACATCCCGGCAGACATTTGTATATTGTTGGTGACATGTCCGCGACGACATCCGCGACGATCGGGCCCGCGTCTCCAACATTGTATTCATGGATGTCCAAAGGGATGTCCCATTAAACATCTGCGACGACTTTCCTGATGCTGCAGGATGTCTTGGCAGAGACGTCCACTATGATACAGTAGAGGACGTCGCTGACGTCGGCAATGACAGCGCACGATCACATACGACACAAAACACGACGTTGTAGAGATCGTCCACTGGAACACTTAGATGTCTCATGGAACGCAGCAGTATCTCTGAGGCTGAGACGTCATGTATGTTTCTGCAGAGCTCACAAAGGGTGTCTCTCTAAACATCCGTAAGAATGCATCGGAGACTACATGTGAGACCTGTGGATGCACAAATGTCTCAGGCGATGTACACGTTCTCTCAGGGGTCATCCGTGATGGCGCGCTCCATACGTGTGCTAGGACATCCCGGCATGTATCCGCATGTTGTTGGTGACGTGTCACCGATGATATTTGCGAGAGACGGGCTTGCATCTCCATAGAAACGTTTGCGTGGGATGTGTGCTGTGATGTCCAACCTTACATCGCCGCAGTCATCCAGCACGCACGTATGCTTGTTTGCTGAGACGTCCATTGCGACACGGCAGAGGACATAGCGGACGTCCATAATGACATGGCACACCACATCCGTCACAATCGCAGACATCAGACAGATCATCCATCCGAACGGTGGGTCTTCTCACTCAACATAGGTGGATGTCTTTATCTGTAACGTCCAAGATGCTTCTGCAGACGTCACATACAGTGACTCTCCGAATATTTGTGAAGACATGGAACGCCAGAGACAAAACCATATCCAAGCACGGATGTCTTAGATGACATACAAGATGTCCGAGAGGTCATCCGTGATGGCGCGCTCCAAACGCCTCGTGGGACATCCCGCCGTACATGAGCATGTTTTTGATGACGTGTTAGCGATGACATCCGCAACGACGGGGCCCGCGTCTCGATCATTGTGATCAAGGATGTCTATACGGATGTCTCATCAAACATTGCCGCATACATCCGCCCTGTATCAGGGCGTCTTCGGAGAGACGCCCAATGTGACACGTTAGAGGACGTCACTCACGTCTGCGCTGACATTGCACAAGCACATACGTCACACTGCAGGACGTCCCCAATAACGTCCCCCGTGACTGCTAAACGTATCGCTGAACATAGCTCTATGTCTCCAGCTTAAACGTCCGGGATGCTGTTACAGACATTACAGTGGGTGTCTCTGTAGACATCCGTATGACATCATGCGCGACATAAGAGAGAATGTCCGAGCACGACTCTCTCAGTTGATGTACGCAATGTCTCAGAGGTCATCCATGACGCTTCGGACGTGTCCTGTGACATCATCTTGTTCATGTGTATGTTGTAGAAGACATGTCAGCGATGACAACCGCAACAAGCGGACACTGATGAGGGCCGCGGTAATATTGGGCAAATACCACTTCTCCTCCACTCTTTCCTTCCACTGAGACACATCGTCCTCTCATACATCTTCTGCACCATACATTGCGGAGCCTTCTTCGTTTAATTAGCCCAACCCACTCTGGGATCAAGGTCCTTCGGATGCGGACTGGATGTCCGGCCTTTTCCACGATCGTACGTCGCCATTTCGCCATCCAGATATCTATAGTCGTCAATAGTGATGGGTAGTCGCTCGTGCTTCACATACGTCATTGCGTCCCAATTATGCAACGACATGTGACCCGTCTCATCGTCGTACTTGCACCTCATGAAACTTCGATATCAAAAGGCGCCTTTGTAGGCTCAAGCCACATATCACACGAATCATGCAGATCCCTTTTTCTTGAATATTTAACCCTAACAAATTATGGTTTCAAAATGACCAATTCGATTTATCATGTTCTGAGAAATGTGATTCGGATGATGTTAAAAATTTCCATTCTGTACATAATTTGTACAAACATCCTCTAGCAATGTTACCCAGTCTAAGTAGAAGTTGCCAAGAATGTGGAGGGAATATCTTAGAAAGCAAATGTCAACGAAGTATTGCCGCAGTATAACCTTTACATTAACCTTGCACTATAAGAAACCAACGTTTTTGGTGATGTCTTCAGTTATGCCGACGTGTTTTTTTGATGTCTTGGTGCTAGCGACTGACGTCTCGCATGTTGTAGGTGACGTGTCAGCGATGACATCTGCAACAAGCGGACATTGATGAGGGCCATAGTTTAGGTTTATGGCAACGGCCTCATCGTCGTATCTGCAGCCTACGACATGTTAGCGATGACATCCGCAACGAGGGAACCCGCCTCTCAAACATTATTTTAAAGGATGTTGGCATGTTGTTCCCAACTTGCATTGCTGCAAATAACCGCCATGCAGCGGTGCGTGTTTGCCGAGACGTCCATTGCGACACGGAAGAAGACACAGACGTTGTCCACAATGACAGGGCCATGTTCAAATGTCAGAATTGAAGGCATCAGCCACAACATCCACCATAACGGTTTGACGTCTCACCCAACATAGCTGGATGTCTTCATCTGAAACGTCCAAGACGCGTCTGCAAAAGTCAGAATCAGTGTCTCTCCGGACATCCATAAAGACATCCAACTTGACATAGGAGACATCGTGCAAGCACGGATATAATTAACACGCATTTCGTTAAAATTGGACTATATTTCGTTAAAACCGGACTTCCGGATTGAAAAAGCGATGGGGAGTGCTACCCTTCGCAATAGAGACAAGTCCCCAATTTTTCTACATCACTCTTATTCCGCAAATAAGAGCATTGTAGAAAAATTAGGGACCTATCTCTATTGCGAAGGGTAGCACTCCCCATCGCTTTTTCAATCCGGAAGTCCGATTTTAACGAAATGTAGTCCAATTTTAACGAAGTGCGTGTTAATTGTTGATGTACTAGATGTCTGAACAGTCATCCGTGACGGTTGAAAGAACATCCTCTGAGACATAGGACGCGCCATAGGACACAACGGACAAGCACGTCTGTCGCAATCGATGTACGCAATGTCTCAGCGGTCACAACACAAACGTTCACCGATGTCTTAGACGATGTACGCGATGTTTTTTGAGACGTCCTTGGCGACATGGTTTAGGACATACATGACGTCCGAGATGATCTATCACGAGCACATACGTCACACTTGGAGACGTCACAAAGAACGTCCAAAAGAATGCGAATACGTCTTTCTGAACAGAAGTTTATTAGAAAAATGTCTATATGAGGATGCACTGTATTGTCCATGCGGTTGAAGTTTGCCACGCTGAATCCGTACCTGTTACATTCAATGTTGGCCACTCGCACATTACTTGAGGATTTAAACCATGGAAATGAGCAACACCGTCGTGCATGGTATGGTTCACCATATTGAGGAAATTCAGAGTTGTGAATTATCATGCCTTTTGGTGCACATTTGGGCACATTGTGCATTTCATTGAAAGAAATAACTTTTAATCCCCTTTAAAAAATATTTAGAAATATCACAATGGAAAATGAAGTGCACTAATTTTTAAATTTATGTATTTATCAATGATAGAATTAAATCTGAGTTTGTCTAAATGATTTAATTGGAGGATTTTGAGTATAAAAACTCCTGTTCTACTACCACTTTGAACAATATAGTTAAACTTTGAATGTAAATATTGTTCATTTTTGGTTCTTTTTGGTTCATTTCAATAATTTGGAAAAACTTGGAAAAATGTGGAACATATTTCTCTTCACATATTTGTAAATTGAAAAAATTTATAGCTGAAAATTCCATCCACAACCTTCTTTTCTCTTTCATAATTTCCATATGGACTTTTGTACTACAACAAGGCACTAATGTTTTAAATAAACAACAATTTGGATTGCATGTTTGTCATTTTTCACCTTTTTTTTTGGCATTGGTATAAGACATCTCTTAGTTGTAGTAGTTCAATGTTTTTTACTTTTACCATCAATTTCTATTTATGAAGTTCTAAAAGATTAAAAATAGGAGCAAAGTTTTGCATTTTGACAAACAAGTGATGAACCATACCATGCAAACACCCGTACTCATCATCGAACTTTCATCATGTTCATTACAATTTTTTTTAAAAGAAACTTTGGTACTTTCAAAAACTTCATATTTCTTAATATTAATACTTAAAAGCATTTAGACGCAAGTGTAGGATGTTTTATTTGTCTAAAAATAAAATTGTGCTTATATCAGATTTTATTTGATTAGAAACTTGTAAAAATTTCTTTTAACAAATTTCAGACAAGTAAAACAGTTTTAGAAAAACAAAATGTCTCAGTAATATGAAGTCTTTAAGTTTATCTGAGTGCAATATGAATTCAAAAATTACAGTCACTGGAATGTTTCGAAGGACATCAATGATGACATCCAGCTGTCCATGAAGATGTCTAAGATGACGTCCATGAAGACGTCTAAGATGACATCCATGTGTCACTGCAAACATCGACTGGGATGATTTTCATCGAGTTCACTGGATGAATAGAGGCGGCTAGGGTTAGCTGCCGCAGCCAAAGTTAGGTCATGAGACCTTTAAGAGGAATTAGAGGCTGCACAAAGCTCATTTTTGCCTTCATTTTTCCAAGAAGTTAGAGTTTAGAGTGTAGAGGTTTTCAAAAGTGTTGATATCTATTTTTAGAGTGATTGTTTCCCTTTTTCTCTCTAAGTGGACACAAGTGAGGATGCTACGTGGCTTTCGAAGTGTGGCGGCGACGCCGGCGAGGTCAAGGACGAAGGGGGGGGGGGGAATTTGATGAAGAAACTGGTGTTAGTGGATTTCAAAGGCATCTTGTATGACACTATGAAGGTGTTGTTGTGGAAGAAACCCTAAAACTTGTAGTATTTGATTTGTTGTGGAAGAAACTCTAAAACTTGTAGTATTTGATTTGTTGTGGAAGAAACCCTAAAACTTGTAGTACTTGATTTGTTGTGGATGAAACCCTAAAATTTGTAGTATTTGATTTGTTGTGGAAGAAATCCTAAAGCTTGTAGTATTTGATTTGTTGTGGAAGAAACTCTAAAACTTCTAGTATTTGATTTGTTGTGGAAGAAACCCTAAAACTTGTAGTAACTGATTTGTTGTGGAAGAAACTCTAAAACTTGTAGTATTTGATTTGTTGTGGAAGAAACCCTAAAACTTGTAGTACTTGATTTGTTGTGGATGAAACCCTAAAATTTGTAGTATTTGATTTGTTGTGGAAGAAATCCTAAAGCTTGTAGTATTTGATTTGTTGTGGAAGAAACTCTAAAACTTCTAGTATTTGATTTGTTGTGGAAGAAACCCTAAAACTTGTAGTAACTGATTTGTTGTGGAAGAAACTCTAAAACTTGTAGTATTTGATTTGTTGTGGAAGAAACCCTAAAACTTGTAGTACTTGATTTGTTGTGGATGAAACCCTAAAATTTGTAGTATTTGATTTGTTGTGGAAGAAATCCTAAAACTTGTAGTATTTGATTTGTTGTGGAAGAAACTCTAAAACTTCTAGTATTTGATTTGTTGTGGAAGAAACCCTAAAACTTGTAGTACTTGATTTGTTGTGGATGAAACCCTAAAATTTGTAGTATTTGATTTGTTGTGGAAGAAACTTTAAAACTTGTCATATTTGATTTATTGTGGAAGAAACCCTAAAATTTGCAGTACTTGATTTATTGTGGATGAAACCCTAAAATTTGTAGTATTTGATTTGTTGTGGAAGAAACTTTAAAACTTCTTATATTTGATTTGTTGTAGAAGAAACCCTAAAACTTGTAGTATTTGATTTGTTGTGGAAGAAACCCTAAAACTTGTAGTATCCTAGTATATGCAGTGCTAAAGACTTGAATCCCAGACACAACTGGGAAGGACGGTTGCCACTTGCAAATTAGCGGTTTTTCAAGCGGGTGTATGCAGGTATAGCCTTCATGTTCGTAGCATGCACCATATATTTACATCATAGATGTCACTAGAGATGTCATTAGCAATGTTACCAGACTTGTCATTGGACATGGCACCAAAGATGTCATTAGAGATGTCACTATAGATGTCACCAGAGATGTCAACATAGATGTCACCAAAGATGACAACACAGATGTTTGGGGTGGATGTCTGTACCTCAGCTCCTAATTCTACAGCCCTGTATTCTATGTGCAATGGTGATGAAGAATGTGATTGGGACAGCAAGCCATTGCAAGCATTTGTGGATGTTGTAGAGCTTGCTGCTATGTGCCTTTTCGTACCTTTACATACTGCGCCAATTATTGTTATGCAGACATTAGCAACACTAACGTGTTGTGCGTGACGTCCCACACAACGTCGACAAACACCAGAGACGTCCACTTGGACATCCGTTATGATATGTGGCAGATTTAAATACAACACAGTGTTTTGAATTGACCACGATTTATCATATTTTGGAATTAGACATCACGTCACCTGATAGCTGCTTTTGTGTGCTTTGCTACAGTAATGTCTTGGTATATATATATATATATATATATGACTTTAGCTGTACTGATTGAATGGGATACGTTGTGCTCGCAGATTTGGAGATGAAAGAGGAAGCTTAGAGGAGGGAGATGCAGCTGTAGGCTTAACACATGTACCGGTGTATGTTGTCATCTTCCGTGTAATGATTATGAAGTGTAATACTTTGAAGTTCTAAATTGCGTGTATGTCATATTGTATGATGTATGTCATATTATGTCATATATGTGGGGCAACAATATATTCCACAGTATACATAGACATTGCATAGAAAGAGTCTCTAAACATGCTATCATTTCACAAGTGCAGGTAGGCACCTCAACAAGAGCGGAGGCCGCCAAGAAGAAATGAAGAAAGGGGTGTGCAAGGATTTGGGTGAGTGATTGCACCTAAAACCCCTACAATCATAAGCACATGCTGGTGACCCACTGCAGGAGAGATTAACGGTGGCGTACAACACGGATGTTTTGGAAGACGTCTTCGAAGACGTCCGCTAAATCACGTAGACGTCTCTAGAAGCGTCGAAGACGTCTGTTAGAACATCCCCAGACAATTCTTGGCACGTGATGTAGCTTGTATACTACAGTGTCAGGCATCCAGAACGTTGACATAGATTCGGTGTAGGGTTACGCTGATAAGAACGGGTGGACCAAAATTGATTGAGAAATGCTCGTCCCGCGAACGTGAAATAATGCAATTGTATTTGATCGTGTATCATTTGTTTAACCGCATGCACTGTTGGTATGTCGAACAGGTGCAGCGATGGACAAGTGCGGAAAGGTATGAAGGTCATAGGGGAGCACCAACAGCAAGCGAGGACATTGGATCGAGTGAAAGACGTGGGTGCGTAGTACATGGATGTTGTCGTTTGACTTATCAGTAGATGTGCATTTTGCGCTATGAGGTCACAAACAATATTGTTATGACTTTTGAACATTGATTTTACAATGTGTTATAGATATGCAATGCGAAAACGTATACGTGACTCACAGCCATCAATCTTGTGGACATTTGGAACACTTTGCAGTGTGACGTGTGAGTGCTCAGTGAGACGAGTGAATGTTACAAGAGATGTATTGTATAACGTGTAGAATATGACGTGAAGATGTGTAGATGGTAAACCGCAATGTCTCAGTGAATGTTCTCATGGTGACGTGAGCATGCGACGTGAGACGTCTAAGTACAGCAAAGGATGTCTTGTCAGACACGTCATTCAGGGCATGGGGATGTTATCTAGGACGACTGTGTGATTATAATGATGTCTTCTAAAACAAGTATTAAGTGACATGGGGATGTTTTATGGAAGGACTGTGTGATGACGATGATGTCCATGTAAGACGTGGGGACGTTTTGTCAAACGATTGGGTGATCATGATGATGTCTTTTATAACTCTTGATACGTGACATGCAGATGTTTTGTGGGATGACTACGTATCGAGGCTGATGTCTAACTTCTCACATATACATGACGTGGGGATGTTTTCTCGAACGTCTATGTCGTCATACTGATGTCTTTCATAACACGTATCACGTGACTTGCGGATGTTTTGTGGGACGACTACGTCTCATCGCTGATGTCTCTGTAGCACGTAGTACATAACGCGGAGATGTTATCTGGGACGACTTCGAAAGACATGACAATGTCTTTCTAAACATTCAAAAATTCTCAGTGGATGTTTCCTGAGACGTCCTAGTGAACCGTGGGACGTCTACGTAGAAACGTCCTAACGACGACTTTGGTCATCAGATACAACGCACTGATGTTTATTATAGCGTGGTCACATCCTCAGAAACACCGTCAATTATACAATGTGAGCAAGTCCATGTCTCAGAAGATGTCATGTCAGACGCGTTGACATCCCTAGAGACATATGCGATGACACCCCCACTACCCATGTGCAAGGGACAAAGACGTACTTGAGGACATGCCCATGTCAACTGTAAAGTCGTCCGCCACATGGCAATGTCCAACAATACGAACATGAAGACACAATACGCGACGACCCGTGACATTGGGGCAGACATCTCGCCGTCAGCGCGGGATGTCTCGCGAAACACAGCCGTGTCTGTAGGGACGTCCTAGAGAACGTAACTGTAGAATGAATACCACCCATACCTCGGTTGACGTGGCACGCCACGTCAGCATTTCCCGCCTCCACGTCAGATTTTCCCGTGTCCACGTGAGATTTTCCCGCCTCCACGTCATCCATTGGCGGGCCAGCATCCCATTCCACGTCACCACACGTTTGGATGAAGTTCATCGCCATGTGGCACTGCCCGAAATTGTGCCGCTGATGTGGCGTTGACGTGGCACCATTTTCTGCCGCTCAAAATGGCCAAAAACATTTGGATGTCCACGCGTTCGCCGAGACATGATGGGACGTTTTTTCGTGTTACACGCGTTACTGCGTCCGGCCAATGTAAACGGGGATGTCCTGATGACACCGGGGACATCTTTTTGAACATCACACAAAACACGGGTTTCTTATAGTGTTAGGTACTATGTGGGTTTTACTCTATTGAAACTTATTTCTTTTCTAACCAACCCATGCAATCTTATTCACTGGTTTTGGAGGGATAAAATTTGGTCTCATCTAAATCTTTTTTAGTCACAATCAATTGAATTGGTCATTTGAAAACGATGAATCTTTGGTCCTTTCCCCCACTTGGCTTTTAGAACTAGAAAATGAGGAAATTCAAGTTTTGGGCTTTGAATTGTAAGATGAGCAACAAAGAGACCCTAGCTCGTTTGAAGAAATGAATCTGAAGGTACTTCCTCATTGAATATTCACCAAGTGTGCAATTTTTGGTGATTCTTTTTGAGTTGCAACAACACTATCTAGGCGTCACTTCAAACCCTCATACCTTCCTCCTCACAGTTCTAAATTATGTGAAATTTATTGCACGTGTTTGAAATGATTTCTATGCACAATAAAAATTTCAAAATTTTTGAAGCACTTTTGAATAATCCGATTTTTGCACGGCATGGAAAAAGTATATCTATACTATATAATCACACATCGGGATATAGAATTTGAAAGAATTCTACCATACATTAAAATAAACAACAACATCCGCCATCACAATAGACAAACAAATCTTTAAAGCACATTATTCTCTACATTGAAGTATGTTTTTTTTCTTTTTCCAGCCAAACATTGCCAATGAGAGATTAGAAAGTCCCTCATCTTTCTCAGTTCTTTATACAATATTCTCAACATATTTCACCATATTCAAGCCTTCAAGGCACCTCCTAGAATACAGATGCATTGAGATTATGTCTTTCTGCAACAGATCACGAATGCATTTCAAAAATAAAATTTTAAAGAAATGGGGACCTATCAAAAGGAATGAACAAAGTGCCATGTGTATTTTAGGAACTATCAAGATACCAAGTGATAGCCAAATTGCAAAATTAGGTTACTTGTAGATGAAAAGTGGCCAGTTATGGTCTATGAACAACTCTCTTCTTCAATAAAAACATGCTACCTCGGTTATAGACAAATATGGTAATATTCGTTTAGTTGAGACTTTCCACCATATTGGGACTTTTTGAAATCTACAACTGGCATAGATCGAGTGAGACATTGCCCATTGAGTCTATGTCAGTTGTAGATTTCAAAAAGTTCCAATATGATGGAAAGTCCCAACTAAACGAATATTGCCATAAAGTGCTTTGTTCACAGATGAGCAATTGGAACCACTGCTTAAACTTACATACAATAGAAAGACAGTCCTATTAGTGTTAGAAGGATTCCACACCACCTTCATGACAACTGGAATCCGTAGTTCTTCTTCAATGTCACTTTTACATGCAACAAGTGTCATTAAAGAGGTGACGGTGCACTCTCGGTGCAGATCATATGTTACACACGAAACGTTTGGACAAGCTTTAAATTCCGCAGGAATTCTACACACTGAAGTGAACGGACAACGTTGCAGACAGGTAAAGCTTCAGAGTACAGTACATACAGAGGACCGTGGCAGAGGTTCACGAATGATAAGACAGCAGGCCTTTAAGCACCTGGAATCAGTCAGCATAATTTGCAAGAGTTCTCTGTGCAGCTCAGGATTGTGTAGAATTCATTCCTGCGCATGTTAGCCTTCCTGGAAAGATGGCTGTCCGCGCTCACCTAACTCCAGCCAACGCAAAAACAACCCGCACAGAGTCTCTCGATCCTACTAACTAGGCTAGTAAGTTACACTTAGTCCACATGATTGTATCTTTACAGATTCTCACCACCTGCACCCTCGTTGATTCAAGGAAATATTAATAAATGTACGTCAGAGAGTTCAGGTAAGCAGCAAGCACAATTTATGGTACGTATTAGTCTACAGCATTTGCTCATGATTCCCCAACCACAACTTTCGATTCGTATTGTCGCCATAATAGCTGAGATACCACTTTACAAACTTCTTGAGGCCTGTGTCTAGGTTGGTGACGGGGCGGTAGTGGAGCTGCGCCTGCGCGGCGGAGATGTTGGCGTGCGTGAACGGGACGTCCCCGTTGCGGGGCATCTTGATGATCTCCCGCTTCGCCTTGACGTTCAAGTACTTCTCCAGGATGTCCACCAGGGTGGGCACTGTGACCGGGGACGTGTTGCCCAGGTTGAAGACGCGCAGCATGGCGGGTTTCGTCTTCTTGCCGCCGCTGCCCGTGCTCTTCTCCGCCGTGTCCAGCGACGCCACGCACCCCTTCACGATGTCGTCGATGAACGTGAAGTCGCGCGCTAGGTCCTTGCCGCCTGGCCCTGAGTAGATGCTGATGGGCTTGCCCTTCAGGATGTTGCGCGTGAAGGAGAAGTAGGCCATGTCCGGTCGCCCCCACGGACCGTAGACCGTGAAGAAGCGTAGCCCTGTTATTGATAGCCCGTATATGTGGTTGTATGTGTGCGCTATCTCCTCTCCCGCTTTCTTCGTCGCTGCGTATAAGCTCGCGGGTTGATCCGTCCTGTCCGACTCCGAAAACGGCACCTGCAAAATTCAAGCAAAACAAGACTTTACCTTGATCAGTTTTATTGCTCATGTAACTATCACTGAGTATGCCACTTTTTTATCATCGAACACCAGTAGAAATAAAGCCCATTTACAAAAAGACGCACAAGAAGACCTCACATGACGAACTAGACTAGATGTGGGTCTTTTTGAGAATGGTTCTCCAATCTACATGCATAGTGTTTCTAATAGAGGAAGAGAAAAAGAGAGGTGTGATGCGGTCCATTGGTCTCAAACAAAGCGATATTGGTTAAAATGAAGTCGTGAACAATTGTGACATCCAAGGACTCAGCTCTATAAAAATTAGGACCTTCAAGTGCCCAGAGCTCTAAAAACTAGGACCAGAAACTTTCATTAGGAGTTGTCACACCTCTTTCTTCCCATTCTCAGAGAATGGAGAATGGGGATGTGGCACGCTCTTCTTGAATGGTGGAGGGCTCATTCTCGGAGATTGGAGAATCTCCATTCTTCTCCTTCACACATGAAGAATAGTTCTCGGAGAATGGAGAATGGAGAATGACCCATGCTTGAAGGATGAGTAATCAACTAACAACCTCTATTCTCCATTCTCAATCTCCACAAACCACAAAAGGAATGTCACACCTCCTCCATGGAGAAGCTATCCTATTGACTCCTCTTTTTCCTCATTTTCCATTCTCCCATTCTCCATTCTCCGAGGAGGTGTGACAACCCCTATTTGAACAAGTATAACATCACATACATGAACCCAGACAGATATCATTGTCTTTCAGAAGTCCATAACAATTTGGAAGCACCAAGGCAAGTCCCTTTCTGTTTTGAGAGAGAGAGAAGTCTTGACTACAGTGGTGATGTAGACAGAATATTCGATCAATGTACAATTCGACTGTAGGAGGTTAATGAGTGAGATTCGGGATTCTGTAAAGGGTTAGGGCTGAAGCCACGGACCTTGGTATTCAATCCATAGACGGAGCTAGAGGAAGCCCAAACGATGGCGGGTTGCGGATTGACCGCCTTGCAAACCTCGAAGATGTTGACGAGGCCCGCCACGTTGCTGTGAATGTACGACATGGGGTTCTGCATCGCGTAGCGCACGCCCGCCTGCGCCGCGAGGTGCATGACGTGCGTGAACTGCACGACTTCGAAGAGGCTGTCGAGCAGGAGCTTGTCATTAATGTCGCCCTCCACCACGAACACGCCGTGCTTCTCCAGGAGCTCCTGGCGCGCGCGCTTCAGGGACACCTCGTAGTAGTCGTTGAAGTTGTCGAGCCCCACGACGCCGTCGCCGCGCTTCTTCAGCGCCAGCGACACGTGCGTCCCCACGAACCCGCCCGCGCCGGTCACGAGCACGATCAGCGCGTTCTCGTCCTTCCGCGGCGCGCACGACTGGCGCACCCGCTTCTCCCACGCGTGGCTGCGCTGGAACTTCGTGCTGGCATAGCCTGCAGGTTGCTGCTGCAGTTGCGTGGGGGACGACGAGCCTGAGCTTGACGTCCAGAACAACACCGAGATCGTCAGCGCCAGAAGCAGCGACGTGCAACACAATAGCTTCGTGGACGCGCTGGAATGCCATCGCGATGCCACTCGCCCGAAGTAGTTGCTCCTCTCCATCTTCACCTGCTCAGAAAATTAAATCCCCACCATTAACACACCATCGCCAAATTCCACATCAACTGCTTCCATAAGTCCGCATGAGATCGATCAGCCAGTCGGCCAAGCTAAGCCCCAAATTTCACATCAACTGATTCAGGAATCATGCACTAATGGAATCACTCAGTGCATGAGATCGGTCAGCCAGTCGGCCAAACTACCGACTACGGACGAGACTCAGCCTGCTAGCCGAGAGTACCGCAGATGGCGCTCAATAATGCAGGTCTATTGTGGGGTCCGGATTTTTGGAAATGGAAGAATATTCTGGCGGGTAAACGAGATTTTGAGTCATGTTACGAAGGGTGAAATTACACTACACGCCACGGCTACACAGGCTTTGCAGACAGGTCCACTGCCAAAAACACTGTTGGCAAGGTCTTAGTTTGTCTTCGGTGTGATTCTCCAATTAATAAGAACTACTGGACTGATTGGCGTTTAAGAAACTGACTGGTATGTACAGCCACTTTATTCACTGCACCAATCAGCTTGTATCCACCTATTTGGAATCTAATACCAACACTATTCACACGTACTCCTATGATCTATGCATCTTCAATAACTAACAAGGTGCTCAGATTCCAGAACTCACACTAAGTAGATAGAATTTCAGAATCAAGTCACCTTCTCCCAGAACCCACACTAAATAGATAGATTTCAAAATGCCAGCTATCGGTTGGTTTGCACAGAGATCAGATCTAGAGTTTTTACGAATGGTCGATTTTCCAGCTTTGTGTGGCCCTTTATGCCTCCATGCCAGATGGAAAACTAGACAGTTGATTGATCAAGTACTGAAACTCGACAGTCTCAGATGGAAATTTTGACAGTATTCATCTACACTCAACCCAACTTCTTCACCGTAACATAGTTTACCTAGATCCCAACTTTTTCACTATGACAGCGTGAATGTGTGGCACAGTCAATGATAGTACGGCTAGTATGTAGAATGCCATTAAATACAAAGCTTTGAGAGTTCAAGGGTAGCTCTTTCAGGAAGTCCAGTCTAGTAAAGACACCCGTTCAACCTACTTCTAGATTTTTCAAATCTTCACGTCGTTTTCATGCTCGGCAGTTTAGTAGCTTGGACAGACATTTTACTAGATTAGACTTCATTTGTGAAAGATCTTCACTTTTTGAGAGTAGCACAACGAAGCTGAAGCTCAAGAAAGAGGTTTGAGACAAAGCCAAAGCTGAAAATTCAGACACTATTCACCTACACTTGTGAATCTCACCAACTTTTTCACTATGACATAGTGGGAATGTGTGCCACAGTCAATGATAGTACGGCAAATGTGTAGAATTTACCATTAAATACAGAGCGTTTTGAGATGGAAATGGTGCTCTACAGAGTAGAGTGAGATCTTCACTGACCTTGCCAGGGGTGGACGGAAAGTCTTGGTCGTGCACACACGGAGGCATGTTGAGCAGAGCCTGGTGCGCCGAAGAGTTCTGATTACTGACGACGGTGGTCTTGTTGTTGGTGAGAGCAGCACTGTCGACGTTGTTGTTGCTGCTGTTCATGGAGAGCCCCCAACGCTTTTCACACCCCCCGTGAGCTGGGGCCCTCCCCTCGTGGCTCACCACCCAACAGTGCACCTGGTATCGGTCCTCCAGGTCGACTCCTTCCCTCCCTCCCTGAGAGCCAGAGACGGTCCCAACAAACAAACAAACAAACAAATGAATAAAAACAAAATTTAAATCATTCCCGGGTCAGTACCATCGATGCGAATCCGAACACGGGTCTTCAGATCTGCTTGAATGAACCTTTCCCTTTTGAAAAGATCACGTGGCGTGAAAGAAGAAAAAGAGCTTAAAGGGGTACAAAGCCAGTCTAACTGTGTTCGTGAATCGGACCACACATGCTTTTTGTGACTCTCTGAATTTGGCATCTAATTAAACCTCGCTCAGATCGACTCCTGATTCTGTTTATGTGGAAACTCGAATCTACATTTCTGCTTGGATTTCGAATCTCTCAGATAATTATCTGACTCTTGATATGGTTCACCTAAATTGTGAGCTCGGAAGAAACAAAACCAACGTACCGTGGATCTGAAACAGAAAGTCTCATTCTAATGGCATGCAAGGCTATCGATTCAGAATACTCTAATACTGCTCTACAGAACCCCGAGCAAACGCGCACTCCGAATTGCGACTGAACGAAGAACTATTATAAACGTCTTCGAAACGGAGAGATTCAATACAAAAAAAAGCGGAAACAGATGACGAAGATCCAAAAATAATAATAATGAAAAGATGCTCCCTAGATCTATCAGAATAGGGGAAACGAGTGAATGTGAGAACCTGCGGGGGACGACGACCTGCAGGTCAGATCTGAACTGAAGCAAGAAGCTCCGGGAGGGCCGTCGACGACAGTCAGGCTCCTGCAACTTACAACAAAATGCCTGCCTGGACGTACACGGTACTGGCTCTTGTTGCATATTCTCGAATCACTAGCTAGGCTGCGAGTCCTGGGGCTGGGAAATCGAAAGAGACGAGGCGAGGTTCGCGCTTCGCTCTGAATCCCAGCGGAGAAATGCCGTGTGTCTATATTCAGTCAGCCTGGTCCCGCTCGCCGCGGCCTCCTTCAGTCGTAAGTTGTCATGTTGCGATCATCAACCCCTCCATCGCCATGATCACAGTCTTTACAAGTTACTACAGTCCACCCTCTATAAATGTTAGGCTCTGGAGTAAAATTTTCCTAACATTAGAGTTAACCGAAAAGTCAGCTCAAAGTGGAAAGTTTTAGCAAATTCCTCTTGAACTCCTCTTGAACTCATATTGAAATATAAATAGACCGAAAACTAGTTCAAGGTGAGTTGGGAGACAATCTAAAGCAAGCCACTGTCATTATTCTTCACACCTCACAATGACTTCCACACCTCCTACCAAAGCTCCAAGCCCATGGCCCACAAGGGGACAAGTTATGACACGACACTATTCAACCCAAACATAACTCAAAGGAGCTCAAAAGAACGCTTGAAAGAAGATTGAAAAGGCATGTTCCAAGGCCTTCTTTTCGGTTAACTCTATTTATAGTGAGTTAACCCTTAAACGACAATGCCAGCCCCACGGGCTTGGTTTTATTTTTGAAGAATCTTGCATTTCTACTCCATGATTTCTACTCCATTGCACCAAATGGGGTTTTTAAAATGCCAAACTAAGTATTTTAGAGAGATCTATACTTCTTTAGAATAGAGCCAAAGCAAATTTAAAATAGAATCATGCTTAAAATGGAATTTAAAAGAGATTTTGGGTGTGGACCTATCAAGCAAGCGTTTGTCGTTTAAGGGTTAACATTGTAACAGCTATAAAGGGAGCTTTTGAATGCTTAACAAATATAAAAGACCTTCTGAACTCTCATACGGTACCCTCCACAATATAGTCCAGATGAATAATTTTATCACAATAATGGATGTCATAATTACACGATATTAAATGTGTTTTGTAGGTTAACATTTGTAAGTGACAAATTAACAAAGAGGGGAGTAAATTAGTGTTAACATTTAACATATTTAACATTCTAGTTAGCAATACGAGGGGAGTACGATTTTGTTAACAAATATAATGAGTTAACGTTTATAAGTGTAACATTTATCAAGGGTGGACTGTACATGATGCACAGAAGTTACTGCGCTCGGGAAATCTTACTGCAAGCTTGCATTATTATTACTCCGTATTAGGTATCGATCTGAGACCTCCCGGTCTATAGTGACTGACAGTTGCCTGGAAAACGCACCGGGGCTTTACTCTATTTCGGTCGCCTGGTTCGCGTAAATCTGCTCCTATTTCGGGAAATCTGGCGTTCGGAATCGCTAGAAAACAGAAAGTCAACTTGCATGATTCGTGAGGTTTTTTTACTGTGGGTGCTCAATTAGCGTGCGTTAAGTTAGTTGCATTATTGGGCTGCCCAGGTCTTGCAGTGGTTTTGGCTTTGTCTGCCCAGCGGAGAGTTATCTGCTGGTCTTTCAATTTGTGCCAAAAAAAAAAAGAGAGTTATCTGCTGGCCTGGCAGTGGACGCCTTCATTAAGATACTGTGGTTTGTTCATTTCAGCCGAAATTTGTGTGACCGTGTTGTGTTGCAGTGAGTGCAGCCAGGAGGCTTTTTGCAAAATCTGTGAAATTATTTGGGTGGTGGGGAATGATAACCGCCACTCTGGCAGGATCTGACAAGTCAAGACTAAGTTTGTACATGTGCTAACTAATATTGAGTTTACTTAGAGCATGCCCAGCAGCATCCTTTTTTCACTCACCAACGCATGCAAGTTGGTGTGAGAGAATTAGGAACTTCCCCAGCAACAAACATCAAGCATGCTTAGAATAAAGGTCATTAATCAATTTTAAACTACTACTTTTGTCTCTACTTGAGACAATCATAATGATGGAGAATAAGTTTACTAAAGTTATCTTCATAAAGTGGGAGCATGGTTTTGTCAGAGAGTAAGACAAAGTGCTTGATGGGGAAATCACCTCCGCCATATGAACAATATTTGGAGTTGAAATATCAAACTCCAAACTATGAAAGGCACTTTACCAGTCAAAAATAGCGTTGGTGAGTGAAAAAAGGATGCTGCTGGGCATGCTCTTACCTTCCGATTGATAACCCCAGCCAGATGCTTGGTCTCTGCTTGGGAAGTGAGCCGGACTGACAGATAGTGAAGCTTTGGAGGTTGACATCCCTCCGTCATGAAAATTTTCTTTCGTTTGGTGTTTCTCGAAGCATTTGGCGCAGAGGGAGTAGATCGAAAGGGGAGGGCGAATCAGCCCCCACACTAGGACCTGTCATTTTTCTGGTTTTCTCATTTTGGTTTTCTCATTTTGGAGGTCTGGATGATTTTTTTGGAAATTTTAATTCTATATTTGAGGTCTGCAACTCCAAGGTAGTCTAGGACAACCCACCATGTTCAAAAATAGGGGCAAGCTTTTGTTTTTGTTTTTTATCTCTGGTACCAGTGTGGGGGTTGGTTCTCCCAATTCAGATCGAAACTACAATTGGTTTCTTTTTTTATCTTTCGAAAATTTAAAAGTGCGACAGTGGTGCGCCGGCTTGGCTGTTGTATCGGTTCATTTTGAAGTGAATAAACCTTTGTTCCATCCGTAACCAAAAAAAACTTTTTTTTTTGGAAACAAGAGGATGAAACCCCATTGAATTAATGAAGGTCGCACACACCGATCAAAAAAAAAAAACTTTCAATTGTTTTTGTAAAAAAATAGAATACAATAGAGTTACCCGCAAAGTGGTCAAGAGTGGGGTGACTGAACCATAGTTTGTGAAAAGAGAGGTTGAGCACCCAAAAAAGTAGAAATGCGAGATGTTTTAAGTAAACTAAAGGTATGAAGTTTCAAGGCACCAAAAACAATGCCCAAAAATTTCCCAACCTGAGTTTCTGTTCTTATGGATGCTCTATCACATGGGCTTCCTTGGCTTGACACGTACTTACATGGAGTGGGTCTTCCTTGGGTCTATTTTAAAAAAATCAAAGCTTTTGAAAGCTCATTCACTGAAATAGAAAAAGCAGTAACTGACAACCCCGTCAACCAAAAACTCAGGCCAATTTTCGTATCCCAATAAATTTTCCAAACTAAGGCTCAATCCCCCCATGAGTTTGCGGAAAACTCTAATAAAGTAAGTAAGTTGAGTATAATTGATTTTATACAAAACAAGTCAAATCCATCACATATCTAACCTCACTTGTTTTTTTGCATGGCTAAGTGTGAGAGGTATTTACAGACTCCATTTTTGACCGGTGGAAAGATTAAGGTTAGCCGAACATCACATGTAGCCTTGTACTCATTTTTTTCTCGCCTACATTATAAAGGCCACTTCACACTATAAGTCGAGAGGCCCTGGGATTAAGTGGGCAAACTTTGTTGAGAATCCAAAGAAATCTATTTAAAATAGGGAATAAAATATATTTTTTGTTTTTTATGAAAAGAAATTGACGGCCTTTCAACCATAGTTTGGGTTTCCATTCCCGTTTCATCTAAACTTCCTTTCGAGAGGTTGTCGCCTTGGTCAAAAAATGTTCAAAAAATGTTGCCATGTAAGCAATTTGGAGGGCAACGGCCTTCGGACTTTGGCTTTTAGTGTGAAGGGTCGAGAGGCCAAACTCTTGGTTTCTTGCAATTTGATTGGTGGAAATCGACGGCCTCTCCACCTTCGGCCATAGTGTGAAGCGGCCCAAAAGATACATTTTATTTCATCCGTTTTAGGTCATCTCCTTTTACGCACTAGTAGAAAAGCAAGGACATGCCCACGCAAAATAACTATGCATGCATGGAATTGGGCACTACTTGCCTGAGCATCTCCCTCAACAATGCCACCTTTTCTACTACACTAAATAGGTAGATTAGTGTTAAATACACTAATTTACATAAACATGTTGTAAGTTTTTATTGTTGACCAATTCTTTTACCCTCTGTATTGGTCAAGATGGGGATCTTTCAATAGTAATGGAATCAATGTCTTTGGTAATTTTTTTTGTTGAGAGTAAAAATCTATAATATTTTCAAATCTTACAATTGTGTAACACTAATCTACGTATTTAGTGTAGTGATGGCGTGTGTGCCCTGCCATGATTGTTAAAATTCCTTCGGCACAAATCCAATTCAACCCAGCTTAGGTTTGTGTCTTGGGTGTGTCTGGGGTCGTGGCTTTGTCCTCTCAGGCCTTGAGCTGGAATGAAGCTTACTCCTTTTTCTTTTGCAAGCAATGGGCTCGTTTACCTTTTGATTCAAAAAATAAAGTGAAAAAATCCAATTCAACACTGCTGGACTTCTGTGAATGGCATGTCCGATTTGAGAAATGTCGATTGGGCAGATAGCGGATAGATTGAAACTTCAGTCCTCTTTCAAGCTCGGCGTGAATAATGTGTTTGTTCGTAATGTCAATGACCCAGTGCCCACCGAACAAATGGCCATTGGAACAAAACTACTCTCCTCTGTCGAGAATAGACATTTTAGTGATCAATAACCAGTATAAGTAACTATAAACTATTGGTTGGGTAAATGTTTGAGTATGAATTGAGTTTTGGTATGGTGTTACGAGATCGCAAGTCGTGAGTTTCTCCCCAATGGGCTGTAAATATACACCATTCTTGAAGAAACCATGGAGTATGCTTTCACTTCATTGCGGTCACTGAATTTGGCCCCATGCCATTTACTAGACTTGCAAACGGGATAACTTCTTTTTCTTTTGCTTTAAAGAAAAGTGCAATTGAGTGTTTTTCACTTGATCATGTTTGCTAAAGTTGGCCCCATTTGTTAGACTTGCAAATGGGATATAAAAATAAAAACAAAAATATTGGAATTGAGTGTCTTTCACTTATCATGTTCACAAAGATTGGTACCATTTGCTAGAGACTTGCAAGTGGGATAAAAAAATAAAATGACTTAGGTTGAGTGAATCATGGTTTAGTTCATTGGGGGTTTAACCCCTAAAGGCCCAAGGTGTTTTGGGACCTCCAAAACCAAAAACTGCGATTTTTGAGCACCTTGTGGAAGTTGATGTATGTTTCAATATGTTTTAACTTTTTTTGTACTTCCAACCGTAAGATCTTCAACCCAACTACTTGCAATAACACCATGTTAAATTTCAACCGTTGGATCTTTACCATTTGTGAGTTTATAACATTCAAAGTTTATTCAAAAGTTTTTTTGGGCTTTACCCAAAAGGCATAGTCTAAATGGTGCAAAGGGGGACTTGATGATTATTACCCCAAACATTTTGCTCATATTTTTTTCCATGTAGGTAACTAAGTTAGGCACCTCCATGCAAAATTTTAGAGACTCATTATGCTTTTTTGGCCTTCATGCAAATTATTTTCCAGAAGAAGGTTCAAAAACCACAATATGGTAAAACTTGAATAACGTTAAAGGTTTTTGGTTCAGTAAAAAAGTGAACGGTGAAAAGTTACATCTATGAGTTTGTGAATTTTAGAGAAAAAAAAAATCGAAAAATTCCTAAATCTCAAACTTTGAAAATTTTTGAAAGAAAAAAATGTAAAATTACAAAAAACTTTGAAACTTGCTCTTGTAAATTTTGAAGGCTGCCCATGTAAAACTATTAAATCTTTCAACTTGGATTTTTTTTAAATGTATGTAGTAGTATTATTATAAACATATTTCCAAAAAAATTAAAAAAAACACTAAGTTTTTTTTTTTTTTTTTTTTTTTTTGCTGCCCCAGTTGGGCTTGAAAACAAAATTTTGCATAATAAAATTCTAAAACTTGAATTTGGCTGCCCAAATTTTACCACATATAGTATGTATGTATTACCACACCCACACCAAAGTTTAACCCAAAATACTAAAGTTAAACCCGTCATCTAGGCTACCCGAAACAACAAAATGCCATTTTGGCTTTTAAGGGCCTTTAGGGGTTGAAAGCATATTTGATTCACCCCTGAATATCAATGTTAACCAAAACGGATTTTTGCAAAACTGGGTAGGCTAATGTGAATGCAAATTTTGAGTGATTTAAAAATAAACAAATTAGGATGACATTGCCCATGACATAAATAATATGAATTTACATTTTTAGGATTTGATATTTGAAACACTACACTAAATAGTGTATTTAGTGTTAGATACACTAATTTACATAAACATGTTGTAAGTTTTTACTGTTGAACAATTTTTTTACCCTTTATATTGTTCAAGATGGGGAGTAAACCCTAAACCTCACACTAAATACACTATTTAGTGTAGTAGAAAAGGTGGCGTTCCCCATGGAGATACCCAAGCAAAATCATTGACTTATGCATGCAAGGAATGAACACTACTTGCCTAGGCATCTCCCTCGGCATTGCCATCTTTTCTACTAAGAAAGAACTTTAAAATATCTGAGAATGGTTTTGTCCTTTTAAGAGTTAAATCATGTACCTTCCCGTGCATGATTGTGCTGCAAAATAGAGAAAAAGAAAAAAACAGACCTCCCACTACAAGTTCAGAGGTATGTCCCCTGGCTCATCTCAATAGTTCCCCTACTGTCACTCTGCAAACCCCAATGTTGTCACTGACAGTCTCAACAACAATGCATTTTGAGGATAAAGTCTACTAGATAGTAGAGTTTTCCGCAAATTGATCTGCCTTTACATAGGCAGAATAAAAACTTTACGTGAATTCGAAAATCCACCAGCGCGGAAGGAGGGGGGCCAAAGTTATTGAATTAAGGCCGGGTGCAAAAAAAGCCAGCAGCCAGCAGTCAGAAGTCAGCCATCAGTCAGCAGTCAGAAGTCAGCCATCAGTCAGCAGCTAGCCAGCTAGGCCGGGTCCCAAAAAAAAACTTATCGTTCTCTGCTCAACCACTGCTCACCGAATTTGCCCACTGCTCAGCACTGGCCCGTTCTAAAAAAAAGCTCAAGGATATTTTCTCCTGGGGCGCAAGAAAACTGAGGTCATGAAATTAAAAGGCACCATTTTTGGTCCCTCCAAACTTCAGACCTGTAGTTTTTTTCAGGCAACTGACATGTCTACTTTTATTGGGAACTCGACCTCTCTTTTTGAAAACTATAGTCCAGTCACCCTACTTGGGACCACTTTGCGGATAACTCTAGTGCATGAACATCAATCCTTGATGACTGGGATGACAACAGTCTGCAAAAGAAAATTGACAGTCACACCCAATTTCTTTTGTTTTTCCATCGGTCGAGTGACACGCACCTTGGAATGTAAGGTGGTTACCCCATTCCCAATTGAATAAGAAATACGACCTAGCGGGGTGGGCTTGTACTTGTATCTCTCTTTTCTTGTGCAATGAAGGTTCCCCTTTGTTTGTGTCAAAAAAAAATTAAAAAAAATTAAAAAAAATACGGATATGAGACATTGATATTATTTAGTGTTATTATGTTTTAGAGTTAGGCAAGAAGAAATAGATTACAACACAAGTTGAAACATAATTTTTGGATGAAGAATGAATTAGTTACAAATTTTCAAAGTTGAAGCAAGACTCATCCCTTTCACGTCACATAGGTAGAATTGTTTCTGTTTAACCCCTAAAGGACCAGGTGGACATATTGTGTTCAAGAATAATTTCATTACTTTAACAACTTGTTTGGATTTCATAATTTTGACTCAATATAAACTAGAGAATTGAAAATGTACGTTACAAGAACACAAAAATCCTTTAAGATTTGCAATTACGTTGATTGATTCATTGGGAAAAAACTAAAACTAAAACGTAGGTAAACTTGGGACATGGTGGTTAGGGCGGTTGATGACTTGGAGGGCGTGTTCACACTTGGATGTCACATTCGTAAAAAAAAAAAGTGTACAATATGTAAAATATTTTCCATTACTGCATCATTAACTCTATATAATAATTACGAAAAATGTTTAAATATATTTAAAATGGAATCTTTTCAAAATAATTGGAATCTTTTCTACATATTTTATATTATTTTGGAATATTTTATAATATTCCACATATATATATATGAATTCTCTAAAACATTTTTGCAATGTAAAAGTTAATAACGATCACAAACACCAGCTCAACGAGTCACCAACAAGTCACTTCATCCAAACATAAATCTTTGAGAATCAATCATTGTTGTTGTATTTAGTTTTGTGAGCACCTAGATATAGTACATCTTTGTATGCTCCTAAACTTTCAAACGCTAATCATGGTTTTTAAATTTATTAGAAAGCTTGCAATGAATGACCTGTTGGTTTTGTTCAAAATTTTCAGAAATCAAGTTATGATCAAACCTTATAATCATGTAATATATACGGTAGATTGTTCTGAAAATTGATGTACAGTCTCATGACTAAGTCCTCTTTGAGTTTCAACGGTGAAGTTTTCTACATGAATACCAATCAAGAGATACAATTGTCTTTTAGAAAGCATCACAAGAAAGTGATAAAATTTTAGGAATGAGCATGGTCCTTTAGGGGTTAAAGAAGATTTGTATTGCACACACTAAAGATTCTTAAACCAACAACAACGAATCCACAATCACACTTATATATACTAAAACCAACAAGAGAGAACCCATTACCAATTGTAACTCATGCTACAACCAACACTATTGCAGCATTGATTGTGGAAAATGCTCCTAAATGTTGGTTTAAGGCGCCAGTTGGGAATGGGGTAACCACCTTAATCTGAAAAATGGAGTTTGGAATGGAAACTAAATAAACAATTTTTTTATTTAATAATATGTGATGCAAAAAAAAAGATATGGCTACTCAAAGGGCATTTTTTACGTATTTTGAGTCTTTTACTTGGAAAATACATAATTGTTTTATGATAATACAATGAATGAAAATGCTCTTGAAAATCACCATGTGCACAAATGCGCCTCCTCAAAAAATCTCCCCTCCATATTCACACTTTTACACCCCTTAGCATCACATGTCTTCTGATACTACCAAGGTGAAAGCAAGGTAAAGTGGACCACTACATTACACTATGAAGATACAACAATGCAGGGTTCAAAAATGCATATTAAATTTGAAAATTTTGAATTCTTTATTTTCCAAGAAAGTAGTATATGTATTGTTTTACAAAGTCAAACAATTTTCCGGAAAAATCTATCTTCAAAATGAATTTATATATGTCTATACAATTTGAAAAAGTTGCACAAATTGAAAAAAGAATTTGGTGACAATCAAGAAAGTTTGTAAGAAATAGGCTAAAAGTGCATTGAAAAAATAATGTTATTTATTTTCTTCTATATGGTGCCCTCAACATCAGCATGAACTTCAAGATTAGTTAAAAAAGAATCAAATTGAAAATACTTAACATCATCAAATTTGTGTTTGAAACCAGATTTAGACATTTTTTTCAAACACTACTTTTAGTAAAAAAAATTGAAGATATTCTTTTGAAACTTTGGATTTAAGTATATAGAACATCAATAAAGGACTCCATGAAAAAAAAAACTAAAATAAAAGATAATTTGGTATAATTTTATAGCCTCTGGCAAAAAAATTGGATTTCAGCATAGCAGCGTAACTTTTTGGTACAAAACACCATGCTTTCACCCACCAGCGTATAAAATGCCCCAACATCCTTTAGTGGTTAATCCTTAAACGTCAAAGCAAGCCCCACGGGCTTGGTATAAAGGAATAATTGGAGAAAAAAGTTTCATTTCTCAACCAAATCAAGCGAGACTTGTTGCGTTGGAAAGCTACTGAAAAAGCGATTTAGATTCCAAATTTTCGCCTCATTTGAGAGATTGTGGAATCATTGGTAAGCAATCAAAGTTATCAAATTGAACAAGTTTTGAGGTTGGGACAGCTGAAGTTCAGTAGTGCTGCAATGCTACAGTGCTAGGCAGTAGTACACTGCAGAACCGTTTTTGCAAAAAAAAAAATTATAATTTTTTATGTTTTTTTTTTGTTGTGCAAAAAAAATTAGATTCTTTCCGGGCTGCCCCGTCCAGGCCGTCTTGACGTTTAAGGGTTAACTCTACTATTTTCTTTCCTATTTTCTTTCCTCAGGAAAGTAAGAGGAAGAAAATGATCAATTGAGTGTGCACCGACATGAGCTGGGTCCTGATCTCTACACACATACCAAGCCTATCACGGAATATTTTGGAGACACGAGAAGCTAATGGTCCATTATTGGGTCAGGTTAGGGTTTTCGTTCTCCAAGAAACTCGGCAATCAGGTCTTCAGAAATTTCATCCGAAGCACCCCAGAGTCACGTGTTAGTAGCTCTATGTTGCATATTACCAGCATATACTTGATTCCCAGTTTCAAAATTGAACGTCCAAGTCTCCAAGAGCCTACTGCTCATTCCATTCATAGTCCGGTGGGGTTAAATGCTTGTACTTTACTACTGTACCCAGTTCTAACTATGCAAATTAATTAACTTTTAAGATCTTATTCTCGAGGTTTATTCCACAGCATAATCTCTGCAATTAATTTTACTTTCTTTTAACAGATTTCAAAAGCCATAACATCCAGTAGCCTTCATGCCCACTAGAGTTATTCTTAAAGTCCATCAAATTTTGAAGAAGATACCGTGAGTTTTGCTTTACTATACTCTTATTTGTTCACTCTAAATAGTTAAAAGGTGTTTAAGATTTTGGTGGTCTATCATTATTAGGTGTGTAAGAGGTGTGTAAGAGCTTGGTGGTCTTCAAAAGTTTTCAAAAGTTTTTTGGCACCAAGAATAGAGCTAAAAAACTTTTGAAAACTTTTGAAGATCACCAAGCTCTTACACACCTCTTACACACCTAATAATGATAAACCACCAAGATCTTCTACACCTTTTAACTATTTGAAGTAAAGAAATAAGAGTATAATATAGAAAAACTCACGGTATCTTTTTCAAAATTTGATGGACTTTAAGGATAACTCTACAGCCCCTTTTCTCTCTCCACTTGTCCAATTAACTCTTGATGAAGTATTGTTGGGTGTGGAATATTCCACACCATCTACTATAGAGCCAAGGCAAAGACAGTGCATCCTACTGAATGTTATGAGAGAGAAAGAAGAAGAGGAAAAGGTAAGTATGTGTTTAGAAAAAGCTACATTTAGCTTTTAACCCCTGGTTAACCCAGACAGTAACATAGCTTTGGGCATCTATATCCCAATCGCACCGACTGAAATCATGGGAACAGCTATTTGAGTTAAAAAGAATTCATGAGAAAAGATGAAAACAAAAAAAAAATAGCAAGATGCTCTAATACGGATTCGTGAACAGGATTGATACCGTTCCTGAGAACGGCCAATGGAATAGGCAGCTCACTGTTATGGTATTCATAAGCTCACTGTTATAGTGGCCTCCAATAACTTAAGTCTTGCAACCCCACTTTCAAACCTCATAGCTCATTCACATCAGTCACCCAACGCAAGTGCAGCAGAGAATTTGCGTTCGTCGAGTAAGTTTTTGGTAGATACAATGTGCTTCTCTATATATATTAACATGGCACATGTAAGAAGATGCTCCAACGCATTTTGGGTGCCACAAGAAATTTGAGCTCCACCAATGTACATGCATTGACCAAAAGCACCAAGAGACAAGGCTCTAATACCGCAAGGAATTGTATATTATTTTTGAAATTTACCTTTCATGATTCCAGAATGCAACGTAAGTGTTGGAGCTTCTTGGTGTGAATGGGCCATCACACTAAGACATTTATCACACTCACTACGACAATTTGTTGACCACAAAAAATTGTATATGTAACACCGCTTGGAGATGAAAAATACCGTTATTTAAAAAAAAATTGAATTGCATGTGTTGAACAGGGAAGTTAAAGGGTTCAGGGTTAACTGTTTGCCAAAATACCTGGGCACCCGTGTTGGCTTGAAAATGGAGATTGAATATGATAGTGTGAACTACGTTGACCGGGGAAGTGAAGCACCACAGCGGGAACGCGGATGAGCAGAATAAGGAGGCTCTTTACTTCATACTAATTACAATCACAGCAGGTGGATGGCAGCACACATGTGAATTGCCCATCCTACATTGCGGTGGAATCTGTCAGCATACAAAGTGTCGGCCTACAGCTCATGACTCATGGCCCATTCACACCAAGCCCCTGCCACACTTGCATCTGCGTTCCCAAAAGGATGGGAGGTAAAATGAAGAAACAATAAAATATTCAGAGCTGCTGCAACTATTGTTGAATCAATGTGCAATTGGGTTCTGGTGCCGCAAATATAGTCATGTTCATTTTTTGCGTTGCGTTGCTTTCTAACATGCGGTGGAGTAATACCTCTTTACATATTTTATATTTTTCTTTTGACCTCATATTCCTTCAAAGTTATCTGACGCATGCACGCGTGGAGCAGAGTTGGTGGATGTGAATGGGCCTTCATGGCCACCACCTTGGACGCTACCCATGCCGAGTTTCGGAAGTAGAGCATCTCCAACGGAACTCTGAATAGGCCCCACTCATTGAATAATGGATGAAAGCAAGCTCGAAATCACCTCAAGCTCTAAATAAATCTCCTAAATCTCCTATGATTGGTGGAAATCAATGGCCTCTCGACCTTCGGCCACAATATGAAGCGGCTCTAAGTTATTGAAAGTCTCCAACTCATCACTTAAAGTTAAGAGCATATCCACTGTTTACACGTTCCCAAAGACTCTGCAAAAGGGAATAAAACGAATAGAGAGAACAAAATTCTTCCCAAATTTTCCTTGTGTCTAAAACTTTGTATGCGTCTCCACTACTGGTACTTGCTCGGGCACTTGGACATTCGAAAACGTGACCTTCCAACGTATTTCTTCAATCAATGATCTTGAATGACCCACATTTGAATTCTTACAATAATAACAATTAACATAAATAGTCCTCGCAAACATCTTCCCATGCTCTTCCCAATCCTTTGTAGAATTGCTAAATTCAACAAGCCCTCTAGCAATTTCTAAGGGTTTGAGCAACACGTAGCAGGTATTGTGTTGTTGGTGTGCTTACATTTTAGTTAGGAAGTGACGGCCGGTGAACGAAACAAACTAATTAGAAGTACTTATTTTCAAAAAAATTCTAAGAGCATCCTCAATGTGTTTGACAAACATGAGCAACATTGACACTTATGAGGTTGTCCGTACACTAGGTACAAACTCGACTCCAACACAACCTTCAGTTTCTTCATTATATTCAATGTCATGTAACGTGACATCAAGTGTTAAAAGTCATGTCGAATGGATGTAGTTTGGAGAATATAGGCACTTTCATCCAGATACTAACAATTTTAGAATGGTTTTTTTAAAAACTTTGACATCCACTTTTTGGCCATTTTTTTTCTAGTGTAAAAGTAACCACTCCCAAAATCAGGCGAAAATTTGCCTTTTTATTTTATTTTTATTGGGCGTCATGGGGATAGAACATAGATTGAACTTCACGTGTAGAGATGTACTTTGGTCTGCCAACAACATTGATCGCAGCTGGTGTTACTGTCAAGCATGGCAGGAGTGGAAGTGGGGAACGACCTTATTCCGCACGGATGTGTGTATTATTTCCGGACAGTGAAGTTGCAACGTACGGGCCTTACATGGCCTTACATCTCCTTACATGGCCGTGTGTGTACTTGAAAGTGGCCTTTGTACGAGATTTTACAGGATTATACAAGCCATGATTGGCAAATTCATAAGAAGCTCATGGCTTTGCAATTATCGTGCAGGAGGAGAAGAATGAACTCCTGTCCCTTTTGTAGGGCCGGCGTGAATGACAAGTACTTGGAGAGTACAAGAATTACGATTATCGTGTACTATAATGTTGTAAGTCGCTTATGTTTGAAATTCTACGATATGTCTTCATGTAGCATGTTGGCGTTTTTGTATACAATTAGGTATACAATTGAAGGGTGATGTGTTAGAGTTATCTGAAAACATAAGTTGTATATGAGTAGAGTTCAAGTGGATTTTGCTCCATGTAATTATAATTTCTGACATGCATTGTTCATGAATAGTTTTTTGGTCGGGGGCTTGAATAGTCTCTTAGGCTTAGTGGAACGTGTGGGAACTCTTTTTTAGCATTGGGGAGGTCATGACTTCCATTCTCCATGGTAGCGTAAGGTCTTGTAGATTATTCTCCAACTCACTGTAGACTAGTTTTGCAATCTTTTTTGAGCTTAAAACGAGTATAATGTGAGTTCAACAAGAGTTTCCATTTGAGACACTCTTTTTGAATAACTCTATTACGTCCCAATTTTGAACTCTTCATTGCCTTGGTTGAAGGAGAAGTTCCAATTTGTTTGGAGGGGCTATAGAAGTGCATTGAAAAACGTGTTACATGTGAGACTCGAGTTTCATAGTATGAAGGCCAATGTCCCAAGTCCCAGTTTTTTACAAAAATAGAATCTTTTAAAAAATGTATTCTTATATGTTTGGGCTTCTCCTTTATAACTATTTTTTGCTAATCCTCATGACTAACGACAATTTACTTCATTGTGGATTTCTAAAATATAATTCTTCTTTTGAATTCAAACATTTAGAGACTTAATCATTCAAACTTCTATTCAATCCAACTTTTTTTTTGTTTTTTTATCAATAAGATAAGTTCCAAGAATATAATTTTTTTTATTCTTATGACCAAGATCTACACATTATATATTGGATGAGTAGAAGAACGGATTAATAGTTATTCTCATTTTGGGCTACAATTTAACCCCTACATGCCCCCAAATGACCTGATTGCAACCATATATTTTTGCATACAAGCACACATGCAACTTATTGCTGCCACATTTCTACACCAACGTATTTGAGTACACCCTTGTACTTGAGTATCATAACTTGATTATAGTTCTGACACTCTTGGAAAATGATATCAACTTTTTAACCTGCCACGTCGACTCTTTTAGAAGTCATAGCCGATTAAAAAGCGACACGTAGCAAATTTCTGAAGTTTTGAATTAATTTGTACCAAAATTGCTACTAGCCTTCGGTATAAAACATATTTGAGTAGATATGTTGGAAGCTTCCCTTTTTCTCATTTTTGGGTCATTTTTGACACTCCTTTTTTGCATTTTGTCCATTTTTATTTACTCTAACTAACATTTTTTTTGTCGGGTGAGGAAGAGAATTCCTAATCTTAGTATCCTCCAATCCAACTTTTGATTTGAAAATAATTTGTTTTTCTATAAATTTTAATTAGATAAAATTGTAAAATTGGTTTTAAAGTTTTAAATGTGAATATTTTCTCAATAAAAGATTTTTTTTCCTTCAAACAATCAATAGCTCCATGTTCATTTTGTGAACTTTCCAAGCATATAAAAAAATTATAGAATTTGGAACAAAATGAACATAATATAAGTCCATTCTTTTGAGGATGAATTTTTTGAGCCGAACTATATTCTACATCATTGTATTCCAACACAAGCACACCTTGTACTTGAGTATACAACATATTCAAGTATTGTACGTCATCACATTTTAGTACATGCGACAAATTACAAGAGAAAATAAGTTATACACGGTAATCCCGATCTGTTGAATGAGCAGTTCAACATAGTGATGTTTCATGGAAGCAAAGTTTAACTGCTTTCGGAGGATACAGATAAACAGTACCAAAGGCGTACAAAGTTCATGAAAACATGATCTAATTGATTTGACAAAGGCACCAATATCTTGGCTGGATTGGTAAATTTTGATCTAACCAGTGAAAATGACCTGAGCAAATTTGGCTCGCACAGGACTACTGGATAAGAAATGAGGTATGCACATTGAAGAACATGGAAATGGAAGAATGATGAGCCTTACAGATTCCTAAAATTGAGCAGCACGTTGCTGCACACGAGCTTTTTCAGCGTCGATAATTGAACAAAGGCGAGAAACCGTGCGCTCAAGCTGGCCATCTGCATTTACAACGACATAGTCAAATTCTGTAATGTGTTTGACCTCCTCTCGTGCTGTTGCCACTCTGATCAATAGATTGTCGATGCTTTCAGTTTTTCGTTCCACCAGTCGCTCAACCAAGGCAAGTTCACTCTCGGCCACCATAAAAATGAAGACTGCCTCTTCCCCAAGAAGCTTTCGGACTGTTGCAGCCCCTTGAATGTCAACTCGCAGTACTACGTCATGACCTGCGTTCACGTACTCCCTCACCTAGCAACACAAAGCGTGATTAAATTACCATCCAAAAGATGTGCAAGGATCTATACTTGATGGTTGACCTACTATTGAATAAAAGGAGGATTTTATACCAAGGCAACGATGTACTTAGCCATAGATTTCAGCAGCAAAAGATTTTTTATCTATAGCGCATAGACGTACCTGCTTCTTGGGAACCCCCTTATAATCACCATATACCAAAGCATGCTCAATAAGCTCGTTCCGGGCAATCAAGTCAAGAAACTCGGGCTTGCTCACAAAGTAATAATCCACCCCATCTACTTCACCTGGCCGTTTCGGTCGTGTAGTTGCTGTGACCACAAAGTGAATCTCACTTCGAATCTCTTGCAACCTCTGCACAGTATAATCATAATCAGCCAGTGAAGATACCAACCATATGTCGGGAAAAATTGATAATTCATGAGAACACCTCCAGCATACATCTAAGAATTCCAACCGAGATGACAAAATACTAAACTATCTTGATAAACTTGATCAGATTCACAAGCAGAAACCAGAGTAATAGCAGATAAGGCATTAGTAGTTATGTTACCTTGATAACAGCGTCTTTGCCAACGCCACTAGGGCCACTTATAACTATCACAAGAGGCTTCGAAGGAGGAGCTTGGGGTTGGGTGTCCAAAGGTGATCCTAATGCTTGTTCCAACTCCTTCAACACCTGAACCTGATGTAATGAAATATGAATACACATCAGGCCAACTTCACTTTCATTGACATTCAGTCTAGGCCCCAATATATACATGTCCAATCAAAATGAAACACATTAAACCCTGGCAGCCAAGTGTAATAAAGAAAACGCGAGTTAACAATTAAAATACCATTCAAGTCCAACCATGTGAGCAACAGGAGTAACACTAACGACTGGAACTCATTACATTGTAGGATAAAGAAGAAGGCTGACCTTAGAAGACGAAATAGTTGCATTCATTGCACCGGCAGAAGAAGCATAAGATCTCGTCGGAGTTCTGCTCGCCAACCAATCCAAAATCTCTACACTTCGGTCAGAGGTTTCAGCACACAGTGTACTTGCACTGCTGGAACTTGATGCAGAACAGGCTTGCAGAGAGACCGATTGAACGCGAGAGCGAGCAAAAGACGCTTGGACAACATGAAGAGAATCTGGAAGACTATGCCGTTGGCGTACACCTTGTTTAAGCCCTGTAAATGCTCCTCGGAGAAACGGCAGGACTGTCGTTAAACCTGTCATTGACAACGTGTAAATTTCTCTTCACCTGCAAATGAGAAGACCCGAAACGCCTCTGTGCAACTAGTACTTGGGGCACCGTTGAAGCCACATCAAATTTGGCGACAGCCAGAAGCTCCCAGAGGGTTGTCCCGACAGTCTGCGTAATAACAGTATATCGAAAAACCTTAGGACATCAACTTAAACCCTAATGCAGAATCTGATACTTCTGAGAAAAACCCGGAAGAAAAAGAAACAGAAGAAAAAAGAAAAACTTCTGCAGCAGTCTATTGCAGACCAATTTTGTAAAAAATCAGACCAGGGTTTATAACTACTTCGCGAATTACTTGCCCTTACAGACGCTCGAATACTCCCATCCACACACAAATTACAAGCCTGCAGCGAGAAAGACCTAATGTGACTTCACCTCCAGTGACTGAAAATATTCGTACATGACATACAACCCTAAGAACACAATCTATGTTACAGAACCCGGATCTAACATCGAAATTGCAAAAACGGTTTGTTGAACTGCTCGACTTCTTAAATGCGTATATTAAGCTCGTTCTTTTGTTTCTACTTTTGAGTTACATTCTGGTATACTATTTTTACTTTTGTGCTAGCGCTGGGGTGGAAAAGCATTGTAGGAGGCTCGAGAGCTCCACGTCTCCAGATAGCAGTATTTCCACGAAAAAAAAGAAATTCAAAAACTCGTTAAAACCCTAAGTCGAGAATCTCCTAAATGCCAAATTCAACTTTGGAAAGACAAAAACACACACGAAAATTGGCAGTTCATCAAAATTGAACATAGAACTACCGCCCTGCACATTTACACGCAACTACCATAATTGTCTACACAAAATCCTTGCAAAACATTCGAGATTCTACCACCAGCGAGTCACCGAAAACATGCAGTCGCGGACGATTGCTGCCAAAAAAGACATTCTCCCAGGCATCTCACCTTAAGAAATTTCCACCCGCCGTCACCGTAGCAAAAGTTTCTTATGCGCACAAACTGAACTTCGGAGGAAGCCGAAATCGCCGATAGTTGTGGGAAAATTCCTGTCTCGGGAAAAATATTACAGCAGAGCTCACGTGCTTCGCGAAAATCCGAACGCCAAATTGCTACGAATGCAAAAACACCAGGACGGAAATTCTGCACGTAAGAATCAGAAACGTGCGGGAAAACACCAGAACTGGAATGAGTGACGGTCTCACCATGAAGCCGCTTTGGTGAAGAAGACGACGGGCATTATTTTCATTCATCCTCGTGTCTCATCCATATTCGTCATTCATCCCTAAAGGATTCCCAATTTGAAGATTTGTAAATAAAATAAAATTTAATATATATATATATATATATATATATATATGTATATTTTGGTACAAGCGGAACAACTTTATTCCACTGCAGAGAAAGAGGAAGAATAAATAGTTTAGTTGTGTGTTGGTGGCCTGGTGATCCTTCAGATTAAGCTATGCTTTTATTTGATTTTATTTTTAAAATGATTATTCATAATTTAATTCAATTTGTGGTAAAGAAATTCAATTAAAATTTCATAAATTTCACACTGTGGGTTCAAAAGCCATGAAACGACTTCTATGCACCCTTTTTTGTGGAGAGATTTTTGACAATATCAAGAACGTGACTAGCAACTCCACGGTCTCAAAAATCTCAACACAACATAGACACAAAGATAGATAGATGAATAGGAACTTTGGTCCTCTTCCGAGGCCAACGTGAATAAAGTGTATCTTCGATTCACCTATGGTTCAATGTCCACTGGATAGAAATCCAATGGCGTAGGATCTCCAAATTTGGCATGTTTGCAAAAAGGCATCATAAAATGCAATTCAAAGAGATATTTTGCACTTGATGTATGAATAAAAGTTGTACATTATAAATTTTAGATTCTATCTATACGGTTAGATTTGCAAATGCTATCACCAATATTTTTGTATAAAAACCGAAACTTAAAATTAAAAATTCTTTTGTGATTAGATTATGAATAAGATATTGACAATTTGTACCCAAAATTTGTTGTGATTGGTTAAAATGTAATACTTTAAATGTAGTGACTTTTTTGAGATTTTTTGGTTGAATTTTATAGGTTAACTTTTTAAATAGCACTTTTACACTGAAAGCTTCGAAATTTTGGGTGAATCATTGCAACATAAAATGAGGCATAATTTTTTACAAATCATCCCCTTTTTAGCCCCTAATTGCCAAACCATGCATATTTTTCTTGAAATATAGATTTCATCTTTCACCTCTCATCTGTCATGCACTTTTTGTAGTGTGATTTTTCTACTGAAATTTTTATGGGAAGTTAGCTGCTTGTACGTGTGATCCGATCAAAAAGGAAACAAATTGTGAAAAAATTATGCCCCATTTCGTGTTGCAGTGTTTCACCCAAAAATTTGAAGATTTTAGTCTAAAATAATTCTTGAAAAAATTAACTCATAAAATCAAGCATCTAAAAAATCTTCAAAAATCACAATACCTAGAGTACTACATTATAACCCATCACAACAGATTTCATCCACATATTATCAATATCTTAGTTGTAATTGAATTACAAAATAATTTTTTATTTTATGTTTCAAAATTTATAGAAAAATATTAGTGATGGCAATCATAGATCTAACCGTAAGGATAGAATATAAAATTCAAAATGTATAACTTTTATTCATATATTTAGTTCCAAATATTCATTTCACTTTCATTTTATAATACATCTTTGCAAAACTGCCCAAACTGGACATAGGTGAGGACATTTAGGGGATAATCGGATCACACATGTATGAAATTAATTTCCCATAAAATATATAGTGAAAAATACATGTTGAATTGAGATGTTAAAGGGTTAAGTAATGAAGGAATGCCATTTTTATTTCATGAATTTTGAAACTACCATAATAAACTTAGTTTCTAATTGTAACTAAACCGTGGTCCCATTGCAAAAAGGTGTTGGCTCCCATCACCCTATTATGCCGCGTACGGTAAAGAGAGATCGGTTACTCGTATGAGTTCAATTAAATTTGAGGCGCCTCCTGCCCGTCACAAACGGTCCTTGCCTGGAATCTACCAACATTGAACATCTTCGTGACAGGGCTGATATGAAGGCTGAATCCACAGCCTGCCTAGATGTGTAGAAGGGAAAGAAGTTAGGGCATGGCGACGAAGGGGTTTCAGGCTATGGAGCTTGTTCATCAAGCCTCGCAAGTTGGTCAAGGTCGGATGATGCGTTCCTGCTGCTTCCTCGCCACGGTTTCGAGCATCGTTGGAAACGCCGGTATGGATTTTCTGGCCGAATTTTTTTTCTCGAGTGCGAAGCTCTGTTTTTTCTTTTTTTTCGATGAGCAATTGCATTTGGCGAGGAAATCGTTTAGACGATGGCTTGCAGCATAGCATCTTAGTGTACCTTAGCACTTCTGTTTTCAACGGTGAAGAAAACGTTATTTGTTGAAATGATTTTCATGGACGCTTGATTTTTCTTGTGAAAGTGGCCACAGGAATTTATCTTAGAGTGCATTGACGAGATTTAGGTGTACGATTATAATCTTTTGCACTTACGAGTGAGTTATGGCATGTATATATCTTTGATAATTTTTGTCTGCAAGGGATGGACACCTACATGCAGAGGATTTAGGCGCGCGTCTTTCATTTCAGTCGGTATTGTTTGCGTGCACAGGAACCTTTATGTTTGTGTTGCTTAGAAAGCTCAACGTCTCCTTGAAATTGATCCTCTGTAATTTTAGTGTCATTCGATAAACGGTTCTAGTTATTCGCTTTAAAGCGGATTTCGCAGCGTTTCGTCGAGAGTAGTGCTATGAGATTAGCATGAAGCGATTTTATGTGGCAGTTTGACAGCGTTTCTGTGAGGAAAACATCTTCGTAAATTTTAGTAATGGACATAATTTCGCTTTAAGATCCGTAATTGCAAAGTTTCATTTGTATTTTTGAGAGTCACTTAAGCGGCACCCTAGGTTTTGCCTTTATTCTGTTCACATTGCGGTCTAATCGAGTTCACCTGGCAAACCTGCGCGCAATTACCTCGCCGTCTAGTCTGCTGATCACTTTTTCTTTTTTTCTTTTCAGGCCTATGCCTTACTCGTGGTCCCTGAGCTTTCGAGGAGCGAAGGACCTAGTATGTGGTTGATTGCGGAGGCGCTTCGAAGTTCGCCGAACGGATGGAATTATAAGTATTCCAGTCTACTCTTCGCAGATGGTGACAGTATTTGCTGCAGATGGAGTCTTCGCCGTAGCGTCAAGGCCTTTATCGGTAAATTTCACCAGCCAATTTTCAAAATCCCCGGCTCAGGTGCCATAGATACCTCGATATTCACTCTACATGTAGCAAGCGGTGCCCGAGGCGCTGCATGCTCACTTGCGTTTCCATATTGTTTATCAATGCTGAGATGGTTCGCGGTCAAGGACAGGTCGTGCTATCCTATATTTTCACATTGTATAGTTTAGTCGCTTACGGAAGGAATAATTTTCAATTGGATGCATGAAGTTCTCATCTTCAGGTATCTTCCTGCACTTTTGCAGAAATTCAATGAACCGCTAGGAGCTCAGAATTAATATCCCGTGTCCAAAGGAAAAATTTGACCTTCTGAGGTTCGAAAAATTTGAAGGTCTGAGGGACAAACAAATGCTAGCCCGAGAGAAATGACGAGAAATGTACCGAAGCGTCGAAGGCGGGAAAACTCAGTTCATTATTCTTCAGACTCCACTGAGGAAGATGCAGTCTCAGGTGGAAAGGAATATTACCACAAAGCAAAGGGGAAAAGGAAAATTAGCGAAGATGCTGATGAAGACCAGCAAGAGGAGGAGAACAAAGAAGTGGAGCCCTCGTTTATTAACGAGGAGAAAGTTGTACAAGTTTGTGGTATCTGCTTGACAGAGGAGGAAGTTGAGAGAGGGAAGCTTGATTGTTGCGATCACTTTTTTTGTTTTGGATGTATCATGGAATGGTCAAAAGTAGAGTCGCGGTGCCCAACCTGTAAGCAAAGGTTCGTGACAATCGTAAGGCCCCCGGTGCCTGATATGCCTCGTAGCCGGCCTCGCACTTTTCATATTCCTCATAGGGATCAGGTACTCGTATCTTAATGCCTTTCTTCCGTGCTGGAAAGTTTGTACACCTTCTGATTTGGATCAATCTATCTGAGTCACAGCTATTTGCTTCATTTTGAAATTTAATCAATCAATCAATTAATCGAATATGGCTTTAATTTCCGTTTCTGTAAAATGGTCTCTAATTCCCCGGCTAATTACAATGGCAGGTTTACGAGCCGTCAGAAGAAGAAATTCGCCTATTTACGGATCCATATCTACATGTGGTCTGTTCTGAGTGCCAAGAGGCTGGAGATGAACGGCTTCTCCTTTTATGTGATGGATGTGATGCAGCAGCACACACCTATTGTGTTGGCCTTGGTCGATCTGTTCCTCGTGGAGACTGGTTCTGTAACATGTGTTCTATTCAGGCTCATGGATTCAACAGCGATGAGCAAGAACATGATGAAGAATACTATTTAGAACAAGAGGCAGAGCTTGACGAGAACGATTCACGGCTTACCATGCTCGTCGCTGAAGTTACACCAGTTCGGCAAAGGCGACCTCCACGGCGAGTTGTACCCCCCCGTCTGAATCGTGCTGGTGGCAGGTAGTTCTCGTACACTCCAGTTCATTTAGTATTTTTTTGGATTTTTGCACTACGTCAGTGTCATTTGGTCTAAAGTTACGAAGTCAATTTATGTTTGGCTGATATATATATATTTTTTCGAAGTCTATTCTTATGGTAGCTTTTGCTCTGGTCGAGAAATTCACTAAAGTTCAGGAACGAAACCTGCCTTCTTTGTCAAGTCTATCAGCACTTCTTGGTCATGAATCCAGCCTTCATGACAATGCGTCGAAGATCAGTAGACCCTCAGATATTAGAATGCTAGTCCTCCGTCTTTGATATTGGCACTAGCATGTCAAACAAGGTAGCAGCTGATTGAAACATATGTGTGCGTTACATGTATTGATGAAATGTGGGTTAACAGGCACACTCGACTCCATCCAGCTCCTGCAATATCTCAGGAAGCGCAGGCCTTGATAAATCAAGAAGCAAGTCAATCAAGTTCAATTAGCAGTGATGTAGAGTCCACCCCAGGAGCAGCTCGCACCTTATCTTCGCAGCGGTTGATACGACAAAGGGTCAATGACATCCGCAATAATTGGGACCAACTACGGAGAGGAGAGCTGCAGTTTGACTCTATTTCGCGTTCACCTCCTAGGACACGTGCGTCTCAAGCTGGGCATAGTCAAGCCAACGGCAGGCCGTTGTCAAATACGTCAAGTACAGTTCCTGAAGTTGCGCCAAGGGATGACATTTCTCAGGCATGGTCCATGATGGAACAAGCTCAATCTTTGAGAGGAGATAGAGTAGTTCCAGATCCTGCACCAAGAACTAGGATCGGCGGAAACAGGGATACCTCACGTGAGAGGGTACCTACTAGTGGGGGAGGGACTACTGTTCGTCCCTCAAGATTTTCGCAAACTCAAGAACGGAATGCTAGAACTGAGAGTGCGAGAAACGGCCATCAAATGGTAGAAAATAGATCCACAATTCACAGGGATCAAAATCAGGAGCAGACTTTGAGAGGAGCGAATGTGAGAGAGGTGAATCGCTTGGCAGAAAGTAGATTGAGGAGTCAAAGAGATGCAGCTGAAGAACGTAGTTTGCGGAGAGAGGGGACTAACTTGATCGAAACTCGATCAAGAGATTATAGAGATCAAAGTCAAGAACGAAATTTAAGGGGAGAAAATGTAAGAGAGAGCAGTCGTTTGGTAGAAAATAGATCAAGTGGTGGTCATAGAGGTGGGCGACGGGACAATGACTCTGTCCACGATGTACAGACACGCAGTATGCGGCACTTGAGAATAGGGAGGGATGGCAATGAAGGAAACGTTGAAGTGCAAAGTATACCTGGCAGTTCCAGAGAGAATGAGAGGCAGCGTGTTGCGGACAGCCGTGGAAGGAGAGCACAACCTAAAGATGAGGAAGCTCATAGACCCCGCACCAGGAGAACGTCCAGGGAGAGGAGAGAAATGAAGGAACAAGTCGCTCATTATGTGAAAGCCGAGCTCAAGCCGCTTTATCGTTTGGGGCATATTGGTATGCATCGAAACCTGCCATCAATTTTTTTTTTGAAACGCATTTTCCAGCTAGTTATGTAGTTAATACTAGTGAATCCTTTCGTATGTCCTTGTTGGTAAGAGCTTGCACTTCACATTTTTCTCACAAACTCAGCTTGGTAATCGTTCTGTGATACAGATAAGGAACAACATCGCAGCATCGCAAGGTTGGCAACGCAGGAGTTGCTGGCAGTTTTTGGAATAGAGCGCTTGGGCCCTGAGACACGTGGGTTTGGGAGTGTCAGCTCTGCTTGTACCCATCCATCTTCTCCAAGCACTTCTTCATTTTGGCCCAACTGTTGCATGCAATGTGTACGGCATAACGTAAGTAAAGTGGTAGGTGTTCTGGTGAAAAGAACTGTCGGTATTGGCATTTTGTAGTGAACAGTTAATTAGTTCTGACAAAACGAGGTTTTCTTCTAGCGGTTGTCACTGCAGTTGTTTTCCAGTTGGCTTTTACAGACTCAAAGAAGTGGTCATTTTGACTCGGTTTCATGTCACTTCAGATCTGTGCTGCCTGGCAAGGTTCAGCAGCATCCAAACGGAAATATTGAAAATATCTGTACAGTTTCGCAGCACCTAGTCCCCCTGAATGTTGATCATGGTTTTGAGGCCTATTGAATCAGGTCGAGATTATAATATAACCAGCGTCATGAAATTATTTAACTATACTGATTACACCAGGTTGTGTGCACCACTGTATCATGTGATTTCACATCCTCCTATTGGTTTAACCCTTTAGTGCCCAGAGTGAACATCACTTTTTTGGGTGATGTTTTCTTAAAACTCTCGCTGTCGAGATTAGGGATACCATTAATAGTATTCAACCGTATGAATGTAAGCATAGCTTAATGAAACACGTGTCGGTTAAATCTTGGTACGATTGGACCGTTGGATTGGAAGAATATAATATGTCTTTGAACGGTATAATGAACACTCAGAAATGAGATTTTGGGGGGTGTGTGACTTCAAGGTTAACCCTTAAACGACATGTACTATCCTGATACCACACCCAAAATCTCTTTTAAATTCCATTTTAAGCATGAATTTGTTTTTAATTTACTTTGGCTCTATTCTAAAGAAGTATAGATCTCTTTAAGATGCTCAGTTTGGCATTTAAAAAACACCATTCGATGCAATGGAGTAGAAGTTATGAGCAAGATTCTCCCAAAATAAAACCAAGCCCGTGGGGCTGGCATTGTCGTTTAAGGGTTAAATAGAATTTGGGTTAAGTTTTCAAAAATGAAAGTAAAGATGTTCAACAATGATTTGTGCCAACACCTCTTCATTGCAATTTTTCATGTTAAGAACGGACTCATACATAATAATTGTGAATTTTATAAGTGAGTGACTTATCCATGTACGGTTTAGGACAAAGTTTATACGTTCAAATAAGAAAGGAGTTGGTACATTGATCCAAATCGGACTACATACACTAATGGAACATGGACAAGAGAACACAATCCAAAAAAAAATACAACAAAACAAACTTTCAAACACAAGAAATATTGCATAGTACGTGTTGCATTTGTAAGTATTTGCTGCAATTTGAGGTATTTGCAATATTTTGGTGTTTTGTACAAAGGTATTTGGATAGCTAAGACAGTCAGATTCCAAAATTACTTTTTGCATCATCTGCATAATCACATTTGGACTTCAGACACCGAACTGAGATGATTTATAGATTTTCAAGCATTTCATTTTTTCATGATCTAGTGACCACTTAGTGGTTACTGGGGCACTAAAGGGTTAACTATAATAGAGTTATCCGAAAAGTCGATCAAAAAATTCCCACAAGAGGAAAGAAAAAGCAGAACTGGTATTTTAGCTTGACCAATCAAGACGCTCTGTTGTGAGAGAGATTTGAACATGGTACCTTTCCAAAACTAGGGAAGCTTTCTTAATGCGCACTCAAGTTCCCACCACAAAATCTACACGTGCTCGAGCACATGCCCACTACCAACCCATATGCTTGGCCAAAGCAAGCGCTTAGCTCCTTGTGATTGACAATCAATGCAATTTCTAATTGAAGTTTGAAAATTCAGAGTTGTAGAGGGGCTACCCATCTATGACTTTATGGATAACTCAAATGTACTTTGAGAATCTTACAGATACAACAATCTTACGGATTCTGCATTTTACTATTCCAATTTCTTTGAACACATGATTCCACAAATCAGCCCAAATTCTACAAATCTGATTGCTTGACATGCAAGAGCCATTAAGTTTGGATGTTAACCCTTAAAACGTCAAGGTAAACCCCATGGGCTTATTTAAAAGAGAATAATGAAGAAAAAAGTTGATTTTCTCAACCAAATCAAGCGAGACTTGTTGCGTTGGAAAGCTATTGAAAAAGTGATCTAGATTCCAAATTTTTGCCTCATTTGAGAGATTGTGGAATCGTTGGTAAGCAATCAAAGTTATCAAATTGAACAAGTTTTGAGGTTGGGGCAGCTGAAGTTCAGCAGTGCCGGAGTGCTATAGTAGTGCACTACAGAGCCGTTTTTGTAAAAAAAAAAAAAAAAAAAAAAGAAAAAAGAAAAACTATTTTTTTTTATTCTATTTTTTTTTGCAAAAAAAATTTAGATTCCTTCCGGGCTGCCCCGTCCAGGCCCTCTTGACGTTTAAGGGTTAACCAATATGAGTCAATCTACACAGTCATTCGATTTTGGGTGTACCATATTAAACATTTTGGGACATTCCACCTTATTTGGTACATTCATGTGAGATTTCTAATAACACTCGGATGATCTCCCATCCACTGTTTCCATTTTTTAACACTTAGTTCCACCAGGATATGTTCACACAAAAACAGAATACCTACAATTTTGCATGTGCACTAGCCAAAAATAAAATTTGAGCACGTGGAAATCTTGTACATCGAACCTCCAGTTCGACACAAATTCAGTCCATGATCAAAGAGGAGATCTCTCAAAATCTCACCTAAATAAGAGACCATTTTGCCAGTCAATTAAGACACCTTCCGCAGGACCTCTTACTATTAATTGAAATCTGCAACTCATGAAAATGACCCCCCTCAGGCCAGGCCACATGCATGTGGCTGGGGTGGTTTGTATTGATCATGATTCGTTTTGCAATGAGATTCCGTTTCATTTGTGTCGAGAAAGAGAAGAAAATGAAGAGAATGAAAAGCAACCACGAGTTGGTCGAACACCAGCCACTTTCGTTCCGTCCTCCCCACCATCACAAGTGAATTTGCAAACACCAAATATACAGCTACTTATATATCATGGGTACAGGCTAGTACATAAGTCTAGAATGGAAAGCTACCGATTAGGACTCCGCCAGCACAAATTATCATCATTTGCCTTCTAAACAAATCCTCAGTCTTCAGTCCACATATATATCTATACAGTGGTCAACAGAAGTGTTCGGACAGGACGCTTCCACTTCCAATATGAGCTAGTGTTCCTACATAACTCACATTCAAGTTGTAAAAATTTAAACATACAATCACATAGTTACAACAAACATGTTACATAACATTCATAATCAAAAATGTCAATCAAGAAATCAATCAAAAATAAAACACATGATGTGGGTGTCCAATTCTTTATGCAAAAAGTGAAGTGGTTATCTATTTACATGGGAAACAAAGCCATGAGCTACAAAATCAAGCTAAAAACTTGAATGTAGAATCATGATGACTACCTAAAAACTTGAATGTACAATCATAATGACTACCATCGTGTATAGCCACCTTTTGCTTGATAAACATCTGCAGCTCTCTCAGGCATAGACATGATCAATTTCCTCACGGTATCAATCTCAATGCTATACCAAATTTCTTGCAATTTCTCCCACAAATCCTTCTTGTTAGTGGGTTTCTTCTCCGACATTCTCATACGACGATCTACTTCATTCCAAAGGTGTTCTATAGGATTCAAGTCAGGAGATTGAGCCGGATGCCAAATTAATTGAAACTCCTGTGCTAACAACCAATCTGTAACATACTTAGAAGTATGTTTGGAATTGTTGTCGTGCTGAAAAACAACATTCTCCTCTCCTAAATCATGCATGTGTATAGTATTCATGAGCTCCATCTCCAAAATTTCCCGATACACAAACTTATCCATGTTCCCTTCTGTAAGACGAAGGTTGCCAACTCCCTCCCAAGTCATACATCCCCAAACCATAATGTTTCCACCCCCAAATTTGATAGTAGGTTGCACATGCTGATCTAAAAGATGCTCTCCTCTCTTCCTCCAACAATACTGCCTTCCATCTGAGCCAAACAAATTGAATTTTGACTCATCTGAAAAAATCACATAACTCCAATCCATCCAACTTGCATGCCTACACTTCTTTGCCCATGCATATCGACGTGCTTTGTGCTTTTTTGACAAGAATGGCTTCTTAGTTTTCACTCGTGCTCTCAATCCCTGCCTCCGAAGACATCTTCTAATTGTATCATCACTCAAATCCAATCCTTGAGATCGCATTTCTCTACCCACTGCTGCAGCTGTACCATTAGATGGTGCATTCAACAACCTTACAACCTCACGATCACCACGTTCATCAAGAATTCGAGGTCTCCCTTGTCACCTTGTGAAGGAGCATCTCTCAAATGACCTCTCATTGTAAACCTCCGCACAATAGCATGGCAAGTGCTTCGAGAGATGCCTAAAATCGCTGAAATTTCAGAGTACGAATTCCCTCTCTCATGCATCTGAAGAACTAACTCACGTTCAGCAAGAGACCTTCTAGGAGCCATAGCTAATCAAGAGCAATCTTACTCAATCACAGTGAATCATGAAATGCAAGAGGTCGCCATAAATACATGTTCATTCTCAAGATTTTTTAGATGCACAACTTGTGTGCATAATGAATTGAACACCCATGATTGACACATCATGAACTGCTGCCCTTGCAAGTGGCTCAATGTCAATGATGGTACTCTTTCTAGTTTACAAACGGCTCTTTAGTTATAATTAGCTGAAAAAATCAGCTCCTACCTACCAAACTTGACAAGTGTTACTACTAAACTGAGATTGTCATTACTGTCCAAACACTTTTGCTAACCACTATATATATATATCAGCAGCTTCATTACAGTCGGGATCACACTGATATATGCCACAAGTCATATATGAACCGGACCAGCTAAGCTAACGTACTCACTCAGTGGACATCAGAGTCTTCAATACCGAGCGACGGACCCTTCCGCATCTTGAAACACAGTCATGCTTTACTTACAACTCAAACCCCGGCCCCGAGCTTGCTGCTTAATATGTAACACACACACAAACAACCCTAGCTAGCTAGCAATCAATTGCAACCTACAGCTAGCAGCAATGTACGGTTATTACATTGGTTTCCCATATACTGCAACATACTAATAATTTCCAGCTTCCACATCCATCATTATGTATCAATTGATATTGGCAGCCTGGCATGGTTAACTTGCAGTGTCTTGGAGATTAATACTTTATTTGAATCGTCCGGAAATAAGACAGGCTCTGGACAGCTACCTGGGACCGCTGACTTTTCAATCAGTTCTCTCTAGACAGTCACCGGTAGTCCCCCGGGATACAAGTTTACTTAGCTTGATTATCATTAACCCTTTTAAAAACGTCCAGAAAGCCCATTCCGGTCACTATTATAATTACGGCCGTATTTCATTGTAACTATTTGGAATGGTCCTACACCTCCTATATATGAGTTTCATATCATCAAAAGTGAGTCAGAGATTAAAATTCATGTCTACATGGTCTTAATATGTAAGCTATTGGGATTTCAATTCCGAACATTAATTCTACTTACAACAAATGTCTTGAAAATATACGGCATCGTATCTACTATATATCCGCAAGCACCTTTTTAAAAGGGTTAAGTGCTCGACCAGCGGCCGCAAGTAAGTTCACTGAGGAGTACAGTCGACGACCCTCCGCAACACGAACACTCCGAACTTGGCTCCAGCTGATTTTGTGATACACCACGTTCCACAACGAGCGCTTCCCGGCCCATCCGCAATTATATGCTCATCCGGCACACTTCCTTGAACCGAAGACTTAATACTATCAGAGTGCTCTTCAGTACTGTAATTAGTCATACCCGGGTATGGAAAGTCTGCCTCTGAATAATCATCGGCACCTGGGAAGTGATCCTCCGGAGTGGATGCGCATGCAGACCGCCAAGTCAATCCCGTCGCGTCCAGCGAATCAGCGCTATCTGGTTGCTCATCATCAGCGCTTTCTGGTTGCTCGTCATCAGCGCTATCAGCTGATTGCTCGTCGTCAGCTGCGGCGTTCGCCCCTGCTGCCCAGCGAGCTCCCGAAATGAGATCATCACCGGAATGATCAGAGTCCACCGACGACGTCGATGGAATCGAAGCGGGTGGCACTGGCCTTTCGCGAGGACGGCTCCAAAGGAGCTTGGGTAATCCGAGGAGTACTGGCTTCGACCAATCAGCTGCGCTCTGCTGCGGTGAGTTAAGGCGTAGCCATTTTCTGGGCGGCCGACTTTGTTTGTAAAGGCGTAGCCATCTTTTGGGCGGCCGCCCCGGCCGCCTTCGCAGCGCATCCCGGCGTCTTCGTAGCGCATCCGCGGTACTGAACTTGCGCCAGCATCCCACGCAGTGGTACCGACGCGAGCCTCTCCTCCTGGCCACGAAAAGAGTGGGAGCCGGGCAGAAAGCCAGCGGGCACGCCGTCACCTCAAGCTGCTTCGGCATGCTTGCAGGCTCTTCAATTAATACGAAACACAACTTACAGACTTAACAAATCCACGCGCCGGCTGCTCGATCTAACACGCGCAGCTAGCGAACGTCCACACACTGCACGGTACGTACTACTAGACCCCTGGATATACTGATTAACGTGCAAGTTCAAATCTCATTGCAAGCGTCTAGCTAGTATAGGAAACCAAAAGCACGTACTATGGATATCACACAAGGCAAGGCAGCCGGGGGATGGACACAAAGCTGTACGTGCCACTCGATCCGACCTCCCAAGTGCTGCATGCGCTCGTAGACAATGAAGATGCAAAGAGGAAATGCATGCAATGGTGTTTCGGCAATGGTGCATGTTGCGGCATTTATGCGAATGGTTCTCCTGCCGAGGCTAGGCCTGCCTTGGGCTTGAGGGCTGCCGACGGACGAGGCATTCAGATCGCCCAGGTGTTGTTCAAAGGAATTTGCGGTGCTCCTAGCTTGGGACGCACGCACGTACTTGATCATTCTATGTCAATAATGATATATGTGGCGAGCTAGCTTCCGATTCACCGCCAGCACAAATCATCAGTTTCCTTCAAAACAAATCCTCAGTCTTCAGTCCACATCAGCAACTTCGTTACACTGGGGATCACACTGATCATGCCATAAGTCAGGAACCGGAGCAGCTGAGCTAACATACTCACTCAGCTGAGCTAACGTTCTCACAAATGCTATGTTTGCAGCGCTTGAGTTTGGTTTTGAGTCCTAAGGGAGTGTCGTGTACATGCTCTCCAATTTCAACACTGTAACATAATTTTTTAATAATTGATATAAAAATCAGTGATTTGTTCTTAACGTAGGTATACTCCTTCCCTGCAAGGCATTTTTATAATTGATCAATGATCGATCACAAATCTGCACATACAATTAAACTATTCGAATCCATAACATGTGACAGAAAAATATTTCTTGGAATTATCCATCCAGTTTCGGACATTCATGAACAATAATGAGCTCACAAAGCCCGTTTCAATTGGAGTAGATCATGTTGAGTATACGAACTGCTTGCAGAGGTTCAACATGAATCTTTTACAATAAATTAATTGGAAACACTCGTTCATATTCTGTAACTAGGTTCATATTATTGAGTAGGACTCAAGAAAACCTAACGTGTGATGAATGTTTTGAAGAATGCTAATGTGTATTGTGAATGTTTTTTTTGGTTTGCATAGCACAAATGCAGGGCAATGCATCAACCATAGGATATTTTGCAAATTCTATTGACTTTAAAAACAACTATATTGAGAATAAAATATTATGTTTTTTATGTTGAGAGCTTCGTCGTAGTTTCTCATAACATTCAGTAGCCTTCCTTCCAAGAGGCTGCCTTTTAGTTTCATCCACCTTTATATAAGGAGTGACTAGTGATTTGTAATTGAATGGACTATTGAATCAAATAAACAATTACAAAACACTGCTAAATTGTGATTGAGTTCTTTTCTATTACTGTTCACCATGGTTGATTTCTCTTGCTTAGTGCCACCTGCCCCATAGCTACTAATGTGATGTGGAATATCCCACATCATTTCATTGGGGGATGTAATGATGTAGGACATTCTACATCATTCTGTTGGGGAAAGGCAATAGTCACAGAGGCTACTAAAAGTTATGTTATTTCATCATTGATTGACTTTCGAGCTGATATGATGTCTTGAATTAATTTGTGGCTCTCTATTAGCCTATTACGGACCTTGGATTCATAATTTGAGTAATGCGGAACATTTGAAACTTGACTACCTTGTCCTTCACAAGTGGATTGGCCTTGGTGATTGCTTCTTTGCTTGTCAGCTTGTAATTGAACGTACAACTGTGCATGTTGCTGTAGCGGTGTAACACACATACACATTTCCGCACTGGCACTTCATGAGGAATGTAGGATCCTACAAATTTTAAACGATTTCCGTGCGACATCCAATATTCCATGGATTCGTACATTTTTGGAACGAATTCCACACGAATTTTGCACTTTGTTGTATAATAAGAAGGATGAATGTAGAATCCGTGCGGATTCGGTACTCACTCTGGAGGGATCTTGTTTATTGTTGCTTTTTACTGTACATCCTTGTCCTACTTGACGAATCGCTTTCTCCAAATCCAACTAAAAAATTGGTGAGTGCGAAGTGGCGCCATTTGACTCACAAAACGAGTGATAACCGACAACTTCTCCTTCTCCTTCATAACGTTCCTAGACAATTATTTAAGGAGAAAATTGGATGACTTCAAAAACCCCTTTTATCAAACAAGGATTATATTATATTACATGATAAGACGTTCAATCTTCAAGCCCATGAAAAGAAAAAAGAGGTTAAGCAAAATGTCAGCAGAAGCTCGATCACAACTAGGCTTGCCCAATATATACGAAGTCCTGATGTACCTTCGCATCACATCCAGTAAGTACTGTTCAATTCGACGCCACATATATCATTAATATTGACATAGAATGATCAAGTACGTGCGTGCGTCCCAAGCTAGGAGCACCGCAAATTCCTTTGAACAACACCTGGGCGATCATGCCTCGTCCGTCGGCAGCCCTCAAGTCCAAGGCAGGCCTAGCCTCGGCAGGAGAACCATTCGCATAAATGCCGCAACATCATTGCCGAAACACCAGCGCATGCATTTCCTCTTTGCATCTTCACATCAATTTTCACCTTTATATCAATTTTCTCGGCAGGAGAACCATTCGCATAAATGCCGCAACACCATTGCCGAAACACCATTGCATGCATTTCCTCTTTGCATCTTCATTGTCTACGAGCGCATGCAGCACTTGGGAGGTCGGATCGAGTGGCACGTACAGCTTTGTGTCTATCCCCCGGCTGCCTTGCCTTGTGTGATATCCATAGTACGTGCTTTTGGTTTCCTATACTAGCTAGACGCTTGCAATGAGATTTGAACTTGCACGTTAATCAGTATATCCAGGGGTCTAGTAGTACGTACCGTGCAGTGTGTGGACGTTCGCTAGCTGCGCGTGTTAGATCGAGCAGCCGGCGCGTGGATTTGTTAAGTCTGTAAGTTGCGTTTCGTATTAATTGAAGAGCCTGCAAGCATGCCGAAGCAGCTTGAGGTGACGGCGTGCCCGCTGGCTTTCTGCCCGGCTCCCACTCTTTTCGTGGCCAGGAGGAGAGGCTCACGTCGGTACCACTGCGTGGGATGCTGGCGCAAGTTCAGTACCGCGGATGCGCTACGAAGACGCCGGGATGCGCTGCGAAGGCGGCCGGGGCGGCCGCCCAAAAGATGGCTACGCCTTTACAAACAAAGTCGGCCGCCCAGAAAATGGCTACGCCTTTACTCACCGCAGCAGAGCGCAGCTGATTGGTCGAAGCCAGTAATCCTCGGACTCCCCAAGCTCCTTTGGAGCCGTCCTCGCAAAAGGCCAGTGCCACCCGCTTCGATTCCATTGACGTCGTCGGTGGACGACTCTGATCATTCCGGTGATGACCTGAGCATTTCGGGAGCTGAGCGCTGGGCAGCAGGGGCGAACGCCGCAGCTGATGACGAGCAATCAGCTGATAGCGCTGATGATGAGCAACCAGATAGCGCTGATTCTTCGCTTGACGCGACGGGCTTGACTTGGCGGTCTGCACGCGCATCATCCACTCCGGACTCGGATCACATCCCAGACTTTCCATACCCGGGGGGTATGACTAATTACAGTACTGAAGAGGACTCTGATAGTATGGAGTCTTCGGTTCAAGGAAGAAGTGTGCCGGATGAGCATACAATTGCGGATCAGGGGCCGGGAAGCACTCGTCGTGGAACGTGGTGTATCACAAAATCAGCTGGAGCCAAGTTCGGAGTGTTCGTGTTGCGGAGGGTCGTCGACTGTACTCCTCAGTGAACTTGCTTGCGGCCGCTGATCGGGCACTTAACCACCCTTAATTAAAGGTGCTTGCTTGCGGATAATAGTCTATATGTTGCCGTATATCAAATGACATTTTTTGTTGTAAGTAGAATTTTCCAAATTGAAGTCCCAATAGCTTATTGATTAAGACCATGTAGACATGAATTTTAATTTCACTTTTGATATGAAACTCATAGGACTGAGGTGTAGGACCATTCCAAATAGTTACTATGAAATACGGCCGTATGATAGTGACCGGAATGGGCTTTCTGGACGTTTAAGGGTTAATGATATAATCAAGCTATGTAAACTTGTATTCTGGGGGACTACGGGACTGTCCAGACTCCAGAGAGAACTGATTGAAAAGTCAGCGTTCCCAGGTAGCCGTCCAAAGCCTGTCTTATTTCCGGACGATTCAAATAAAGTAATGTTGCAAGTTAACCAGGCTGCCAATATCAATTGATACATAATGATGGATGTGGAAGCTGGAAAATATTAGTATGTTGCAGTATATGGGAAATCAATGTAACAGTGCATTGCTGCTAGATGTACGTTGCAATTGATTGCTAGCTAGCTAGGGTTGTTTGTTTGTGTGTGTGTGTGTTACACATTAAGCAGCTAGCTCATATCGGGGGGTTTGAGTTGTAAGTAAAGCATGACTGTGTTTCAAGATGCGGAAGGGTCCGTGGCTCGGAATTGAAGACTCTGATACTGAGTGAGTAAGTTAGATCTGCTGGTCCGGTTCATGACTTATGGAATCAGTGTGATCCCGAGTGTAATAGAGCTGCTGATGTGGACTGAAGACTGAGGATTTGTTTTGAAGCACAGGGAGCTCATTTTGGTTCCCCTGTGTTCATTCCCCCGTGAGTGCCACTTTTCCCTGTGATTGGGGGTTTTGACATGTGTACAAAATCACCTGTTTAAGCTTAGTCATCTACTTGTAGAAGGAAAGTTTAACATGTGTCGAGTTCTGAAGCTCATAGGGGAAAGTGGCACTCACAGGGGAATCAACACAGGGGAATGAAAATGCGCTCCCTGTGAAGGAAACTGATGATAATTTGAGCTGGTGGAGTTCGAATCGACCGGTAGCTTTCCATTCTAGACTTATGTACTAGGTATCCATGATATATAAGTAGCTGTATATATTTGGTGTTCGCAAATTCACTTGCGTTGGTAGGGAGGAGTGGAGAACGGAACCTGGCTGATTTTCAATCAACTTATGGTTGCTTTTCATTCTCTTCATTTTCTTTTTTTTCTCGACACAAATGAAAGGGAATCTCATTCCAAAACGAATCATGATACAAACCACCCTAGCCACTTGCATGTGGCCTGATCGAGGAGTCATTCAGAGGGTGCACTCTACATTATGTTTGAGAATCACGTGCGTTCTTGACCTCTTAAACACCCATGTGTATATGAGGGGTTGCATGTCTAAAAACCTTAGTAAATAGATCTATTGTTTCCTAAATATACGCTTTATGTAAGTATATATCAAAAGTTTGAGCTCTAAATATGTTTACTATATGTATACATAATACGGAAATATTCAAATTATTACTCCTTCGGTGCACTCACGTATAGTTGTACGTGTTTAGGACAGTGCACCCGGAGGGGGCAGTTTCATGAGTTGCAGAACTCAATAAAGGTCCTGGGGAAGGTTTCTTGACTGTCTCGCACAATGGGTTTCTGATCTACGTGAGATTTTGAGATCCTATTTGACCATGGACTGAATTTGAGTCGCTCTTGAGGTTCTACAAGATGTCCAAGTGGTCAACTTTTACTTAAATTGGCTGGTGCATGTTCAAAATTGTGGGTATTTTATTTTTGTGTGAATATACATGGTGGAACTAAGTAAGTGTTGAGAAACGGGAACAGTGGATGGACGATCATCGGAGTATAAACCCTAAACGCCAATGAGACCAAAAAAATAGACTTATGAATAAAGTCGACTTTTCAATTCCAACTACTGCGTGGATGATTTCCATCCAATTCTTTATGTGAAGGGCTTTGCTCGGTGATGCCACCACTTCAAGTTAAATTCAAGTCATTCAAGCTATTTTTAGATTTTACATGGGGTCCCAACTACAAACAGTGTCGTAAAAACAGTTCACCGTGTAGTGTATTTTGAATTTTTTTGCTTGTTTTACTTGAACTAAATTTAGGCCATGAAAATGAGTTCCATTGCATTTGAGCTTTATTAACAAAATGAAGCTTGCCAAGTCTAGTTTCTACTCCACTTTGATTTTTGGGAGCAATTTGAAAATTGAGTGTTTTATTGTAGTTCGGTAGGTATCACCAAGGTGTAGCAAAATTTTTAAATTTAGATGCACTAATGATTTTCATGAACTAAACTTTTATTCATTGTAATTTACACCTTAGTTAAAAAAATCGGAATTTTCTAGTACATTTTGTAATTGTTATAGATTTTCTTTACAATCACTTCATAAAACCATAGTGATTTCAAATTTTCACCAAAATTTATATAAAATTTACGATTTCTAGTGGACATGTGACCTCATCCACTAAAAATATAAATTTGAATTCTGGAATAATTTTTAGTAGCAAAATTGAGTGTGACAGATGAAGCAGGATTCCATGGTCATAGGCCCAACCTTTAGGGGTTAATTTGGCCTCAGTCCTGTTTTTCTTTCTTACAGTTTTGAGTAGGATTCGATTGGCTTTTCCCAGTACATGCATTATTCTAATACATGTGACAGTTTTGCAGTGTAAGTGGGAGCTCTGTTTCTGCTTGTTTTTTAAAAAAAGAACTGGCCTCTTTATTCCATGGAAGTAGAGAACTATACTGCAGTGTTAAAGCATAGTTCCAGTCTTCAGGAGTAGTGGTGAGGTTCTGCAAGGAAGATGAGCGTGAGTGTTTTTGTTCATGTGGAATTTTGTTAATCTTCAATCTCTGTTTTATTTATTTTTATTTATTTATCTAAATTTGTTTCTTTCATGCAGTGTTGAAGTCATTTCCAATTCAACTGAGGAGCTTGGATGGAGGTTGATGCACAGCGCGCCTGTCTATTGCAAAGCAAGAACTCTCAGGGTCTGTCATGCTCATCTTTGACCCGTAAAGGACCAGCGTTTCATGGTTTTAAAATGACAAATTCAATCAACTATATTGTGAAATATATGATTCAGACAAGAGTAGATTTTGTATCACTAGAATCAGACAGTGAAGAATAATGCGTATGATGGTCAAGGAAAAAACAAATTTGAACAAATGGAAGTCCACATAGAATCTACTCAAAAGTGCTTTATAAAATACAAGGCCCAATTTGAACTTCTTGGTCTTTTAGGGGTTAATCAATGAAATGCCAGCTGCTGTCACTGTGAATTATGAACCTCACTCTCTGGTGAAATTATGAACCTCATTTTGCTTTTCATGGGCTTGATAATTGAACATCTCTTATGTATTATAATGTCATCCTTGTTTGATAAAAGGGGTTTTGAGTATATCATCCGATTTCCTCCTTAAATAAATGTCTAGGAATGATATGAAGGAGAAGGCATCGCTTTTTACTCCTTTTGTGAGTCAAACGGCGGCACTTCGCGCTCACCAATTTTTTGGTTGAGTTAGGAGAGCGCGATTCATCAAGTAGGACAAGCGTGTACAGTGAAAAGCGACAATGAACAAGATCCCTCCAGAGTGAGTAATGATGCCTCTGCTTGTAGTGGCAGTTAACATGGATTGACACTCTTCGGAGTTCAGGCTAGATGGTCAAGACCGAGGATTCTTGGTTTGAAAATGACCAATTGGCTTGATCGTGTATGAGATGAGGCAAAATTATATTATGTAGCACCAGAATCAGTGAAGAACATTGCATCTGATGGTAAAAAAAACAAAACATTTGGGCTTGTAGTTTTGTGAACAATAGTGTGTGGAAATTGATTGATTGACGACTTTGTCACTGGAACAAGCTCAACATATCAACACTTCCCGGTGCCATAGCTACAATCACCCCCGCAATGGCACCTCCACAAGAGCCCTTGAATCTTCGGTGCGATTAATTATGCAGGATCTAGGAAGCGCGTTGGGGGTGATGGGAGTGAACATCAAGAATTTAGGACCTCACTGATTTTTAATGATTTTCGTGCAATATCTGATATTTCATGGGTGCGTGCATTTTTCGCACTGATTACTCACAAATTTTAGATTAATTTTGTACTGAATCCGCACGGATTCTGCATTCATCCTTCTTATTATACAACAAAGTGCAAAATTTGTATGGAATCTGTTCCAAAAATGTAGGAACCCATGAAGTATTGGATGTCGCACAGAAATCGTTTAAAATCAGCCGGGTCCTACATTCCTCGTGAAGTGCCAGTGCGGAAATGTGTGTTACACCGCTACATCAACATGCACAGTTGCAGGTTCGATTACAAGGCGACAAGCAAAGAAGCAATCACCAAGGCCAATCCACTTGTGAAGGACAAGGTCGTCAAGTTTCAAATGTTCCGCAATTACTCAAATTATGAATCCAAGGTCCCTAATAGAGAGCCACAAATTAATTCAAGACATCATATCGACACGAAAGTCAATCAATGATGAAATAACATAACTTTCAGTAGCCTCTGTGACTATTGCTTTTCCCCAACAAAATGATATGGAATATCCTACATCATTTCATCCCCCAATAAAATGATGTGGGATATTCCACATCACATCAATAGCTATGGGCCAGGCGGCACTAATTAAGCAAGAGAAATCAACCGTGGTGAACAGTAATAGAAAACACTCACTCAATCATTTACAATTTAGCAGTGTTTCGTAATTGTTTATTTGATTCAATAGTCCAATCAATTACAAATCACTAATTGTCACTCCATATATAAAGGTGGATGAAACCGAAAGGCAGCCTCTTGGAAGGCTACTGAATGTTATGAAAAACTACAAGGAAGCTCTCAACATTAAAAAAACGTTGTATTTTACTATCAATACAGGTGTTTTTGAAGTCAATAGAATCTGCAAAATATCCTATGGTTGATGCATTGCCCTGCACTTGTGCTAGATACAAACCAAAAAAAAACATTCACATTACACATTAGAATTCTTCAAAACATTCATCAAACGTTACATTTTCTTTCCTACTGAACAATATCAACCTAGTTACAGAATATATGAGTCCTTCCAGTTGATTTATTGCACAAGATCCATGTTGAACCTCTGGCAAGCAGTTCGTATCCTCAACATGAATCTACTCCAATTAAAACGGGCTTTGTGAGCTCATTATTGTTCATGAATGTCCGATAGATGGATGATTCCAAGAAATATTTTTCTGTCACATGTTATGGATTCAAATAGTTTGTATGTGCAGATTTGTGATCGATCATTGGTCAATTATAAAAATGCATTAAAGGGAAGGAGTATACCTAAGTGAAGAACAAATCACTGTGATTTATATATCAATTATTAAAAAATGTTAGAGTGTTGAAATTGGAGAGCATGTAAATGACACTCCCTTAGGACTGAAAACCAAACTCAAGCGCTGCAAACATAGCAATTGAGAGAACAAAAGCAACTGTGAATTGCTCCGAGATGGAATTGCAATCTGTTTTCAAATCTGTTTGAAATAGATCCGTCAACTGTTGAGAATGTTATGTATTAGCATGATTGTACCTGCGCAACTTAACCGATCGAATTCACGATTTGAGAAAGGAATTCTGAGTTTTCACCGGAGTTTTTATCAGAATTTTGGAAAGGTTAATTTCAAACGGTTCAAACTCAAGCCCCAGTCACGCTTAAAACAACTTACATTGAATTTGGTGTCAGCAGTAGCTCGATCACAACCTTAAGTGCCCAATACTAAGTTCTGATGTACCTTCGCATCACATCCAGTACTGCTCAATTCGACGCCACATATATCATTAATATTGACATAGAATGATCAACTTGTACATGCGTCCCAAGCTAGCTAGGAGCATCGCAAATTCCTTTGAACAACACCTGGGCGATCTGAATGCCTCGTCCGTCGGCAGCCCTCAAGTCCAAGGCAGGCCTAGCTAGCCTCGGCAGGAAAACCATTCGCATAAATGCCGCAACACCATTGCCGAAACACCATTGCATGCATTTCCTCTTTGCATCTTCATTGTCTACGAGCGCATGCAGCACTTGGGAGGTCGGATCGAGTGGCACGTACAGCTTTGTGTCGATCCCCCGGCTGCCTTGCCTTGTGTGATATCCATAGTACGTGCTTTTGGTTTCCTATACTAGCTAGACGCTTGCAATGAGATTGGAACCTGCACGTTAATCAGTATATCCAGGGGTCTCGTAGTACGTACCGTGCAGTGTGTGGACGTTCGCTAGCTGCGCGTGTTAGATCGAGCAGCCGGCGCGTGGATTTGTTAAGTCTGTAAGTTGCGTTTCGAATTAATTGAAGAGCCTGCAAGCATGCCGAAGCAGCTTGAGGTGACGGCGTGCCCGCTGGCTTTCTGCCCGGCTCCCACTCTTTTCGCGGCCAGGAGGAGAGGCTCACGTCGGTACCACTGCGTGGGATGCTGGCGCAAGTTCAGTACCGCGGATGCGCTACGAAGACGCCGGGATGCGCTGCGAAGGCGGCCGGGGCGGCCGCCCAAAAGATGGCTACGCCTTTACAAACAAAGTCGGCCGCCCAGAAAATGGCTACGCCTTTACTCACCGCAGCAGAGCGCAGCTGATTGGTCGAAGCCAGTACTCCTCGGACTCCCCAAGCTCCTTTGGAGCCGTCCTCGCAAAAGGCCAGTGCCACCCGCTTCGATTCCATCGACGTCGCCGGTGGACTCTGATCATTCCAATTCCGGTGATGATCTGAGCATTTCCGGAGCTCGCTGGGCAGCAGGGGCGAACGCCGCAGCTGATGACGAGCAATCGGATCATAGCGCTGATGATGAGCAACCAGAAAGCGCTGATTCTTCGCTTGACGCGACGGGCTTGACTTGGCGGTCTGCACGCGCATCATCCCCTCCGGACTTGGATCACTTCCCAGACTTGAATCCATACCCGGGGGGTATAACTAATTACAGTACTGACGAGGACTCTGATAGTATCAAGTCTTCGGTTCAAGGAAGTATTGTGCCGGATGAGCATATAATTGCGGATGGGCCGGGAAGCGCTCGTCGTGGAACGTGGTGTATCACAAAATCAGCTGGAGCCAAGTTCGGAGTATTCGTGTTGCGGAGGGTCGTCGACTGTGCTCTTCAGTGAACTTAACTTGCGGCCGCTGATCGGGCACTTTACCCTTAAAATCGAGATGCTTGCGGATAGTAATAGATACGTTGCCGCCGTATATTTTCAAGACATTTTTTGTAAGTGGAATTAATGTTCCAAATTGAAATCCCAATAGCTAATATACTAGGACCATGTAGGCATGGATCTTAATTTCACTTTTGATATGAAACTCATAGGACCGAGGTGTAGGACCATTCCAAATAGTTACAATGAAATACGGCCGTATAATAGTGACCGGAATGGGCTTTTTTGAAGCTAAGTAAACTTGTATCCCGGGGGACTTACTACGGGACTGTCCAGAGAGAACTGATTAAAAAGTCAGCGGTCCCAGGTAGCTGTCCAGAGCCTCAGTCTCTTATTTCCGGACGATTCAAATAAAGTAATGTTGCAAGTTAACCAGGCAGCCAATATCAATTGATACATTATGATGGATGTGGAAGCTGGAAATTAAATATAAGTATGTTGCAGTATATGATAAACCAATGTAATAATAGTACATTGCTGCTAGCTGTACGTTGCAATTGATTGCTAGCTAGCTAGGGTTGTTTGTGTGTGTGTGTGTTACATATTAAGCAGCTAGCTCATATCGGGGGGTTTGAGTTGTAATTAAGTAAAGCATGACTGTGTTTCAAGATGCGGAAGGGTCCGTCGTCGCTCGGAATTGAAGACTCTGATGTCCACTGAGTGACGGTACGTTAGCTCAGCTGCTCCGATTAATTCATGACTTATGGCATCAACTGCTGTGATCCCGACTAACCCCATATTCATTAAATTGGCCAATCTCGATTATATTGGCCGCTCAAATAGTGTGATTTCAGTTCATTTACTCTCTTTATTTGAATAGTGTGGCGGCCAATATAAAAAAAATTGGTCAATTTAATGAATATGGGGCTGACTGTACGTAATGAAGCTGCTGATATATGAGGACTGAATTGAGACTGAGGATTTGTTTAATTTGAAGGCAACTGATGATAATTTGAGCTGGCGGAGTTCTAATCGGTAGCTTTCCATTCTAGTACATACTGTATGTACTCGCCTGTACCCATGATAAGTAGGGCTCTGTATATTTGGTGTTCGCAAATTCACTTGTGTTGGTAGGGAGGTCGACGGAACTTGGCTGATTTTCAATCAAATTATGACTGCATTTCATTCTCTTTTCATTTTCTTTTCTTTCTCGACACAAATGAAACGAACTTTCATTGCGAAACGAATCATGATATAAACCACCCCACCCGCGTGTGGCCTGATCGATCGAGGGGGGTCATTTTCATGAGTTGCAAATTTCTATAGAGGACCCGCGGAAGGTTTCTTAATGGACTCGATCGCACTGTAATGGTCTCTTATTTACGTGAGATTTTGAGAGATCTCCTCTTTGACCATGGACTGAATTTGGAGGTTCTATGTACAAGATTTCCACGTGCTCAACTTTTACCTTTGGCTGGTGCAGTCATGCAAAATTGTGGACCTACTTTGTTTTTTGTGTGAACATAATTATATTAATTGGTGGAACTACGTAAGTGTTGAAAAATGCAAACAGTGGATGGAAGATCATCTGAGTATAATATTAAAAATCTCACATGAAAGCACCAAATAAGGCAGACTGAATGTCCCAATTAAAATGGTTGACCCCTACACGTACCGATCCTTTGAACACAAGTAGATGCTAACCTCAAAAATAGATATTAGCATGATATGACTTAGATGCACATTAGGTGTACATGAGATCTAGAGGACCATTGCATGCATGAAATCTACTGAACAATTTTGACATACTTGCATTTGGAGGCCTCTCGAATAGTATCAACATCTCCCCATCACAAGAAATTTACTCTAATTGGTAGAGAATTTAATAGGCTTGCAAAGATGATTTGGATGAAAGTCATCTAAAATTGTATGAGAAAGTTACAAAGCTCTGAATCCGTTCGTGATCCACTTTCTAGATGTTTAGGGGTTAATATGGTACATCCAAAATCAAATGGCTATGTAGATTGACTCATAGTGATTAAAACAGCCAAACATAATGGCACTTGCATGTCAACCAATCAAATTTGTAGAATTTGGGCTGGTCCGATCTTACCAAGATTCAACCAACAATTGTTTCCTTAAGTTATGTTTATATTCATACGGATAGATACTATTAATAGTATCCCTAATTTCACTATAGAAAGGTTTTTTTTTAAAATTCATCGAAAAATTGTAGTTTTCTCTAAACCCACCCTAGACACTAAAGGGTTAATCCCTAAACGCCGCCGAGATCAAAGAAATGGCTTATGACTAAAGTTGATTGTTCAATTCCAAATGATTTCCATCCAATGCTATATGTGAAGGGCTGTGCTTGGTGACACCACTACTTAAAGTCAAATTCAAATCATTCAAGCTCTTTTTAGATTTTACATGGAGTCCCAACTACAAACAGTGTCGTAAAAACGGTTCACCGTGTAGTGTATTTTGAATATTTTTGCTTCTTCTACTTGAACTAAATTTTTAAAGGCCATGAAAATGAGTTCCATTGCATCTGAGCTCAACTAACAAAATGAAGCTTGCCGAGTCTAGTTTCTACTCTACTTTGAATTTTTGGAACAATTTTAAAATTGAGTGTTTTATTGTAGTTACACGTTCCGTAGGTATCACCAAGGTGTAGCAAATTTTCTAAATTTAGATACACAAATCATTTTTGTCAAGTAAACTTTTCTTCATTGTAATTGACACCTTAGGTAAAAAAATCGGAATTTTTTAGTACATTTTGTAATTGTTATAGATATTCTTTACAATTACTTCATAAAACCATAGTAATTTCAAAATTTTCACCAAAATTTATGAAAGATTCATGATTTGTAGTAGACATGTGGCTTCATCTACTAAAAATATAATTTGAATTCTTGTGTTATTGTTTAGTGGAAAAATTGAGTGTGACAGATAAAACATGATTCCATAGTCATAGGCCCAACCTTTAGGGGGGTGATCTTGCCTCAGTCCTGTTTTTCTTTCTTACAGTTTTGAGTAGGACTTGATTGGCTTTTCCCAGCACCTGCAACGCCATATTCGTTATATTCGCCGTTCCCAATTATTTTGTCCGCTCAAGTAGTGTGATTTGAGTTCATTTTCTCTCCTTATCAGATTAGTGTGGGTAAAATATAAACAGGATTGGCCAATTTACTGAATATGGCGTTCTGCATTATTCTAATACATGTGAGAGTTTTGCAGTTTAAGTAGTAGCTCTGTTTCTGCTTGTTTTTTTAAAAAAGAACTGAGTGGACTCCTTATTCCATTGAAGTAGAGAACTATCCTGCGGTGGTGAAGCATAACTTGCAAACGCTTAGCTGCTGACTGTCAGAATGCGAGGTAGCAGTTGGGATAAAAATGTTGGGCCATTTTTCTTTTTGTGATATCTTCTGTCAAATGAAACTCTCAGGACGGTTGGGGTGAATCAATAATTTCGCTTCAATTGTTTGTTGTCTTAGAATTTCCAGTCTGAGTCGTGGTGAGGTTCTGCAAGGAAAATGAGCGTGAGTGCTTTTGTCCATGTGGACTTTTGTTGAGCTTCAATCTCTGTTTTATTTTTTTAATTTATTTATCTAAATTTGTTTCTTTCATGCAGTGTTGAAGTCATTTCCAATTCGACGGAGGAGCTTGGATGGAGGTTGATGCACAGCGCGCCTCTCTATTGCAAAGCAAGAACTCTCAGGGTATGTCATGCTCATCTTTGACCCGTAAAGGACCAACGTTTCATGGTTTTAAAATGACAAATTCAATCAATTATGATTCAGATGAGACTAGATTTTGTATCACTAGAATCAGTGAAGAATAATGCATATGATGGTCAAGGAACAAACAAATTTGAAAAAATGGAAGTCCACATAGAACCTACTCAAAACTGCTTTAAAAAATACGAGGCCCAGTTTGGACTCCTTGGTCTTTTAGGGGTTAACCAATGAAATGCCAGTTGCTGTCACTGTGAATTATGAACCTCACTTTGTGGTGAAATCATGAACCTCATTTTGCTTTTCATGGGCTTGATGATTGAACATTTTGTCATGTAATTTAATGTAATCCTTGTTCGATAAAAGGGGTGTTGAGTATCATCCAATTTGAATTCTATTTAAATAAATGTCTAGGAATGTTATGAAGGAGAAGGAGAAGGCGTCGCTTTTCACTCCTTTTGTGAGTCAAGCGGCACCACTTCTCGCTCGCCAATTTTTGGTTGAATATGGAGAGTGCAATTTGTCAAGTATGACAAGTGTGTACAGTGAAAAGCGACAATGAACAATATTCCTCCAGAGTGAGAAACAACGCCTCTGCTTGTAGTCAAGGATAGACACTCTTGGGAGTTCGAAGTAGACGGTCAAGACCGAGGATTCTTGGTTTGGAAATGACCAATTTTCTTGATCATGTATGAGAAAGTTGTAATTCAGATCGATGAGGGAAAATTGTGTACCACCAGAATCAGTGAAGAACATTGCATCTGACGGAAAAGAGCAAAACATTTGGGCTTGTAGAACTTTTGTGAACAATAGTTTGTGGAAATTGATCGATTGATTGGCGACTTTGTCACTGGAACAAGCTCAACATGTCATCACTTCCCGTTGCCATAGCTACAATCACCCCTGCAATGGCGCCACCACAAGAGCCCTTGAACCCTCGTTGTGCATAGTTATGCAAGATGCAGGAAGCGCGCGGAGGTGATGGGAGTGAAGCATCAGGGATTTAGGACCTCGCTGATTTTTAATGATTTCCGTGCGATATTAAATATTTCTTGGGTGCGTGCATTTTTTGCACTAATTACGCATGGATTTCACATTAATTCTATACTGAATCCGCACGGATTCTACATTCATCCTTCTTGTTATACAACAAAGTGCAAAATCCGTGCGGATTTAGCGCAAAATCCATGCAAAATCCGGCGTGCAAAAAATGTACAAACCCATGAAATATCAAATGTCGCAGGGAAATCGTCTAGAACCTGCGGAGTCCTACATTCCTCATGAAGTGCCAGATCGCGGAAAAGTGCATTTGTGTATTACACCACTACAGCGACATGCACAGTTGCACGTTCGATTAAAAGGCGACAAGCAAAGAAATAATCACCAAGGCCAATCCACTTGTGAAGGACAAGGTCGTCACGTTTCAAATGTTCTGCATTACTCACATTATGAATCCAAGATCCCTCATAGAGTGATATAGCTCAAGTTTCTTCTTCTTTTCAATGAGCCACAAATTAATTCAAGACATTATATCGATTTGAAACTCAATCAATGATGAAATAACATAACATTCAGTAGCGTCAGCCTGACTATGCCTTTCCCCAGCGGCAGAATGATGTGGAATATCCTACATCATTTCATCCCCCAATGAAATGATGTGGGATACTCCACATCAATAACTATGGGGCAGGTAGCAGTAAGTAAGAGCAATCGACTATGGTGAACAGGAAAAGAGAGCACTAGCTCACTCAATCACAATTCATTAGTGTTTATAGTAATTGTTGATTTGATTCAATAGTCCGTTCAATCACAAATCACTAGTCACTTCATATATAAAAAGGTCATATTCGATATATTGAGACGTTTCGAAGCTTTTGAGACGGAATACTAGTTATTCAAAAATTCATTTAAAAACTAGTAATTGAAATAAAAAAAAATGTAATGCTCAAATAGTGATTCTATAATGAAATTTTAAAAGTTGATGTTCTTACCTACTTTTTAAAAAGACTAGCAAAGACATAAAACGGTTCATCTTCGAGTCAAAAATAAAAATGAGACTGCGAAAAGTCTCAATATAACAAATATGGCCCTTAAAGGTGGATGAAACTAAAAGACAGCCTCTTCGGAGGCTACTAAGTGTTATGAAAAACTACGAGGAAGCTCTCAACATTAAAAAAACGTTATATTTTATTATCAATGTAGTTGTTTTTGAAGTCAATAGAATTTCTTATGGTTGATGCATCGCCCTGCACTTGTGCTATGCAAAACCAAAAAAAACACATTCATATTACAAATTTGCATTGTTCAAAACATTCATCAAACGTTACGTTTTCTTTCCTACTCAATAATATCAACCTAGTTACAGAATATATGAGTCCTTCCAGTTAAATTATTGCACAAGATTCATGTTGAACCTCTGCAAGCAGTTCGTATACTCAACATGAATCTACTCCAATTAAAACGGGCTTTGCGAGCTCATTAATGTTCATGAATATCCGAAAGATGGATGATTACAAGAAACATTTTTCTGTCACGTGTTATGAATTCGATTAGTTTGTATGTGCAGATTTGTGATCGATCATTGATTAATTATAAAAAGCCTTGAAGGGAAGGTGCATCCCTACGTTAAGAACATGTACAAATCACTGTGAATTTTATATCGATTATAAAAAACGTTAGGTAGAGTGTTGAAATTGGAGAGCATGTACATGACACTCCCCTAGGACTGAAAACCGAAACTCAAGTGCTGCAAACATAGCATTTGAGAGAACAAAAGCAACTGTAAATTTCTCCGAGATGGAATCGCAAGCTGTTTTCAAAGCTGTTTGAAATTACAGATCTTTGCAAGTCTGTCAACTGTTGAGAATGACATTATGTATTAGCATGATTGTACCTATGCAACCGATTTCAGGCCGGATTTGAGTTACACAAAGAAATTCTGAGTTTTCACCGGAGTTTTTATCAGAATTTCTGAAAGGTTAGTTTCAAACGGTTCAAACTCAAGCCTCAGTCACGCTTAAAACAACTTACATTGAATTTGGTGTCGATCAGCAGAAGCTCGATCACAACCTTAAGTGCCCAATACTAAGTTCTGATGTACCTTCGCATCACATCCAGTAAGTCTGTTCAATTCGACGCCACATATATCATTAATATTGACATAGAATGATCAAGTGCGTACGTGCGTCCCAAGCTAGCGAGGAGCACCGCAAATTATTCCTTTGAACAACACCTGGGCGATCTGAATGCCTCGAGCGTCCGTCGGCAGCCCGGCCCACGAGTCCAACTGAAGGCAGGCCTAGCTAGCCTCGGCAGGAGAACCATTCGCATAAATTAATGCCGAAACATGCACCATTGCTCATGTCACGCATGCATGCATTTCCTCTCTCATTGCATCGATCTTGTCTACGAGCGAAGAGGGAGGTCGCAGTGGCACGTACAGCTTTGTGTCCCCCGGCTGCCTTATAGTGGCTTTTGGTTTCCTACACTAGACGCAATTAATGAGATTTGAACTTGCACGTTAATCAGTATATCCAGGGGTCTAGCTAGTAGTACCGTGCAGTGTGTGGACGTTCGCTAGCTGCGCGTGCTAGATCGAGCAGCCGGCGCGTGGATTTGTTACTGTAAGTTGTGTTTCGTATTAATTGAAGAGCCTGCAAGCATGCCGAAGCAGCTTGAGGTGACGGCGTGCCCGCTGGCTTTCTGCCCGGCTCCCACTCTTTTCGTCGCCAGGAGGAGAGGCTCACGTCGCTACCACTGCGTGGGATGCTGGCGCAAGTTCAGTACCGCGGATGCGCTACGAAGACGCCGGGATGCGCTGCGAGGGCGGCCGGGGCGGCCGCCCAAAAGATGGCTACGCGTTTACAAACAAAGTCGGCCGCCCAGAAAATGGCTACGCCTTTACTCACCGCAGCAGAGCGCAGCTGATTGGTCGAAGCCAGTACTCCTCGGACTCCCCAAGCTCCTTTGGAGCCGTCCTCGCAAAAGGCCAGTGCCACCCGCTTCGATTCCATCGACGTCGTCGGTGGACGACTCTGATCATTCCGGTGATGATCTGAGCATTTCGGGAGCTCGCTGGGCAGCAGGGGCGAACGCCGCAGCTTATGACGAGCAATCAGCTGATAGCGCTGATGATGAGCAACCAGATAGCGCTGATTCGCTGGACGCTACGGGCTTGACTTGGCGGTCTGCACGCGCATCCACTCCGGACTCGGATCACTTCCCAGACTTTCCATACCCCCCGGGTATGACTAATTACAGTACTGACGAGGACTCTGATAGTATTGAGTCTTCGGTTCAAGGAGTTGTGCCGGATGAGCATATAATTGCGGATCAGGGGCCGGGAAGCACTCGTCGTGGAACATGGTGTATCACAAAATCAGCTGGAGCCAAGTGCGGAGTGTTCGTGTTGCGGAGGGTCGTCGACTGTACTCCTCAGTGAATCGAACTTACTTGCGGCCGCTGATCCAGCACTTAACCCTTATTTAAAGGGCTTGCGGATAGTAGATCATACGTTGCCGCATATTTATTGACATTATTTTGTTGTGAGTAGAACATTTGTTCCAAATTGAAATCCCAATAGCTTATATATTAAGACCAATTATGTAGACATGAATTTTAATTTCACTTTTGATATGAAACTCATATATAGGAGGTGTAGCCCTGACAATTCCAAATAGTTACAATGAAATACGGCCGTAATTATAATAGTGAGCGGAATGGGCTTTCTGGATGTTTAAGGGTTAACGATCTAATCAAGCTTAGAAGTAAACTTGTATCCCGGGGGACTAGCTACCGGACTGTCCAAAGAGAACTGATTGAAAAGTCAGCGGTCCCAGGTAGCTGTCCAGAGCCTGTCTTATTTCCGGACGATTCAAACAAAGTAATCTTCGAGAGACTGCAAGTTAGCCAGGCTGCCAATATCAATTGATACATACTGATGGATGTGGAAGCTGGAAAATATTAGTATGTTGCAGTATATGGGAAATCCATGTAATAATAGTACATTGCTGCTGTACGTTGCAATTGATTGCTAGCCAGCAAGGGTTGTTTGTGTGTGTGTGTGTTACATATTAAGCAGCTAGCTCATATCGGGGGGTTTGAGTCCTAATTAAGTAAAGCATGACTGTGGAACTTCAAGATGCGGAAGGGTCCGGCCGTTGCTCGGAATTGAAGACTCTGATGCATGTCCACTGAGTGAGTATGTTACTTAGCTCAGCTGCTCCGGTTCATATATGACTTATGGCATCAACTGGTGTGATCCCGACTGTACGTAATGAAGCTGCTGATATATGAGGACTGAATTGAGACTGAGGATTTGTTTAATGCATGCATTTCCTCTTTGCATCGATCTTGTCTACGAGCGCATGCAGCACTTGGGAGGTACGCCGGAGTGGCCAGCACGTACAGCTTTGTGACTATCCCCCGGCTGCCTTGCCTTGTGTGATATCCATAGACAAGTGCTTTTGATTTCCTCTACTAGCTAGACGCTTGCAATGAGATTGGAACTTGCACGTTAATCAGCATACGGGTCTCTAGAGATACTAGTAGTAACACAGTGTCCACGGACGCTAGCTGCGCGTGCTAGATCGAGCAGCCGGCGCGTGAATTTGTTACTGTAAGTTGTGTTTCGTATTAATTGAAGAGCCTGCAAGCATGCCAAAGCACTTTGAGGTGACGGCGTGCCCGCTGGCTTTCTGCCCGGCTCCCACTTTTTTCGTCGCCAGGAGGAGAGGCTCACCTCGGTACCACTGCGTTGGATGTTCAGTACCGCGGATGCGCTACGAAGCCGCCGGGATGCGCTAACCAGTCGGCCGCGCAGGTTGCCAGAAAGATGGCTACGCCTTTACATGCAAAGTCGGCCGCCCAAAAAATGGCTACGCCTTTTTCTCACCGCAGCAGAGCGCAGCTGATTGGTCGCGGCCAGTTCTCCTCGGATTACCCAAGCTCTTGTGGAGCAAAAGGCCAGTGCCACCCGCTTCGATTCCATCGTCGTCGTCGGTGGACTCTGATCATCATTCCGGTGATGATCTGAGCATTCCGACAGCTCGCTGGGCAGCAGGGGCGAACGCCGCAGCTGATGACGAGCAATCAGATCATAGCGCTGATCATGAGCAACCGGATATATAGCGCTGATGATGTGCAACCAGATAGCGCTGATTCTTCGCTTGACGCGACGGGCTTGACTTGGCGGTCTGCACGCGCATCATCCACTCCGGAGGATCACTTCCCAGACTTTCCATACCCAGGTATGACTAATTCCAGTACTGACGAGGACTCTGATAGTATTGAGTCTTCGGTTCAAGGAAGTAGTGTGCCGGATGAGCATATAATTGCGGATGGGCCTGCTGGAAGCACTCGTCGTGGAACATGGTGTATCACAAAATCAGCTGGAGCCAAGTTCGGAGTGTTCATGTTGCGGAGGGTCGTCGACTGTACTCCTCAGTGATCGAACTTGCGGCCGCTGATCCAGCACTTAACCCTTTTTTAAAAGGTGCTTGCGGATAGTAGTCTATACGTTGCCGTATATTTTTTGACCTTTTTTATAAGTAGAATATAGGTTCCATTTGATTGAAATTCCAATAGCTTATTAAAACCATATAGACATGAATTTTAATTTCACTTTTGATATGAAACTCATAGCCTGAGGTGTAGGACCATTCCAAATAGTTACAATGAAATACGGCTGACCGGAATGGGCTTTCTGGGCTTTCTGGACGTTTATGGGTTTATGATATAATCAGGCTAAGTAAACTTTGTATCCCGGGGGACTATCGGTGACTGTCCAGAGAGAACTGAAAAAGTTAGCGGTCCCAGGTAGCTGTCCAGAGCCTCTCTTATTTCCGGACGATTCAAATAAAGTAATCTTCAAGATACTGCAAGTTAACCCTGAGTGCCAACATCAATTGATACATAATGATGGATGTGGAAGCTGGAAATTAGTATATTACAGTTTATGGGAAACCAATGTAATAACTGTACATTGCTGCTGTACGTTGCAATTGATTGCTAGCTAGCTAGGGTTGTTTGTGCGTGTGTGTTACATACTAATTAAGCAGCTAGCTCATATCGGCCGGGGGGTTTGAGTTGTAATTAAGTAAAGCATGACTGTGTAACTTCAAGATGCGGAAGGGTCCGTCGTCGCTCAGAATTGAAGACTCCAGAATGATGATGTCCACTGAGTGAGTACGTTAGCTCAGCTGCTCCGGTTAATTCATGACTTATTAGCATCAACTGCTGTGATCCCGACTGTACGTAATGAAGCTGTTGATATAATTATGTGGACTGAATTGAGACTGAGGATTTGTTTTGAAGGCAACTAGCTGATGATTTGTGCTGGCGGAGTTCTAATCGGTAGCTTTCCATTCTAGACTTATGTACGTACTAGCCTGTACCCATGATAAGTACGTAGCTGTATATATATTTGGTGTTCGCAAATATATTCACTTGGGTTGGTAGGGAGGACGGAACCTGGCTGGCGTTCGATCAACTCGTGGTTGCTTAAATTCTCTTCATTTTCTTTTCTCTCTCGACACAAATGAAATGGAATCTCATTGCAAAACGAATCATGATACAAACCACCCCAGCCACATGCATGTGGCCTGATCGAGGGAGGTCATTTTCATGAGTTGCAGATTTCAGCAGAGGTCCCGCGGAAGGTTTCTTAATGGACTCGCACATTAATGGTCTCTTATTTACGTGAGATTTTGAGAGATCTCCTCTCTGAACACGGACTGAATTTGGAGGTTTTATGTACAAGATTTCCACGTGCTCAACTTTTACTCCCGGGTATGCAACTTCTATATTATATGGCCCCGATTATAATCACTTATAATGCGTTTTAATTCAATTTTAAGGGATATAATTTGTTTTAATGTAGAATAATCTTGTAGTCCTTTTAACAAGGAATCCAAAAACGTACTTTTGTACATGAAACAAATATTTTGGAAGACAATAATAGCATTAAAAACCTAATTATATGAGTTTTTTTAATACATGTACCATAGGCCGAGCTAGGCAACTTTTGGGGATTTTTTAATAAAAAATTAATTTTAACCAGACCCAACTTCTTCGTATGAGTTTTTAGATACTTTGCATATGTGTTTCAATTCTTCATATGTATTGTGAGTTTTTTCTAAAATGTATGCTATTCAGCATTTTCTACATACGATTTTCTTTTTATTTGGTCTTCACCTAGCTTTTTGGTCTTTTTAATTTGATATAATTTTAACAAAAGCCGTCCTCTGAAATGTTTTAATGCCGATGACCCTTGTATATAATACAAGAGTTGCATACCTGGGCTTTTACTTTTGGCTGGTGCACAATCATGCAAAATTGTGGGCCTACTTTATTTTTGTGTGAACATATACTGGTGGAACTATGTAAGTGATGAAAAATGCAAACAGTGGATGGAAGACCATCTGAGTATAATTAGAAATCTCACATGGAAGCACCAAATAAGGTAGAATGTCCCGAAATGATTGATATTGTACACCCAAAATCGAATAACTGTTTAGATCGACCCATATTGGGTAACAGCCAAACTTAATGCCACTTGCATGTCAACCAATCAAATTTGTAAAATTTGGGCCGGTTTAAGGAATCATGTGATCAGAGAATTGGGATACAAAAATCACCTCCAATTTATCGTCGATCAATCAATCTAAATCTTTTGTTTCTACTTTCCATTTCAGTACAGATAACATTTGGAATATGTTGCTTCAGGAATGAGGTCCTTATATAACCATGGCATCGTGTTTAGAGACATGAAAGCAAATAATGTACTTTTTTGCGCGGGAATCCTGTCTGAATAAATCTTACAGTTGAATTGTTGAAAGGAGGGAGGTTTGCATTCCTCTTAGCGAGACAACATTTTGATTTGCGTACTCTAATTAAGAGCAATATGAAATTGAGAACTGTTGAAGATTGTGGACCATTTTCAAAGGATGAAGCTCAACTAATGATGTATGAAGTCGCATTGGGGGTAGAATAGCTGCATTATCATAATATTGTTCACAGAGACTTGAAGGCATCAAATGTCTTTGTACAAGATAATGGAAGTCAATTTACAGCTTCAAGATGGGAATGTGTTGTGGCAGATCATGAATGCTCTATTGTAGTCATAAGCACCAATTTCTTTAGGGCGCCTGAGATATTACTAACATGCAAAGAGAGGAAGGTGAAAGAGAGGCCAAAGATGTTTTCAAGAGCAACAGATGTTTATAGCTGCTGAATGATTTGTTATGAAATATTGACATGGAAACTTCCGTTTGAAGATCATGCATTGAACTACAACTACTCTTCATTGTTGAATCTTGTGGTCGATCAACACCTCCGTCTTGACATACCTCCATATGTTGAAGATTTGATACAGGAACTATTGAGTGGATGTTGGCAATTTGATCCTTCAAAAAGGCCTAGAATTGGGAAAATATTGGAGGTACTTTCAACTAATTCAAGAATAGTTAAAGATACAAAATTGGAATGCAGAAGCATGATGATTCAATTAATTGAAAGGAGTATCATGATTCATATCTTTAATTGTAGATATGAGTATGTTACATCTTAAATATGTTTGAGGTTTTTCCTTCAACAATGAAAGCAACAGAGGGAGGGAACTCTTTTTAGATGTTATGTATGATCATTTTAACGGTTGGCACTCCCAAATTTCATGTAGGTCAAATTTCTTTAACTTTCCATTGGTTTTATGGAATTTTATTCTTTTGGTTTGATGTTATCTATTAGGGCATATTATGAATAGTATGTTGGACTTGATTGTAATGATTAGTTGTAAAGTTTCTCTTAACATTCCAAATAGGTGGGAAACTGCAATTTTATTGTCATGTTTATATTGCATTCGTGAAATGTTATCAAAAAGAGAAGACCTACACAATTGGCTTCTCATTGTATATTCATATAAAAAAGCACATACAAGATTGGAATAACAATATATACTTATGTGATGACTATTGTAGCTTGTGGTAAATCCATATCTGAAGCTTGCAAGGTATGGGATTGGAATTGTGGTACATAAACACTAGTAAAAATCGTGTTCAATGTGATGCGTGGTTGATGACTAAATGTAGTTACTTGATTGTAGTTACTCAATTGATTGAATCATTGAAAACAAGTCAAAACAGACATTTGGTCAATAAAAGGATGTCACATTGGACATGATTTCTATTAGTTAATCAATTTCACTATGCTTTATCCTTAAACGTCCTATTGTCCAGAAAGTGCACAATGTACAGAATCGAACATAGTTTTCTCATTTGTCATTAACTTTCCTATGTGGATTTTTTGCTATATATTTTATGGGATGTAAGCTTCATGCATGTATGATCCAATTAGAAAGGGGATGACTTGTAAAAAAATTTATCCCTCAATTCATGTTGAAGTGATTCATCCAAAATTTCAAAGATTTTAGTGTAAAAGTGCTCTAGAAGAAGTCACCTCATAAAATTAAGTAACTAAAAAATCTCCAAAAGCCACTACACTTAGAGTATTCCATTTCAACCAACCACAACAAATTTCATGTACAAGTTGTCAATGTCTTATTTGTCATCAAATTACAAAAGAATTTCAAATTTCAAATTTTATACAAAAAATATTGGTGATAGCAATTATAGATCTAACCATATGGATATAATCTAAAACTGATAACGCACAACTTTTATTCATACCTCAAGTTCAAAATATCCCTTTAAGTAGAATTTTATGATACATCTTTGCAAAATTGCCGAATTTGGAGAGGAAGACATTTAGGGATTAAATGACTTTTGAAATTTCACTGGTATTGAATAAGATACAAGGTTTTAGGATGATTGAAAGATTGATGTGTTCCTCTTTGGTACTCATATTGTTTTAGTATCAAAGGAGATCATTTTAGTACCAAAGGCGATCGTTTTAGTACCAAAGGGAATCCGATGAAATATTGTGCTATTCAAATTTGTTGAAGTATTTGAAATGGAGATTGTAAATATTATACTATTGAGTGACCTATACTATCAAGGAGTATTAGGGGATATTATAACTAAGTGGTTGTAGTTTTACATATAGCGGTTGATTAGAAATCAAAACTTCTAATCAATAAATAAACATTAAAAAAGAATTGGAGAGAAATTAGAACTTCAAATTCATTAAGATCAATATTTATTAATGCATTACATCTAATTCAAACACTTTGAATTATTACTTCACGATTCTCTACTTATAATTATTTTTTTGCAGATCATGAACATTGTTGAATTGACTTGGCTCTAACACAAAATTGAAGGTATAATGACAAGTCTATCAAAATGAAATTCTAATACATAATGTACTCTGAAACGTTTAAAAAGAATAAAATGAATTTGAACTATATCATGAAAAAGAATCAAATGAATTTAGATTGTATTGGAAAGATGTCAAATCTCAAATTATGTATGTTAAATACTCAGCTTTGTTACAAATTATTTAGACTTGTATTCTAAAATACACAAACAAATTGGAATGAAACCAAGATCGTCTTGGACATTGTTGCATTGACTAGGATTATTTGCTAAAATATTTAACGAAATCTTCAACAAATCCAACTTGAACAAATATTGATGCTTGTTTGATTCAGCTATCCTTGTCACACTGTTGATTCATTAAGGAATTTTTATTTTTTGTATTGATTTTTATCTTTTCCTGGTCTTGTAAAGCAATTTCTTAAATAAACATACATTTGTGAAAAGTCAGCCATGATTGATATCTTAAAAGTACAATAAAGGTAACCAATGTCCATGGTCGACATAACAGTCCGTATTAACTTACTCTTGTAACACACTATTTCCAACATTAGCAAAGAGGATCATAAGAGCCCTAATTATTTTAAAACAGCCCCAGCTAACTTATCCTTCTGTTTTATCATGCATTGCGAAAGATGTGAAATAATAAATACCCTCAGTCAATATGGCCTTTGGAAAATTAGCCAAAGCCTGAATTTCTCAGTCTAATGAAGATGCCTGTGCCATCAAACTAACCCCAATAGAGCCTCTTTCTTACTTTTTTCTCACATGCCCAGAACTAAGTTTTTACTGTGGGCACATAGGAGCATCTAACCACATCGTGATTCCTCGAATCAATATTTATAGAATGGCAAATGGAAATAAGAGTTAGTTTCCAGTAAAGACTGGAATTACTACAAATTTGTGAAAGGCATTATAGCATATTGTCTGTCGGTCAAAGTGAACCCAACCAAGTACTAAATCTGAACTAGAATGAAAAATGATCACAAACTTTTTCTGTCCCAAAATGGCCACCAAAAATTATGCATGAAGGCCTATCGTCAATCAACAAACAAAATTGGCACATGATCTGCTCTAAAATGGTCCCAAAAGGGCCACTTAAGTTTCTATCATCACCACAATTAAGAAGAAGCTAGTGACGGATTAATCGTACCTCACCATAATTTTTTTGTTCATCTAATGGCTCGATTAGGATCAGATGATGACTGGAATGAGTGAAAAGTAAGGAGGTGGCCACAAGCGTCAAGTGGCCACAACCAGCACTTAGCCTACCTTGTATCACTCGTGACCTCTATCCTAATTATACAACACTTTCAGAAAGGAGAAAGGACTTTACGTCACACCCTGAAAATCAGAACACAAAATGACGGGTGACCCTTTTTTTAATACACCAAATGAAGGCGTCTCAACTCTGATTGGAAGGTACCACTGGCATTCAATGTGCGTTGGGCAAGGTTGCGAATATCCTCTCTTGAACACTCTCGAGAAATGCGCACCAATTCCCACAGAGCGCCACCAGCCACCAGATCTTTTGCATTCACTTCTGCAAATTATAAACATCATACAATTAATGAGGTACACCAGTTAAATTGATTTCCATGAAATATGTCAAGCCATGCAATAAAGCATGATGCATTCTTGACAACATTGCAAACAAACGTTCTTTGTGTTTCCCTGGCAGGCAGTTCAAATAATTCTCGACATGACGAAACTATACATGAAAATAATGTGAAGAAGGGCAATTACCATGCTGTGCTAAATGACATAGGGCTAGCTCAATATGGCGCCGGATGGGTGAGGCATCATTGTTGGCGTTCGCCACAATCCATGGCAAAGCCCCATCATCTATGAGTAATGACCTTCCTGTCTTGTACCCTGCAACTACAACACGCTGTTTGTAATTTCAAGGTTGATTTGCCCCATGTTACTATGAACAGATAATGTATACTGTCTAATGTCGTTTCATGGTATGATTTCTTCTCTCTATTGGTACACTTATTTACCTTTCTTGGAGCTTCTTAAATGATTAATTTCAAATCCTTTAGATATGGAAGCAGCCACGTTTGGCGACTAAGGGGTTAAGTTACATGCACATCAAGCTCACAAATTGTCCAAAACAAAAACACTATCCGGATATTACTAATCTAATGTTATTATTACCTTGGGCAGCACCTCTAGATTCACATTTTGCAAAGTTTGCAATTCCTCGAGCAACTTGAGCCAGTACATCTGGATGCCTTGATCGCACCATTCCAAGCAGTGCACGTATACCACCTTCCTCCCTTAACTTAATTTGCAGCTTGTCTGTTCAGAAATAAGCCAAATGTTTCGTTAGAAAACCTGCAAAAGGGTGTAACGAAATATAGCTGCTACGTTACAGACACTACTCTCAAGATAATTCTCAGACAACGGATGCAAAGATGTCCTAATGGAATGAGAGAAAAACCATAGTAAGAAGTGCCAATAATAAGTGGCCAGATCTATAGACCAAAAGGATGCCTAAAGAATTATTTTCCAAACAGAGCCATTCACTTCAATTCATGAATGGCATATGCTTCATAAGAACTTAACCCCTAAAGGACCAAGGATTCATGGTTTTAAAATGACAAATTTAAATGACCATATTGTGAAATATATAATTCGGCTTGGACCAAATTATATATCTCCGGAATTAGTGAAGAACATTGCATGTTTTGGTCTAAAAACAAACAAATTTGATCAAAATGAAGTCTACATAAAACCTAATAAAAACTGCTAAAAAAAACATGAAGCCCCCTGGAGCCTTATGGTCCTTTAGGGGTTAAACCAAAAGCGGATTCTTTGTTATACAGTAAGAGTGATTCAGGATTGAAGTACCGTTTCCACATAAATTGGCTATGGCTCCAGCAACCATCCTTAGTGTCTGAGGGTCCTCTGCATCATCTGCAGTCCGGGCCAACAGACCTATTCCGCCTTGTGCCATAATGAGCTCTTGATTTGTCTCTGCTCCCAACGCAATATAGAAATTTAAGCAATGGACAGATGACTTGTGACATGCTGACTGAGTACACTGAACAGGGAACTTCGGTTGGTGCATGCTCTGTAAGTCAACCTACTAGGTATAGCGGTTTTTCTACAACAACATACGCAAACTACAAAATGAAACATATATAAACCTGGCTGTGCTAAACAAACCAGTAACATTGCCAAACCTGTTGAGCGGGAAAAAGAAGGGGTTAGAAAAAGAAAAAGAGGGGTCACCATTCATAGCAAGGTTAGCCACAGCCCCAGCTGCAACTCGTCGAATGGTTTCATCTTCAGAACTTTGCAACAGGTTGAGAAGAGAACCCAGACCTCCTGCCTCCACAATCTTTTCTTGATTTGCTTCTGAAGAACACACAACGAGTGTAAATAAAGGCGCTCAAAGACACATAAATGCACCAACAGACATAAAAATAATTTATTGTGGTTCAGAAAAACAAAACAGGAATTTAACGCGTTCTCAAAACAGGTTTTCATTAACAGGAAGGGAACTGAAAGAACAGAAGATACGCAGGAGTGAGGAAATATTGTTGCTTTTTGACGTTTTTTTAGAGATGTTCCTACAGGCCTAGTGCCTGCTAATTGGTAGCCTTACCTTCAGCAGCAAGATTTGCAACAACCTTCACAGCATGCACCCGCACATCCACATCCTCTGACTCCAAAAGAGAGAGTATCTTGTGCAATCCCACTGTGACAAGAAGGTTTCACGGTTATTATTTGCCCTATGATGCACAATTTGAGCATGAGAAACCAAAGTAAATACAGCCATTGGATGCGGTTTTACGGCCATTAATAATATACTACTTGTAACAAACAAACATTAGACTAATATTAACAGATTAATACAAAGAAAAGCTTGTTGGGTACCTTGCTCAAAGAGCTTGGCAATAGTTGCACGCTGTCCATTGATAGTGTCCCGCATGTGACTAGGCTTAGAGGCACTCACTCGGGGACTTTCAGATCCCACTGAGCTTCGTTCTGAGCCTCCTCTGTCAGAGATCCTCCTGGTATGCTGCATAACCATATACATACAAGCACAACATATAAGATAGGTTCATTATGATCTAAGAGGAACATGATGTTTATTGGTATCCACATTCCTTGCGGCATATATACCTCAGGCTCTGAGATGCTAATTGAACCAACACAAAATTACGGCCTGTTTACACTTCTCCAGGCAAGTCTTGAGGAGGAGCCCACAGCAAGACGAATAAAAAATAAATAAGTCAAGTTAGGTTAAGTGGTCTTGTCTATTTGACCATATTGTGGAACGATGGTATTTGGTGCACTCCACAAAATGATCAAATGAACAAGACCATACACAAAAAAGTGTTGCTATATAAGCATCCATGTCAATCAGTTTATCCTCTAGTGTCCAGATTCTTTCTCCATGGCTGTTCGGACGAAGTACAAAGCCATGAGGACAACTATTGACCAATCAAATTGCTATATTTCTTATAATACGGTTGAAAGACCTTGTCCTCAAGGCTTGTCCAGACGAATGTAAACCGAACTATGGTATTGACGCACAATAAAATATCGCAGTTATGATACTACCGGTACGTCTCAAATTTGGAAGTCTATTGAAACAATAAGTTTCGCTATATAGTGTTGTTTGGGCACTGTTTTTATGCAAAGAAAACGTTGAAACTATGATGAAACAACATACGAAGTCCATTGGGTGTCTTTTCAATATTGATTTTGGTATGGAAAGTACGCCTAAACGATGGTATGCTATAGCAAAGCTAATTGTTACTACAATGTTTGTTTCAATGATAATTTTGTTCAATGATAATGTTGTTTCAATAGTCTGTGGAATGACATTGGTAAGAGAAGCGGACACCCATACCTCCTCTCCATCTTCGCCAAGCAGACCCATTTGCTCCCTCAATGCTTGATTTTCAGCCTCGAGTCTCTCTCTCTCCTTGAGCTCATCTTCTAGCCGTTGCCTAATGGTGAGAAGTTCATCACTTTGTTTCTGGAGATTGCCATTGAGGTTTTTTCTTGAGGTTGACGACTTGAAAGCACGTAACTCCTGGTCCAGTTGTTCCCTTCTCTGAACCTCCTTCTCAAGAGACAATCTTAAGCTCAGCACTTCGCCACTGTGCTCAACTGACTGCATACCATAGAAACCCAATAATACAAGCACAGAGGGAACACTAGATAAGGCATGTATACCCCACACCATAAGCCTATCTAGACACCTTAAATCCTAGACAACGGGTACATACATATTAATTATGAGGATGTGCACGACCTAAAAATCTAATCCAGTGTTGGTTTTAGATTATCAACTAATAAACTACTCCCCCCGTCCCAAAGTTATTGTCCAACTTGTTTGCTTGGTATTTCTTTGAGCCAATTTCATTGATCATATTGTAAGAAATATCATTAAAAAAGGTTCCAAATTATGTCACTAGAATGATTGAAGAACAGTGCATGTGTTCATTGCAACCTAAATAAAATTAGCCACAAGGAAGTAGTTTTTTGACCTACTTAAAAAAGTACTTTCAAACATGACTTTCAAACATGACAAACTTTGGGACGGAGGGAGTATTACTTTTGCACATGATATTCAGATAATGCATTCTGTGGTGCGTTGAAATCCTCTTTGATGTGCTCAAAAAAAATATAAAATTTTCACCATTCCAATAATACTAAGTGTGTTCAGCGATCACAGTGTCGGTTATACAAAGGATGATCATACATTAAGGAGAAGTGAAGTGAAAAGAAGAGAAGAATGCTTTAGACAAAAGCCACAACCGACGGCTGCAAGTGTTCATGTGAATGATTTCTTTAGAAACATGGGTCCACGGTATTCACCTCTTGACTTTGATGCTGGGGTTGAGCACCATCAAGAAGCTCCTTCTCCAGCCTTTCACATAAAGCTAGCTCTTGTTGTTGATTAGCCAACTCGTTCTCCAACCTCTCCCGATGAGCTCGCTCTTGTGTTTGTACAGCAACAGCCTCAGCAAGCTCTTTTTGGTGCTTCTGCATGAGCTCTGCAACCTCTTTCTGGTGCTTTTCCGCCGAGTCTGCCAACTCTTTCAGGAGCTTCGTAACGTCCGGATGGGAAGATTTCTGCCAGTACAAACACAAGCCTTCCACTTAATTATCTCAAAATGTTGGTGAGATTATATATCAAGAAAAATGTACTAAATCGGTTTGCACAAGTGTATCTCCTTTGCGCACTGAGCTACTAATAGACTACTAAGTTGTCTTCTGCATACCATAGAATATGTGGGGACATACTACGCTTATTGTGCAACTACTAGTGGTTTAGTCCTTCCCATCTTACAGCTACATTAGTCTTATAGTGCTCTAGCTACCGCAAAAGAGTCCATAGGCTCTTGGTTAATTAAATACCATAGAATAACTCAATTCCAACATTCCCAAAGAAGTTATAAATTCCCTCTTAAATGTCAAACGTATTTTCTTCACGTTAGTAACTTCCTCATTCTCAATAGCTTCCTCATCATTGAAGTTATTGAATCGTTGAAATTTTTCCTATGATCACCTTTTAAGTTGCAAGGGAAACATCTTTATACCAAATCTGGGTCTAATGTCTAACAATGAGTGAGGTAAAGATTCGACCTTGTTGCACCAAAACCTTGTGTTTCCTTGCAGATACTGCCGGGATCTAGTACCTAGAAATAGCAAACCACGGAGCTTTAAATACAGAATACTACCTCCTCTTTCTCTGCTTGGTGCTGTAGAGAAAGTGCTTGCAACTCCTTCTCAAGTTTCTCCCTCCGAGCGCACTCCGCCTCCAATTTTTGTTTCATATCCATAACATCTTTCCGACTATGCAACTTTTCTGCTGCCGTTGACTACACACCACTTCAACTCTCTAAGTGCTTGATTGCAACAAACCAAAACCAGAGCAACTCCAAACCTAAATAAAGAAAACTAGAACCTTGACAACAGTATGGGCATGACCAAAATTCTGCTTTGGCCAAGTTTTGGCTGCATATGAATCGGCCAAAAAAATTCAAACTAAGCTCGCAGATGCATGAAAAAAATCTGAAGAAGCTTGTGTTCAAAAGGACTTGTAAATACCAGAACCGTCAAGATCAACAACCTGCCAAATTGACCCTCGCTGGCCACGAAGTGATGGACACTAGAGACAAGGATAATGTAACAAACCTCCAAGGCATGCGCAAGCTTGCTCTCGGCTTCATAAACATCTTGGCGAGCATCATCAAGTTGCCTGGCACATTCTTCTTCAGTGTCTTCTCTAATTTTCACTAATCTCTCATTCTCTGCAATCATTCTGTCTAACTCTGTCTCCAGCCTTCGACAGAGGCTTTTATAGTCAAACTCCTCTTTCAACTTCACCATATTCTCAACTTTCATAGCCTGCATGACATGACTGACAAGTCAGACAGGTCAAATTGTAACCAAAAATTAACTCAGTAAACACATTTTCCTCGGCATTTGCACCGTGACAACCTCCAACCACTGAGTATTTTAAGATGCTAAATGTTGCACAAATGCAGTTGGTAACAGGTTCAACCAGAGGAATGAACACAAACAGCTGACTCGTCGTTACCTGATGCAATATATCCTTTCAACAACAGAACAATAAAACCAAAAACGATATCTCATAATGCATCATGTGTCCAGATCTTCAATGGATTAAAGGGACTCACACGCTGGCCAAACAAGATTGTGCTGGAAGTTTCTCCTCTATGACGCGGTGATGGTCCGATCGTCACAATCAACGAAGTTCTTGCAGTACCTGCAAAAAAAAAATTGTCAACATCTAACTTACAACTCTTAGAAAATCCTTGAATTGGTAACTTCAGCCACCAATCCAGAACATAAGTGTGTTTCATCTAGTTCGACTGTACCAAGTACCAGAGACTGGTGCCGTTACTACAATCTACTACAAAGCAAGATGATGTCCACGAAGCTGGCAAGTGCAGTCAAATTCTGGCACCACTACCAAACGCTGCCTTCTCTAAGAACCCACAGCCCTGTAACAGAGGTACACTACCTCCAAACGAGTCTCGCAGCAGCCTTGTTAACTTTGAGTCGCGTATTGGAACATGGGAACTATTCTCAGCAAGAGCATTGATGCACTTCCCCAATGCTGTCAAAGATAGGTTGATTGATTTTGCTTCTTCTAAAGTGTGGCCCTCGCTTCCTGCGCCGAGTAAGAATGTGAATTAAGATGGTTAGGAATCCGATGACAAAACATTACGTTATCACAGCCTCCAGCACGTCGAACTCTTTCTAAAAAAAATAAAGATGTTTTGGGTAATGGCATGTACCGGATTTGTCCACTCGCTCTGATCCCGCAAGATCAACTATAAGAAGTTTACTTCTGCGAATAGTTGGAGCTCGAAGTCCCTTCGTCGTCTGAGGGCTGCCATTTCCATTTTCATTTGTACCAACGTCTCCAGGTTTAGTTTTGACAGTTTTCTTTACTTGGACCTGCACAAAGAAAGAAGCATGTTATAGAAAGCCAAAACAATAACCCCCTCAAAATAGGATTCAGCACTGAGACCTTGAATTCAGCCTGTCATACACAAAAAAAATTCCAAAAAATCAGAAATGGTTGCGACATTATTCCATACCACGAAGAATCAGTATCAAATCAGGACCATGGTGACGTTGTTTGCTCACCAGTAAAAGGGCATGACTACGTGACGATTCCGTGTTAAGCTTAGTATTAGCAGCAAACCGGTTTGCTTCTCCAACATCCAGCAACCGTACAAAGCTGGTCTGATCCTGTAGTTGAACTTGAGTAGCCCCAGGAACTGACACATCACCGGTCTTGGGGTCCTCTTGAATAGCAATGTTGTCCCTCTCTGGAGCTAACAGATCTTGCACCGACTCCATGTACAGCTACATGAAGCAAAGGGGGATCATACAAAAACAACGTCCATGTAAGAAACTGGCAATTACACAATGGCTAGAATTCAACTACTGTTATGAAGAAATAAGGCGTTCGTTCGTGTAGCTTCTTCTCCAATTCAATGAGGTCTAAAGCTGCCATTGATCGACGGAGAACATACCCCAGATCATTAGACACAAAAAAACTACCAAAGCACCCTCAGGAATAGGCAGTGGAAAGGATAACCTCAAAAACCCTACGCATGTAGCAGTGACAACAACTGCATCCTTCCAAGTAAAGAACAACATTATGATACCTGCAAATAAGAGACTGTGACGGTGTCTTCACCCGGGATCACATTGGCTAGGATGTCCTCCATAGCACGAACCATGATACCTCGATCCGCACAATCTTCCTCCCCTAATCTTCCCAATGTGAAGGTCTTCCCAGTACCAGTTTGCCCATACGCCATAACAGTTCCATTGTAACCTTCAAGAACGCTCTGGAACAAACGAAAAGCATACCCCAACCAAAAATAAATAAATAAATAAATCAACAGGTTTTCATGAGCCCCAGCTAACAACTTCCACACGAGCAGCACAATTCCTATGCTACAAGAAACTAAGTATGCATATTAAGGCATCCGAGCCAAACGAGAAATAGCCTTTTTATTAATCATGTTTTTAGTGGAGGTTTCATGTGCCTACCTCAACAACCGGCTTGGCCACCACCTCATAGACACGTTTCTGTGAAGAGGTCTCCGTAAGGACTTCATCGAACTGATAAGTCTCGCAGTCCCAATTGTTCTTTCGTAGCTTCAATCTTTTAAGCTGAAACAACAAACCAACACGGGCTCATTACCATTACGGCTGTAATACTAATACCACTAAGGAAATTAACTCCTTGATAGCAAAAAGCAAGCCATGGTCTCCAAACTAACCTCGGGTTGCAACTCCACACAATCGGCAAAATCAACATCAGCTTGAAGCTCCTCGGAGTTTCGAGGTCGTAACCGAACCGCAACCCGGACCCGATTGGGAACTGTGGCCACACAAGTACCAAATTGTCTCAGATAGATTGCTTTTCCTCACTTATTCATGTTCCACGACAAAATGCATAATATTAACCCCAACTGAAGGATTCATAATTGATCATATTTGTGAAAAGTATCATAAAAAGAAAGTCTCCACATGACCTACTAAGAAGCTTCTTCGTGGACTAAAAAATTAGTGACATTAGGGTTGGCATGTTCAGGCAGTTAGCAAAGCACCGCTCAATCAAACAGGGATTCGTGACCTAAGACACGAGTATTCTATCCCCCGTTTCGGTTTAGAAAGGCAATGCAGGTCATGTGTAAGGGAGCAAGCCATTGCAGTTTCAAAGAATTGTTGATGAAACGAGAGAGGGGGAAGAAAAGAAAAACTCAATGACAGACAATTATCGGGAAAAATCAAAATGCGTTTTCATTGTTTGTATTATTTACCTCCGAGTCCGCCATTCGTTGCGCCACTGGAGGAGCGGCGGTGGCTGTTGTGGGACGGCGAAGGCGACGCGGATTTGGGGCGCACGGGAGGCGAAGCTCCGGTGGACGTGGGCGACGCAGAGCCGGGCTTGGTACCCCGCGGGGCCAGCGCCATGGGAACCCCATTCTTATGACCTGATGCGAATGCCATTGCCGCTACAAACACAACACACACACACACCGACACGCACGCAGTTTACTCAAACCCTAATCGCGAAATTGCAAGATCCGAGAATGCCGCTAACCCTAGATTTTGGGTTTCCTCCACATGCCTCGAAAACATGCCCCTGGCCACCAATCCACGCATCCGAGGCCTGATCACTGGGAGCCCCGTTTCGGTGGTGGAAAAGAAAAACGAAAGCAAATCGGTTCACATCGATTCTCCTTCGAAACGAGGAGTACACGATCTCGACAAGGGGTACGCCGGTGGTTGTTGTCGTTGTGGTGGCGGGGATTGACCGAGTGTTGCTTGCTGTTGTTGCGGGCTGGCTATGGGAGTATGAGTGGAACATTGTCTTCGGCAACAGAAGAGCAGAAACTGAATTGTGGATTCGCCATTGCAAGTGAGGTTCCAGAGGAGAGGCAGCGTCCACACACGAGCCCCAGCGGAGCGGATCCCCAGCGGACTAGGAGAGGAGAGACGGGACGGGGAGGCCCAAGCATCGCAAGGTCGCCCAGAAAGACGGGGCCGCTCCTGTAGCACCTACGGGAAAGATGCGGGAACGGCTGGAAAGAAATTCGGTCCGGGCAGAAAAAGGCGGGCAGCGGGCAGATGAGTTGTGTACGTGACGGGAGTCAGACTGCCCGGTTCCTTTTCGATTCATGTGTGCTTCATGTGTACGGAGTCCCGTCTCTAAATCCCCAGTGCTCTTGAATGCGGGGCACTATTCATCCATCCCTCCTTTTTCTGAAATTTTCATTTTGAGCACTTTCGGTGTATTTTTTGGCAAATGTTTTTCATAATTTTAGGCCTACGGTCTCAAATTACTCTTGAAGGACTTACTTGGGAATGAAAATCATTGGAAGAGGGGGTTGTTTTTTAAGAGGAGCCCTAAACCAGACAAAAATAGGGGAACTTTTGTCCCCATTCATTCAAGACTACCGGGGGATTTTAGAAAAATCTTGTACGGAGGAGTGGAGTCTCCCTTCCTTATAATAGCATTCCCACTCATACACGCTAGGATTAACTCTATGAAATTATTCATCTAGATAGATATGAACTCCGGTCCTCTTTCGAGGCCGGCGTGAATAAAGTGTCTGTTCGTCTTGACAATGAGCCAATGCCCACCGAACAAAGGTCCATTGGTACAAGACTACTCACCTCTTTCGAGAATAGACACTTTAGTAACCAGAGATAATTACTAGTAACACTAGTAAAATACGTTAGATTAGAACTTGCACGGGTATAAATTGGTGTTTGTTTTGCTGGAGGTCGCCAAGTCATGGTTCCAAGGTTGGTTGGAGAAGGGCGTTTATGTTACAATTGTACGGTCCCGGTTCCATTCCCGCAGGGTCCGTCTGAGCGTTTATTGTGATATACATGACTTGGTGCTGCTAGTGAATTATTCATAGGCAGGAAAGTTTGTACCAACCAACCAGCCTAATTATTCATCTACATTTGAAGGGCCTTTGCACTCACACTCCCCCACCTTTGCAGGCCCCTCACATATCAAAAGTCCGCATCAAATAGACAATGAACCAATCACAAGTAGAATGTGAGGATATAGTCAACTAAATAGTAATTTGAAGGCCTAATTTCTTAATACGCTAGAATCAAGAGTCAAGGGGTATTTTTGAAGGGCTCTTGGCACTTTTCATCTATTTCTTGAGTGTAAGAGACTCTGGGAAGGCATGGGTGGCCCTGCTTTAAGAGCATATCCCCATGAAGGATTTCGCCCCGCTCTTGCAGAAAATAAACAACCAGTTTACTCTTCAATCTCACATGATTATCCTCTATTCAAAGTAAGAGCGGATCTGAAAAATAGTGGCCAAATTGGTTTGAGGAAGTGTCGAGATTCAAACGCTTTAACATTGTCCTCTAATCCAAAGCGGGAACTAAAATTAGTTTATTCTTCTTGTAGAAATCAGGTGTGGGTCTCTCATGAGAATCGTCCCTAAGATAGAATGTCTATAAACCGAGATAATGTGGTTTTTGCACTTCAGAAATCTTCGTACGGTTCTTCAGACTTTGTAAATTGTACCTAGGAGTAAGAATCATTGCACAATAATCATTGCAACAGATTTTAGAATATTCGACATGCCATGTAATTCTTTAGCTACAAAATGATAGTGAAGAGTTGGAAGTGGCAGTAGCCCCGCCTTAAGAATCACATATTTTGAATTTTTTATCTTTCATGCAGTAAGAGCAAAAGGGTGAATCCTTGTGTGGATGAGGATTGAATTTTACGAGACATAGGAGAAGGGAAGATGACTAATGGAAGTGTCTTTACGTGAAAATACCCAATAAAATTTTTATTACAAAATTCTAAAGAAGAAAGAGTGTCAAAACCCCTATTTATGCTACAACTTCTTAGAAACCAAGCACATGTGTTCGTAAAACCAAACAATAGAATACAAAATAAACAATAATTTATTATGTTAATAAATATGTGGTCAAGAAGTCACTACACTATGTTCATCAAAGAATTTCGGATTCTAATCTATGCCTTTGTCATTTCAACCACGATCTAGCTTTCGGTTATCGGGCATTATGGCTTTATAGATGTCCTACCTTAGAAGGACCTAACTTTGACCTTTTCCGCATTTTTTTGCACAAAACAATTTTATTTCAAAAATGTGAAATTTTTAGGCACCACACAAAATTAGAAAGTTAGAAATGATTTGGCCTTCACAAAAATCTAATTTCATAAATATCAATTTTATGTTTTTTTTATTTTTTAACAACAAACTTGAATTGATATCCATAGTTGACCTTGTAGAAATTATAATTTTTTTCACTTTTAGAGTTTGTAATTTAGCATGATTAGTTAAAATTGGTTTATCTCTTGTATACTTCAAAAAAGCAGAAGAAATGATAGAGGGGACATCATTACTTTCTCCAAATAGAAAAATTGATGACACTAAGACAATGTTTACGTGAACCACTTTGAAAAATTCTCCCCGGTGGACTTTAACTTAGATTGACAAAATTCAAATTGCACTGGACAGTAGATTTGATGTAACATTTTAAAATAATTTATATATTTTCAAATCGTATGTTTTTATTTTGGACAGTGCGTTAAAAACGAGCATCGATCAAAAATGGACGCTTGGGAACTTAGGGGTTAAAAGAAAAAAACCTAAATATAATTTTTTATATGTATTTCCTACTCATTTTGTGAAGAGTTTGTGGAGTGCATGCATTCTTATTAATTATACAACTTGAAGAATGAAATGTTACCTAAGGGAAAGGCTAAAAAAAAACTTTAAAAAAAAAGATTGAGCATGATGATTTTGCAACCTGCGAGATTTTTCAATTCAAAATATTAAAAGAGCATACTTGAATTAGCTAACTACAAGATCCCGTTGTTATATCCATTTAGGAAATAAACTAGAATAACAAGATTTTAACATCGCTTTAGAAAAGGGTATTTTAGAGCGGTTTTGGAACTTTTTAATTGGAAAACTTAAAAGGTTCATCCACGGCAATTATCTATCTAAGGCAACTTTGGATTAACCCCTAAATGTTCTCACCCCTCTCCAAATTTGACAATTTTGCAAAGGTGCATCATAATATGCAATCCAAAGGGATATTTTGAACTTGATGTATAAACAAAAAAAAATTCATTATGAATTTTTGATTCTATCATACGATTAGTTTTGAGATTGCTATCACCAATACTCTTTTGTATAAATTTTCAAACTTCAAATTCAAAAATATATTGTGAAATGATTACGAATAAGATATTGACAATTTGTACATGAAATTTGTTGTGATTGGTTGAAATATAATACTCTTTGTGTACTGATTTTTGAAGATTTTTGGTTACTTAATTTTATGAGTTGACTTTTTTAAAAACACTTTTACACTTAAATCTTTGATATTAGGGTGAATCACTGCGACATGAAATGTGGCAAAAAAATTCACAAATAATCCCTTTCCTAATCGGATCACACATGCATACAGATAACTTTTCATAAAATATGTAGTAAAAAATCCACGCCACAAAAAGTCAATGACAGATGAGAAATTTGTATTTGTTTTTGTACATAATTCATTTTCTGGATAGTTGGACGTTTAGGGATCAATAGTTTACAAATGGTCCTACTAGAAAATAAGGCTTGTGTTTGGTTTTTTTAGAACGTGTGGAAGATAACCCATTTCATATCTTTTAAATACATACATACATAAATATAACATCATTATCAATAGAAGCATCACAATCCTTATTATTGTCAATAGTACATATTATTCATTATCAATAGAAGCATCACAATCCTTATTATCGTCAATAGTACATATTATTCACTATTGTGTGAGAAGAATGAGAGCATGTAGTTTATACGAAGTCTATCATAGAGTTTGAATGCTAGCCTCAATGATAATTATTAAAGTGATACTTCATAAATGCAAGACGAAATAACGTTAAAATTTTATTAAATAATACATAGGTTATTTTCATTGCAATGAATTCAATTTGGAGTGTACGTACAAAAGTCATTGTCTTAGCTAGAATGTGAATATCATGTTGTCTATCTTCAAAAGCTAAATGATTACCACTTTGATATTAAAGGTTCACTATTAAAAATCATGTTTAACCCCTAAACGTACCGATCCTTTGAACCCCAAGCAGATGCTAGCCTCAAAGATAGATATTAGCATGGCTCAGATGTACATGAGGTGTATATGAGAGGATCATTGCAAGCATAAAATCTACCCAAATTTTTTGACATACTTGCAATTGGAGGGCTCTGTAATATTATCAACAAATCCTCATCAAAAGAGAACTATTGTATTGGGTAGAGAATTCGAGAGAGAATTTAATATTCTTACAAAGGTGACTTGTTTGAAAGTCATCCGAAATTGTATAAGAAACTTGCAAGGCTATGAATTCGTTCGTGATTCAGTTTCTGAACGCTGGGTCGTTTAGGGGTTAATGGGACATGTCCTTAATGATTAAATGTTCATTGAGATGTGTTTAAAGTGGCTCAAAATCAACTTTGGGCCACTAAAAATATGTTATGACAAACATTTAGTCATCAAGGACATACATTTATGGTAATAGGAGCCAACATAAGTGTAACATGTTCTATTGGACAAGATTTCTACTAGTGATTGTAGAGTAGTTAGGAGTGATGCATACCAGTAGCTTTGGTAGCCAATACATGATGGGTCAAAGTAAAAAATTAGACAATTTTCCTCTCAATGAAAATATCAGCAAATTGAAGTCACTTTTATGTACTTTATTTTGAGCGATGATAATATTTTACGAGTGAAAATGAATTCTATTTTTATTGTAAATATATAAAATTCTTATTAACCATATTTAGTCAATACTATTAGATTCTTGTAAGATCTTGCAACAAAATATGATAAATAGTATTGTCAAGCCATTTTTGTTATTCTTTGGAAGTAGCATTCTACTTATTATTTTATCACATAAAATGCACTAAAAAGGAATCATTTCATGTATAACCCATTATAAATTGAAAATTTATAACTCAAATTAATTAAAATTATATATTTCTAAAAATATCAAAGCGAAAAGACGTTCCAACTTGTTTGAATTAAACAATGATTTTCATGCAAAGATATTTACATTTAAAAATAAATAAGAACTCAACTTTTCTCTTTATTATGCATTTTTAACTCCCTCTTACACATTTTGTTCATTTTGTCTATTCTAGAATGCATTTTCTATTGCTTGTGAAGAACATTTCTAATATCATCCAACATTACCTTTGATTTATTTTTTTATTTTTTTGCTTCTGTAATGAAATCTAATTAGACAATAAAATTTTAACTTTGATTGTGGATATGTTTAGGATGTAATTTTTCTTATTCATTCAAATGAAACTTGGTTTCATTTACATTTGTCAAAAAGACAAAATAAAAATTTATTGATAGCTCATTGAAATTTAAAGTAGGTAATAATTTAGCTTTAAGAATTAGAGTTAAAGGCGAGTTTAGAAATGAGAATCAGAAGGAATTTAAAATATATAATTAAAATTTATAAAACAACCTTTCAATACAATCTTTATTGTTTTAGGTCAAATAAACATACATACTTCCAAATTTTTATTCTATAGATTTGAAGCCTTGAGTTTTCAAATGTCTAGAGTCATATGTTTGTAATTAATATTCCCTCACCTTTAGAGAGTCATTTTTGGTGTTTCAAATCCAATAATTACAATTAGATTAAATATGATATTTAAAAAATAATTTATTTAAATAAATCAACTCTAAATTCTAATTATTGGTTGAAAAATTATATATAAGGGGAAAGAAAGATTATATTGATATTTTGAACCTTATGAATTTGTAACTCTTTTGCAACAAGAAATTTTACCCCTTATTCTATGGCAATGTATAGAATCATTTAATTTTATTAATCATTCTATATTAAAAAAATAAATTTTATTTTTCAATTTCAAATCAAATTTTTCATATTAAATTTGTAAAATCTTTTTGAATCATACTGACCTTTAATATTCCAAGATATTGTTTAGAATTTTATTTTTTCAAAGCCTACTTACATTTAAAATTATTTGTGTTAAATTTACAAACCAAATATAAAATCCAATATTACATGTTTATTAATGATCCGATATTTTGCAATTTTAAAAAAAAATATGAGGATCCAATCATGGTGGTCGTAAGAATAACATTTATTTGAATCTCTGCACTTTCTCATTTGTTGTAACTTAATTAAACACCCACGTAGTTTGATTGAAGTACTGGAGTGAAAGGTTTTTAATATTGGTTTAAATTTGGTTCAAGTTTTTATTATTTAGCTTATTGTTGTTCTTTCTATGTACACATATCACTGATTCTATAACACTAATATCTAGTTCTATATAAAATTTTACAATTAGATTTTTATTTATAGCATTTTAAGGTCTAGTTTCTAAAGTCAATGATTGGAAATATAATACACACATAATACTAGTTGGTTTCAAGTTGGTTTCAAGTATGCTAACATATATATTATCAGCATATGGTGAAAAATACCAAATCCTACACGATAGTCAAGAAGGATTCAAAGCAGAAAGAAGTACAGCAAGACAATTACAACTCCTCATAGCAGCACTAGAAGACGCAAAAATTACAAATAAAGACATATACCTTCTATATATAGACTTCAAGAATGCATTTGGCTCATTAGACCACGCAAGACTCTTAACTATAATGAAAGACCCTGGATACCCGGAAGATGCAATTATGCTAGTTGGAAATATCTACTCCCACTCAAACACCATATTTACTGGAGAACACTTTGGCAAAACAAAACCAATACCGATTCAAAGAGGAATCATACAAGGAGACACACTTAGTCCATATCTCTTCATAACTTTTTTAGAACCACTCTTGAGATGGCTACAAAGAGGAGAAAATGGATATACATTTGGTACATCAAAAATAAAAATCAGCTCCGCAACATATGCAGACGATCTCGCAGCTATATCAAATAATACAAAATCACTACAAATACAACTAAACAAAATTGACAAATTCTGTGAACGGGCAGGCATGGACTTGGGAGTCACAAAATGTGCTGTCACCGGTTGCCCAAATAAATCCAAAATGCAACCAAACAAATTCAAAACCCACATGACAAACCAAAAAATCAGTTACAGAGACCAAACACTACCAGTACTCCATCAAAATGAACCTTATGTCTACTTGGGCATACAATTAGTTCCATCACTCAAATGGAAACTCCAAACACGTATCACCACTACTAAAATAATAGACCAATGTAAACAACTATCAAAATGCCCTGCCACTATCAAACAAAGAATCAGCATGGTGGACACAGTAATCAGAGCAGGCATAGCATACAGCTTCTTTGCAGTCCCATACTCACCACCAACCATTAAAAAACTTGACAAGAAAATTATTGCAATCCAAAAAACAATATGCGGACTACCTAAAAGCGCCGCAAACATAATAACTCAACTTCCTCACGATTTATTTGGACTAGAAGCCTTCTCTCTAAAAAATGCCTACTTTAGATGCATTGGGGAACAACTTCGAAATGCACTTGACCCCTAAAAGCCCGAGGGGTATTGGACAAAACATAGATGTGTTATAATATGTGCCTTCCATATGTTTGATGAAGGTTGGTTCAATAGACAAAATGTAGAGTATCATCTTTACAAATTATCCATACGGTCAAACTTCCAAAATAATCTTTAGATCATTTTTTAATGAATTTAAAAGCATTAACCTTCGAAAATTTGTATAAATTATAATTTTCAATTTTAGAGTTCAAAATTTAGTACAATTGGTTAAAGTTGGGCTATCTATCGTAAACTTCAAAAAAGAAAGAGAAATGATGGAGGAATCATCATTACTTTCCCCAAATAGCAAATTTTGTAACAATAAGACAATGTTGAGGTGATCTACTTTGAAAAATTCTCCCGGGTGGAGTTTAACTCGGATTGCGATAATTCAAATTGGGTTGGAAAGTAGACTTGATGTAGTATTTTAAAGTATTTTTTATTTTTTCAAAAAATTATTTTTTTGTTCTGGGAAGCCCGTTTTATCCGGGCAGCGACCAGAAAATGGTTCCTCGGGAGCTTAGGGATTAACGACAAAGGGGGACTAGGAATAATATATAAAGGACTAATACAACACAAACTTGCTAAAGCCGGCGGTGCCGAAGACATACCAAGAATTAAACACGAAGATTGCATTACGTCACCTACAACACGAACATTATTTGTTTTGAAAACAGCAGGTGGTATACACCTAAAAACTACAGAAGAAAACTTCCAACTCCACATAACCGAACTAGAACGAGAATGGCGATCTACACTCATAAAAAACACTACCACACTTAGATCCAAAACTCTCCATCAAATTATTATAGAAATTAATGGCACGCAAAATTTATAATATAAATCAAATCATCCTTCCCAACGGCACAAAACTAATGACACCATAAGAATTTAAAATATACTATCGAAATTCAACTAAACTAGACAAAAGTGCACTACACATAGTAGAACAACTCTTCTGTGAACCAAAATGTACCCTAGATTGCCCAAATCCATGCCAAATACACTTACCACCCCGTACACTAAAAGAAAAATATAAAATATATAACCACAGAATAATACCAATAACACCAATAAACCCCATACAATTCTTGCAACCTCCACAACCACAACAACCAGCCCCACCACAAAACATAAAAAATGACCCTATAAGATTCGCCACTCGCACAATATTAAATCACAAAACAATCACAACAAAAGACAAATATAGAATATCTAAAAAATACAACACCTATCTATGTCAATGGATAGACTCAAACCACATAACATACAATAAATGGTTAGAACAACGCAAACTATTTCCACTAAATCTACCAACAGTAATACACCATAATATAAACCTACTTACAAAATACTACACAAATTATAAAAACAAACACTATCAAAATATCATAAATACACAATTTACACCCGAACAAAATAGAGACACAAGATACATCCCACCCCCAACACTAATCCCCTACATTAAAACATCCACAATCGAATGTAACCCAGAAAAAGACATAGACACAAACAAGTGCACCATTCAAACACAAAATGATAAAACCCACATATATAATGACACCGGTAAATATATCACCACCATTAACACGCAATTCGCTATTTATGCACTTGGTCAAGTGCGTTCATTTCATGAGCAAATCTTGCTTAAAATTTTTTGTGTAAAAATTTCTCTAAAAAAGAACGATTTTGTCGTTCTACAATTACTTTCATTGTAAACAAACAATTATTTATTTTTATTTTTATTTTTATCTTTTATTTTATTTTTTCTTTTATTTTTTCTTTATCTTGTTTCATTTATCTTATTTCTTTCTTGTCTTCAATTTATTTTCCTTCTTGACTTCCTTCTTGTCTTCATTTTTTTCTTCTATTTTTTTCATTCCTCTTGTGGCAGCCGTAAATCCTTCGCCCGCACCAAAGACAAAAAAATAATAATAATAATAATAATATTTTTTTTGATTTCGTCTTCTTTTTTGTTGGGGCTCATGAACCCTGAAAATAGAAATTTTAAAAAATAAAAATTTAGGGTTCAGCTGCGGCGGCTGAACCCTAAACGGCGAAGGATGCACAAAAAATAAAAAATAAAAAAATCTATTTTTAGTCTGCTGTAGCCGCGCACCCACTGCCTCATTTTCTCCTCTCCTCCTCTCCCTCTCTCCCTCTCTCCCTCTTCTTCTCTCTCCCTCTTCTTCTCTCTCCCCTATATATATGAGGAGAGAGAGAAGAGAGGAAGAAAGGAGAAAATGAGGCAGTGGGTGCGCGGCCGTGCACCCACTAGCCCACAGCAGACTAAAAATAGATTTTTTTATTTTAATTTTAATTTTTTTTTCTGCATCCTCCGTCGTTTAGGATTCAGCCACCGGCGGTTGAATCCTAAATTTTTATTTTTTAAAATTTCTATTTTCAGGGTTCATGAGCCCCAAACAAAAAAGAAGACGAAATCAAAAAAAAAAAGGTTTTTTTTGTTTTTTGTTTTTTTGTCTCTGGTGCGGGCGAAGGATTTGTGACTGCCACAAGAGGAATGAAAAAAAACAGAAGAAAAAGAAGAAGAAGACAAGAAGGAAGACAAGAAGGAAAATAAATTGAAGACAAGAAAGAAATAAGATAAATGAAACAAGATAAAGAAAAGATGAAAGAAAAAATATAATAAAAGATAAAGATAAAAGATAAAGATAAGAATCAAAATTAAATTAAATAATTGTTTGTTTACAATGAAAGTAATTGTAGAACGACAAAAATGGTTGTTTTTTAGACAGTTTTTTAGACAATATTTTTAATGCTTCCGGGGACCAAGTGCATGATTATATTGCCAAGTGCATAAATAGCGAATTGCGTGTTCATTCCGACTACAAGAATAAAATGGTTATGGCAACAATACAACAACAACAAATACAACATCCACAAACTAATACCTGCTATACAAACATTTGAGACGGAAGTAGTCTGGTTATACCAAAGATATGAACACAACAACCACAAAAAGAATACAACAAAAACACCGCACCATACCATTCCATCCAACATTCTAGACACATTAATAACAACATTTAATATAACACACTCAGACTTTTCCTCACCAATTACATGTTCCATGAAATCTACCCAATTCTACTCAACATTCGCTAGAGACAAGATTTTTGGCTCACTAGGGACAGCCTTTCAATATAAATGGAAAGGTATCAGATATGCACACCCAAATGACGCCGAAACAGCACAACAAGCAATATATTGGGCAAGACTAGCAGCAAAACAAGACCCTGAAACTGTCACCATTATAGCCTCGGGGGGAGCACTCCCTTGTATATTTTGCATACACGTGCGATAATGACCTATTTATTTGGGGGGTTATTTACCTTGCAAAAAAAATTATAAGGTGATGGTATTTTACATGTAAAAAGCCTGAGAATATTATATGTGATGGTATTTTACATGTAAACATGTTTCAATTTTTTTAAATCCCCTATTTTACATGTACATTTTTTACAAAAATTATCTACAATGAATATATTGGACCCTAATTTTTATCGCACGTTGTTTGTAAAATTTTTGCTAATGAACCCCCCGAGATTATAGCAATCCCAGACACCAACTAGTACCAAAATCTATCACCATACAACGGACCCTTTCCGGATACGCACGCCATTATACATTTTGCCGCGGACACCATTACATATGATGAACCAACAATATCACTAGAACCCAACAAAACCCGAAATGAACCACTTGCAATGCACATATGGTGTATTCACCATCAAAACAACAACATTGGCACAATAAACCAAATAAACACCATAAACACAATAATTGAAAATCTACAAATTGCGCAATACCATACACAAACAACACCACCCACACCACCAAACACAAAAGTTAACAAAAGCACAAAATGAAACAAACTCATATACCCACCCTATAACAATCTACAAAACATGTGGGTTGATCCCCTTCCAAATTTCGAAATAAACACTACACTAAAATTTCTACCACAATACAGCTATTACACAGATGGATCCTTTTTACCACCTAATGAAGCTGATGATGGCGATTGGAAAAAAGAAAAAGCTGGATATGGAATCTACAACTCATTTAAACCAGATGCACAAATATCAAAAAGACTGCCTGGACCACAAACATGCTTCACAGCAGAATTATTGGCCATACATGAAACACTTTCACTAATTATCACTAAATACGTAAACGAACTTGCATATATTTTTACTGATTGTCTCAATTGTATACATGTTCTAAACACACAACTAAAACACCCAACCCAACAAAACAACCACGTCGATAAAACCATATTAGAAGAAATGCTAAAAATGTTAAAAAAGCAAACACAACCAACCACAATATACAAAGTTAAAGCACACGCTAAAATTAACGGGAACGAACACGCAAATCAACTCGCAAAAGAAGGAACCATGAAAAGAGGTTATCAATTTGCAGCAAATCCACACGAATTTGCACATACCACACCTTACTACTTTGAAAAAGACACATGGCCCGGTCGTATCAAACGACCTGACAAAGGACCAGTTAGATGTTTGGAAGAATACATAAAGAAACATGACCGAGAAAATAACCTAGAAATACTAGCAGAAGACTTTCCCAACATTAACAAATGGACAACAAACTCCATCATAGATAACGAAATGTCCAATGACTTCTGGAATAATCCAGAAATAATAGACTCACAAAAAACAAACATACTAAAATTTAGAATTGGTCAATACATAGGTAATGCCAGAAAACAATTAATTTTCGGCATACAATGATTCCCCTCAAAAACATGTCTCATCTGTATTTCACAAGATGCAGATACATGGCTACATGTACTTTTACTATGCAAACAACACCACATACACGCACTAAGAACCAAAAGACACAATAAAGCGGTATGGGAATTAACCCCTAAAGGCCCTTAAAAGCCAAAATGGCTTTTTGCTGTTTCGGGCAGCCTAGATGACGGGTTTAACTTTAGTATTTTGGGTTAAACTTTGGTGTGGATGTGGTAATACATACATACTGTATGTGGTAAAATTTGGGCAGCCAAATTCAAGTTTTAGAATTTTATTATGCAAAATTTTGTTTTCAAGCCCAACTGGGGCAGCAAAAAAAAAAAAATTAGTGTTTTTTTTAAAAAATAAATTGGAAATATGTTTATAATAATACTAATACACACATTTAAAAAAAATCCAAGTTGAAAGTTTTAACAATTTTACATGGGCAGCCTTCAAAATTTACAAGAGCAAGCTTCAAAGTTTTTTTTGTAATTTTACATTTTTTTCTTTCAAAAATTGTCAAAATTTGAGATTTAGGAATTTTTCAAATTTTTTTTTTCTAAAATTCACAAACTCATAGATGTAACTTTTCACCGTTCACTTTTTTACTAAACCAAAAACCTTTAACATTATTCAAGTTTTACCATATTGTGGTTTTTGAACCTTCTTCTGGAAAATAATTTGCATGCAAGCCAAAAAAGCATTATGAGTCTCTAAAATTTTGCATGGAGGTGCCTAACTTAGTTACCTACATGGAAAAAAATATGAGCAAAATGTTTGGGGTAATAATCATCAAGTCCCCCTTTGCACCATTTAGACTATGCCTTTTGGGTAAAGCCCAAAAAAACTTTTGAATCAACTTTGAATGTTATAATCTCACAAATGGTAAAGATCCAACGGTTGAAATTTAACATGGTGTTAGTGCAAGTAGTTGGGTTGAAGATCTTACGGTTGGAAGTACAAAAAAAGTTAAAACATATTGAAACATACATCAACTTCCACAAGGTGCTCAAAAATCGCAGTTTTTGGTTTTGGAGGTCCAAAACACCTTGGGCCTTTAGGGGTTAAGAAAATTAATACTATCTTCAAATAAATCAAGATGCTACACGCTCATGAATGTGGGCACATTCAACAATAACCCACAAGAAAACCCAGTTCCTCCATGGTTATTACCATATACTTGTAATTAACAAAGATGTCAATGTAATGTCAGATTCAAACCAGATATATTATGCATTAAAGGCCTCCCATACCAAAGCCCACCTCCTCTAAACCCTGATGATAACCTAACCATACAATTCATAGAATTCACATACACGAACGACAGATTTTCACGAGAAACAATTGGCAGATTTTTTTAAAAATACCAACCTCTAATTAATAACGTCATACAACAAGGTTGGAAAGTAGATCCCATCATAGTCATTACAACTGGAGCTAGAGGAACCACACACGTCCCCTCAATGAAACAACTAGAAACAACTAGAAACAACAAGAAACAAAATTCAACATTTGCGAAACCTCCATAAAACACACATTCAAAGCAATAAATACCATTGCCATACAATATGCCGGATCTATCCTTTTACATAAAAGACGTATTGAAAATAATCAAACAATACCAACAGACGTAGTACATTAAAAGAGGGAGGGTAGTGGTGAAAACCACTGCTAGCCACTCTTTTCAAACAACTAGCTCAACTTGTCTCAGGGGATAGGAAGGGCCGGTTGGTTGGTACAACTTTCCTGCCATGATAACTCACTAGAAGCACCAAGCCATGTGTATCACACCACTGCTCAACGAGCCCAATTGGTTTCGAACCCGGACCACATAATCGTGATACAACGCCCTTCACCACCCAACCATGACTTGGTGATAAAACTTTCACTACAAGGAAATGGGTGTTAAAATGACTAGAAGTTGACACAAAAATGTCCAGATTGACAAGTGCTATTGTTTTCATCTGCATTTTGTCATTTCGGATTTTCTATGTGGTTTCTGTCAACTTTTTGTCAACTTTAGTATTACCTTTACATCGTTGCCTCAGAAAATAGGTTGTAATTCAGGATTTTTTTTTTACTTTACATATTTTCTTGTAGTCGTGCACCTTTATGTTTACATTTTATTTATTTATTTGCCATAGTGAACATATCCAATTAGCTTATGACACGTGTCAACATTTTACAGCGTACATATCTGTACACAATGACAGCCATTGGTTTCGACCTACATTAAACGGTTTCTACTTCAAGCGGTTTTATAGAGTAGAGCGCACTGCAGCGAAAGGTAAAATATTATGAGGTAGAACGCACTGCAGCGAAAGGAAAGGATAGGGCCTCGGCAGCAACTAGAATTTAGTGAGAATTAAGCCAGTGACTGTCAGTTGTTTCCATTGATTGTGTTTATTTTTTTCAACTTTTGAGAGTTCAAAGTGAGGAGCGAGTGACATCATGTGTAGCAGAACTCTGGACTCGTGAGCCCTGATATGTCGAGATTTTCTCACACTGCAGGCATGTCGAGCTCTTTCCTATGACGAAACCCTAATGGCTTTGATTAACCTGTATGTCCGATTGTTGGGCTCACGGCATCTCAGTTGTCTGCGAACTGGCTTTGCTAGCGGAAATGGAAGTCGTCGGATGCGGATGCGGCGTTGATCGACGTCGCCCCGTTCTTCCTGCTCCGTTGTGTTAGCTGATGTTGGGTACTCTCTGCACTCGTGGCAAAATTTCGGAGTTGGCTGCGAGCTTAGATCAGCGTCGCGTTGTCTTCTGCCTTCCCCGACATGTCTCTCGTTTCTGCTGCTCCGTGTTGTTGTGATTATGTTCTCAAGCGGCGACCTTTTGTTTGGACGCTCTTAGTTGCAAGCTCTGTCGCTCTCGTCGCCTCTCGCTCCTGGCCACTCTGCCTTATATTGCTGACGGGGAGTGTAGTAACGAAAAGTTCAATAAGGCTTTTTATTCTGTAGAACTTTCCTGGTAGGGTTCTTTAAGGGGAAAGATGAAAGCGTTTATGGATAATTCACTAAAGTCACTTATAAGGTTTAAAGATTATTCACTCAATCACCCAATGTTAATAAATCTCGGTTCATGTTAGAATGGGGTGGAATCACTTGCCTATAACTAATTCCAGTCAATTAAATATGTGTCTGTCTTGTCTTATCCTAAGGTCAAATAGTCATCATAAAGAACACGTTTCCTTTTCATACTTGGCAGAGTGAGTCAAATAGACGTGTCAATCCTCATTGCTTGTTATAACTCAAGGTTCATTTCTATTCTAAAGTAAGGAAGAATACTTATCTTAAAAAAAATTTCACTTTAAGCTTTATACTCCCACGTTCTCCATTAAGGCTTTCCTTAATTTTCTTAACTCAATTACTACAACGACATTGCTTTTATTATATCCTGCAAGAATTTGTATTACCAATCAAAAGCAAAGTAATTAAAGAACAAGTACTCCTCAAAGATGGCCAACCTTTGTGGATTCACTCTTTAACACTATAACTTGCTAGCAATATCGATTTCTCAAGATAACATACCCAATGTCAAATTAATTTCATATATTCTGGTTGTACAACTCTTTTAAAATAAGATTCATTTTGAATCTATAATTTTCCATGGTAATAATCTTACAAGGCAATGTACCACAACGGAGTTTGAAACAATCTAGTTTGACACACTAGCTATCAAATCCCTTGGTAACACTCCTGAATATACACAGTCGTCACCATGTATATATTTATATATTTATAGGAATTCAATCTTGACTGAATTACTATCTTCTAATTCATTCTCTCTAATATCCAGTGTATACTTCCAGTCAAATTGACAAACCCATACTATCTATTTTAATCTATACTTAGTACTTATAATTTTATATAACTCCCAATATATTCTAACAGAGTCAAGTGGACAGTTACTGGATTCTATCAATATTCTATTCAATATTCAGAGCTTGGGTAATTGTTCTAAGTCAATGGAATTAGTTGCATTGTCAAATGTTCACATTCTGGTGTGTAATCAGTACCCAATTGATCTTAGTATAGTCAAATAGACACCATTTGAGAGATTTGTTCAATTAGACTGGTTGATCAATATAGTTTCCAATGTCAATTTGACCACAGTTCACCAAAGTCCAATTGACTGTATCCAATTACCAATTCCCAATGCTCTCAACATGTCTACACAGTCATTGAATGCAACATCAACTGAGTTACTTATATCAACTTGACTGTAACCTTCTACAGTGCATTACTCAATATTCATGTGATCTCCAATTATAAACTTAGACTCCATCAAGATCTGTCAAATAGACCATGTATGTATGCAAAGTTCAATTAGACAAACACACATCCATACACCATTATCACACACAAGCATCCAAACAGAGTCAAATAGACATCCATAAATTCATTCACCACATTTTACAATCAAAGACAGACAAGCAGAAAATAAACAATTCAAGGTACTTTACTTCTCTCTGTCAACTGGACTGTGAGCATGGAGACTAAAAATATTTACAAATCAAAAACAAGCATAGAGTAATATTTAGACTGACACTCCCTAATGGTGTAGTGAGGAAGACAATGTGCTATCATCTCTCATATATACCATGAATCCTAACAGTTATACCCATTAAGATCCCAGTTCGAGTCTAATTGACTTTTTGTATCTTAATCTACACACCACTTCCATTCTAGTCCATTAGACTCTACACATTCACACTTAAAATCCATTTAGAGTTCAACAAAAAACAAATTTACACTACAGGGAGCTTCTTGCTGCACCCCCTGTCTCCTTCCCCGCGTAATATTAGGGAGGGGAGACAGGGTGATATTACGGAGGGATCCACCCTCACCTCCTGTTTCTCCAATTTTGATGGTTAGGTAGTATTTGAACACTACTTGTGTGAATGGTTGTAAGATTTCCACGTGCACAACAATAGAATTAATTGATTGGGCCCCTTTATTACATGTGCAATTTTCATTTGGCCACTTGTAACCGGCACAGTGGTTGGACATTGAAACTTCAACGGATGTCACGGAATTTAACTGTGAGTTCACCCAAAAAACAAGGAGCCTTTATAGAATTACCCAACGTTCTATATGCGGTTTTCACCCATCTACGAAGATTCCCAGAAATTCACAATGCAATTTCCCAGTTGAAAAGAGTGATTAACGTAAGTAACAATGCTGACATGGCATAGTATATCCAGCGTAGCAGTGAGGAACTTTGCTCGAGCATCCGACGTGTATTTTTGTCCTAAATGACAGAAAATTGACAGCAGATTGTCAAATAAGTGACCGAATCAAGGCGTATAATTGAGAGGGCAGTTGACAGTGTCTTGTCAATTTCCTGTCAATTAGAACACCCAGGCCCTTGTAGTGTTTACACTAAGCATACCTTTATACAAAAGAGCATCCACCCATCATTACTTCGCTATTTTTTCCCTTTGTTACTATTACTGTTACTTTGTTTTGGTTACTATAGTGTCCATCCTCGAAAGGGGAGAGTAGTATTGTTCTAATGTCCCTTTGTCCGATGGGCATCGGGTCATTGACATTACGAACGGACACTTTATTCACGCCGGCCCTTATTTAGGGTTGGTGTTTCTATCTATCTTGGTTTTAAGTTTGTACGCGCGTATGTATATATACATTGACTCAAAATACTGAGTCAATGTTTCAGTTTGTCAACTTTAGAGAGCAACATTTGGCATTCTAAAAGCTGCCTAATTTTAGAAATTGTGATAATTTGAAGATAATTTTATGTAGATTCATGCCACACAATCCTAATCTCGTTACAGGTGGTTGCATTTGGGAGAGAGAGCAGGAAGAGAAACGGCCTTTATAGACTCAGTTTTTTTAGCAGTTTTAAAGCAATTTGTGATGAGTGAAACCTTATCAATTCTGATTAGTTTTGAGTGAAACGTTTTGTGGGTGGTGTTCATGTGAGGGCGTACAAGGTTTCTAGTGTGTTTAAAAAAGTTGTGAGGCACCATGAGGCCAATTTCAAACGAAAAAAGAATTGAATGTAGTTGTGCTTTTGCAAAAGAATTTCAGCAGTAGAAAAGTAGCACAAGCGATGGGATTGTCGCAGTCTACGGTGAATGGGATTAGAAAGAAATGCTTTGAAAACATTGACATGTCAAAAGGAGGGAGTCCAATGGCTCTCAACACTTATGAGAAGAGATTTGTTGTAAGTTCAATGACTGTAGGTAGGTTGGAGAATGCAGTTCAAATAACAAGAGCACTCAAGACAGAGACAAGAGTGCATTTTTGTGTTGAAACAAGGAGAAGTGCCTTGAAAGACGCAGGTTTAGGGGCAACAAATAAGGTCCTCAAGCTAGCTTTGTTTGCCAACAATGTGAAAGATAGATTGGCTTTTGTTGAAACATACATATATTGAAAAATTAACGATTGGAAGAGGGTCGTTTTAGTGATCGTTTAAATTTTGATGGAATGACTTGGTATTGGAGTTGTGATAAAAAGAACCTTTCAAGTCATGCTATGAAACATGGAGGAGGTTCAGTCATGTTTTGGAGTTGTTTAACTTCAAGAGGAGTAGGTAACGTGTACAAGATAGATGGGAGGATGAATGCTACATATTATCTTGAGCTGTTACAAGAGGCATTATATACTACATTGGTAGATTTTGACTTTGATCTCAATGAAGTTATTTTTCAACAAGACAATGTTTATGTGCACACAACTAAGATTGTTCAAGAATGGTTTTGGAAGCAACCATATGATGTTATGAAGTGATCTGCTGAGTCTCCCGATTTGATCCCATTGAACATGTGTGGGCTTTTGTGAAACGGAGATTGAATTATTATCCCACTGCTCTAATGAATCTTTATGAATTATGGACTTGTATTGAAGAGGTTTATGCTTCTATGAGTGTAGATGAGTATAGGAAGTTGTATGCTAGCATGCCTACTTAAATTGCAATTGTTTTGGAATTAAAAGAAAGTTGGACAATTTTTTTAGTGTATTCTAAAAAGTGCTCAAAAAACCAAGTCAATGTATATATCTAGTTCCCAAATTCCATATCTTAGAAACTATCAATTAAATTTGTGTTTTTTCACTTAAATGTTGTTTATTACTTCATGCTTTATAACTTCTGTATACAATTACAGTTCTTCAATTTGTTCATTCGTTCTCGTGGTATTATAGATTTAATGAAACTAAGTGAAACATTGACTTAGTATTTATAGTCAATGTATATATATATATACATATATATATATATATATATATATATATATATACATCTTTTATATTTTACTATATTCACATTAGTATACAATATTTTAGATTGCATATATGCAACACCTCTTAGTCCATTTGTATATAAATTTTTTGACCAAACGTATGAAGGTGTTCTTTAAATCTGTCTTTTAAATTACAATTTCCAATTCCTTGTAGATTGGAAATTATTTCAGTAGTTTCACAAATAGAGACCACATTCAGAATCATTAGGATTTAAAAGATTGATGCTATTAAAATATTTCTTTAACTCCATCAAATTATTATTTTTAACTTTTAAATGTTGAGTAAATAAATCACATGTAGGAATGAAACATTAGTTACAAACAAAGTTTGTAATATAAGGTTTGTGGTGCATAGTGAGATATCATTATATGCGTGCACAATTTGGTTGTAAGATGCATTGTAAGAAAACTTGGTAAAATAAAACCGCACACATTTGTGATGTGCAATTTTCTTAGATACCATGGATTGTGAATGTAAAACTTGTGCAGAATCTTCATTTCCTCACTGCTAGTGCCAATTTGGGAACAAAAGGATATAACATACCTTTGGAATTGTTTGCTTAAGACCTTTTCGATAGTATATTATATGCTTTATAATTTAGAAATTGCACTTGTAGCAGGTAAATGATGATTCTACACATATTTTATATATGTAGTCCATGGTGGTCTCAAAAACCGCACATGAAAAAATTGTATATATTTTTTTTACCAAGTTTTCTTATAGTGATGGTTCCGTGTCAACAAATGTCAAACTTGGTGCGCCATAGAACATACTTGTTCTCCACTTGATTTCTAACATTGAATAGAATAATTTATGTCTTTTTAATATGAACAATGCATTGAATTTGTATATTAATCCTACAAAGAACACATAGAAGATGCATTGTTAGAAACACTACAATTTGATTTTTACACATAGGATGTCATGACACATAATTTTTGCATGATATATATAATTTCAATGTGTTTCATATACATTCAATGCCACATGATTTGTCAGCCCAAAAAGTGCAAAAATTAGTTACTTTCTATGGTAGCCTAAGTTAGAATGTATGAGTGATTGCATAATCCTAACAAGTTCAAAAATCTAAAGCTAATATTTTTCCTAACAACTAGAATACATACTCTTCCTCATCAATAAGTGGCCACTATGTATTTATATACATTAATTGTTGCTTCATCCTCTTTGATTTACAATAACATCCAAAAAGTAGGATCTTACCTCCTAAACTTGATAACACCCATCTATAATTGGATCTTCAACACACTCATTCTCTTTTCATGAAGAAACATCTAGAACGACATCCACAATAGCTAACTAATATGTTTTAAATATACATGAGCACAATTACATAACTTCATTGATCACTTCATCTTGCCATAAATTAAGAGTAGCGTACATCTAGTAAATAAGTCAAATAAAAAATTGCGGTTCAATCATAAAGTTGCTTCACATATGAAAGCATTAGTTATCAATCTCAAAAGCTAGTGCCTTCAAAAAAAAGTAAGCAATCATTGCCAACTACATGAGATAAATGGAGCAATACAAGCACATGAACAAGAGTTTAAATCAATGCAACAAGGACTTTTTTTTGGTTTTCAGTCATTTCATTTTAGAATAAACAATTGGTATGCAAGTGAATGATGTGGATTTTTTTAATTTGAAAAATATGGCGACAGATTTCTGTTTTTTCATACATCCTATGTTTTTCATTCAACATATTGGCATTTTGCAAACCCTTCATACATTGTGTATTTTTCATTCAACATCTTAAACTTTTCATTCATTGCTTGTGGTTCACAAAGTTCTAACCAGGTGTGCAACCAATACTTTGATGGATGCACGAGTTGGAATTTTCCCATTGTGTTCCCATATGGTGATTCTTCGAATGGATCTTTTAAACAAATTAGCTCTAAAAGTCAAAAAAAAAAAAAAAAAAAAAAAAAAAAAAAAAAAAACCTCTGCAATGCAACAAAGAAGTAATAAATAACGGATGACAAAAAATATTAAACTTATGTTTGCTATGTATATATTTTTATTTTTATCATATTTAAACATCTCTATATATATTCTTTTATGTTTCCATTGTTTGCCACATACCCTTTCAAGTCACTCAACCAATAAATATCTCCAAATTGTGTTGTATACCAAGTAGGTCACTTGAAAAGGGTATGGCATGAATATGTGAAATACAGATAACTTGGAATTAATAAAATAAATTATTAATGTTAGATTTTACCTCATTGACATCCACATAGTCAAAACCAATGTTGTTATTTTTTTAATCTCATAATTATTTTATTCTCTATGTAAGACAAAAATGAACAAAAGGCTAGTTTGTTTTACTTCAAAGTGAGTCAAATTGGTCTAGCAAGTGTCGTGAAAAAAAGGTTTATGTGATAAAAAAATAGAAAAGTTGATATAATTCAAATCATAAACTTGAAAAGTAGAAATATTCCAAGATAATAGAATTTTTGTATTTTTCTCAGTCATAACAAATTCTAGTACATTAAATTTGATACACCTTTTCATAAAGTTCAAACATACAAAAACTCCCCATAATCATTCAATTTTATTAATCAGTGTTCACAAGCTATACATTTTAGTTTTTAAAATAATCAAATTTAAACTTCTACGATTTCCCATTTTTTTACTTTTAAGACATGTCACATTTTATGAACTATTTTTTAATTACATAAACACTTCACATTTCACTTTGCCCTTTTCTCAAGTATTATATTTGTAATTAATAATTTTATGATGAAATAAAATTAATTTAAAAATTTAAAACCCATCCAAACAAAATAATATTGTCAATAGATTTAGTTTGAGCTTTGTAAATGCTACAAAATTAAATTTTACTTGTGGTTTTTCTGAATGTGAATGATGTATTGTAAGCATTTTTGGCATATTTTTCTTTTCATTCATTGTCTTCAAGTCTATAACCTTTGAACGATACTAAATCATTCATTTATATCTATACAATTAATTTAAAATATATTATCATATTCAATTTAGAAAATATAAACATGTTCTAATTATTGATATATATAAGCTATGTACGTATATTATGGTCAAATTACAATTTGCACATGAGAATTCTTGATCTATTTTTTTACAAGTAAATATTTTTAAATATTTTAAAATAATTAACAAATAAAGCTAGAAAAAATAATCTCACAAAAAATATCAATCACAAAAAAGTAAACCAAATAAATTGCACAATGTAGAATTTACAGTCGACAAATTTAATACATTATTTCATAAAATAATTAATGAAATAAAGAATGTTGCAAGTTTAATCATTTTATTAAATATTGATGGATGTTCAAAACTATTCACATTGAATGAATTAAAATACAAGTTTAAAAACAAATCATATATAGTTTCGATAATTCACGTCGATCTCAAAGTAATAAATTTTACAATTGAATTCAATTCACTATTACTTTCTTTTTTAATTTCTTTTTACATTAGAGGGTGATGACAAGCTTTGATATTACCAAAAGAAAAATAGCAATGATGAAAGAAAAATAAAAGCAGGGTTTTCAATACCTACTCTTTGAAGTATAATAGTCTTATGAATTCCAATTTTCAAATCAATGATATCTTTTTATATGAATTATATTAGAATTTGTATTAATATGAAATATATGAAGTTTATGTTATGCGTAAATGATTATTCATCTTTCATCAAAAAATTGTAATTTTTTAGGTTTTATACCATTCTATACTCATATAAATATAATCAACAAAAAATTCAATTTTTTTTGTAAATAATTACTCATGCAAAGATCATTTAAGTTGCCCGAATCGCCCAACCATTTGTTTCCAACTTGGGATGAAATATCTGTTGTATCTCCAACAAAAACAACCAATGTGTCAAAAAATATGACTCCTCGTTCCAAAGTTGGTTCAGAGCCTCGTATCTCATTCACTTGGGTAGACCCAGAGGCAAAATTGCCATTTTGGGCAGCACAACCTAAAAAGGACTATATAGAACCAGGCCCACTTATTCCAATTGATACCAATGAAATGTGACGATGGTCATTTTATAGAGCCGCAATTGCTGAATTTATGGCAACTATGATGTTTCTTTACTTTGGACTCTCCACTATAATTGGTGCAGGTCGTGAAGCTGCAGATTCTGGAGGCATTGGAATGGTTGGTATTTCTTGGTCTTTTGGAGGCATGATATTTGTATTGGTTTATTGTACATCGGGGATAGCAGGTAAAATCAACAAGCACTAATTTGATATGGATTTAAAAAAAATTAAAATTGTATTCATTTTCATATCAAATGGTTAAATAATATCTTGTTATAAATATTCAATTATTATTTTGATTACTTTATTATTTCATATAAGTGAAAATACTTAATATTTAATTTTGGACTTAAGTAAAAATTTAATTCAATAATCAATGTTAATTATAATTAGGAAATTGAAAACCATTCATATTTTCTATCGAATTCAAATATAATTTAATTGAGTTGTCAATCATCAATGCATATGTTTGACTATATCCAATGCAATTTCGGAATTTAAAGTTGTTTGATTCACAGGTGCATATGCTTAAACACATGCGCTTTATTGAGACAATTACGATATAAGTTTATTAGAGAATAAATTTCAAATTTATAAAATCTTAAAATAGTTTTTAAATTGTACAACTAAGAGATTTTTTGAAATTACATTAATTTTTGAAGAAAAAATAATAAAATTTAAAAATATTTTTGTTATACGTGTGGTATTTATTTATGCTCTTGTTTATTACATTTACATAATATTTTGTATTCTTTATAACATTCACTTATTTTAGTTATTTCATTAGGTGGGCATTTGAATCCATGCGTCACATTTGGATTGATGGTGGCAAGAAAAGTAACCATCAATCGAGCAATACTATACATTTTAGCACAAATGTGTGGAGCCGTGTGTGGTGCTGCTATTGTAAAAGCTTCTAATATTTATTGGGATGAATTTAATGGAGGATGCAATGCCATTCATGAAGGTTATTCCCTTAGTGCAGGATTTATAGCTGAATTGATGGGTTCTTTCTTTCTAATGTATACAGTATTATCAGCTACAGATCCAAAACGCACTGCTCGTGATTCCCATGTTCCGGTAATAATCATTAATTTACATTTTATAATTAATATTTTTATATTAGCAAAATTTAAGCTTTGTAAAAAATATGTAAAATTCAAAATACTTTTTAAAATGCAAAATTAATGTTTTAGAAAGCAATTTGGATATTACATATATTTTATTATAATCAAAACCAAAACAAACCTTCACATGTTTTTTAATTATAACTCAAGTAAGAATTAAAATTTTATTTGTAAACAAGTTCTTTGAATAATATCTACTTTATACATATTAATATAAAAACTATGTTTTATTTAGGTTCTTGCTCCACTTCCAATTGGATTTGGTGTTTTTATGGTACATCTTGCTACAATTTCCATCACTGGTACTGGTATAAATCCAGCTCGTACATTTGGTAGTGCTGTCAACCAATCATGTTGGACTGACCATGTAAATTCCTTCACAAATATCAATTTAAGCCATGTGTGTGTATAATTTTGTACACAAGATCTACCTTCGTTATACAAGTGCATGTGAATAAAAGATTCAATTGTTGTATCTATATATCAATTAATTAAAATTTAAGTATTAAATTATATTTTTATGATACATAAAATCATTAATAATAAACTCATGTCTCAAGCAAGTTTAAGGAGCCACATTTATATGGCCTTGAAAAAAACTTTTGTAAACCATAGATGATTCCCTTCTATAGTAGCTATAAATTTGCACAAAAAAGAAATACACAATAAAGTTTTTGAGATCATTTAGTGTTTTGGAAAAGGAAATTTGGCTCTTAACACAAAGGAAGTCAAAAGTTTGTCATTTTGGGTGATTTTTTAACCCATTGACGCGCCTGCATCCATATAATAGATAACAAACAAATTGCAACCTTTCTCTTATATACATCATGTATAGTTTTTCATCCATTTAAATTTCTCTTGGTTCTTTGTGCTAGTTGAATATCGTTTGTATTGTATGGATCTTCAAAATAAGATATTGTGATTTTTTGAAAAACAACACAACTGGTTTATTTCAAGTTTCATTCATAGTTCAAAAACTAAGACCTTAAAACATGATTTTCCAAAATAAATAGAATCAAACAATGGAAACCATACCATCTTGTAGTGCATGTTATTCCAATTTCATTACAACATTTCAAAAGAAATGTGTTAACTTGGGATTTATAATTAAATTTCAAGAAAAAAACCTTACAAATTTGATTAAAAATTACTGATAAAATAATGATAAATCCAATTGTACAAATGTGATTGTCACATTGACATTTACAACTTTGCAATGTACAGTCGGGTAAGGTCGAGGCACCTAAAGCCGACCAGGTACCTATAACGGATCAGGCCTAATTTCTAGATTTTGAAAGGGAAGATGTACCTCATTTGTACATTAGAGCATGTGATCGGTTATGGGTTCTGAAGTACTTTTCACTTTGAAAAATTGTACAAATTTCAATATTGGGAAATAATTCATGGAAAAATTTGCATTCTCCGCGAAAACTAACTTCCAACCCAGGAAAAATATCACCCTATTAATGGCTGGTCCAAAAATAGTGTAGATAGCTTAAGTGATCGGTTTTAGGTGCCTCGACCTTACAACATGCTTACGAATTCCCCATTGCAGGGAATTTTTTTTGGAAACTTTGAACACTCCGTGTGTACTCAAAAATGATCCGATTTGGAAACCGCAAAGTGCGTTGGAATCACATCGGCATGTACTACAACACCATTAAAAATTTACACATGAATTAGTGAAAATTATACAACAAGTAAAAAAAATACATAGACTATCTACCATTGGGCGCTCTCACCGTTTGCTTCAGTTACAGAGTCCAATTTAGCAAGAAAAATTGAAATGAGTGTTTGAAGTTGTTCTTGAGATACTTGAGCTCATACTTGTTGAATGAGTTGTATTAGTCATCAATCTTCTTTGTAATTTCTCCTTTTGTAATGGTGTTGTAGTACATGCCGATGTGATTCCAACGCACTTTGCGGTTTCCAAATCGGATCATTTTTGAGTACACACGGAGTGTTCAAAGTTTCCAAAAAACAATTCCCTGAAGTGGGGAATTCGTAAGCATGTTGTACCCGACTATACAGTGGAGTGACACCAAAATTGGCCCCTTGTGCAATTCCAGGGATAGTGCCCACACTGCTGCCAACTTTGACACCCTCCCGAGAGCTGGAAAATTGTTATTTATACATGAAATTTTAGACACAAAATCATTGTTATGTTGACAACATGTGTACCAAATTTCAAAGCTAGAAGATTGATACAAAAAAAAGATATTCAAGATTTACTAACAAGGGTAGCTATAAGAAATGTTTCACAGCCGCCAACTTTGACACCCTCCCAAGGATTGAAGAAATTGTTTTTTCACACGAAATTTTTGTAGTAGGAATATCTTTATGTTTTTTACACATGTGAAAAAATTCAAGTTCAAAAGACCCACAAAAAAAAAAAAATTCCAAATCTACCAACAGGTGTAGTTGCATGTGAGACACAAAGGGGAGAATCGTTTCACAACTTCCAACTTTGACAGCCTCCCTGGGGCTGAGATTCTGTTATTTCAATATGAATTTTTTTTCACATGATCTTTATGATGTTGATCATATGTATGAAAATTTTCAAAGCAAAAAGATACACAAAAAATAGTTATTCAGAGTTGGAAATTGTGAAACGATTCTCCCCTTTGTTTCTCACAACTACATCTATTGGTATATTTGGAATATCATTTTTTTGTGGGTTTTTTGGACTTGAATTTTTTCACATGTGTAAACAACATAAAGATGTTCTTACTCCAAAAATTTCGTGTGAAAAAAATTTCTTCAATCCTTGGGAGGGTGTCAAAGTTGGCGGCTGTGAAACATTTCTTACAGCTACCCTTGTTAGTAAATCTTGAATATCTTTTTTTTGTATCAATCTTCTAGCTTTGAAATTTGGTACACATGTCGTCAACATAACAATGATTTTGTGTCTAAAATTTCATGTATAAATAACAATTTCCCAACGCTCGGGAGGGTGTCAAAGTTGGCAGCAGTGTGGGCACTGTCCCTGGAATTGCACAAGGGGCCAATTTTGGTGTCACCCCACTGTACATCAACTCCATTTTTGTTTTTCATCAAACATTTTATAACAAATCTTTGAAAACAATGTGAAAGGGTTAATTTTAGTTTCATCCATATTTTGAGTAAATTTTCTTCTTTCTATTAAGTGTACAAATATATAAAGTTCTTTCATACATATGCATAGAAATAAGAGGGATTCACATAAAGTTCTTCCAATTTCACTCTGAATTTATTCAGTTTGCACTCAAATATTTTCCAAATTTCACCAGAGTTTTTGTCTTTGGATGATATAGATGTGGATCACTCAATTTACATAAAGGAATAAACTAAAACATATATAAATTGACATAGAATTTAACTAATTAAAATACGTAGTATTCTTAACTAATCATTGTTTTAAAGCAATGTATTTACAACTTTTTTCAAACAAACTTTATTTATTTATGAATTTTATTTGAAGCTCAAACTATATTAATAGGTTGTGATATAAGAAAAATTCAAACAATATTTTTTGACATTTTTTCACAAATTTCTCTTTTGTTCAGTGGGTGTTTTGGATAGGTCCATTTCTTGGTGCAGCACTAGCTTCTGTGTATTATAAATACATATTACGAGCAGCGTTATATAAAGAAATTACTGAATTTATGCAATATCTTGGAGCTCAATGAATACTTTTGATTTTCATATTTGGATTCAAATACTACACACATGTGTACATAAATCCATTCAAAGGTTGTGTTAAATGAAATATAAAACAAAAAGGTAAAATAATGTAGCATTTAAAATTTGAAAGGTCTTTACTTCACCAGTGTAATCTAATTTATTTGTTTTATTGGTTGTGTTTCAAAATTTAAATAAATTATGTATATTTATATTTATGGAAAATTGTAGGTACTTTTTCAATATAGAGATGCTTTAAAAAAAGGAGTTCCAATCGAATTTACTGTTCATACACCAAGTTTACTTCAAATTTGATATAATTTACATTATATAAATTAGTAAATAAACTTTATAACGTTTAGAAAAAAAAAATGGTTTTATTGTCAGGATGTTTACATTGGAAAAAAAATTGGTTCATTTTCATTTTGTTTTGTGCACCCTACTTCACTTTTATCCAATTTAATTTTATAATGTACACATTTTAGTTTAAATTCAAGTAAATAGATTGAATAGCTTCAAATGCTTAAACGTAATGCTTGGTTTGAAAGTAAAATTTTCTTTAGTAACGCATAATTTAAGAAGTTGTAAAATTGATTTTTTTTTTTTGCAATAAAACATAAAGCTTTGTTGAAGCCAAAACCAACTTCTAAAAAAATTATTTGCCTTCCTAGGAACAAAAGATTTTTACAAGAATTAAAAAACATAAAAAAAATGGAAAATCATATTTCTTGAAAAAATAGAATTAGAATAAACATATCTTTTCGAGCCCATTTCTATCAACATTCTATGTGCTTGGTTGATATTATGTCTACTTTTAGTACATTTTTAATTTCCTCTTTTAAAAATAAATGGAATTCAATATATTGTCACACATTATAGTTCTTTTCAAAGTCAAGGAAAATTTCAGATTAGTGATCAAACTACCAAAAAAGTATTTCCAACAATAATTAATCCACCAATGAAAATATTTACAAGATACATCTCCATTTGTTTATAAAAACAAAGTTATCACCACCTACGTTTGAACGAGTTCAAAGATAACTTAATTGTTTTAAAATTTTGTTAAGAAGTGACTCCTCCAAATTTGTAGTCCTACTCTATTTATTAGACAAAAGCCATGATTTGTTTTTTTTCATATAATGAGCTAAAAGTTCAACGATTGATTTTTTTTTATCGAAGGACTCTTATGTGCAACCGTGTAGCTCAAATTTGCCCAAAAGTCTAAGAGCAAGGTGTTAAAAGATATTTTTTTTCATAAATAGATTGTTATTATCTTTCTTATATTTAGATTTCTTCTCACATGGTTCTACATGATGTAATCTTCCATGTGACTAATTGGATTTGAATATGAAGTCCTAGACGTTTTCCTAAAATATTTGGGAGTTCATTCCTGTTAAAGTTGTGAGTCGATACACATGTGCATTAGACGTCTACAACTCATATTTACACATCCAACTTTGAAATTTGGACTATGTGTAATCAACTTGATTTAAAACCAAATTTCAAATTTGATAAGGTACGGAAAATACATTAAAAAAATTATACAATTTTGGATGGAGATTCTAATTGTGAATTTTTTTCCAAATTTTTTTTTTTTATATTTAACTGTTATAATTTCTTAAATCCTATGAAATTAGAAGTTGATTTTAAGATTTTTATTTTTATTTTTTTAGCTACTAAGGTATAAATTGTAAGATCTTACAATTGTTTCAAATATCTATAGATCGATTTCATTTTCATGGGAAAAAATAATCTTTAACTATGGCCAAAAAGAATTAGTTTAGTTTCAAAAACCAAGGGTTTATAAAAATATTGTTAGTCTAAACTATCATATACTTGTAAATTACTAACAACAATACTTGGACTACAGTCTGTTACTCATCAACAGAATTATTACATTATTTCTTTTAATTTTATTGTAGACACTAAATACAACTCCAAATCCTCATAAAGAATCAACTCAATGCATTTATTAGAGTATTTTGAATGATATTCTTATATAAACTCTTAAAATAATCCACTATTATGGTTCATCATATGTTTTATTTTGCAATAGAGAAGTTTAGAAACTTTTTATTAATCTTTTTTTGGTTGGAAATGTTGTAATGGATTCCTAACCAATTTATTAAATATATATAGTCAATTGACTAAAGTGGTAAGATATTCATATTTTACGAGAAAAATTTAAAAGGTGTATTTTGCAATGGGTTGGAAAAGCATTTATATTTCATTTTTCAAAATATGTCTTATGAGATGTGTCTTATAACTTGGGTCAATAAATTATATATTTCACATTCAAAAATCAATGAAGAATATTCATGAAAAATTAAATGCAAGAGAGAAAATTCATGAAAAACGTTTTTTTAGCTACCTTTACCACAAAAAAAAAGAAACATGTTTTTGAACATAACTCTTAGCCCATTGATGCTTGTGCGTCTACACACTAGACGATGAACAAATTCAGATTATTCTTTTGACTACAAACATGGACAGTTTTCATCCATCCAAATTTTTGTTTGGATGTTTTGCTAGTTGACTATTGTTTGTATGGTATGAACTTTCAAAATAAGATGTTGTGCTTTTTAAAAAAAAAAAAAGAATTGGTTTATGTCAAGTGTCATTCTTACTCGCATTCTTAGTTCACAAAGACTCGCGGAAGTCACTTAGGGATATATGAGCAAACACAAGGTATTTAATGGGGGGCTATGAAATATTTATAACACTCTACTATTTATAGTATAATTTAGAATGTAGTAATGGTACATTTTAGGAATATTCATAAAACATTCTCAAATTGGATTTTTAAACACCCTATATTACTTCTAAAAATTTACAAATTTTATCTCAAATGAATAAAAATTACCTTATATTTATTCTCTTGTGTTTATCTAAATTTCTGACAGTGACTTCCCCAATCAAAAAGTGAGACCTCAAACATGATTTTCCAATATAAGTAGAATCAAATGATAGAAATCATACCATCTCATAGTGCTTGCTATTCCAAATTCATTTTAACAATTTTTAATCTTTTTTTTGGTTAGTATGGTGTTTTAAATTGAATTTCAAAAGAAAATTTTGAAATTTTAGTTACAAATTATTGATGAAAAATATGATAAATTCAACCGTACATATGTGATTTTCACAAACATTTACAACTTAGCTTTGTATTTCAACTCCATTTTTGTTATTCATCAAACATTTTATAATGCATTTTCAAAACGAGTGTTGAATTGGAGTTCACGTTAAAGGATAAAGATCAAAGATTTAATTATTGTAAAAAATTATTCTTAAGAGGAATAATGGGGTTGTAGAAGATTAGTAGTAACTTCATGTCCCTTAACTCTTCAACGCCCCAATCCAACACTATTTTCAAAGATTTGTTATAAAATGTTTGATGAAAAATAAAAATGGAGTTGATGTTTACAACAAAGTTGTAAATGTCAATGTGAAGATCACATTTGTACAATTGGATTCATCACATTTCATATTAACCCCTAAATGTCCCAAGGTGTCTCCAAAATTGACAATTTAAGAAAAATCATTCTGAAGTGCTATATAGAAGAATATTTCAAAATTGTTATGCAAATGAAAGTTGTAGATATTGAATTTTAGGTTCCATCCGTAAAATTAGATTTACCAGTGCCATCACTCATATTTTATTATAAAAATTATAATTTATAATTAAAGCTTCTTTCTAAATTTGATTACAAACAAAATATTGATAATTTTTTAGTAAATTTTGTTGGAATGGATTTGAAATAAGATACTCTTGAAATGGTGATTTTTTGAAAATTTTGTGTTACTTCAATTTATGACCTCATTTTAGCAACCCCACTTTTGAACTAAAGTCAATGAAATTTTGGATTAGTCAACTGCTTGACATACTTCCACATTTTTAATCTAAAAAAAAAATGTACCCTAGTAACACCAAATCCAACCATTAGATAGGACAACAACTTCATAAAGTATTTTCAAAAAATTGAATGAGTTTCATCCATGGAGTAATGTGAGTGTAGTGAGTTGAGATCTGTTCATCGTCCAAAAATTGGATGCTGGGATGTTTAGGGGTTAATATTATTTAAAAATTTGTGCAAGGTTTTCTCTCGGAATTCAATAAAAGTCCTAAATTAACACCAAAAATGGAAATATGGTAATGAAATTGGAATAACATGCACCACAACATGGTATTGTTTCTATTATTGGACTCTACTTATTTTTGGAAAATCATGTTTAAGATCTCACTTTTTGAACTAAGAATGAAATTTGAAAAAAATCAATTGTATTATTTTTCAAAAAATCACGCTATCTTATTTTGAAGATCCATACTACCGTACGTATAAGGTAGGGTCGGCACTTTCATGTAGAATAATTGATAAAAGTTGAAACAGTGGAGGTCGGTACTCTCAAAAGTAATTATTAAGAAAATGGCTATTAATAGCTAAGATTAATTTTTTTTCGCCGGGTAAACATTTTATTTTATTTTTTGTTTGCGATTTTCGTTGAATGTTTATGTTTTCATCCAATTTTGAGTGTTATTTTTTTTCGACTTTTTGTTAACTTTATTTTTGTTGATTTCGACAAAATACTTAATAAATTTATTTATTTATTCGGCATTCTTTTGGGGAATTATTATCTACAAACCCTGCCTTCCACGTAGTACACGCAATTCGCTATTTATGCACTTGGCCAAGTGCATTCATTTCATGAGCAAATCGTGCTTAAAAAATTTGTGTAAAAAGCTCTCTAAAAAACAGCGATTTTGTCTTTCTACAAATCACTTACATTGTAAACAAACAATTTTTTAATTTATTTTTTATTCTTATCTTGATCTTTTCTTTTATCTTTTCTTTATCTTGTTTCTTTTATCTTGTCTTCTTTTTCTTTTCCTTCTTGTCTTCCTTCTTGTCTTCTTCTTCTTTTTCTATTTTTTTCTTCATACCTCTTGTGGCAGCCGCAAACCCTACACCCGCACCGAGGAAAAAAAACCATTTTTTTTTTTATTATTATTTTTTTTCGTCTACTTTTTTGCTTAGGGCTCATGAACCCTAAAAATAGAAATTTTAAAATTTTAAAAATTAGGGTTCAGCCAGCGGCGGCTAAACCTAAACAGCGGCGGAGGAAAAAAAAAACCTTTTTTTTTTTTTTTTTTTTTTTTTTCTCTCTTTTGGTTTTCGTCTTCTTTCTTGTTTAGGGCTCATGAACCCTAAAAAATTTAGGGTTCAGCCGCCGGCGGCTGAACCCTAAACGGCCGGAAAAAAAAAAAAAAAGTTTTTTTTTCTATTTTTAGACTACTAATGGCTGAGGGTGCGCAGCCGCGCACCCTAAGCCTCTTTTATCCTCTTCTCTCCTCTCCCTCTCTCTCTCTCCCTCTCTCTCCATCCCTCCTTCTCCATCCCTCCCCTCTCCTCATATATATAGGGGAGAGGAGAGGGTCTCTTTCATTCATTCTTCAACTCCTTCTCCCTCCCCTCACCTCTCCCCTATATATATATATGAGGAGAGGGGAAGGAGAAGAAGAGGAAGAAGAGTCTTTGGGTTCGCGGCCGCGCACCCCAGCGACTAAAAATAGTAATTTTAAGAAAAAGTCAAAAAAGTCAAAAAAAAAAGTTTTTTTTTTTTTTTTTTTTTTTGGGCAGCTGCCATTCAGGGTTCAGCAGCACCCCACGGCCAACCTGAAAAAATGAAAAAATGAAAAATAAAAATAAAAATAAAAATAAAAAAATAAAAATAAAAATAAATTTTTTTTTTGTTTTTTTGGTTTGCTCCCATTGTTTAGGGTTCAGCAGCCACAACTGAAGAAAAAGTAGAAGAAAAAAAAGACAAAAAGAAGACAAGAAAGAAGACAAGAAAGAAGACGAGAAAGAAATCAAGATAAAAAAGAAAAGATAAAAGAAAAGATAAAGATGAGAATAAAAAATTATTAAAATAATTATTTGTTTACAATGTAAAGGATTGAAGAAAGACAATAATCGTTGGTTTTTAAAAAATAAAAGTTAGACAAATAAAATCATGCGCTCGGGGACGAAGTGCATGATTATATAGCCAAGTGCGTAAATAGTGAATTGTGTGTTGTACGGTATACAAGTGATAGTCAACTAGCAAAAGAACTGAGAGAAATTTGGATGGATAAAAATTGTCCATGTATGCAGTGAGAAAAATAGTTTGAATTTGTTCAACGTCCACATAGTGTACGCATGCACCTCACTTAAGGGATAACCCTTAAAGGTCCCATGGTGATAGTAGATACGTCGGCGTGTCTTTGGCATTTGTTGTAGGTAAAAAGATTCAAATTGGAGACCCCAATAGTTCATTAGAACCATGGCAACATGAATCGCAACATCACTTTGGATTTTAGACTATTGAAGATGAGAAACCATTCTAAATACAACAAAATATTGATGTATAATACTCATCAAAATATGCTATCTAGACCTTGACAGGTTAAGCTACCATCGTCGACATTTCTAAACATCATACAAAAAAAGTCATCTATAATATTTGGAGATGGCATTCATTACCAAAACAGACAAAATTCTAAAAATCCAACATTTTGTTACACATTTCAATGTATTTATTATGGACTACACTGAAATTTACATCAAATTTCACATCTTGTGAAGCTTTCTGCAAGTAAAAAAATTAACCCTAAATGTCCCATGAGGATAGTAGATGCGTTTTCGTATAATTGACATTTGTTATCAACAAGAAGTTCTAGATTGGGATCTCAATAGCTCACTAGAACCACATTGATTTAAATTTCAACTTCTTTGTTGAACTCAAACCCATTAAAGGTGTGGATTCATTTCAAATACAAGAAATATACACTATATTCTACTTGCCGCAAAGGCATTTTCATACATTTAAGGGTTAATGTATCAAGGGCTAAGTCATGTATGACTTTATGCAAATCCATTTATGCTTTCAAAAGTTTTAAAAGATACTTTTAAATCAATCTTATAGTCAAAAGTACAAAAACTGATTGAAATTACTCTGCCCACGGTGAAAATTGTAGCTGGCTTGTACAAGGTACAAGTTCCAGATTAGGATGATTTCATAAAATAATTTGAATTTTTTAAAAGCTAACTGGTTTAGGAAGTCATTCATGAAAAAGAAGCACTGTTGAGGGGTTGATTGATATGTTAGGTTTCTATTGAAACCTTTTGATTTGAGTTTCTGACTGAAATTGTTGAGAACCAAAGCTTGAAAAAATCATGGGATTCAAGATCATGACATATTGTACCCAACCTACAAGGTTGTCATTTCATGCCAAATACTTGGCTCTTCTGTTGAAACGAATACCAAAACTTCTGAATATTTTTCAAGATTTTCTTTTTTACCATACAAAATATATACTTTAAAATAAATAAATCCTAAAGAATTGGACTTCACTTCAAGATTATAATTATTTTTTGCCAACCATGACAGCCGGATAAGTTATTAGGGTTAAGACTTGGAAGCCTTGATGTTGCCACATCCACGTTGTCATGTGACGTGGCATCGAAGACTAAGCCGCAGTGGATATAGGCACAAGATAGGCACAAGATAATTCTGCATCAACCCATGGTATGTAATGTGTTTTATGCAACACAACTAACCCCTAAATGTCTAAATGTCCCAAAAGTGGACAATGTACAGAACCCGGTACAGAATCAAACACAATTTTCTCATCTGTCATAGACATTTTGCAATGTGGATTTTTTACTATATATTTTATGAGAAGTTAGCTTCATGCATGTGTGATTCAATTAGAAAGGGGATGATTTGTGAATTTTTTATGCCTCATTTCAAGTTGTAGTGATTCATCCAACATTTTGAAGATTTCAGTGTAAAAGTGCTCTTCAAAAAATCAACTCATAAAATTAAGCAACCAAAAAATCTCCAAAAATCACTACACTTAGAGTATTACATTTTAAGCAATCACAACAAATTTCATGTACAAAGTGTCAATACCTTATTCGTTATCAAACTAGAAAAACAACCTTTGATTTTAAGTTTCAAATTTATACAAAAATATTGGTGACAACAATTATAAATCTAACCGTATGAATAGAATCAGAAATTCATAATATACAACTTTTATTCATATATCAAGTTTAAAATATCTCTCTTAGTTACATTTCATAAGACATCTTTGAAATTCTCCAAATTTGGAGAGGGGAAAGGAAAACAACCTTTGATTTTAAGTTTCAAATTTATACAAAAATATTAGTGACAAAGATCATAGATCTAACCATATGAATAGGATCAAAAATTCATAATGTACTGTACAGTGGGGTCCAACATGGAATGGCGTTTTTGGTTTCGCAGTGAGAAAAATTTCAGTACTGCCAACTTTGAAAGCCTCCCGAGAGCTCAAATATTGGTATTTTACCACGAAAATTTTACCAGAGACTTATCTTTAAGTTAATTATATGTATGCCAAATTTCAAGGCCAAAAGATTCACCAAAAAAACGTTATTCAAAATCTACCAACATTGGTAGTTATTCACTGCTGCCAACTTTGACAACCTCCCAAAGATTGAATTAATTTTTTTTTGCCATGAAATTCTTGGAAAAAGAACTTCTTTATGTTAATAACATATGATAAAAATTTCAAGGCCAGAAGATTAATACAAAAAAGATATTGACAATCTACCAACATGTGTAGTTGTGGGAAACAATGGGGGAAACTTTGCTACCAACTTTGACACCCTCCCTACGGTTGAGAAATTGTCTATTTACCATGAAATTTTTGGTACAACATGCTCTTTATGACAAAATCATTCATGCCAAATTTCAAGGTCAAAAAATCTATACAAAGAAAATTATTTACAATCTACCAATGTGTGTAGTTTCCCCCATTGTTTCCCACAACTACACATGTTGGTAGTTTGTTAATATCGTTTTTTGTATTAATCTTTTGGCCTTGAAATTTTTATCATATGTTATTAACATAAAGAAGTTCTTTTTCCAAGAATTTCATGGCAAAAAAAAAATTAATTCAATCTTTGGGAGGCTGTCAAAGTTGGCAGCAGTGAAAACATTTCCACAGCTACCAATGTTGGTAGATTCTGAATAACTTTTTTTGGGTGAATCTTTTGGCCTTGAAATTTGGCAGGCATATATTTAACTTAAAGATAAGTCTCTGGTAGAATTTTCGTGGTAAAATACCAATATTTGAGCTCTCGGGAGGCTTTCAAAGTTGGCAGTACTGAAATTTTTCTCACTGCGAAACCAAAAACGCCATTCCATGTTGGACTCCACTGTACAACTTTTATTCATAGGGGTGCAGGACGTTTGAGGCTCCAAGAGCGAAAAAATATGCCCTTCAAAATTGTAAAACCCACTCAACATCTTTCTGATCTTGTTTTTTTTCTGTTTTGGTGAACAGAAGGGTAGTCTTATTGATGATAATTTTATGGGTTTCACATTGTGTAAAAATGTGTGTACAATCACACGGTTTAGGTCAAAATAGAAACTAATGAATGTGCAATTGGTACTTCATGTCCAAAATGTGACCATTGCTATGTAAGGGACCCTGGATCCCTCGCAATTGATCCACCGAGTGCGACTAGGTGCAACACGGGACGGGGCTTGCGACACTCATTTTGCGAGAAGGATAAAGTGTCCTCCATTTGCTTGTAGTGGCAATATGGTAGCCTTGAGAGAGGGATCCAAAGGTGGGAGAATGTATCGCCTAGATTGTAAGTCTTGAGATGGAGGCAAACATCCCAAAAAAATGCTCATCCTTTATGTATGCAATACCTCTCGCATGAGGATCATTTGAGAATCAAAGACTAGGCTTTTTATTTTTGTGCATATTAGTGAGGGGTATTGCAAATCTATTTTTTAATTATGAAACTAGTGAGGAGTATTGCAAATCCATTTTTTAATTATGAATCTTGTAAAAACCCAGTATGAATTTAATCTTGGAAGAATTTGTTTTCTCTTGCAGTATAAATAAATGTTGTAAGTTTTGAAGTATAAGATTATATATGTAATACAATTTATAGTTAGAAACACCAATTCTCTTGAGTATAACTTACACTTGAGATTCCAGACCACTTTTTTAATAAAATTATTATAAATGAAAATTTTATAATTCGGGGGTGAATTTTGAGATGATGAGTTCAATTGTGAAATTTTAAGAGCGGCTTTTCTCTATGATTTACAAGCAAATTTATAAGCAAGATTCTTTTAAAACCCCACAAAAGTTTGTCAAAGGTCATAGCCTCTCGTAATGTAGGTGCTTGTTTACGTTCTTAGCAATTCATGAGCATTGCAGAAATTCGCTCTTCAGAAATTGAAACACGTCCAAAAAGGACCTTCGCCCATTGTACGGCCCTGAGATCAAACATCATACATTTGAAACCGGAACGGTGAATTTCTATTAAAAATTTCGGGAATGTGTTGCTACTGTAGCGACGATTGTGATTCAACGGTGAATCTTTCCCAGTCCCCATAGTTTGCCGTCCAACCTTGAACTTCCACATGGTTCTAAAAACAGGGCTCATTTCCTCAAACCGGGGAGGGGCTTGAGGGGTCAAAGAGATACCTGCGCAACAGAGATAGAAGAACAGAGAGAAATGATGCTATTAAATTAGACAAAAAAATTGCAGGGAACTCACTCTTTCTAGTAAACATTTGTCAGAGTCCATGAGATAGGTAAACACCTCCATAGAATGTGCTGTACTGTACTGTACATAAATGGTCATTGTGTACAGACTCCCATGTAACAAAAGAATGTTGAGAACTAGCCACTACCAGAATAGAGTAACTATGTTTACACAACTTTTGAATGCTACCATGATATGCAGATTCATATACAAAGGTATACTAAAGAAGGGAACCTGGAAGAACTGTGGGTTCACTGCATACCCTCGTGATGAACTAGGGTTCTTGGATTCCTGCATCACAAGGGAAGCATGAAGAAAAGAAGATACTAGATGTATCTTGACATTGTACAAGACCGTCATAGGCCTGTCCATCCCAATCATCTAGATATGCGTATGTTCTCTTAGTGCATGTTGGATCTGATCATCAAACCTTACATGATCTTGCTTCCACATGATCTATAACTTATCTATATGGTGATTAATTCTGTTGAACTTTAAGGAGTGCCATACCTCCTTAGTTTGGATAATCGATGAAGCTCGAATAAAACCAGCATTGAAAGGCAGGCGTAAGCAACGAGACCTACTAAAGTCGACATGCCGTCGTTGGTTCGTTCGTAAATTCAACCAGCCGTGTGAGAATCGTAGATCTGATCAGTTGCAAGCACAAGAAGATCAAGCAGATTACGCCATCTCCAACATGTATGTTTTAGCTATTGCCGACGACCTTGCTTGTGCTTTTGCTGTCTGATTGCAAAGTAGAAATAGCCGTGATGATACCATGCTAGAGATTCGCTCCCAATAATCGGCTTCCAAATGTGGGTCGAAGTTATGTTCGCTTCAGATAGGTAGATAGTTCAATAACTGCTTCTGAGATTTGTTTCAAGCCCTCCAGCCAAGACCTTGGAGAAATCGCTCGGATGTCTTCATGAACTTGGAAAACGGAGATCCATCCATACGAGGCACTTCAGAAGCTGTTGTCACTGCACTAACCCCCAGGAACGGATTACCGTTGCGGATGGCTTCCACTGTCTTGAGGTCAACAGTGCCCCCGTTCACATCAGTCACATAAAAGGTGTTCACAGCCTTGTCACCTCGGGTAGAAACATCAGCACTCGTAACAGATAGACCATTCTCACGAAAGATTCGTGTCACGTCATTCAGAAGTCCTACTCGATCGGTTGTGCAGAGTTCTAGCCGCAAGCCCTGAAAATAAAGTAAGGTATTATCAGAAAATGCTTGGAGTGAATCAATGGGCATCCAGAACTTAAAAACCAGAAGTAAACTAGAAAAAAAGGGTGCACTCTACATTGTGATCCACAGTAGTAGCACCCTCAATCAATTCTGGAGACCTACAAACTTTGCATCCATGGTAATTTGGAATTGACAATAATTCTTCATCCACACTTTTTGGTTGCATCAATAGCGACATAGCTCCTAGTAAGAGTATCACAAATGCTTCTTTTTAAACCACAACTGATTCTTACTTCTGAGGATCTGCGCTCAATAGCTGCCTCCAGACATTTTTTGACCTTCTCTGTCGCTTCAGCGTCAAGAGTTCGGCCGTCCATTTTACGGATATGGTACTCCTGTACAGTCACAACACTTGGATTGAATACAACTACTCACCGCACAACCTTTCGCTAGAACTTCAGCAAAATTGCAACCCCTCTTATTACAAACATGATCATAGAGAAAGTAAAAATGAAGATTACCTGGAGAGCATAAGGACCCGAGGAATCAATAGTTGCATGGAAGACTACATACTTCATGTCTGTCAAAGTACACACGGTATCAAACAGGAGCTTTGGTCTATCTATGCATTTAACATTAATAACCGAGTAATTCCTCTCACTGCCCATGTTAACTGTTATCTCCGGCTTTTCATGATTCCCCTTGGGCAATGGGCTCTGTGAATCTGTCAAGTCGAAATCATGATCAGCGAACATAAGCTGATGCAGACGTCTTTCTACATGGGTAAAGCTTTCCGCCACAACCGATCGAGCGGCTTTATCACTGTCATATCCTTGCATAATAGGCTTAAGTTTCTCCAATATTCTTTCCAGTTTTTTTACATTCTCAATGGGTCCTGAGGTGTCCTCGTCTGTTACGTATATGACACATGCAACTCGTCGCTTATGAGTCCAGGCTTCTGCAGCATTCACTCGACAGTTCATTTCAGCCAAGACAGCTGAAATCTCAGAAAGCAAGCCAGGTCTATCCGTTCCAGTGAGCTCTATTGTTGTGTGTTCTGCAATAGTCTGTGTACCGATGCATCTCCCAGGACATTTCTGAAACTCAGCTGTCCATTTCTTCTTCTTCATCGTCAGAGCCTGCACGAAACTTTTTGGATTAGAAACACGTTCTTTCAGCTGTCCACTCAAACAGCACAAAGAAACATAGGTCAGGTCTGAGAAACAAAGCTCTCTCGTGCTGACCTCTTGAATGTTCCTCATGAGTTTTTCATCACGGATTTTCCTTCCTTTTTGATCTGTCACATGGAACACTGCAAACAGAATACGTGGCAGAAATCAGGTTGCAGAAGTGGATATCATAAGGACTCGGTAAACTTAGATCTCCACCTACACTTATAGTGGAACTTCGAACGAATGGCGATTTCATTGATAGATAAAAAGGAATACTCACCGTCCATGAACCAGCCCCCATCAGAAGCGATATGAGCCTTCGATATTGTTAGGTCCATATCCATCAACTCTTGCACGACTTCAAGCAGAGTCCCATGCTTGTTCTGGCTACTGACCTGCATAAATATTCGATAACTTCTGTAAGAGTTTATTCGACTATCAGCTTAAAAATCACGACATTTCACTGGTATTCTAGAGAAGTTCCGGTTATTCGCTTAACTAACTCTTCAAAGCCTTACGTTTATGTGTTTTCATCTTTTCACATATAATCACAGTGAATTAACGGAATCGATCACCACCTACAGTACGACAGGTCACCATTGGAATGGAAAGCCCCGAAATCCATAAATACACAAACTCTACCTCCCTCTGTTTCTTCAGATTGCAATTTCAAGAGCAGCCACAGATAATTTGGTCACAAGCCTGTGACCTAATGAGACACTATTTTAATGTTTGCGAATATGAACTGAACCAGTGATACAGTATTTGTAACAATTATCAAGGCATTCCCCTCCATTACAATCACTAGTACATTAGAGCAAGCTCACTAAGTACCTTGACGAGAGTGGCCTCTTTATCAGAATCATTGTCAATCAATACCCTGCAAAACGAGACGGGTGATTTCCACATTAGGATCATCGAAAATCGCACGCAGAAATAGAACCGAACTAGCTTAAGGATTCGGGTGCCAGAAAGCGACTCCTCTACTTACCGAGGGGGATCTATGAGAGAGCTCATAGTGTCGTACTCAGGATCAAAATAAGGCCAACTCATACTAGGAGTCATCGTCTGCACACTGTTGAAAGACATCGGTGCACCTAATATCTAGATAGTATCTCTGCACCGAAGAAACCAAAACACACATGAGTCACGATTTCATTAAAAATACAACACGCCGCCAGACCATACACAAAACACAATTCTAGAAAAAAAAAAATCCGTAATAATCCAACTTTCGCTGAAAAAGGAAGGCATAGAAAAGAAATCGCCTGTGCACGACCAAAATCCAAAGCTGTAAGCGTAACGTACTGTAACGGAAGAACGACCGTAAACCTTCACCGAAGCTTTCTATCTTCCAAATTCGCTAAACATGTTTCTCCTCTCGAAACATCGCCTAAAAGATTCGTTGAACTAGTATCAGACAACTATTCTTCAACGATTCGATTTCCTCACTCTAACAAGACGAAACAGAATCTAATGAGAGAGGACGAGCACACTCTCCGGAAGTCAGAGCGAACGTGTGTTGCGCACCGGTACAGTTCCAAACATTATGATAAAAAGTAAAACCACTCCAAAACTCTCCCTCTCTCTCCTCTGCCACTGGCTACCAACGACTTCCATTGCTCATGAGTCAATGCCACACCACAAACGCATGGCGTAAGTACGTTCTAGAAATTTATTACTACAATCGTGATTGTGAGAGTTCATCTTTCAAGACAAGCAACTCGACTAAAAATAAGAGGCGGTTCTTCCGAGCTTCACCACAAACGCATGGCGTAGGTAAGTTCTAGAAATTTATTACTACAATCGTGATTGAGAGAGTTCATCTTTCAAGAAAAAGCAACTCGACTAAAAATAAGAGTCGGTTCTTCCGAGCTTCACGGTCCGTTTCTCTCTGCGCACTCATGAAGCTGCAAGAAAACAAGAATCACAAGAAAATGACTGAAAATTTACCAAGAATCACCGTAACTTTCTCGCTGGCCAGCACAAAAGCCACGCCAAACGGAGTCGCAATCAGGCATCCACCAGAACGAAGCCGCACAATGCACATGACACCCGGCCGCTTTGGAAATGACCGCGATCAATTTTTTAACATGGCAACGAGGCGAGGCGGGGAGGTCCGCCAGGTCCACACGAAAGGAGGCGCGAAGAACGAAGCCGGGAATCCGCGCGACAGACAGCGACGAGGGATCTTGCTCTGCAGCTCCACGGCAAGTGCGCCCTGGCTCTGTCCATAGCCAAAGCCAAACTGCGAGGCCAGGCAGCCAGCCACACTATTTCTAGAAAGGTCGGACGAATCTCCCCAACAGCCAAGGGGCTTCTTTCATTCGCTATGTCGAATTCCCCTCGTTCTTGTGAATAATTCCCTTTATTCTCCTTTCTTATTTAGAAGACTACTGTAAGCGTTAGACTAATTTTCGTTCTATTCTATATTTTATTGAATTGTTGGTTCGATTGCAACAAGAACACGGAACTTGCTTAGAAGAATAATTCTAGCGTAACGCTAAGAGCCACTCCTCGTAAAGCACCCGTGTTCACTGTCCGAGAGTAGGTGATTATAGGCCTTGAAATTGGGTACGGAATTAGAGTTAACCGAAAACAGAACACGTAACCTAACCCCCAAAAATCCAGGAAGTGAGAGTCTATACTATCTTGTAGTGTAGCCGAAATCAAAGCAAAAGGGGAAGAAGATACCCTCTATCCTTAATTTTAGACACGAGCTTCAAGTTGTCAGAGACAACTAATCAATGGAGTCTACTAATTATGTCTCAAGTGGATGTGGGCCATGGTCTTCAAGCCTTGGCTCTCTTTGAACTCACCTTCATCTCAGTTTTGCCTCCTTTGTGACGGCAAAACTAGTTCACGCTCCTTTCTATTTTGAATTCTTTGGAAACCATGCCAGTGTGTTTGGCTGCCTTAGATACGGGTCAAACTCACCTCACCTAACATGTATTTTCTCTTCTTTTCCATTAACTCTATTGGCTTAGAAGAATAATTCTAGGCGTGACACTAAGAGCCACTCCTCGTAAAGCACCCGTGTTCAGTGTCCGAGAGTAGGTGATTATAGGCCTTGAAATTGGAGACGAAATTGGCTTAGAAGATTAATTCTAGGCGTAACACTAAGAGCCACTCCTTGTAAAGCACCTGTGCTTACTGTCCGAGAGTGGGTGTTTATAGGCCTTGAATTTGGGGCCATGTGTCAACAAAATGTCAGGTGTGTCTTATAAAGACTGATTCTTTGAGAGAGTGAGGCTAATTTGACCACAATGTGTATTGTTGTTCATTAGAGTGTGACAACAAGTATTGCAAACCGTCAAACTCTATTATGTAGTAGCAGTTGCAAAATTCGACGCAAACCCATTTTCAATTGTGAGTTTGATTGGTGTTGGTACCAGGATCGCTCTAGGAGCCAGCAGACCAGGAAGCAACACAGGTTTGGGCATAGCAATTGGCGTAGTGGGTGAGTTGCAAACTTGTTGGTACTCGTTGTTAGAGAAAGTACGTGTGCCTCGTGGAGGAAAGTGCTCTAAGGCCTAATGTTATAAAATGAAGGGTATGAATCATAGCTCAGGATTTCCAACACTAGATATTTTGTCTAAATAATATAGTATGTTCAATAGGAGAAATCCTTAAACCTCTCCACTATGAATTCCATTAGAAATACCCCTCTGAAAGCATCGTTGGTACATGACAAGATCGTACAAAAGGGAGGATCATTAGCTCCAAGGCCCTACGACAAGACAAGATTTTGAAACCTAAATATAAAAAAAGTTAGTGGAATCTCACAATTTTTTCATATTCTACCACCTAGAACTAACAAAAAATCAAGTGGCTCTTTAAATGGTGTTATCATCCAATGTAAATACCCCTACAAGTTGAGGGCACTTGTACTAATCATAGGTGGATGGTTATTGAACATAGATTTTTAATTAGACTCTAAGTTGTTTCTGGATTTGGGATCTTATCTACACCCAACCCCTATTCATAAATGTCTTAAATTTAATAAGAGACTACGTATATGAATCTTTTGACCAATACACCCACATCATCGATTTGTATTAAACTATGTGAATCTATTTAGCAAGTGATACATAACTACACTCAACTCTTTGTAGTAAGATTCTTTTGGAGGGTAGTTGGATTTTTAATGCATTGTCAAATGTATTCACAAGTCAATATGTAGAATATGTTCATTTAAAAAGTATAGACAATATGACCAAGGATATATATAAAATTTGCTTGACACGTACTACACATTGATTTGGAAGTCGTTGAAAATGCATTCCATATATAGGACTATAGAGGCCTAGTACATACTTTCTACTACTTCCAAGTCAATCTCATAATAGTTTTTAATCTCTTAAAAATATAAAGCACTCAAATTATTCTAATGAAAAGCAAAAAATAATAATTCAAAAACTTCTTCCACCCCATAACACCATTTAAAGAACACCAAACAAGAACAAGAGCAAAGAACATGAAAACAATGAATTCTAATTGAAACATTCAAAATTTTGTCCAACATCACAATGGCATAGGCCCGAGCTTAGATATTGAGACAAAACAAACACCTTTATCCAAAAACACAATCAAGCATCCAGCCATGCATCCAACTAGGGCTCTATTTCAAAATCAAGATTAAGAGTTAGCTTCTAATAACACAATTAAATTTTCCATATGGAGTGGAGATGCCTTTAGAGTTGGAGTTCTTCTACATTTAATAGAGATATTAAACCCTAAGCTCGCAAAAGACATTTTTTTGTTGTTGACCATTTTAAATAGGCTGCCTAGCCTAAAAAACGTTTTCAAATTTTTATTTATTTATTTTTAAATACCACATCAAGTTTACTTTTTAACGCAATTTGACTTATGTCAATTTAAGTTACAATTCACCGAGGAGATTTTTTCAAAGTGGATCACCTCAACATTGTCTTAGTGTTATAACATTTGCTATTAGGAGAAAGTAATGATGTTCCCTTCATAATTTTTTTGATTTTTTTGAAGTTTACAATAGATGAACAAATTCTAACTAATAATGCTAAATTTTAAACCCTAAAAATGAAAATTATAATTTAAACAAAATTTTAAAGGCTAATGCTTTTAAATTCATTGAGAAAATATTCAAAGCTTTTTTGGAAGCTTGACTGTATGGATAATTTGTAGAGATGATGCCCTACATTTTGTTTATAGAACTAAATCTCTTCAAAAATATGAAAGGCACATATTATAAATATGTTTTGTCCAATACCCCTTGAGCTTTTAGGGGTTAACTCTTAAACGTCCTCACCCCTCTTCAAATCCGGAACTTGATGAATGAATAAAAATTGTACATTATGAATTTAAGATTCAATTCATACAACTAGATATGTGATTTCTAAGCTCTTCTATACCTTTTATCTATTTAAGGTGAACAAATAAGAGTGCATTAATCCCTATACGCCCAAACGACCATCTTCTGGTCGCTACCCAAATCTAACGGGCTGCCCGGAATTAAAAAAATATTTAATTGAAAAATAAATATTTAAAAATTCCGCATCAAGTCTACTTTCCAACCCAATCTGAACTATGTTAATCCAAATTAAACTCCACCCGGGAGATTTTTTCAAAGTAAATCACTTCAACATTGTCTAAGTGTTACAAAATTTGCTATTTGGAGAAAGTAATGATGTTCCCTCCATCATTTCTTTTACTTTTTTGAAGTTTACAATAGATAAACCAAATTTAACCAATCACGCTAAATTTTAAATTTTAAAAGTGAAAATTAGAATCTATACAAATTTTCAAAGGTTTATGCTTTTAAATTCATTCAAAAAAGATCTAAAGTTAATTTTGGAAGTTTGACCGTATGGATAATTTGTAGAGATGATGCCCTACATTTTGTCTACTGAACCAAACTTCATCAAACATATGAAAGGTACATTATAACACATTTATGTTTTGTCCAATACCCCTCAGACTTTTAGGGGTTAAAGAAAAATTCACGGTATCTTATTCAAACACAAGGTGACTTTAACCCTTAACTGCCCAACCATGCATATTTTGCATGATGTACATATTTCATCCGCAATTTCTCATCCGTCATGCACTTTTTGTAGTGTGATTTTTTTACTGAATTTTTTATGGAAGTTAACTTCATGTATGTGTGATCCGATCAAAAAGGAAACAATTTGTGAAAAAATTATGCCTCATTTTGTGTTGCAGTGTTTCAACTAAAATTTTCAAGATTTTAGTTTAAAAGTGTTCTTGGAAAAATAAACTCATAAAATCAAGCATCCAAAAAATCTCCAAAAATCACTACACCTAGAAAACTACATTATAACCCATCACTACAAATTTCATCCCCATATGGTCAATATCTTATTCGTAATTGAATTACAAAATAATTTTTATTTTATGTTTCAAAATTTATAGAAAAATATTAGTGATAGCAATCAAAGATGTAACCATATAAATTGAATCTAAATTTCAAAATGTATAGCTTTTATTCATACATCAAGTTCCAAATGTTCATGTTAGTTGCATTTTACAGTACATCTTTGCAAAACTGCCCAAACTCGACATAAGTGAGGACGTTTAGGGGTCAAGGATAACTCTAGTATATCTCCAAAAAGTAAAATATTGCCCGTGTTGAGAAAAAGTGTTCCGGACATCAAATCACAATTTTAATGTACTGTATGAAGACTCATTTGCATGATCTAGCTGGAATTGTGTTTGCACCATTTCCATTCTGGAGTACACTCTTGTACGCATGATGATAGTTTCCACAACTTTGGGCCATCGTATAATTGGAAGCGTGGAAGGAAAAATCCAGAACTCACAGGAGGTGTGAGATTCGTGAGAACTTATCCGTCTCCACTGACATAGACGTTAACAAGTATTTTCCTTCGTTTTATTTATTTTCATTTTTTGAACAGTGGCACCGACCAGTGAAACAAACATTATCACTTTCATGTACAATGATGGGGTCTACTATGCTTACGAATTTCACTTTGTAGGAAAAAAATTCAAAAATTTTGAACAATGTCTGTGTACTCAAAAATGATCCGATTTGGAAATCATAAAGTGTGTTACAATCACATTAGAGAGTAAGGTAACTATATCTAAGAGCGGCCATTTCCTTAAAGCGTTCATAGCTCAGTCTTCCATAATAAGTAGATTCTGACACCCTACTGTTGATGAGAATGTGCACAATCTGAACATCAGAGTTTAGGGTCGCTTTAAGGTCAACCTACAATCAACACTTTGGAAATTCATAACTTATTCATACGGTATCCATACAATGCATGCTAAAGTGCGTTGGAATCCTCTTGAACTTGCTAATAAGACCCACTAAAAACATTATTTTCTTTATCTGTGTAAATAGGCTCAGTTGGTAAGGTGAAGGCTTGAAGCTATAGTTACCTTATTTCAATATTAATACAAATTTACACGTGTATTAGTGAAAATCATACAACAAGCTAAAAGTATTATATACCTATCTACCATTGAGTGCTCTCACCCTGTGCTTCAATTACAATGCCCATTCTAGCAAGCATGTATTTGAAATGACTATTTGAAATTGTTTTTGAGATATTAGGACCTATAATTGTTGGAAGATTTGTATCATTTCATTTTTCTCCTTTGTAATTTCTTCTTTTGTAACGGTGTAGGAGCTTTCACGGGTTGTCACAAAAGTTCAGTTGTCATCATTTCTCCAACTAAACAATCAATAGTTGATTTTGTAGAACTCATTTATGAAAATACATTGACTTGCTTCTATTTTATGCATGATAGACCTATTCCACTCACATTGATGGAGGATGGTGCTTGAATACACCATAGTAAGTGTCTTGATGATTGAAGACAAGCCCATGGAATTAAAAAAATTATGAAAGACCAAAAAAAAGAGAATGATACAAATCATTCAACAAGTATAGGCCCAAGTATCTCAAAAAAAATTTCAAACAATCATTTCAAATATGCTTGCTAGAATGGGCACTGTAATTGAAGCAAAGGGTGAGAGCACTCAATGGTAGATAGATATATAATATTTTTAAATTGTTGTATGATTTTCACTAATACATGTGTAAATTTATATTGATATTGTAGTACACTCTAATGTGATTGCAACGCACTTTACGGTTTCCAAATCGGATCACTTTTGAGTACACATGCATTGTTCAAGTTTCTTACTTTTTTCCCATAGAGTGGAATTCGTAAGCATATTAGACCCGACTATACATTTTAGATGAAGTAGTCACAAATGAATGAATTTTTTGTCAATGATGATGAGTTTTTGCCTAAAAAGAAATGTGTTTTTGAGTCAATTTTAGCTCTTAAATCCCCTAAAGGTTCAAGGCTGATTTTTCAAGTTCATTTGACTTAGTGTGGAATGAGTTTTGATTATGAATTTTCGAGTTTTTTGTGGTGATTCTATTGTTTGTAATGAAGATGGGATTGTAATTTGCGTACGTAGGTGATGTATAAATCAAACGATACAATCATGCAAAGGTAAAAAACCTAAGCGCATGCAACTCCTGAAATTTTGCATCTAAAGTTCTGCATCTAAAGTTCTGCATCTGAAGTTTGAGTTGAGCTATGCATCTGAAGTTTTACACACAATAAGCTAACATCTCTATACATTGAGTGAATCACAAAAGTACTTGGCCACTGCCTGTGACCGTGAAAATTGGAAAAAAGCTTTTGGACTAATGAGAAATAGTGAGCATGATTCATCATAGATATTACACATGCTGTCAAGAACATGTTACAAAAAAACCGTGAAAAGAAAGTTGAAATGGTAAAAAGAAATTGAAAGAAGTATGCAAAAGCATGGCCAAGAACATACATTGATTAAGTAGGAAATGATAACACAAATGAAAACTTAAAATGAAAAGCTCAAAAGTAAAAAATATTACATATATTTAACAACTACAAGTCTACCAACGTATGTATCCACCCTTAGTTGCAAGAAGATCAGCCACCCTTATTGGCATTGTACGAATGAGCTTTTGTACAAATTCTACTTCAATGCTCTGCCAAACAACCTGGATTTTCTCCCACAAGTCATTTTTACTTCTAGGTGAATCACCAAGCAACCTTAAGCGTCTATCTACTTCATTCCATAAGTGTTTGATAGAATTTAGGTTGAGAGATTGTGGTGGCCACTCCATCATAGAGAAATCTTGTCAACCTAGCTCGGAGAGGTCACTTCCAAATATTATGTAACAACGTGCAAACAAGTGATTTTCAACCCCCCTATATACTTTTTATAAACTTTAATTTAGTTCCAAAATTTTGGATGTGGTCACATAATCCTTATATCTTTTATTTTTGAAAAACCCATATTTCAATTAAATTCAAAAACAACTCTAAAACACTATCAAAACTAGCTCTAAAAACACAAAAATTAGTTGTATAGTGTATTTATTTACTTCAAAAAATTGTAAATAATTAATTTGAATAAATAAAATTCCCAAAATTCACAACATAAACTTTCAACACATAGAAACATCCTACAATTTTATCAAGTTGTTTGATTAATTATTTATAATGTAATATAGGAGGTCAAATATTTGTTTGTACGTGATACTCATAAAATACATTAAGTGAATTCCTCGAGCGACCTAGCCGTCGTTGTAGAAGACTAGATGTATGTTTTGGGTCATTATCATGCTGGAATTTAATGACTTCTTCCTCATCAAGACCTTGTCTCTCAATAGTACCCAACAACCGCAAATCTAAAATGTCAAGATGAACTTGTGAATTCATAATGCCATCAATGTGGT